>OY998176.1:110708651-111908651 GCA_963921935.1 Galeruca laticollis | reverse complement strand
GTTCTAAAGCCATTTGCTTCGACAGTAATTTGAATACAAGGGGTAGGCAGCTTTTTGGTTTTTTGAAGAACAATTCATTCTCTGTATTAAGCGGCAGAACTTCTTTGGACCGACCTAGTCAATTTACGTACATGGGTACACAAGGCAGCAGTGTTGTGGATATGGTGTGGGTAAACAACGCATTCCTTACAAAAGTGAATGATTTTTTCGTCACTGATAATGATTTTCTGTCGGATCATTTCCCTATAAATTTACATCACAGTTCTGAGGAAGTTTCTGGTTCTGTTACCTTAAATTCTTCAAGAATGTATTCGTTATTGATTTGGAATGATAACATGTCTTTAAGTTATAAGCAGAATATGCAACACTCTAGTCGAGTATTTTTTATCCCCGACCCAGACAAGTCTTACAACAACCTATGTGCAGCTATTACTGAAACTGCTCATAATATAGGGTTTAGAGACAAAACAAGAATTCTACTGAATACCACTAGAATCCAAGAAAATAAACCATGGTTTGATGAATCTTGTATCCAAACTAAGAAAACTATGAATAATGCACTCAAAAACTACAAGCAAAATAATTTTGAGGATGAATTAAAAGATATATACATAAAACTAAAATGTAGTTATAAAAATCAAATTCACCTGAGGAAAAGAGGATATGAGAATTATACGAGTATTATTGAAAAATTCTCAAATATAATTAATACAAGGGAATCCTGGGCAACGATTAGGCAGATAAGAGGCAGTTTCACATCAAAATCTTTATCTGTTGAAAGCTGGGAGAATTTTTATGAATATTTATATCTGCCTAAATTAGTTAGTTCTCTTGAATAGTTTTCAAGACCTTAATCATCCATATCTTGACTCAACTATTTCTCAAGAGAAAGTATATGTTGTAATTAGTAAAACTAGAAATAATAAGTCTTAAGGATCAGATGGCATTTGCTACGAATTTTACAAGAATCCACCACATAATCGGGTTATATACTTGACGTGATTATTTAATACCATATTTGACACTTCTTATTCCTAAAAGCTGTGCTATGATTCTACACTCACCATGCTGCATAAAGGCGGGCCAGTTAATAAACCCGAAGACTACAAAGGCTTAGCTTTAGCAAACTGTGGACTCAAATTATTCACCAGCGTTATTCTAAATAGATTGTCCTTCTGGATTGATGACTGTAGACCCTATTGCCTGAATCCAAATCCGGTTTTCGGGAAGGTCGTGGTTGTATTGATAGTGTTTACACATTGAGTCCTGTGATTCAGCTACATATCAGACATCAAAAACTTAAGCTATTTGCTATTTTTCTTGATTTTAAGAGAGCATTCGACTTAACAGACCAAGAGTTATTATGGACTAAATTATTTAAGCTTGAAATAACAGCAAAAATACTTCGCGTTATAATAAAATTATACTCTCAGGCAACAATTCAAATAAAAGCCTCCGATGGATTTACTAGGAAATATAATGTAACCATGGGTGTTCTACAGGGTGAACCGCTAAGTCCGCTTTTATTTACTTCATCCATTGCTGATATTGAATCATTTTTCTACGAAAGTGGAGCTCGGGGTGTAAATATTGATCATATGAACGAAGCTCTGGCATTACTATATGCGGATGATATTGTTATTCTTGCACATTCTGAAATTGATGTTGTTCGAAAATTGAAAATATTAGGGGAGTATGCGGCAGATAATAACCTAACAATTAATATACAAAAGAGCAAAGTTATGCAATTTTCAAAGAGGGGATTTCAAAAATCTAAATTTAAATTTCACTATAACAATCAACCCATTGAATTTGTGAATAAATATAATTACCTAAGGGTAACAATGTCATCTCCTGGTGTATTTCATGAAATATCAGTAGTTACTGCAAACGAAGGAGAGCAAGCCGTTGAAACTATATTGCCAATTATAGTTAAAGCGAAGACGGACTCCTGGTAACCAAAACTTAAGTTGTTGGAGACACTGGCTTTGAGTGTTATGTTCAACTCGGTATCTGTTTGGGGTCTCAGGTATTTGGATGTACTAGAGAGAGTTCACGTACAGTTTATCAAAAGAGTTCTCCTTGTTTCTATCAGCACACCTGACGCCATAGTACGTTTAGAGGTGAGAAGAGTAAAACATGAATATACAATCTTAAAATTATCTCTCAATTGGTTGGTCAAGATTCTGGCTATGGATGCTAGACAACAAATTAGTACATCCGGTAGTACTGATTCCAAGTTAGACTAGGCGGTACCAATGAAACACTTTTTTATTGAAATAAATAAGATATAACAGGGAAGGACGACAAAGAAATAAATAAACGTATCACACAAGCTAGACGGATGATTGGGTGTTTAAATGGGATATTTTGGAGTAAGGAAATCGGAAAACATAGAAAATATAATATCTACGAAACCCTCATAAAGAGCAGCCTATTATATGGGTCAGAAACGTGGCGAATAACAGAAAACAACAAAAGACGATTAGAAGCTGTAGAAATGGATGTATTCAGAAGATCGTTAGGAATCAGCAGAAGACAAAGAATACGAAATGAGGACGTACGTCTCCAAATGGGGATAGAAGGCTCCTTAATAACGGACATCGAGAGAAAACAATTAGTGTGGTACGGGCATGTTCAGAGGATGGAAGAGAAAAGACTTCCCAAGAAAGTAATGAACTGGATGCCGCCTAATCGTCGAAAACGCGGAAGACCTAGGAAAACATGGAAAGAAGGAATAGCGAAGGCGATGAGCTCACGAGACCTGAGAGAGGGCCAATGGGACGATAGGAAGAGATGGAAGTTAGACATCGGACAACGTCGAAAGACGTTTTAAAACCGATATATATATATATATATATATATATATATATATATATATAAGATAGAAGTGTGGAACAGCTTGAACTATCATTCATTCATTAGGAATAGAAAACAATTAATTACTTGAGACATATTATACACAGTTGTATGAATCTGACTTGTCTTTGGTTTCTAGGTATTCCTATTTATATCTATATAGTTTGTTTACTCATTCCAGGAGTCCAAGTTTGTATTTACTTGGAAAATTGCCCATTCAAACCACCCGCACACTTGCTCAGTTACGTACGGCAAATGCTTTTAAAATTAAGTTCACTTTAAATGGAACTACGTGTTATATAGATCCGGATATTGAATGCTCCGCATATAATCGGAATGAAAAGGAAACATTGCAGCATCTTCTTTTTGATTGTCCAATTTATGTCGTCATGAAACAAAATATTTCTTGTTTGCAGAGTTTGGAAGCATTAATCAAAACTTTCCAAAATATCACACTTGCATAAATCAATATCATGATATTGATTCATCGAAACAATTGTCAATTTTTTAGAATTTTCAATAACTTTTATTATATTGTGGAATTGACTAGAAACCGCGAGCTTCATTTAAAACACTATTAAATTCTCTTAAGCAATTAAGGTGGGTGATTTGTGAAGCAATTATTTCAGTATTTCAATTCGGCTATATTCTGGTTGCACTGTAACCAGAAAATAACGTCGATTGAAATACTGTATACTTCCTGTTTACTCATAGTCTCAGTAAGATTAGTTTCTTCCCATTATTATCAAATTATAGGACCCAGAAGTAAGTATAATTTAGGAAAATTTATACTGTCACCTATAAGATGATACTTGTAGCTACAATGGAAGATAATATGGTCAGGAAAAACACTTCCATATCATATAGCATATTTCCATGGAAATATCTTCCAATAAAAAAAATAAAAATCATTTATTTACCGTAAAAGCACGTCCATAATATGATAAATGCCAGTTATCAGGATAGTGAAAAACAATACATCATTAGATAATAAGAAAAACTTTATGATATACAAAAAAACAAAGGATATACAATAATAATTTATTCATTTTCGGGCAAGCCCTTTAAAATTATATAATTTACAAAAGTGAGCCAAATATATAATGTAGATAAATCTAAACATATATACACTACAATGAATACAGTTATTAAAACAAGATACACAAAAATCATGGGTTGACAAAATATAAATTACTGAACATTCAAATCACGAATAAAGCGTTTAAATTTATTAATTGAGGCATCAAAAAGTGAAAGGTCTTACAGTGAGTTTGCGAGTCTCATAGATCTAGGAAGATATGTGTAGTATGCAATTATATCTGTGAAAAGGTATGTGAAGTGTTCGATTCTGCCTAGTGGTCTGCGATGGAACAAGTAAACTAATTTTATTTAGAAGTTGGGGACCTTTGTACGTACACTTCGCGTCATATAAAACTGATACACTTTTTTTTCCAATGTGAACCTAACTAATTAAAATGACAATGAGTACCATGTGTCAAATTTGTCAAGGCGCATTATTCACGATACCAGCCCATTTTTAAATAATTATTTTCAATGCAGTTGTTATTGAAGCAATGAAGTTTACTGCTACTTTTGCATGTCTTGCCGTATTATAGAGATTTTCGTATAAATAATCAGTTAAAGCTTTGTCTAGCTCTATTCTAGTTAAAACTGGTCTTCCATCTTCTATTTTTAACAATGTAACATTTTTATATTTATTGAAATATCACACTATTTCTTAATTTAAGCCAGTTTCTCTTTTTGTGAAAATGTTGTAATAAATTTGTATTTTTTCCATCTCGTTCTATTGCTTTACTAAATTCACTTTTATCATTACATCTACTAATATTTTTGTTCAGCTAGCATCACTGTCCTAAAAATTATATCATAACAACTAGTTCAGCACTGACACTTTTAAAAACACTATTTTCGATTATAGTAGTTGTACCAGTTTTATATTACGCACAGTGTACCATTTATTATAATAAAAACTAATGTAAGATATTTCTCTTTCCTGCGGTCCTCAAGAGAGGAGATTCGATGCTGCTGCTGCCACACAGCATAGTCATTATACACATGTAGCTTAAATGTAATATAGCGTATGAAGTTGTTCTGAACATGTTCGAGTTTTCTAATGTTAACTAAGTAAGGTGGAGACCAGACAGAACAGTAATCAAGGTGAGACCTAACTAAAGAAAAATATAAAAGTTTAATATAAAATCACGAATATTTCTCCACGGTGTGCGGTTTCTCTCTATACTATATTATTTTTGAAAATATTGCATTGCCCTATATAATTTACGTTTCCTGGGTGTTACAGTTTGTTTTATTACAATATTTTGAAAAATTTTGTATGGATTTGTCCCATCAGGTTCTGTGAAATAAAATTTATGCAATTATAATAAACTAATTAATTTAAACTACTAAATGTTACAGATGATTTGGTAAAATGTTTAAAACCGTTTGTGAACTCCTCAAAAATTTATAATATATTTTAACATCTATATGTACTGTCCCAACACCATCACAATTATGTAGGGAAGATTTCTGGATGTCTTAGATATGTGAAGATATTTCAGGGTCTGTATAAGGTTCCATAGAACTTGATATTGATGGCAAGTTATAAATTTGCAATATTGTGGTGGTTACTTAGTAAGTGTTCCTCGTATACTGGATGTTTACCATAAAGGCATATTATCTTTGAGGCAAACGCTTATCTAGCAACCTGTATTCGGGAATAGAATAAACAACATCACTTTTATAAAAATCACTGGGATCGTTTAATACATTTAAAAATACACAGATATAATATCAATCGACTTATTCAAATTATCAATAACAATTAATCATCCTAGTTTATTATACTTTCGTTTTATAGGAAATGTACGCACGCTATACGCCGAGCCTGACCTCCGTCTATTAATTGTACGTGTATGTTTACATCGCAATTAGAACGTGCTTACACATATAACTATCATTGGCCTTCCTAGATCAATGCTCGCTAAATACTATAATTAATATTAACCTAAATTTAAATCTTATTCCTAAGCTAATGTCCTTTTGCCGTTACTGTCCTTTAGGGATCACTACATCATCCCCTCTTGGAAGAGAAAAATTATCATTTTAATTTTTCGATATCACCTATACCTATAACAGTTTTTATTGAATGTTTTTTGTTTTACGTCAAATTTGCGACCTCTACAATTAGGAATGGAACTAAAATTTGAATTTGGCCTTGACAATTCAAGTGAAACCACCGTGACTGAACCAAATACATAGCCCAAGCAGGTGGCTGCCATCCAGCGTTGCCAGAGCTGGTACAATTGTATCAATTTGGTACATTTTCACACTTCTTGTACATAAATACAATTTCACTATTTTTGGTACATTTTTGACCAATAACATTTTCAGATATGTCAGACGATAAAACACTTACCCGAAATATTTTTTGTAATAACAGGATTTATATACTTAAATAAATAAAAAACAGTAAATCATTCATCGGTCTTCGGAATAGTTCCCAGAACTTTTAGACAACGTTCGGCACTCAGGTGTCATGTTTCCGCGCGAACGAATATTGATGTTGATTTTAATTTTTCAGTACAAAATACTGAATTCTGGTAACTTTTCCAATAATATTTGGTACATTTTAATAAATGACACTGGCAACACTGCTCCCATCGGAGTCGCCGGCATCCCCCGCAAGTGCCGAGCGTCCCCGATAGGAGCCGCCGGCACGGGAAGGGTTAAGTAATCTTAGCAAAGTGGAAGGTAGGAAAAAATACCTAAATTTCACCAAACCTTGCTGGTTTCATTGATAAAACGCGTGAAAACTAATTAGGCACTGCTGAGAATTTCAGGAATAGAAATGGGTATTTTTCTTTGAAAGTACAAGTGGTAGGTGATGCAAATATCTACATTGAAGATATTGTTGCTAGATATCCAGGTTCGACACAGGATCAAACAATATATAATAATAGCCTTTCAAAAGGTCGATTTGATAATAATGAGTTTGATAATGACATACAGCATGGAAATTTAGGACATGCTTCACAAAGTACTTAATAACAACGATACCTAATCCGACGAGTGATATTCAAAACGTATTCAACAAGTCTTTAGTGAATCCGAAATTAGAACACGAAACCCAAATGAAAGGCTTTTTGGTGTTTTAAAAAGTCGCTTCCCAATGATCCCACTTGAAATAAGGCCATCCCATGAATCTGTGTAGCTAATTATTGTAATTTTTGCAGTACTTCATAATATAAAACTAAGTTTAAATGAACCAGATCCAATTGCTGATCCATATGTAAATGTTGATTATGAAGATATTGAAAATAATATATGTATAGATAGATATCGATTTTACAAGAGAATTTTTATTACACTTTTTGACATTGTTGGAAAATGATAATAATTAATTGTTAGAACATAAGTCATAACAGATTGTAAGGCGATTATAAAAACGTATCAATAAAAATATAATGAATGAATATTTATGATTTTAAGAGAAAAGAAATTAAACGAGTAACAGGTATGTGCGTAGGTATATACCTACTATAATAATTTTATTTCTAAAACAAGTATTTTCCATTTTGTAAATGTAGATTTTTAATTTCAATAAATGTAATTCTTCTTCTCTTCTAGATCTTTTTCGAGAAATTTTGCATTCTGCGCATACTCATCTTCCAATAGTTTTCTTTTTAAAATCACTTAATCCATTTTTTCTCTATGCTCATCTTGCTTAGACTCAATTTCATACCCGTTCCTTTTCCTTTGATGAACTTTGTGTTTTTTTACCTGTAGTTTTCTTGGTGTAGTGTCGGACCAATCTGAAAATGTGAGAAACTAGTTGACAACTAAAGGAACACAATTTTTTCTAACCATTTTTTATTCCTGAAGAATGTAAATGCTGTGGCGTATTTTGCGTCTCTAAAATTTGTTCGCGCGCTTTTATCTAGTTATAGTAAAAATAATGTTTAAACATATGATTCTACAAGTGAATAAATTGCAGCTTACATTTTGCTTCCAAGTGACTGCTTCAGTTTTCTTACACTCTACAATGTCTTTATACTTTAAAGTTATATCCAGCAGAGAGAGTATGACAATCTGACTCGGAATAAGTAATTATTTTGCCCTTTAAAGTCATTTCTTGATCTTTTTGTTTTTAATTTTTGAATAGAATACATACATACCCTACACTATAAAATCTCAAATCACATGTAAATTTTTAGATTATTGGATTATTGTACCTCCCACGCCAACAACAGGTCACATGCTGAATTAAACCTATTTGACCTATTTCATTGGTCGAAATTAGTGATACAGGGTAGCCAACGCCGGTAGAAAAGTTTAAACCTTTAGTTGGTTAATTTCGACCAAAACTCTTGTTATAAAACGGAAAGTTTTATAATCGCTGATGGACTTTCCGCTTGGGTCGAGTAACCAGGGGTTGAATTTTCAGTTTTTTAATACCGGCTCTTAATGGTAATTAAATTATGTCGTTTTTGGGCAATTCATTCTGAAAATGTGTGAAATGTGATGTACACTACCAAAAATTAGAGGATTATTCTCAAAAATTAATTTAATTTAATATTTACGTACGTACATAAAAAAATCACTATTAATATCATTAAAAGGAGTTGTTAGGCATAATATAAAATAGAGAAAAACCAAATATTGTGTTCTCTTGTATTTTATTGACTAGACTTGGAAGTCACAAATAAATGAATTAATAAATTAACAAAGGATTTGAACTATTGCTTATATGCCGAATAAGCCAATTCTTGAGCCTCTTGATTGGTTTCGAAGTTCCTTGCGTGTTTCAATCCATGTTCATCCCAAGCTGCATGTGCAGCTAGGTGAGCTTGAGCATTATTCTCAGCAATTTTTCTACATAACTGGAAAATTGCCAGAGCTGAAGATACAACAAATGAAATCATTGAAAGCGTCAATGCATTCCATGCTTTATACATCATTGTTCCAAGAATAAAAGGTATCAAAGTAATTCCTTTTAGAAGAAAGATTGTCAAAATTGGAGTGAGAATCTTCTTCAATTTAGATTTTCTACCTGAAAATGAAAGTAAAATAAGAAACAATATTCTGCTATAGGTATGTGATCTATCAAGGTGAATTTTAGTTTTCTATATTGTTTATCCACAAAATTTTCAATTGTTATAATCCAAGGACATTGATAATTGTTCGAAAAAATTTTATAATAAATGTCTAAAGCTTGTTACATGGAAACAGACCGACGCCGCATGCGGAGGTCTGTTGTCTGTAAGCAACAAGCTTGAGAATGTTGTTACCAAATTTTTGAGCATTCATCAATGTTCGAAGAAAAATGCAGAGCAGCAGAACAAGTAGTTTATTCTATAAATGTATCATTTTGGTTATTTCTGTTGAACTTAATGCTGCTGAGCTTTGTTTTCTTTTACAAGGATCCGATTGTAGTTTTAGTCGTATAGAATCGCGGGCAGCTCGCGCTTGTTGAAACTCATCACTTTGAAAGGATCAATAATAACTTTCATTTCTGTATGAAACGTTTCTTGTAACAGCTTACTTGTTACGTTCCACGTGGTTTTGACCGGTCTTTCTTTCAACTCTGTACCATCTTTGCTTCTCATGTGCACACCCAAATTCAAAATCGACGCCAGTTCTTCCACTGTTCGATTGCCATCTAATTGTTACTTTCTATCATTACAAAAGTCCATAAATGCTTTCCACGCAAACTTTTTACCGTAAACAGTATTTTTTGGTATATTTGCTTCTATAATTTCATTTATATTCTCGTCAGTATTATGACCAAATCGTGACATTTTGAAATATTAAATATTTCAAACGTCAAAATAGAAATAAGTCAAAATGCATCTATGGCAACGTAATAGAGTGAAAACATCCCCCTGGGATCTCTAATTACACAAGTGCATCAAAATTACCGATGAGTTTTCATGAAAGCATGTTGTCTAAAAACTCTATGAGTTTATTTTCATGTTTCTGCGAAAGAGCCCGACTCCAAAGGAGGAGGGCTCTTTTAACAAAATATGAAAATAACCGAATGCAGTTTTTACTGACAACATGCTTGAATGAAAAATTATTAGGTTTATTTGGATGCGCGAGTGTAATTCTGTAGAATATTTCTCGAGTAGAAGAAATAAAAGTATGAATCCATAAACTGTCTCCATATATATTTATGATTCAGTATTGTATTTTTCGGTTTACTTTCGGTCAATTTTTCTTGAATCAAACTTGAAGAATCTTGTCCCAATCGCAATATTTCAAAATGACAAATGCGAAATTTTAACACTCGTTATTGTTGTTACGGACGTGCAGGGAAATTTTCGATAGCCAGCGCCAAATTTTCGGATTAAAACGGGCAATTTTCGCCGAAAAAGTCCCGCTTCATATGGGATTTTCAATACATGAGGGAAATATTCAGTATAATGTTGTTCAACGTATATAGTCACGAAAATACTGGAAAGTGATCATTTGAGTCAGCTCACAAGTATAGTCGAAATTCCCTTTTTCATTGAGTCCACACTACTAACCATTGTACACACGCGTCATTTCTCACTGTGCTCCATTTTGTCCATCTATCTCAATTCTGTATTGCTTTTTTTTTTCAAATAATTGAAAGTATAGTCACTCTTGAATAGAAATTACATGTGCTGAAGCGTCGAAATGCTGAAAAAGGCGGACGGCGAATTTACTTTACTCAAAAACATGGATATGAGTGGCACAGTGTATTTGAGAGCGGATGATATGTGGTGGAAGATTTGTCTCATTCTGTTCGGTATCAATCAACTAAATTTAGCGTAAGAGAAATGATGAGTGGAAGTCGTCGTTAAAATCTGAGAGAGATGGCCAGTCTCCTTTCTTATGTGCAAACACGTTTGTATGAGTGATTGAAAAGTGATGTGGAACAATTTCAAAAAAATACAGATTCTCTGATTTACTGACTGATTCCCTCAGATAGAAGTACTTTCCAATGGAAATGTTCCTAGTCGATGTGAGATGTATTAAATTTTGAATGTTTATTGCAATGTAACCACTTTGACCATCACATGTGAGAGGACCTAATGTCCATTCAGAGAAGCTGAGGTTTGGGTATACGGTCAATACTGCTGCAGTAAGAAAATTGGACAAATATAATATGCCGCTGATAGAAAAGGATTAGGATACACATATAAAAAACTGCAAAGGATATGACCCTAATCAGATCGTTTGTTCCAGTTCATCGCTTGAGAAAGGTGGTACCTGAAGATTTGGTCACTAAATCGAACCAAATCCATAGTAAACACCACTAGCAACGTGGCCGCCGCCAACGAGAATATTCATCAGCTTACCCACATATTCTGTCGTCCTTTTCATTACGACAGTCAATAGTAACTGTACTGGAAAGTGCATTAAAAATTGTTTCTATCATTAGTTATGTGAATTTTAAGAAATTTAAGGTCTCCGAATCCATTAGAAGCCACTCCAACCAGACGAAAGAAGGACATTCAGCCTACAGGTGAATATTAAACTCCTAGCAATCTAGTAAGTCTGGAAACCTTTAACTGGGGAGACAACTCTCTCCGGCAGTGAGTCTGCTGTCGTTATCAAGTTTCGGCCCCAAACTCCACTCTCTTTCCAACAAATTCCCGAAAAAATGTCTTCCAGATGCACCCGCAGCAGCAAAATTGTATCGAAAGCAACCACTCCTGACGAGGTATTTATTCCAAATCAATCACTCCTGGCGAAGAATTTCCTCCCTTATTACATATGTCCAATCAAAAACTCAAAGACCTTGTATGCGCAGAATCCACGATTAAAATCCTGAAGGAATCAACCACAGCCAATCAAGTATTCGACGGTCTTATCTCCTGACACCAAACCCTAAGAAAATCTTCCCATTCCTCAAAAACTCAAATATCCGGAAAACTTCACACCTCTCCAAATCAAACAAACTTTCTTTTTATCCCCCCCCCCTCTAATATCTTACGCTTCCTCCCTAAGCTCTCAATCTTACCCGACAACTCACCCATCCTCAACGACGTTTTATCCTCGTCGGGAGAACCGACGCCCGACCTGCTCCTTCCTCAACTTCTTTCAACAATCTTATCCAAATCTAAACTCCAAACCTAAGAAAACTTGCCCCTCAATATTCCACCCTATTCACCCTATCAAACAGACTAGGAGTCTTAAACTGAAAAATACTCTACCTTAAAGTCAACTTTAACCGAACCGCCCTCCTAAAAACCTCATTCACAATAGCTACAATTCTACCGGCGATCCCAGCGTCCTCCACGTCCTACCAAAATACTCCTACATTGTATTTTGCGTATGTAGAAATATAGATAGACGCTTCCATTCCTCTTAAAGAATTTGGAGAGATTCTTCAAAACAAAAATTACCCCTTCCAAAATCTTTGCGAATCATCGCCTAATCAAATAACAAACCCACTTCCGTCTCATAACGGACTCCGAGATCCACTACCACCAAACCCTCACATCACACATAAAATTCTACGGTCTCCGATATAAGTGTGAGCCTTCCAACTCAAATCCACTAATGCCAGTTCTCAAATACTGTAACCATTGTACCCAGACAGGATACTCCTCAGAATCCTGTAGATCTAAACCGATCTGTCCCTGCTGCGGCCACACCGGCCATCTACCTGAAAAATGCCCGAATTCCGAAACTCCTACCTGCAAAAATTGCGGCGGTCCTCACGACGCATTCCACTGTCGTTGCCCCAACAGGCTAGTCGCCTCCAAAAAAGAAGAAACCGCTCCAGTTACACCGGAGAAACCTCAAGTCCCATACGACCATTGCACCGATACCAAAATCATAATAGAAATCCTAACCATCACTACTATGAATACCATGCCCAATTCCCCAGAAATCATAGCAAAAACCCTCCGTCATCTCAAAAATTCCTTTTGTCGACACAGCTGTACTCTAACAGATATAGGTAGACATGCTCACTTCGCTTTCACTCTCATCAGGAGTGATAGCAATCCCAACTGATCCAGCGATCTCTCACCCGTCCGTCGATGTTTTAGGTTTTCTGCGGTTCCCTGTAACCTGGTAAACTTTTTAACCAGCCAATTGGCCAACTTGAGGGAATAATACAGCCGTAGCTGTACCCGCATTCCATTTACTCGATAATTATTAAATTAAATTAATTCAATCTCTAATTTCAATTAAACAACTACAATCTTGCTTACTCCTCGATGCACTAAATCCACACTCCACAACCATCGTCTCGTATACATTCCAAAAATCTCTTCAAGATTCAATTCCAATCACCTTTTCATAATTAAAAATCCGAGCTTACTTCTATTCACTTACTCAACCCTCAACTCGAGCGCAGTACTAAACGAAAAACCCCTATCAAAAACACCCAACCCTTACAATGCAGAAGAACTCTATCCAATCCAATTAAAAAAAATGTTCGAACATCTCTCTCTCTCTCTCTCTCTATCTCTCTCTCTCTCTCATATCTCTGATATGGATACATATATAGAATCAACTAGCTCAACAATCATAATCAGGAAACAAAACTGGAGGTACCCAGCGTTGCTTTTAATAATTCCCACAAACCTTCTTCTACTCCATTTGCTCCATATTTGATATTCAATCCAATTTCTTCATTATCCAAATTCTTTGTGTCAAGAGTTAAAGTACCAAGAAGTGGGAGTTTAAAAGTAGCATCATGTGTTTTTATGTACTTTTCTATTTGTCCTTCATAATCCAGATTTCTACTTTCAAGGTCGTCCACTTCAGCACCATTTTGACTAATTTCGGCGTCTTCGCCAACCTAAAGTTTGTTAAGAAAGAAATAGGTGATTAGTTTTCTATATCAACATGTAGTACTCAACTATACGTTCATTACTGTTTCTAGATAATTCTGCAATATATTGAAAAAATGTTAAAACATTTAAGAAATTTGACAATTGTTTCGAAATTAAATATGTTTAGAAAAAAAAATCTTTTAAAGTAATATTTCAAAAAATGTTTTATTTTGGAATAGATGACATATTAGCATGTTTTATTGGTGGTGAACGACAATTGGATATATTTTTCAACCATATTTATAATCTACACCCAAAAATTAAATTTACATTAAAAGTGGAAGGGAATAACTCAATCAATTTTCTTGATTTAAAACGAACAGTTATTAATGTACATGATTATTGAATTTACAGAAAACCAACACACACTGATGTACTATTACATATAGTTCCAATCATCCCTCACATGAATTGCCAGCATATAATTCGATGATATATACAGCATTTTCTGTTCCTATGAACAAATGTAATTTTGATAAAGAAATTAATACTATTAAACAAATCGGTTATCCATTACATATGACAAATAAACTAATTGATAAAAAAGAAGAAAACGTGGAATTACAACTAATACTTCCTAACCAATTTAAAGAAATAAAAAGTAATAAAACCATCACATATGCAGGAAATATTTCTAATAATATTTCAAAGATGATATCTTAAGCAACAAATACAATATCTTTTAAAATAGAAAGTAACGGGAGTAAAGAAATTGAATTGAATTGAATGTAAAAACAAAAATATCCCCATTATATAAGTCTGGTATATATAAACTTAAATGTCCAGAATGTAATGCTGTCTATTTGGGCCAAACCCTAGGAAATTTTGAAATTCGATACTGTGAACAATTAAGAGCATATAGATTAAAACAACTAGATAAATCCCACTACGCAAAATATCTACTCGATACCAAACATTCGTTGACACCAAACACAGAATTAGAAGTACTACATATTTGCGATAAGAAACAAGAATTGGATATCCTGAAGAACTAGAAATTAGAAGACACTTAAGAATCAGCAGATATACTTTTCCTGGTCTTACAAATCATTGCATAGTTATACTGATCTCAATTAGGAAAAAGATGCCCAGGGTCTCCCCATAGGGTTAATAATATCTAAGCTTCAATATTTGTAATTTTGGATGTTCTTCTTTTTTCTATCAACCTATATTAAGTCAATCAATAGGTAGGTCACTTCTTGGTCTAGCCAAAATTAATTATTAAACATCAGGTAGGCATCAAATGGAATGTAACATCTGTCATTCTCACGATGATATTTAATATTGAAACAATTGTCAAATTCCTTAGATTTTTCAATTTTTTTTTCAATATATTGTGGAATTATCTAGAAACAGTTAGTTTCATTTAAAACAGAAATATGAGTAGATTCCACGAAGTAAGAGTCAATACAGTCAATTTAACTATACTTTCTATAACAAATGGGCATAATCAACTATACGGTTTTAATAGAGTGTAAATAGAATTGATCTATAATGAGGGTGATAAGTTGAAAACCAAATAACCATCAATAGGGCAGATTATACTCATCAATACTATGTCCATCTCTAGCATGCTTTACTATATACAGGGTGTCCCAGACTTATTTACCTAAGCGAATAGAGGTACTCGAATGGGACGAAAACTGATCTATTTCATTTCTAATACTATTCAACATATTATATAAAATTAAAATCGGTTCTCAAATTATCAAGAAAATGGCTTTTAATTGCTGTTTAATGTTAATCCAGGTTGCCATGATTCTACCTGTCAGATCAACAGTTACTATTCTTGACTGTTGGATTAAAAATATTAGACCAATAATATTTATATGTGTTGTCATTGTGTATAACATTTCAATATTGATTTACGCCTAAAGAATACGTTGATATATTACTGTTATGGAGAATGCTAGAAAAATAAAAGAATTAGTAGACAATTATATCATGAAATGTTTCCAATTCGAAATATCTCAATAAGTGATGCAACATTTAGGCTGGATTTTCACTACAGGTATGGTCGCGCTCTGCTCTCGCTCCACTTTTGGTCCCGTCACGCTCACATGACGCTCTTGACCATCCGAAATTTATTTCGGACTGATCGTGACTTGAGCCAGACTGGAGCGGAACTCGACCGCTACCGATAGTGTGAATGTTTATTTTGTTTTTCATTTGAGAATATTTTACATGACCGTGACCGGAGCGTGACCAGAGCGCGACCGTACCTATAGTGAGAATCCGTCAAGAATTTGGAGCGCTCACAGGCAGGGCCATTTTCCAAACAATAAACGAGGTACAATTGAACAAATCGTAAGATGTGACCAAACTTTTATTAATATAATAGCATATGTGAATTCTAATCCGAAGTTGTCTATAAGAACTGGCCAATGAAATTAGTATTTCAAGAAGTTTGGTTCATGGAATTTGAAAAGATTTAAATTATCATCCTTTTAAAGTGCTTGTAGTTCAAGGATTACAACCTGGTGATATCCAAGGACGTCTTGATTTTATTGTAAAAATGATACTAAAATTTAATGATGATCCACATTTTTATCAAAATATTGTGGAACGATGAGACTAGATTTCACGATAGTAGTGTAGTAAACCGTCCCAATTCAAATTATTGGTCTCCCGGCGATGGAACGAAGATTTCAGAATATTTGGGATATGAATGAGTGCGGTTTATTTATTGGTCATGTAATAGGATCTTACTTTTTGACGAGACTCTAACAGGTGTTTTAGAAAACATACTGCTCGATTCGCTATAACATAGTACTCTTAATAAATATTTAGAAATGTGGTGGCAACAAATGGAGCTCCTCCACACAATGCGAGAATCATTAGCGACTATCTACAAAAACGTCTAGATAACCACTGGATAGCAAACAGATGTCCAGAAATTATGTTCACCTGATTTGTCACCTCTAGATTGTTTCTGTTGGGGAGCAATAAAAGGTATTGTTCATCAATGAGAACCCCAAAATGAGGACGAATGAAAAGAAAACATAATACGTACATGTCGCCAAATTACTCCGGCAATGATTCAAGCCACATGTTTCAGAAATCTTCCGACATGATTCAAAATATGTGTTGCAGCAGGTGGACTACAATTCCACGTAAATAATATTGATTTGTTAATTGTTATTGGAACGAAGTTCCTTATCGCGCGTTGTGAAAGGAGGCTAGAGGGAAAAAATTCTTACGAAAAGTTGTCACGACACTTTTTGAAGCTATTGTGAGCTGTGCAGCGTGCGCATGTTTCTCCAACCAAGTCATACGATTTATAATCTCCACATTTTGTGTGTTTAGCAAGTGTACGCGTCATAATTTTAATAAATTCAAAAACAAATCATATTTTAATATTACTTAGTATAGTTTTTTGTCTTTATTATGTTAATTAATTGTTGAGATTCTCTACAACAAAAATTGAAATAATATACTTCAGTTGCTTGCTGTATAATGAATAATACTTTTGTAGTATAGTGGTCAGTATCCCCGCCTGTCACGCGGGAGACCGGAGCTCGATTCCCCGCCGGGGAGCAATTTTTATTTTCTGAAATATTCTTTTTTTTGCTTTTTGGAACGAAGTGAAGTGAAGTGAAAGGGGGCTAGACGGAAAAAATTCTTACGAAAAGTTGTCACGACACTTTTTGCTATTATAAGCTGTGCGGCGTGCGCATGTTTCTCTGTCTGTCTGTCTGTCTCTCTCTCTCTTATAGAAAGCAAGCCAGATATTTTCATTTCTATTTCGCATTGAAGAGTGTGGTGTCGCGACGATTATTTCATAAAAAAAAAATTTTTATTACAATTCCTTCACTAATTAATCGAAAGGAACTTCGTTCCATCCGGGTGTCCCTTGACACCTCTCAACTTTTTTTTTATTTATTATCATCATGTTATTTTGATTACAGTTGTTTTTATTGTTCCTCTATGTTTTTTTATTCGTTTAACTAATATAAATAATAGACTGCTCTTTTCTTAATTACTTATGAAACGATTTCCATTTTGGAGAATTTGTTGTGAAGACAATAAAAGACTACATCCAAAATTATAAAAAATATACAGGCTGCTACTGAAAATTCAAAAGTTATTGGTTGTCACTGAGATGTGAATATTTGAGGGTTGGTTTTTTCAAGGCCATATTGAAGTATATTACAAATGGAATAGATCAGTTTTTGTCACATACCAATATCTCTACTCGTTTAGGAGAAAAATCCTGAATAAATTAGTTTGAGACACCCTATATATTACATTACAACAAGCCTCAATCCATGTTCAAGTAAAATTAAGAATTTCTATTAATCTTCCACTATTCATTTAATAGTAACCACCACCTTCGTCTATCATCAGCTATGTCTCTCCATTCTCCTTCAAATCCATTGTGATTGTCTCTAACCACTTCTTCTTAGGTCTGTACTTTCGCCTTTTGCCCCATCTCTCGTCTAAAATAAGTCTACTGGCATTTCTCACAACTGCCATTCTGCTTACATACTCCAGCCCTCTTATTCTTTGTTACTTTCTTTGTTCAGTTATGTGTGGATATCCATAAGCTTCCCCTATTTGTTTAGTAGTTAGTTCTCTAGTTTTTTGCTTACAAATATTTCAACTTTATTCTCATTCTTTTGTGTGAGTAACCGCAGCCGTGCGTAACTGAGAGCTCCTACTTTTCTGCCTCCTTTGGAAAGCATTATCTCTGTTTCACTTGTTTCGTTATTCTTATTGTTAATTGTTACCCATAGGTAATCAAAACTGTTCTTTCTCGAATCTTTATGTCTGGCAGACTGTTCTAAAAATAACCTTTTTCATCCCGAAGGTTGTATCCAATCACCATATATGTTGTTTTCTTTTTGTTTATTATAATGCCATATGTCTTCGCTATATTTCCAAATTGGTTGATTACTACTTTCAGCTACCTTTTTGATCTAGTAATGAAAGTCTCCATATCCAATTAACTGATGTTTAGAATAGTATATCATTCCTTTAGCATGAAATTCAGCTTTTCATATAATATCTTCTAGCGTAAAACTAAACAGAACCAACAGTCTTTGTCTTAAAATAAAGCTTATTGAGACGTTTCCTTCTACCAATACTTTCGATGCTGTTCTTTGAAGGGTCTTTTTATCAACTTAAGTTGTTGTTGTGAAACTCCTAGATTGCCCAATAACTCATACAGTTTCGATATTAAAATGGAACTACAAGCCTGTTTTAAAGTCAATAAACAATAAGTGCTGTCCTAAATTTTTTTCATACCTATTATTTTGGATTATTCTAATTGTAAATATCTTGTCTGATTTTATTATTCCTTGTCTAATAGAGTGTGAATAGAATTATTCAATTATGAAGGCGATAAGTTGAAAGCAAAATAAATATCAACAGGGTAACATTTTTATATGAAGCTTAGACTTGCCAATGCTATGTCGAACTGTAGCATGGTTTACTATAAACATGTATAATGTATTTGCAGTCCGACATGATGTAGTAAGTTTGTAGTTTCCCTGGATTAGTTGTAACGGATGCTAACATTCTGTTAATGATGTAAATTGAGTTTAGGACGCTTGAAATTTATTCTATGAATTAAATTTCTTACATCAATATGAATAGTAGAACCAAGTCATGAAAAATAATTTGAAGATGAAAAAAATGGCATAAGTTAATTCTGTATATATAGCTATAAGCTATAAAAATATAATTATTGGAAAAAAATTATTAAAATGGATATAACTAACCCTACTTAGTGTCATTTGAACTGGAAGACAATTTATTTGGTGAAACAAATGAGAGAAAATTGAAGTCGATATCGCTAGCTGGATGTTGATAGTAACATCAACAGTACTCTAATATTCTGATATTAAAGTTGTGATAGGTAGAAATGAAATTTGATTAATTATATTCAATTGATTACATCAATCAAACAAAACCAAAATAATAGTGTTGCCAATCAAGGACAAATTGACCAAATGTGAACGTAGAGTTGCTTGACGAACTAATTTTCATCCCATTATTATATCTTATACTTAATAAAAATTTTTGCATACTTGCACATTATCCTGACTCAACATATTCTCAAAAAAGTCAGCTATCGTATCCTGGACGTATCCAATGGGGTCATCTTCAAAATCCGAAGTTTTTTCTTCGCTAGCTATTGGAGAAGCCCAAGTTGAAGACACTAAAACTAAAACGAAACAAATTTTGAAACCCGCCATTGTAAAAATTCTACTAATGAATGAACATAAAAACTATCCCTATTAGTTTTATATACCTCTATAACTAAAAAGATATCGGGACTTATATGGTGAACAAATTTACTTTTAGGAAACCGGAGCTTAGCGTATTATGCATATTAATAGGTGGTTAAGGTGAAACACTGCACGCGTAGTTTGGTATTCAGTACTTCTCCTTATTAAAGTAACAAAATATTTGGGCTGGCTTACTTTTGTGTCGATTTCTTTACATATACTTGCAACAAAATCAGTGAAACGTTTGCGGATACAAGAAAATTGATTTTAATAAATTAACATTCATTGAAATTGTTGGAAAGCATATATAATTAATGGAATATTCGAATATTTTGTTTCTTCTAGAAAATTCAAAGCTTACATTTTGGGCCACGAATTGAAATATTGTTTTGTAAAACTATCGCTCCTTGATTTTATATTTGTAGGCTGTTCAGAAGACATGTATCCACATAATCAGAAAATGATTTTTCATATTATAATTTTCTATATAATAATCCTGTTCGAGATTTTCAGGGAAAAACATGTTGGTTGTAAAGCAAATATTGATTATATAACTGTAGTCAATAGGTGGCATATAATGCTGGCATTCTATGCAAATTGTAATGAGTGTTTCTATATGAAGTGAGATATATACAGGATGTCCCAAGTTATAGTATACAGGCAATTTCTCTCTTATTTGACAAGATACTTTAGAAATTCACTGCTCCGAATGGCATTGAAATATAACCTTCCTATTGACGTATGAAAAATGTAATTCATTTGAAGGCACTGTGGTAGCTACCATTCGCTTTTTATTTTCAAATGGCACGTCCTGTATATTATAATTGGAAATTGCGTGTCATTCATTTATTAATTTTGTGACTTTTTTCCGTTACCAAGGGCCGGTATTATAATGTTAAATTAATCGAAGGGTGAGTCACAACCTAGAATCAAACTGCAATATCTGTATTATAAGCAACAACCGAAAGTCGAACTGATGGTTAACCGTCTGTTCGTCCAACCGGGCACGAAAGTTCAAGTTAAACTGTCAACAGGGAGTTGGAAACTGTCAAAAATGATTTCTAACCTCGAATTTTTTGTATGTTTTGTTTTGGTGATTATTGTTTGTGGTGCAGACTGTTTTCTATTATTAGTAATGTCATCAACATAATCATATACAGATATTATAAGAAATCAGCGGCTTTGGCATTATACTACTGATAGTGACAAAATCAACAATTTATTTTAAAACAGAAAGTAATATAAGTACAAAAATGTTAAATGTAAAAACAAAAATATCCCCATTAAAGGAATTTGGTATCTATAAACTTAAATGTCCAGGAAGTAATGCTGTCTATTCGGCCCAAACCCTTAGAAATTTTGAATTCAGATACACTTACGAGTATACTGATTAAAACAACCATAGAACGCCCACAACGCAAAACATTTACTTGATACAAAACATTCATTGACACATAACACACAACTAAAAGAATATTTGTGATAAGGAAGAAGAACTGGATTTCCTTGAAGAGTTAGAAATTAGAACAGGTAAATATAGGGAGTTGTCCACATTAAACTGTCTTCTTAAGTAATAATTGTAAAGATCTGCGGATATAGTTTTCCTAGTTTTCGATATCATTGCACAATGATACTGATCTTAAATGGGAAAAAATATCCAGGATATCCTCATAGGGCTAATAATATCTAGGCTTTAATATTTGTAAAATCATATCTTCTTCTTTTTTCTATTCATATATGTTGAGTCAAGTCACTTCTTAGTCTACCCAAGAATAATTATTAAATATCAGGTAGGCATCACATGAAATGTAACTTCTGTCATTCTGACGATGATAGCAATATCTAAGCAATTGTCAATTTCTTAGAATATTTAACATTTTTTCAATATATTGTGGAATTATCTAGAAACGGTTTGGTTCATTTAAAAAAGTAACTGACAATTCAACAGATTCTGATTAGGAGAATAATAGACTAAGTTTAAGTGATCACCGAAACTTTAGATTAGGACTAGATCATTTTACTCTCTGGAGTGATGAAGAATTTAGAATGAGATTTCGTCTTAGCTAAGGAGACAGTGCACGTTTTGGGGCAGAATTTTCGAGACAATATCGCTTCAAAAACCGCAAGGTATATGTGATGGTCATGGAAAAAGACAAACATAGGTATTTAAAAATGTTTTTCGCTACTTACCTGCGAAATTACTGTTATTTAGTCAGTTCCCATAACGAGAATTAATATTCCTCACCATAGGTAAATAATGATAATAAAAAAACACCTAGGTAAATATTGGCAATTGTCAAATTTTCAATATATTCGTGTACTTCCGAAAGCCATAGTTTGGCAAGACCATTAATTTATCATGCTTATTTGAGCTCATACTAATAAATCCATCTAACTATAATATCAAAAAAGGCAATAGTATATTTTATGGAATCATTTCATGATTTAGCACATTCCAAATTTTCGCATAAAAAGCCTCAATGGTTATTAACACGCTCCACGGTTCTTGACATTTCGAAATATTTAACAAATTGTTGGGAAGTTACTAATGTTAAAATTAAAATTGCTGATGTCAATATGTCAACAATAGACAACAGAGGACAAATATTCCTTGAGCTAATCGATGAACATGCCCTCGTTGTCTAAAATAAAGGCGAGACGCCTACATTTATCAGAGGAGAAAGTAGATCTTATCTAGACATAACTTTGACCTCAGAGAAAATATCCGAGGATATAATCAGATGAAGAAAACCTCAGCCTGCACCAGAACATCCTATATACAATAAACAACGGCTGTAATGATAAAGTCTCAACAATGACAGGAAAGAAAGGTTGGATCTTCTATAAACAACAAATACCGCATTTTCTTGAAAAATTCGAGGTAGAACTTAACAAAATGGACCAAAATATTGAAGCTGAACAAGTAATGGTTGCGATTGAGAAAGCAGCTAACTGTACTATTAGAAAGTACGGAAGGAAGCTTAAGAGAAACTCAGTGTACTGGTGGAATGACAACATGAAGGATATCGGAAAAAGTACTCACATTGCGAAGAGGAAACTAACAAGAGCCAACAAAAATCGACACATGAGTGAAACAGAAATAAATCTATTACCAGAGGACTATAAGAAAAAACGTACCATACTAAAGAAAGCCATAAACAACGCCAAGCAGCAAGCATGGAAAAAATTGTGTGACGAGATTAATTAAAATACCTGGGGGGAAGGATATAAAATACTAATGAAGAGAATGGCTCCGCAACCTAAAATGGATCTAACCAATGATAGGAAATTTGAAATTGCACGCGAGCTCTTCTCAGAAGATACAATACAGAGCTGGGAGGCAATAGAAGCTATACAAGACGACATTCAACTTTTTACGGAAAACGAATTGATAGGCGCTATAAATAAACTTAAGCTACGGAAAGCACCAGGTCCAGACAAAATCACAAATGAGATGATCCAAGTCATAGTGAAGGAATACCCTAAGCACTTTTTAAAAGTGATGAATAAACTTATAAGACATGGAAGCTTTCCCGAGATATGGAAAAGGGCAACGTTAGCACTAGTAGAGAAACCAAAGAAAAATTAGCAAACGGAAACGAAATAAAGACCAATATGTTTACTGGACGGCATGGGAAAGGCAATGGAGTATATGATCGCATCACGAATGAATCACGAACTAGAAGCAGGTCATGAGTTGTCCGAAAACCAATATGGATTCAGAATGAGCCGCTCTACAGTTGACGCCATGATAAATATAAAAAAGAAAATAGAGTCTATTAAGAAAAGTTTCTTTCCGAATCGAAACCTGTGTATTCTTATTGCAAAGACATATATCATTGAGAGTCTGCGGAGCATATCGTACGATTTCAACTGAAGCGGTCCTGCTAATAGCAGGCATTATGCCGATAGATCTTATGATAGATGAGAGGATCAAAATCTTTTTTGGACCAGAAAATAGGAATATTATAGAATATGACACCCAACAGAAGTGGGTGAATAAATGGAATATCCAAAATGGAAAAGCGACATGGACTAAACACCTCATTAAAGATTTAAAAAAATGGCTAAATAGAAAACACGGAGAGGTCGATTTCTATCTAACGCAATTTCTGAGCGGTCATGGATGTTTTGGAGAATACTTGAAACGATTTAAAATAAAGGAAACTGCTGAATGCTTCTTATGCATGAGTGAAGTAGATTCGGTAGAACATACCATTTTCTTTTGCCCAAGATGGGAACAACAGCGACAGACCACAACGTCATTGCTTGCACAAAACCTCTGCACAGAAAATATCATAGACGTAATGCTGGAAACAAAAGAGAATTGGGATATAGTTGCACATCTTGTCAGAAATATATTGAGTCAAAAAGAAAAAGAGCAAAGGAATGGAGAGGGAACCACCTAAACCCTCCCTGAAGAGAATGGGTGGATGTACCTACATTTTTTACATACCATCAAAAAGATCTTCGCCCCTTGATGTAATGCATATAGCGGTTCCAAGGGCTGTACCATATGATCAGAAAGGCCACTTGTTTGGTTAGCTTAGGCGCCAACAATGTCCTTTCAAAAAATATATGTCAACATTAGAAGAGAAAAAAAGTATACATTCCTTCTCAACCTAACCTAGGTGTATTATAAACTATTTTTGAGAAAGCACCCTATAACGGCAATCCAACAAGTTCCTGTACTTCGCTTTTGTGCTACAGGGTGTATGTTGCAAACAGTTGAAGATTTTCTGGGTATTCACAATCAAATTATTAAAAAAAATGTTAGGAAAAATTGCTTTATGAGCATCAGAGTATATAAATATGTCAAGTATTCAAGAAGTTGAACATATTAAATAAAAATTTTACGAAATTGAAAGATTCCCTCGAGTAATACGTGTCATATATTGAACTTATATAGAGATAATTTCGCCAGGTAATATAAATATTTCTGCTTATTTGCTGAGTAATCAGAAAAAATTGTAGATGGTGCCAATGCTGAGAATTTCAGGAATAGAAAAGTGTATTTTTCTTTAAATGTACAAGTGGTAGGAGATGCAAATACCTACATTAAATATATTGTTTGCTAGATATGATCAAACAATATTTAGGAATAGCCGTTTAAAAGGTCGATCAAAAAATAATGAGTTTGATAATGCCGTAATGCTTGGAGATTGATGTTATGCTTTAAAAAAGTACTTGATAACACCGACACGAGATCCCACGAGAGATATCAACAAGTATTCAATGAATCCCAGACGGACACCAATTGAAAGGCTTTTTGGTATGATCCCCATACTTTCACTTAAAATAAGGCTATTCCTGGAATCTGAAAAGCTAATTATGATAACCTGTGCAGTACTTCTAAGTTTTATTGAACCAGATACAATTGATGATACATATTCAAATGATGATTATGAAGATTTTGAAAATAATAAAAGTATATATGGTCACAGGGAAAATAGCGATTTAAGACAAGAATTCTTATTATACAGTCCAAGCTCTTGAATAAACATTGAATTTAAGTGGTAAAATCGTACAAGACTTGAGTGCAAATTAAGTGATAACAGTGTCAAAGTGCTATTATTGGTTTTGTTAAATAATTGTGAGTGGGAAGCTTGCATTTGATATGAATATGCACTCATGCGCATGACTTTCATTTATTCATGTCAAATTTTACAAACTAGTTTTTGCCTAATCGTAATTGTTCCATTCCACCACGGTATTATAAGTACCAATTAATATATACCATGAGTGAAACTCCCAATTATTTAACAAACAACGAGTTATACGAGTTGTTACTAAAAGCCACTGAATACCAGACGGGGGAACTTAAATCGGAATTAAATTCCAATCTACAACAGTTGAGTACTAAAGTAGATGCCGTGGAATCAAAAGTTAAAGACCTACAAAACAAAGTATCGTCACTAGAAATAAAATCGAAGCGTAAAAACGTTATGGTTTTTGGATTAAAGGTTGACCAAGATAATTTACTGAATATCACGCTGGATTTTTTAAATAATATCTTAGGCATAACCATACATAAATATGATATAAATAACCTTTATATTGGTACCAACAAATGGTATATTGTAGTATAGGTGGATAAAGAGTTATTCCAAACACGCGCGATTTTTCAAGCTCGACGGCGCAGCCGGAGTGCTCGAAATAGAGCAAGTGTTTGAAAGACCAGTTATCCACGAATACTTTTCGCTATTTTTTTTATTGGTGCACTTTGAAATGATAAAATATTATTATTATATTATTACTAGAAAAAAATGGAAGTCCGTCCTCGATGTCCAGCCAAGTTTCGTGAAAGTCCATCCTAAATAGTATTTATTTTTATTCGACGTTACGAGGTACTGCTGTCAGATCAATAATCAAAAAGTTTCTTTATTCATATTTGAAATGATACAATGTATATATGAATATATAAATACATTTTCCAGAAAAAACCAAATAAGACATTGATTCACAATGAAAATAAACAATTTAAAAACGAATAAAAATGTTGTCATTGATACTTACGTTTCTCGATTTGTTGTTACCATAGGGACTTTAAAAAACGCGGGTGTTTGAAAGTTCGATTTAAACACGCTGAGGCGTGTTTTAAATAGGTAATATGAGGCATCAATAAAAAAAAATTTAAACCACATATTGTTCTTGAATTCATATCCAATCTGGAAAAGCAAAAAGTTTTAAAAAATTGTAGGAATTTGAAAAACACTGGTTTTGCTTTTGCAAACGACATGTCATATGAGGACATGCAAATTCAACGAGTATTGAGAGACCATCTAAAGAATGCTAAAAGTTGAAATGTTGTCGACAAAATTAGATGAAGCAAATTGGAGTTTGATGAAAAAGGGTTTACTTTACTGAATCAACAAAAATTAGAAGAGCAAGCAAATAGAGTAGAAACTAGCGAATCAGGAGAAGGAAAAGGCAACCCAACAACAGGGCCTACTCACACTATAGAAGATCAACCATCAGAGGAGTTTATAAGAAAAAGAGGCAAGATCAGTTACAGAGCCCTTAATATGATCGTAATTTACGAAGTAAAAAATTTATATTTTGAAACTGTATTCTGAATCCACTTAGTATTTAAAAATAAGAAGCTTAACTCAGTTTTGTTATAAAAGGAATTATCCTGTTTACTGTTTACTATTTTGTATATATTTTGACCATTTAATAATTCATTTTCCTTGGTTAAATAGTTTCTTGGTTACTACCTTAGGTACATACTATGGAATTTAAGAATTTGAAAATTGATCACTTGAACATTCACTCGTTGTTTCCTAAGATTGATGTCAGGAATTTACTTCAAAAAGGAAACTATGATATATTCGCCTTGTCAGAAACTTGCCTCTGCGCACAAATAACCAATGACTTTATTGATATTCTTGGTTAAAATATAACTACAAAAGCCTGCGGATGGCGAGGCGGAGAACTTTGTTTCTATATCAGGAACATTTTGAAGTTTAAAAATAATAATTTAATACATTTGGATAATGACAACTTCTTAAATTTTTGGATCTCAATTCAGCCTCCTAATTTTAAAATGTGTCTGTGAAACATTTATCGACCTCCTAGTAAAGACCTTAAAAACTTTTTAGATGTTCTTGAAGACTCTTTATCTTCACTTTCAATTGAAAACGAAAAGTTTATTTGTGTTAGGGGCCTTTATTATCGACCTTTTAACACATTCTAATATAATGATCGATTACTTAACATTGCTTATGGTTTAAGTCTCCAACAAATTGTAACTGAAGCGACAAGAATAACTCCAACTTCAAGAGCCCTTTTAGACCATATCATAGTGGATAATAATCTCAAAATTATTACCCGTTTCATAGGACTGATCACAATGCAGTTGATCTGGCTCTAAATTTAAATATTCCAAAGCATTCACCTATAATTAGATCCTACCACGATTTTTCTAAGCAGTACTGAACTAATTTTGGAAGCGATGTAGTATACAATTGGCAAGAAATCTACAATCTTCATAACGTTGACGAAAAAATTCATTTTTAAACACTTCTATAATACACATATTTGACATATATGCTCGTGTAAAAACATCGCGATTTACAAAGCCGTTTTCTCCCTGGCTTACACCCAATATCAAACTATTGCAAAAACTTCGTAATGAAGCCTTAGCTAAATCTAAGAAAACCAATAATATAAATCATTGGAATCACTATGAACAGCTCCTTAATTAGCTATTAACTCAGAAAAAAACGTACATAGAAAATGCACTCAAATCTGCTGATAGAAAAAACAAATGGTAGCTTTCAAAAAATTATAGTATCCCTACAAAAAATCGAACAAACATATTCAATTTTAATACAGACTCGAACGCAATAAATAATTATTTTCTTAATATAAACAGTGTCATCAAGGAGCCACACGAAGGCACATTTAATTTTCATAACAATAATCTAAAAACTGATTTTAATTCACTAAATTTTTAATTCAATGTTATATCAGAGCAGGAGGTAACAAATATAATCATTGGTATTAAAACGAGGACTACGAGACTAGATGGCATTAACTTGACAATCACTACATTTTTATGTCAATGAATAGTACACACCTAGTAAACTTTTGTCTTATCATCTCGATATTTCCAAACTGCTAGAAGGAAGGCTTGGTATCACCAATACCCAAAGTAAACTCTCCTTCAAACTTAAATGAGCTACGCCCCATCACTGTGCTCCCTACTATGTCTAAAATATTAGAAAGAGTAATCGAAAACCAATTAAAGACCCATCTAAATAAGTATTTACTAATTCCAGAAGAACAGTGAGGGTTCAGAGCCGGATTTAGCTGTGGTACTGCTCTGTTGAGTATTACCGACGATATACTAAGTTAGAGAGCTAGAGAAAGAAAAGTGGAGCTCTACTTGATTATAGTAAAGCCTTTAATACCCTAAACGACAAAATGCTCTTAGCTATACTCCAATATAAAGGGTTAAGTAATTCAGATATAGAACTCTTCCATAATTATTTTAATAACCCATCGCAACAAGTAATGTATCAGGGGTAAGTTTCTGTTAAGGGATGTATCAATAGAGGAGTCCCTCAAGGAACAATTCTTGGTCCGATACTTTATTATATGTATACTAGCATCATTTCAACCGTTCTAAACCAATTAAATTGTCATATGTACGCCGACGATACATAAGTGTATTAGTTTTTTCATTTAAACGGATTAGGGCAGTCAGAGGAATTAATAAGTACAGAACTGGCTTGCCTGATTCAGGAGCCAGAGAACCATTATATAATAATAAATACGTCTAAGTCCAGCGTCCTATTATTTGATTTGGGAATCTAAGTCACAATGATCTTACCATTGAAATAGGTAACGATAAGCTAACTGTTGCTCATAAAAGCAATAATTTGGGAGTCATAATCGATTCAAAGTTAAGATTTTCAGATCATGTTAGTTATATTTTGCAAAAAGCTTACACTAATCTAAAAAATCTCCACCCTAACAGAAATACTCTGAGTGTTGAGTAAGAAAGAAATCTTTGCGACGCTGGAATACTGCCTCCAGCAAATCATTGTGATTATGTATACGACTCTTGTTTAACAGTTGTCGATAAAAATAGATTATAAAAGCTTCATTCACCATACCACTTACAAAAAGTTATATCCACAGGCGTACCCCCGTACGTTTAAAATAAAATTAGATATAGATCCGACGATCACAACATCAATATTAGGCAGAAAGACATTAGATATAACTATACCTCAACACAGAACGGTATCACGTTTGAGTGATCTTTTCGATTTCATTTGGCAAATACATATAATGTTTTAAACGAGGACATGAAAACATTAAATATAAACATATTTAAAAAGAAAATGTTTGAACATTTGCTCAATGAGCAAAAGAGTAGTACTTTAAAATAACATCACATCATGAGTAAAAATTGAGTTTTTTTGGGTTACGTCTTTTTTGTTTTGTTTTCTATTTCAATGTCAAACCGTTTATACTAATTAATAAACAAATATTGGGCTCTTGAGGAAGAGCAGCTCCGCTGATCTTGCGCCTTTTAACCGATTAATAGATCGTTTTCACACAATGTTAATACATTATTATTACTATAAGTGTTATGTTATCCCATTGATTTTTTGTATTCTCTTGAAAATTGTCGGGTAATAAAGACATATATTATTAATGAAATTGACTGTCTCGACCCTTACGTCGTGGAATATGCTCATATTAGTGTTTTTAAATGAAACTCAAGGTCTCTAGTTAATTCCACAATGTAATACAAGTTATTGAAAATTCTTAAAAAATTGACAATTGTTTCGATAAATCAATATCATCGTCAGAATGACAGAAGTTACATTTCATTTAATGCCTACCTGATGTTTAGTAGTTATATTTGGCTAGACCAAGAAGTAACCTAACTTGTGATTGGCATAATATATGTTTATAGAAAAAAGAAAAAGATGTGATATTACAAATATTGAAGCTTAGATATTATTAGCCCTATGGTGATATCCTGGATATAATTTTTCCAATTAAGATCAGTATAACTGTGCAATGATATAGAAAACCAGGAAAACTATATCTGCTGATCTTAACAATTATCACTTAAGAAGCCAGTTTATTAGTGGGGAATCCACTTATATATACCCGACTTCTTTAATAGTGGTATTATTAAAGAAGTCAGGTATATATAAACTCAAATATCCAGAATGTAATGCTGTCTATTTGGGTCAGACCCTTAGGAATTTTGAAATACGATACAGTGAGCACTTACGAGCATACAGATTAAAACAACCAGATAAATCCCACTACGCAAAACATCTACTTGACACCAATCATTCATTGACACCTAACACAAAACTAGAAGTACTGCATATTTGTGAAAAGAAACAAGAACTGGATTTCCTTGAAGAACTGGAAATTAGAAGACATTTAAGAAACCCACAATATGAAGTTGTCAATGAACAGTTAAATCTAGGGAATTCCCCACTAATAAACTGTCTTCTTAAGTGATAATTGTAAAGATCAGCAGATATAGTTTTCATGGTTTTCTATATCATTGCACAGTTATACTGATCTTAATTGGAAAAATGATATCCAGGATATCACCATAGGGCTAATAATATCTAAGATTCAATATTTGTAATATCACATCTTCTTCTTTTTTCTATAAACATATATTATGCCAATCACAAGTTAGGTTACTTCTTGGTCTAGCCAAATATAACTACTAAACATCAGGTAGGCATAAAATGAAATGTAACTTCTGTCATTCTGACGATGATATTGATTTATCGAAACAATTGTCAATTTTTTTAGAATTTTCAATAACTTGTATTATATTGTGGAATTAACTAGAGACCTTGAGTTTCATTTAAAAACACTAATATATTATTAATATTATTCTTTATGAATTTGGTGGGAATTGATAATGATTAATTGTTACAATTGTCATAACATAGATTGTAAGTCGTTTATGAGAATGCATAAATAAAAATAAAACAAATTGATGAGTATTTATTATTTGAAGAGAAAAGGTATGAAACGACACGTGACATAGTTGACGATATTATTCAACACATACTATGTTGGTACTGTCTGCTTCTAATAAGAGAAAAAGAGCGAAACTCAATACAAGCGTTTGTCGCATTGTTTTGATTAAGATGCATATGGTTGATGACGTCACGCGATGGAAAAGACTCATCGTTTCTACTGTGTATAGCTACTATCATATTTGTTTTGTAATACAAGAACTTCCATTTCTAATTTTTATTTTGTAAGTAGTTTTTTTGTTTTCTATAAATGTACTCATTCTTCTCTTCCAGATCTTTCTTCGAGAAAGCTTGCGTTTGGCGCACACTCATCTTCCAATCGGTTTCTTTTTAAAATCACAAATCCAACTTTTTTCCCCACGCTAAACTTGCTTAGACTCTACTTCATCGGCGTTCCTTTTATTTTTTGTTCGACTACCCTTGTACTAGGTTCAGCGAAATCTTGAACTTCAATAATAATATTATTATCTATATCCAAACCTTGTAGCTCTTGTAATAAAACTGGTGAAGATAAAAATGTGCAAGTATATAAATAAATTAAAAAAAACGAGTTCTATTTTCAAAACTCATACATTTTTGAGTATCCACAAATACGTCACTGTCACGTAGGCTAGGTTCTAAACCCACCACCGAAATACTTCCTTTTTTTTATTTTTGCAAAAAGTAACATGACCGTTGCTTTAATTTCAGCAATATCATCTATATCACCACCGGTTCTATATAATGAATTATATGTATCTGCAATGTTTTCCGACGCTTTTATCTAGGTATAGTAAAAATAATGTATTAACATTTTTCGAAAAGTTAATAAATATTACCTTACCTATTGGTTCCAAGTGACTGCATGAGTTCTCTTACACTCTACAACATCTTTATACTTTAAAATTATATCCACCAGAGTATGACAATCTGACTAAATTATTCTTCTACTCTTTAAAAAATTTTTAATCTTTACATTTTGAATTATTGAATAGAACACATACATACACTACACTATAAATTCCACATCGCATGTAAATTTTTAGGTTATTGTACCTCCCACGCCAACGACATGTCAAGTGCTTCAAGAAACGTATTTCATTGTTCGAAATAAGTGAGCTATAAAAATTTAAATTTTTGCTTTGTCAACTTCGACCTAAAATCTTTTCATACCTTTATAACCGTGGGCCGACTTTCAGCCCCATGTCGAGTATTCAGTGGTTGTAATACTCGACGAATTAATTAATTATCCACAAGTTGCAATTTGAACATTATGAATATTGTTATAAGTACCTACAATCCCATTTACATTCATTTCAGAAGAATACGTTGACATGCTGCTAATTTATGGTGAATGTAAGGAAAATGCTCGACGAGCGTCCCGTTTATACCAAGAACGTTTTCTTCAACGTCGTCAGGTAGCACACACGGTGTTTCCTAGATTGGAACGGTAATTGCGAAACCGTTCATTTCCAAACAAAAATCACGCACTATACCGATATCCTGTGAGAAATGATGATAATTTTATTATTGTACTTACATAATAAGTTGGTGATAACCCCCAGACTTCCCTTAGAAAATTAGCTGAAGAAATCGGAATAAGCAAAAACGCCGTACAGGGAATTATGAAGATGCACAAATATCACGCTTCATTTAGATCAACTGATCCTGAATGAAGAATGGACTTTATTTCTCTGATTAATGTTACGACTGCCGATAATACTTTGCTTTTAAATCAAATATTTTGGAGTGATCAAAGCCGATTCCATAACAATGTTGTACTTTTATAAGGGAGCGTTGACTGGAGACAGGTATTTACAAATTCTTGTACACGCACTATTTGAACTCATGAAAGACATTCCTTCGGTACAACGGAATACAATGCTCTGGCAACAGGATGGTCTCACCCTCCATAATGCAGGTATTGATGAGGAGCATCTCGATCGAATTTTTCCTAAAGGATGGATAGGAACTTATGGATCTAAATCTTGGCCTCCCCGCTTGCCAGATTCAACACCACTGAACTATTTTTTGTGGGGAAATCTTGAGAACTTGGTTTGTTAAACACAATCTGTGGGTTTATATGACCTCAAAGAACGCATTAGTGAAGCATGTCGTAGCGTTATGATTCAGGCGATTTTTACACAATTTGCAGCTTGCATGGATTCTGCAGGAAATAATTTTGAACACTTGATGCAATTGTTTGTTCGTTTTTTGAAGTGCATCAAAGGTATTTTAATTGAAATCAATACTTTGGGAGGCGAAGTTGGGATAATAAGGAGGTAAGTACAGATTACATATTATGGTCATAGGTCCATGAAGAAAGGTTTTGATGACTGAACCTTCAAAGTTGGATATAACGTTTCTCATTTCGAAACCTAGTGATCGTGGACGTATGTGGCTACTCCACCAGCTGCATGGTTTACATTAGATCTGTAAGTAAAGTGGACATTAGAATGTTTTATTTTAGCTGAGAAATAATTTTTGAATGCTTGGATGCTTATTATGGAGGGGGAGTGAATATTTTTAATGAGTTTTAACTCCTCTTGTCTTGGATGAAAACCATTGATATTTCATTGCAATATTGGAAAGAAGCAGCTGAATGTTGTAGGTAAGGGTTAAGGTATAAACATATTATTATTGGAAGAGTTTCTGAGATCAGTTGGGTTTTCGAGAATGTGAGACAATGAGATGATTCGTATGTATTTCGGATAGAGGGGAAGTAGAACAATATTTAGAAGTTGTTCTGTGTTCTACAGGATTAATCTTTTGAGCTATTGGTCTTAGGTTTGAATTTGGAGATTTGGGTAGACGAGAATGATTTTTATACGAGTATGATGAAATAGGGTTGATTTTAGAGGAGGGGCTAGGGAATTATTGGATTCAAAATTTTTGGAGGTGGGGGAGGGAGGATTTTTAGTTTCAGGTTGTGATTTATATCTTGGAAGGTCGCATTGGATAGAAATGGATACTTTGTATGCTGGGGTAACGGAAGATTTTGTGGAAGCTGTATGAAAGAAGGGTTTAGAACGATGTATCTCCTTTTCGCATCCAAATTAGATGTTTTCTTTTACTTTAATTTTTTAGTATTTCAAATTCACGTTTGAAGGCCGTGCAGCCTTTGTACCAGGGGAACGACTTTCTTCACAATTTACACACTTAATTGGGATTGAGCATTGACGACCATCGTGTATAGAATGACCGCATAAAAGGCTGGTAGCATTGTTTTTGCTTTTAGATTGGGTATGTGTTGTCCAACGCGGTTAGAGTGAAATTCAGCATATAATTATGAAGGCAAAGTGTGAGTGTTGAAGGACATAAAGATACCTGTAGGAGTTTTATCTGTTCTAGAGAGAATTTTATAGATGCCTGTTACGCCTTGATCACTAGGCTCTTAATAATTTCTTGACCGGGGCTGACAATTGAATCATTACATTGAATGGCATATTTAATTGTGTTTAGTGAAGAATGAGGAGAAGTGGTTACACCGTAAGCATGTAGTTTAGTTAGTTTTCCTGCATTTGAAGATTTTTTCAGAATAATCTATTACAATTAGTAGCGGGAGATATAATCGTATGATATTCAACTTTGGGTCGTTTGGAGCCGCTAATTGTAGAAAACTAAGATACATTTTGTAACGAAGTTAACTTTTCAAAGCCCGGTCAAAAGCACAATCTTCCGTATAATATGTCGTCCGTTCATTGATTCGAGTCACCCGTCTAGAGATACGAGCAATTGGTAAGGGAAAAGTAGGTTTCTGACCGTTGAGCAAGGAAGCTATACCGATTCCGATTATTAGTAAAATGGCTACTAAGAATTTAGTACCCGCAAACACTCCGGACGAAGCTACCGCCGCCCAGAACCCGATTCCGAGAGAAGAACCGACTGACACCCGTGTTGGATGGGTATACCTCCTAAGAAAGGAGGAACTAGATGTGGAACTAGCCAAATTTAGGCTAGAAGTAACCGGAACCTCAGATGATAAGAGACGTCGCATTTCCAGGTTCATCCGTGAAGGCCGCACCTCCCCCGCACCCACCGCCGCAATGCCGTTTGTATTTCCCGCCACATCCGGAGCAACCGAAGCTACCGCCGCACTACTGACCGTCACCGTAACCAGTTCAGAAGCATCCGGAGCAATCACAGCTACAGCCGCACTACCGATCGTCACCGTAACCAGTGCAGAAGAACCGGCAGCAACAAATGTATTTAATGGTACACTGGCATGAGTCCAGCCCACGCCAGGACCAATGATGCCGCCATTAAGAACCAAGGATTGGAGAATAAGCTTCAATGGATCAGGAGACCCCGCTGCTTTCCTCGAAAGGCTTGAGGAGATTTGTGAATCACAAGCCATCTCTCTCGACCGGCTACTGCAAACTATGCCCGAGCTCTTACATGGAATGCCAGCACTTTGGTTCCGGAATAACCGCAGATACTGGTCTAACTGGCAAGAGTTCTGCACCGCCTTCCGATATTTTTTCTTCCCGGTCAATTATTACATCGACTTAGAGGTAGCCATCAGTAGAAGAACTCACCGGCTTCAAGAGAGTACCGCCACATATATCACAGATATGCAAACACTCATCCGTCACCATGGAAGTATCTCCTCGGAGCAGGAATTGAATTGGCTGTACCGGAATCTCAACCCGGAGTTTTGCCGTCAGATTCGCAGGACAGACTTCTCGAATTCGCAGGAATTTGCCAAAGCCGCCCGGAATTACGAACTGTTGCGCTCCGAGATTGAGCAGGCTCGTAGACAAACCGATCGAACCAGTTCGTATCCAGTTCTGCAGCCAACGCAGAATACTACCCAGCCGCTTCTGCTGTAACACCCTCTAGCTCTCAGCCGCGCCCGGCTGCAGCGACCGCATCAGCGACCGCTAGGGCAACCCATCAAGGAGCCACGTCCCCAACTCGGCTCACCTAACCAAGAATGTTGGCGATGTGGTCAGACCGGACATTTCCGCAGTCAATGTCGTGGAACACCCAGGATGTTCTGCTCAAGATGTAAGAGGGATGGAGTTATGTCCTGAGATTGTCCGTGTCCACGTCCAGAGCGCTGCAGCAACCTGAGGCCCGCGCATCAAAGCCTTCACAACGCCTCACATGCCACTACGTCATCTGAACTAGGGAACCGCCCAGATAGAATACATGATAGCGCCCCCCGCGAAGTTTGAGCTACCATACCACCGCCGAGAAATTTTCCCCAAGAAATCGTACGCACCGTCAATCCGCCAGGCGACCCCTGCCATGGAGTCTCATCTTGGTTGGATCGTCGCCCTCATCTTTCGGTTGCAGTGCCTGGGGGCACCGCAGAAGCCTTGATAGATACCGGAGCTGTGATCTCTTACATAGGAGACAGACTAGCTAGACTATGGAATGCGCTAGGAGTACCAAAAGCTCCGATTCCGACGAGTTCCGCCCGTATGGCTAATGGAGAAACCGTCATCGTATCTAACGCATATCTCGTGGAGATACAGATTGGAGAGGAGCATTTTACCGAAACTTTTGGACATCTTTATGGACTATCATCCGACATGGTACTAGGAATGGATATATTACGGACACGACGATTTAATCTGGACATAGGAAGTGGACAAATCATGGTGAATCACCGTCCCGTCACAAGGGAAACTCGGCCCGTACCGTGCTTTCCCATTGGGCTTACCGAAGTAAGACAACCGCTGACTCCTACCAAAGACGAAGAAGATCGTCTACAAATATTTCTACAGAGGGAACTACCGTTAGTTGAGGATATTCGGAGGGTAACACCGTTGGTCGAGCACAGGATCCGTCTCACAAATCCTGACCTCATAAAGCAACGTTATCGCCCTCAGAACCCCCGAAGAGAACTAGAAGTTCCCAAGGCCATATACCGCACTGCAACTTCCGTTGAAGAAGGAAACGTAAATGCCAGTCAAGAGGATGACACTCAGCACACCGACCGATTGCTCCGTTTAAAAGTTACATTCGAGTTGGTACGGGTAAATCGAGCCAAGGCATTCACCGCTCAGAGTCATCATTACAACCTCCGGCGCCGGGATTGACGTTGCCATGTAGGTGATCAAGTCATGAAACGCGAGCACCACCTGTCCTCAGCAGACCGAGGATTCGCCGCGAAGCTTGCTCCCAAATATTCCGGCCCCTATACCGTGACCCATGTCCTCTCGCCGGTAGTATACAACCTCAAAAGCAGAACAGGCAAACGACTCCATCGGATTCATGTCAAAGATCTACGACCGGCACATACTTCCGATAAACACTAGGTAAGAGATAACCGTTTTCTTTTCAGAGATGTCAAGCCGATGTCCAGGAGAACCCCCAAGGATAGCCGCCCCACCGCGTGTGCCTCGACAAGAGGGGTTACTAAAGAATACTGTAGTATAGTTGTTCTTCTTTTTCGTATCTTAGTGTTCCGTTGGTTTCTTTAATTTCATTTTTATAGATAGATACTAGAATTGTTTTTTATTTATTTGGACCCCTATCCGTTAGTTAAATTACGTCCGAACCTCATCTATGACAATCCGTTGTAATAGTCATTTGTTTGGTATTTCTCCGCCGGACCGTTTGTTAGGTTAAATTACTGATTTGCTTTGACCTTTCAGGAATCTCGGAGCCATAGAAGGAGAGTGCTAGGATAGATCCGAAACCAAGTCTTCTGTAGGCCATGCAGGAAAGCCAAGACACCCCTAGTCGCCGTGAGGCCGCCAACCCCGGAGTTTCAGTGTCCAAAGCACCTTCCAGCGCTGCCATGCGCCGTGCCCCGCCTGCGGATGTCAGCATCTCTTCAAGACGCGTCTTCACTAGAAGTCGGAAGCCCCACCCCGGTCCGACATCAACCGAAGAACCGAGAAGTTGAACTTTATTTTTCTTTTGTTCCATCTTTTCATTTCCGAAAGTTTGTGATAGGTGTACCTACCCCCAATAAAAGGGTTCGGCTGCAAAGGGGTAGGCGCCTAGTCGGTTTTTTTGGTTTTGGGATCTTTTCCGTAATAGATAAGTCAGGGGAAATTTTTGAAAAAAAATATATAGTCATACATTTTTTTTTCTCCGAAGTGGGAAGGGTGTGTAACGAAGTTACATTTTCAAAGACCGGGCAAAAGCACAATCTTCCGTATAATATGAAATAAAGCGTTCGAACACTGTATTTCTCCGTCCGTATCGGTACAATGTAATATAAACATCGGTACAATGTGTAATATAATTTATCTAACCTGCACCGACAGTCGGCGACACTTAAGTCTTCGCACCGTATCCCCAACAAGCCATACCGTAAAGCAGAACGATTCTCAGAGTCGTCAGTCTACCCGTAGACTCGATACCTTGCCCGCATACGGAGGCGAGAATTAAATCTAAGAGCCATCATTGTGCTCACAAATCCGTTCTCTTTCAGAAAGCCGATACCAATAGATACCGCTAGATCAACCGTACCGTTTACCGAGGTGAGTGATATTTCATTTTATACCTTAGGGTATATGGTTCTCGCCGTACAATCCGATCAGGGGAAGTAAAAGGAAACCGTGTCCGCTACTAGAAAGTTGAGTTCTCACATCCTAGTAGCGGCCGTGCTTGGGCCTTCAGCCATCCGATCGAGGGGAACCGTGTCCGCTACTAGAAAGTTGAGTTCTCACATCCTAGTAGTGGCCGTCGCGACTTCGAGATTTCGATACCGCGGAAACCGAGAGCCAAATCCCCCGAAAGTAGAGCTTTGATTAACCTAGAGGGTCGTTTGCAATCCGTAGTAGTTCTGCACACTTCCGCTAACCGTCCACCGCACCCCCGCCCATTTTTTGTTGCTTCCGCTTGCATAGCTTTGTTTTACTCACCGTAGTAGAGACCGTTTTGAACCAGTAGGGTAGTAGTTAGTACTAGTGCTTTTGCCCCGCCTACCCGAATTAGAGGTCATTTAGTATAGTTTTCCGTTATTTGTTTAATAAAGACTCTTTGTTAATACGTAACTTTTGGTTTCTCTTCTCTCCAACTCCAATTACCACTAAACCTCCGCAAATAGGTAAGAACCTCAAGCAGCTAGTCCCCAGGTTACGAACCCGGGGAGGCAAGTAAAATCTGCCCGACCGGCCGCAACACTCTTGTCACCACCATAAGTGACCCCTGGAGTATTTTAAGTCTTCACTGACGCTGTCCGGAGCGAGTGGAGCATACCACTCTAATAAACTGGCGCCCGAGGCAACCCGTCACCTGTAGTTAAGACGCCAACCCATTAAGTGACGACGTAAGAGCGTTACAATTTAAAGAACTATTCATTTTAGTCCAACGATTATCCTAGGAACTATTTGGTCGATCATGGTAGAATATGGATACCATGAGAAGGTATAGTGGCAAAACTGATTTTGCTCGGTGTCTTGAAGGAACCGTTTGAGACTCACAATTGGCTGAGCTGCGCATCCTATTAGCACGGTATCTAACACATTAGGATTACCATGATACAAAAAACACAAGCGGCCTGTATCTATGCTTTCTGATTGGTTGATGCCAAATAACAGTACATTGCTATACCGACGCCAATAAATGTATATTTTGCAATCAAGTTAAACTTATTTTCGATGGCGGTAATTATTTTTCTCATAATTTTGAATAAATTAACGGCTTCACAGAGTTCAAAACGAGTTATTGAAATAGTTTTTGTAGGTGCGACACGGCTTTTTGCAAAGTCCAAATTACAAGAAGCAGCTTTAAATACAATACATTACAGATTCAAGCGCCGTTAGCATCGCAAACTCCATGAAGTTCAATTTTAAAAATTTTATTTCTCGAAAGTCTTAAATGTGCCAGTTTGGGAGTATTGGAAACAAATTATGTCCATTCAGACATAAGATCTTCTTTGATATTCTCACACGAGTCGATTTTAGTCAACCAAATTTTTTGCATTATAGCATTTGCTACAATTATAATACCAGTCTGTTCTTTTCCTATATACTTTTGGTCGTTCAATGTAAATCATTTTTTCATTAGATGAGCTTGAACTAGAACTAGACGTTTGAAAATTATTGATATTAACAGCGGCCAAACTAACACAAAACTAGCAAACGTAACTGGTGGTACAAAAAATGACAAATATAAAATCTACACTTTAGCCTTAAAGGACATTTTTGGTTTAAAGAATACTTTAAATTGGTTATTAAATTAATAACATATATTAAAGTATCCTTCAAAGATAAAGTATCCTTTATGTTTCTTTATGAAATCGGCCGCTACTGCTGCAATGGCTAACTGGGAAACTGTACGGTTTGAGTGATTGGTATTTTATTATTTGTAATGACGACTACAATTCCAGTTGCAGAATTTTCGGTCCAAGTAAAAACCATTTTTATCGCAGTCAAAATGACAAAACTGTCATCATTAATTGACACATTCTCTATATGAGTAAATTAATTACTGAGAATATAAAAAAATTAAACTCTTACTACATTCTCATCTGTTTGTCCATGTTATTTCCGGTTTCGCCATGAAGATTACAATAATTTGTTTGATCTAATATGGTTTGTGATATTATAAAATAAATCAACCAGACTCGATAATTTTCTTTATTAAAATAGATGACAAATAAATAAATTAAATAACAAATAAATTAAGCAGAAAATGCAACATAATTATTTTCGATGAGCACTGTAAGCCAACTCTTGTCCTAAGTTCCTGGCAACATAAAGAGGTTGACCCACAGGTAAAGCTGACACCGCTGGAGCCGGTAAAACATCAATATGATGATAACCAACGTGATGGTCTACGTGATGAGGAAGATGTACTACTTCATAAGCTGGTACCTAAAATATGGAAATGTTACTTCTCAGGGGAAAATTGTTTTACTACTCTGAATAATTTTTAATTAGATTCTTCATTTTACCCTAATTTTTTGTGAGTGAAACTCTGAAGCGGAAGCAATTGAATTTTATCTAATGATTAAAATTTGAAACAGTGGGTAGTATATGATGAAGAATTGCTTGTAGTTGGAGATACTTAACTACAACTAATTCATCTACCGCAAGTAGGCGTAATGAATAGGATTTGATCTACAAACTAATTTCTTTTATAATTGGAAAATTTAAATTCTTGGTTGAGATATAAAAGCCAATTTTGAATAATATGCTGTTATATTCAATGAAGGATTTATAATAAACTAATAAAGTTTCTCTAATGAGAAAGATACTGCGAAATGTTGTTTTTCATTCGATATTATAGTATGATCAAACTTATTTTATTTCATGTTTATACTAGTACTATATTTTTCATCTCATATTTCTAGTAAATTACTTCTACATGATGAATTTATTATAATCGAACAAGAAGTTATCGAACATAAAAAATGTGTATGTGTGAGTAAAATGTGTATGTGTAAGTACTTACTTTAGGTGCCAGAAGTTTGGAGAAAATACTTATAGCTCCAGTCAGAACCAATGAGAGTAGACCCAATGTTAAAGCTTTCCATGTTTTCAAAGCAATTAAGGCTAAAGCGAAAGGAATGATGAGTGCCGCTTTGAATTTGAGACCCAGTAAAAATGGGAATATGACCCTTTTGATCAATTTGGATGATCTTCCTATAAAGGTAATAATAAATTCAACATGTTATTACATTATATTGTGATAATCTGGTCATGTTATGGTATGTGATCAAAGTTGAAAGAATATTTGAATAAAATCAAAATTATTCAACCTCATTAGAAACATTCACCCGAAAAAGTGAAGTAACAGAAAAATAATATGAACGTTTTATTTGTTATTTGACAGTTACAATAGAGAGATTATATATTTCAAGATTCCATATCTCTTCGACAAGAGGACTTCGGTAAGGGTACGCTCTCTCTCTCGTGTACTGTTCAAGACATATATTAATCAAGTGCTGACGGAATGGAGGCTAAATGTAGGGCAATAAGAATATCTGTTCAAGGGGAATTCCTATGTATGCTTGTGTTTACGATTCTAGGAATTCTAACGTAAAAGATTTTGATGTTGCCAATAAGAAGGTGGATCATATTTTGAAGACCTAATTAGACGGAAAATCATTTGTTGATTATTGAATCATTAATTTTCTAGATTAATTCCTCTATTTATTCCCTGTCCCCACATCTCACAAACTGATGAAGACAGCGACATGCGGTTTTCATTATTATTTTTGGAAGCTGGAGAAGTATTAAAAATAGAGAAACCTACGGAATATAGTATCAATTCCATAGTAGTGATTGAAATTATTATGGACTAATAGAGAATACATTTTCAACTGAAACTTTCGAAACTGTATATATATCATAATATGTAATGTGTACTATGAAATACAACTTAAAAGGCTTAAATGTTGCCAAATGGAATGTGGATAACATTCTGAAGAACTAATTAGATGAAATATCATTTGCTGATTAATGAATGAATAATTTTCTAGATTAATTATTATGCGGTTCATACTAATGTTTTTGTAAGCTCAAAAGTAGAAAAACCTACGGGATATCGTATCAGTTCCAAAATAGTGATTGAAATTATTATTAACTAATAGAGAATACATTTTAAACTTTTTTGATCCGCCGATACTGTTTGAATACACAGTATACATAACATAATACGTAATGTGTAGTATGAAATACAATGAACTAAGAAGGTGCTTTAATTATAAGAGTAACGTAAAAGTATATATTCAACATACAGATAATTGAAATAACTCAGATATTTATTGAGATTGTCTGCCAGTTACCCGTTCATTGATAAATAGTTCAACATACCAGAAGCAGCAAGTGGAACCGAAGCTTGAGTAGCTTGGAAAGTTCTAGGAATATATTGCCTTAAAGGTCCATCGGGCCGAAGGAGGGCAGGAGCTTTTACTACTACGCTGTGGGATTGTAGAAAGTCTTCAAATTTTTCAAGAATATCTTTTTGATCGCCCGTTCCTTCCTAAAATATTAAATTAGATATGTTACAATACGTTTCTTCGTTTCAATCAAAGTATTTTGCTATAATTGATGATCTTTTATACTTTAAGTAGATATTGATATAACACTTGAATTCGATAATTTGAATATACTAGCTCCTGTTTTTTGAATAAACTTAGATTAGTTCAGGTGAGAATATTTTTGTGGTCTTTTTGTTATTTATTGGGTTCTGTTGGTGAGCTTCGGTGTGTTTGGTCGATGATTTGAGGTTACTCTCTATTGAAGAATTTGTAGAATCATTTACGTACTGTTGAACGTGGATAGAACTAGTTACAAAATGAAAAATATTTCGAACTTTTCAATTATAACTTTGATTATCTGGAGTACGGGTGATCACTTACTTGTTTATGTCAGTTATGGAAATTCGCATGGACTTGTTTCTTGGTAATTTTCTTATTATGTGTTGTTTCCATATCAATTTAAATTGTGAGTGTAAGTTATTTATTGCTTCTGTTTATAGTGTTTTTATATTATTTATCAGTACCTACCTAATATGTACAGTATAACAATAAATAAATGATACCGAAACTGAGAAATTAATTTATTGATAAAATGTCAAACTATATATATATATATATATATATATATATATATATAAAAATGAATATAATTTCATAAAATACGAGGTGCTATATGAAATATAAATTTCGATTTTCTACTACACCTGTTTTAGTCGAAATTTCAATAATTTCGACTTATTGGCCTGACCGTTCCTCGAAGGGCAAAACAACTACATTCCTGGCTATTACCACGCAGAATATTGAATTACATCCCCTTCGAAAACCGTGACGTCGATCGGCCATTTTGCCGATACGGACATCTGTGGTGATTCGCAACTGATAGCGGAAGAGCATAGTACACTTACGCGTTTCGACCTTCTTGGGTCTCTTCAAGAGTGCCGTAATGCCTTCCAGTTCAGAATCTCTAATCCGAACTGAAGATTACACCCTCCGACAACCTCTCTTGGTTCGTGTAGTTACACAAGCGAGAAGTAGTCAGTTGGCGCCATCTTCACTTTCAGTTGCGAACCAACACCTCAGATAAATGCGACCGTATTAGTCGTATTAAATAAAAATGAATATAATTTCATAAAATACGAGGTGCTATATGAAATATAAATTTCGATTTTCTACTACACCTGTTTTAGTCGAAATTTCAATAATTTCGACTTATTGGCCTGACCGTTCCTCGAAGGGCAAAACAACTACATTCCTGGCTAATACCACAGATGTCCGTATCGGCAAAATGGCCGATCGACGTCACGGTTTTCGAAGGGGATGTAATTCAATATTCTGCGTGGTATTAGCCAGGAATGTAGTTGTTTTGCCCTTCGAGGAACGGTAAGGCCAATAAGTCGAAATTATTGAAATTTCGACTAAAACAGGTGTAGTAGAAAATCGAAATTTATATTTCATATAGCACCTCGTATTTTATGAAATTATATTCATTTTTATTTAATACGACTAATACGGTCGCATTTATCTGAGGTGTTGGTTCGCAACTGAAAGTGAAGATGGCGCCAACTGACTACTTCTCGCTTGTGTAACTACACGAACCAAGAGAGGTTGTCGGAGGGTGTAATCTTCAGTTCGGATTAGAGATTCTGAACTGGAAGGCATTACGGCACTCTTGAAGAGACCCAAGAAGGTCGGAACGCGTAAGTGTACTATGCTCTTCCGCTATCAGTTGCGAATCACCACAGATGTCCGTATCGGCAAAATGGCCGATCGACGTCACGGTTTTCGAAGGGGATGTAATTCAATATTCTGCGTGGTATTAGCCAGGAATGTAGTTGTTTTGCCCTTCGAGGAACGGTCAGGCCAATAAGTCGAAATTATTGAAATTTCGACTAAAACAGGTGTAGTAGAAAATCGAAATTTATATTTCATATCGCACCTCGTATTTTATGAAATTATATTCATTTTTATTTAATACGACTAATACGGTCGCATTTATCTGAGGTGTTGGTTCGCAACTGAAAGTGAAGATGGCGCCAACTGACTACTTCTCGCTTGTGTAACTACACGAACCAAGAGAGGTTGTCGGAGGGTGTAATCTTCAGTTCGGATTAGAGATTCTGAACTGGAAGGCATTACGGCACTCTTGAAGAGACCCAAGAAGGTCGAAACGCGTAAGTGTACTATACTCTTCCGCTATCAGTTGCGAATCACCACAGATGTCCGTATCGGCAAAATGGCCGATCGACGTCACGGTTTTCGAAGGGGATGTAATTCAATATTCTGCGTGGTATTAGCCAGGAATGTAGTTGTTTTGCCCTTCGAGGAACGGTCAGGCCAATAAGTCGAAATTATTGAAATTTCGACTAAAACAGGTGTAGTAGAAAATCGAAATTTATATATATATATATATATATATATATATATATATATATATATATATATATACTACCCCCAGATGGCGGAGCGCGTTGGAGCGCCGGGAATTGGGTTTTCTTGACCTGAAGGAGGGGGGTTCGAATCTCACTCTAGTAAGGGCTTTTTCATAAATAAAAAGTTCCACTAAAAATCTGGGGGTACAGGGTCCGTCAGTAAATGGCGAAAGCTGGCGGACGACATCCCTCGCCCCTTGCCAACCCGCATTGAGGCAGCGTGGTAAGGTACGCCTCACAACCCCAGCATGACAGACAAGGACAAGTTACGGCCCTCATTCTCCGTAAGCCCGAAGGGCCCTAGGAGGGGTAGATCCTGGGAACCAGCCACGAGAGCAGAGGGTGCTAATAATCTGCGGAGTCTAAACCACTACCCATTGACTACATTACACCTAGCAACTTATAACTGCCGTACACTCTCTAATCAAGCTAGGATTATGGAACTGGAAACAGAGGCAGCAAAAATAAAGTGGGATATCATGGGCATTAGCGAAGTAAGACGAAAAAATGAAGAACTCATAGAACTTGAATCAGGGAATCTTCTATACCACCAAGGAACACCAACAGGAAGAACAAGCGGAGTAGGATTCCTAATTAAGAAAACCTGGAAAAATAGAATCATAAGGATAACAAGCACCTCAGACGGAGTAGCCAGCATAACACTAAGACTCTCCAAAAGATATACTATCCAGATTATTCAGGTATACGCCCCAACAATCAGCCATAGTGACGACGAAATAGAAGAATTCTATAATGAAATAACCCAAGCGCTCAGCAACGACAATAGTCACTTCAAATACATAATGGGAGACTTTAATGCCAAAGTAGGACACAGGAAAGACCAAGAAAAAGGAATGGGGAAATATGGATTTGGAGAAAGTAATGAAAGAGGAGAGAGATTAATACAGTTCGCACACTTTCAGAACATGTATGTGGCAAACTCCTTCTTCAAGAAGAACCCTAACAGGAAATGGACGTGGGAAGGCCCCGGTTCAACTATCAGAAACGAAATAGACTTTATCCTCACCAATAAAATTAACACAGTAAAAGATCTAAGCACGCTCAACAAGTTCACTACAGGAAGCGACCATCGACTAATTAGAGCTCGACTGGTCTTAGATATAAAACTAGAAAGGTCAAGACTAATCAAAACCAACACAACGAAAAACATAAACAACGAAAGGCTGTGAGAGAACTCTCACCAATATAAAGCACTACTAGAAGAAAGACTACAAAAAGTGGAATATAACAACCCTGAACTGATGGACACAATTCGAAACTGCGCCGTAGAAGTGGGAGGTTTGCAACAACGAGGTGAACACAAAAAACTAACTCCGGAAACAAAAGCACTATTACAAAAACGAAAAGAAATGAAAAAGACAACAAACATTCAAAGAATTGAATACACCGAACTGTGCAAGACGATACGAAAGAAAATCGCTGAAGATATCAGGAATTACAACGAGAAACTGGTACAAACAACAATAGAAAACCGTAAAAGCTACAAAAATGCAAAAAGGGCACTAATAATAGGGAAAAGACAGATAGTTGCATTAACTGATGGAAATACAAGAACCACAGACAGGAATGAAATAATAGACCTAGTAGCCAAATTCTATGGAGAGCTATACAAGGCCCCTGAAAATTTGGAAGAAATAATAGAACACTCAGAAGATGCCATACCAGAAGTTTTGGTGGAGGAAGTAGAAATGGCACTGAAAAGCATGAAAAATGTCAAAGCAGCGGGAAATGACGGCATCACGACCGAAATATGCTCAAATATGCAGGAGCTAAAACATGGAAGTACCTTGCCAAACTATACACGAACTGTCTGATGTCCAGGAGCATACCTAAAGAGTGGAACAGCGCCCTTATAGTGTTGATCCACAAGAAAGGCAGCAAAGAAGACATTAAGAACTACAGACCAATAAGTCTACTACCAGTGACGTACAAGGTATTCACAAAGATCATTCACAACAGAATACAAAATACACTAGACTCGGCCCAACCACGAGAACAGGCTGGATTCCGCAAAGGCTTCAGTACAATAGATCACATCCATACCCTCAGAGAGGTTATCAGTCGAACCAAAGAATACAACCAACCACTAGCACTAGCCTTCATCGACTTTGAGAAAGCATTCGACTCTATATATCCCAGAGCAGTAATAAATGCCCTAACAGAACAAGGGGTCGACAAGCCATATATTGAGACCCTAGCAAATATATGTAGGGAAGCTGAAGCGAGAATTAGGATATATGAGGGCACACCAGAATTCCCCACCAGCAGAGGAGTTAGACAAGGAGACGCAATATCACCAAAGTAATTTACAGCAACACTAGAAAGCATCTTCAGAAAACTGGGCTGGAACAACACAGGTCTGAATATAGATGGAGAATACTTGAACCATCTAAATTCGCTGATGACATCATCCTGATAGCGAGTAACCCTGGCGAAATGCAACAACAAATAAATGAATTGAATGCAGCAAGCAACGAAGTAGGCCTTAAAATAAATCTGAGTTAGACCAAGATAATGTATAACGAACTGATAAACGCACAAGAAATAACAATTAATGACACTGCCCTGGAAATAGTAGAGGAATACATATACCTGGGTCAACTAATGCACATATCAGGCTCTCTACTTCCAGAAATAAACAGAAGAATCAAATTAGCATGGAGAACATTTGGACAGAACTCTATCATATTCAAGTCTAGAATGTCACTCCGTTTGAAAAAGAAAGCGTTTGATCAGTGCGTACTACCAGTATTAACATACGGCTGTGAAACCTGGACCCTGAAAACTGATATCATTAGAAAACTCCAGGTAACGCAGAGGTCTATGGAACGATGCATGCTTGGAATAACAAGGAGAGATAGAAAAAGGCTTGATTGGATCAGACAAAAGACCCAAGTGATAGATGTCATAAATAGAATCAGATCCCTAAAGTGGCAATGGGCGGGCATCTCGCTAGAAGGACAGACGATAGATGGACCACAAAGATAACGCAATGGTATCCCCGAGGCGTGAAAAGACCAAGAAGACGCCCCAACTTAAGATGGGACTACGACATAAAGAAACTCGCAGGATCAACTTGGGGCCGCATAGCTAGCAATAGACAACAATGGGCCCACATGGAAGTGCAATTTATAAATATGTGAAGGGAGGCTACACCATAACAAAATGGTTGAATAAGCTGCATATAATGATGATGATGATATATATATATATATATATATATATATATATATATATATATATATATATATATGTATATATAAACAGAAGTAAAAATTATTGATGTATAAAATGCTCCGCAGTACCACCATCTTGTATCAAGCACAATTCCAAGCTTTGCAGAAGATTGGATACTATGTCTCCAAACACAGGCTGGCGTAAATTTTGAAAAAATTGTTCTATTGCAATTTTTGATTAGGGAACAGCTTTTGGTACATTTTCGCTGTAAATACTATTTTTCATCATTCTGCAGATGTAGGCATCAGGATAAGTCAAACCCTGCTATGTGCTAGATAAACCAAGTCAGTATTTCTGGATATTATCCTACTACCGAAATGTTGGCTTAACATCGCAATAGTGGTATTAGCGGTATGACTTGTTGCCCCATCTTCCTGAAACGACTGTCTTCGATAAGGCAAGTTTCTAACTTTACACAAGCGTTTTTGGTCTCTAATAAATCATTCAATCTGTTGCCTATATCCTTCTTCATTCACTGTTATGTTGTGACCGTGTTGATATTCAAAGATATAAGGGCCCAAAATTCCGTTCTCAGAAACAGCGCACCAAAAAGTTACTCGTTCATTGTGAAGAGGTGCCTGGAAAAATTCTTGTGGTCTTTCGAACCCAAGATATCTGTCAGATTGTATGTTGTGACGTATTCTGATGACACATTTGATTCGTCAGAAAACTATGTGTTTGGCAGAAAATCTTCGTACTCATATTGCGTGGCTAGAACACGGGCACAATATTCTACACGTAACGCTTATTCGCAGCATTTAACTTATGAAATGTCCTTATCATATACAAAAATGCACCAATATCTTTAGAAATTATGCGTGTAGTTTCCCTATTTGGGTGTAGCAGTATTTCTTAGACTCTTTGGAGATTGCATGATTTGATTCAGGAGCCTACCATGGTTTTCATTATTCCACACTGTTCTCTTTCGCCCATATCTTCCTTTCCTTTGGGCTAGAACACTGCACGTACGTTGAAACTTCATTACTATACGCATTATTGTGGTGTTTGTAACATCTCTTTCATATTGCTCTGAAAACTTAACTTTAACTTAATTGATACTTCTACTTTCTACCAATTCCGACTGAGCGATTATATTGGTTGCAAATAAAATGTCTGCTAATTAGTAAGTATATTATTTCACGAACTTATTGCGGGACTTGAAACACAAAACTGACATATGCAAGTTGACGTAACATTTGCGCAGTATATTCGTTCCATGGCAATTGCTATTGTCCATTCAATTTCGGTATCTTTAATTTAAGTCATATTGTATTTATATAAATTACGTACATGCAATTGTGTTTCTGAGTATTAGAGACTGTTCATTCATAGGATTTAAAATAACACTCAATTACACAATCCAAAACATAAATATAATAGGAAATCAAAGATGCATTCTTTGGAGAGAATGACGAAAAATCCAGGAAAACAATTGAGGATAATAATTGAGAACATTTTCAATTGGTACTAACAACTAAGTTATGTTGAATTCAGAGAATATATTTTATTGTCCATATTATAACAAATTTATTCATATTTATCAAAGAGTTCTAATAGAAAATACTACTATAGTAAGAAGATTTTCGGAAATAATTCGTCCGCGTGAGGTTGAGGTATTTCTCCCCATATAGCCTGTTTAATGGATATACCATATAATAGCAAACATGGAATACCTAAATATAAATATATAGTGATTGAATAAAATACAAGCTCTTGGAACAAAACTTAAGATCATTCATATATTTTCAATTATTCTAATGATACACATTTTGCAAAAATCAAGCACAAGGACTAAGCAAAAATAAGATCTTCAAGGAAATCAATTAGTTCCAAAATATATTGACCTAACCTAACCAATCGACCTGGATTGTTAGGAGTATTTCACTTCGATTCATTCCGGAGCTTAGTGTTCGATACTGTTGAAGAATGTCTTGATAATGTGAAATACAGTTTTGGAAAATTGATCAATTATTGATGAGCGCTTCACTGAAAGGTTAATTTTCATTAAGGAGCAAACAACAAACATCAGTTGAAACTGGAGATTCAGGAATTGAATATTAGTGAGAGTGAGTGAGGAGTTCCACAGAAACAACATTCATTGATGAAACTTGGTAATAACATTGTCACAGGACTCTTGCTGCTGCTGTGTTTACTGTAGTATCTGGAAAGCTTCCTTTCCACTAGCTAGCATCATTTATCTTGTGAGTTCATTGTTTTCAAATTATTTTCATGAATAAGATATTACGACAAACTAAAAAATTCAGGTTTTCAAACTGACATGGTAGTTTTTGAATGTATCTTTGTTGAGAGATATTGGTTTCTAAAATAAACATCCACTATGTCTTCATTTTTTATACAAAAATAAAAATTAGAAAACACAATGAAGCGATTAGTATGTTTTCCATACCCGAAACAACAATTTTTGAGAGAAGTTTTCAGTGAGGAAACATAAATTCTTAATTAAAAATCATTGAATAAATATTAAGATCCCTTGCCGGAAGTTAAAAAAATGGAGACATTTTTTTGTTCGTGCAATTAAAATGTAAAAGTTAATTACCTCAATTTCAGGATTGTATTTCTTTTGAAGCGACAAGTCCTCTGTAATCTTAATAACATTGTTTCTAGAAGCTTCGTCCATCCATTGAAAAGCTTTAGGTTTTACACAAGAAATACTAAAATCTTTAAGGCAAGTCTTGTAAATATCCTGGGCAACTTCGACAGCAGATTGATCACATCGCGTTAAAACTAACAAACTGGCGAATAAAAATACTAATGAATAATTTATGGTGTTCATTGTGCGGTACTATTAATGAAGTACTAGACAAGAATGAAATTCATTGTAAGATTTAACTTGGATATATAGATTATTAAACGGATATGATTTAGTATTTGTACGTGGATATATGCACAAAATTGGTGAGACTATTATTGTTGGGGTCAAGAGGAGCAATTGTTCTATAAATTTTTGGCAAAATTCTGTTTTATAAAGCGGCATTTATATTATGCAAAAAGTAGATTAAAGCGGTAATATTGATAAGGAAATTAAAATTATTTTCCTCTCCTGATAGGTAATCAATGCCCTATTTTAAATTGAATTATTATGTGGGTTGTAGATGAAAAGTAATCGCAGGTCACATACTGAAGTATTTTGTAAGTAGGTATTCCCTCCAAAATATTTAACGGTGATGAGAAGTGATAGCTAATAGCTGATAAAAATTGACATGGTTTCATGTTAAATATGTTGTTGCACTTCAATGCAAATTTCTTTGCTGTAAAATATCCACAATTCTTTTGTAAAACAATAATAATCATTATATAAGGTACTGCCACGTTTTAAAAGTGTCTATTTCCCCGATTATGAAGAAAGAAATGGAATATTTATCAATTTTCCATAGATAAAGATGATTTAAATAAAATGGAACACGGAACTTGATAGTGCATTGAAAGTGGTCTCAGAGGTTATAATAATGAGTATTGAGCCGAAAGTTGATCTAATTCTCATGAAACATCATAATTCCTCCTCTATGTCTGCGAGAAAATATAATCAAATTAAAATCTCGGAAGCATCAACTTTTTGAACGGCAAATTGCTTGAACTTTCTATACTTCTTTCAAATTGTATAACAATCCCTAAGATTTAGCAATTGCCAAAGTTGACCTGCTCTGCATAATATGCATATATTTTTGCACTATTTTGAGGTGTTTCACTGGCGCACTTATCAAATATAGTTTCTCCACGAAATTTTTATTACGATTTATCGTGCAATATCCTGTCAATTAGTACTATTGGTGCGAATTTAAGTGGTACAGATTTTTGTTTGAAACATTTTGTAACTTGGTTAATATGAAGTTATGGTTCCCAAAAATGAGCTAGCACTCTAATAATTAGGTATAGCTGCCCATTTTTTTTTCTTAATATATACCCTTGTTTCTGGTGGATTTAGTCAAGAAAAAAGTGTGAAAAGACTCATTGGTATAGCTTTGTATCAAATGACAGAGGCTCAGTTGACATATGTTCTCATTTTGATATTCAAATGCTTATTGACCGGCAACTCAATTTGCCTTCCGGTCATTGATGGTATACGGAGTTTTGACCTGTTTTGGCTAGCTCCAGAATCGAGTAAAGAGGAAGGGGTGAGAGAGAGAGAGAGAGAGAGAGAGAGACAATAATTAATTTATCAAGAAATACTAAAATTAGTATTGAAATCATTGTCAATATCGGGAAATTTCAGTCTATCTGATTAATCTTCAAGTGCTATTTATTCATTGTTTGCTTTATTTCTCCTCATTTAATGTATTTTTGAACATTGTTCTCAAAACAGAGATAATTATTTTACTCTTGATTACTATGGTGTGGATCCCTATCCATTCAATCCCACATATTACACTGAAGCTATGCTTTCTTTCTATTCATAAACTTTTGAGTTGCAATCGCAAAAAAAGTCAATCTTTCCAAATATTTCGGAGCTCTATTAAGTATTCACATTTCTCCATTAAATCAAATGATGCTATTTTAGTTCTTCTGAAAGTTGTGAATGTATTATAGCAGCCAGTTGGAGATAAAAATGAAATGGAAGTTTAATATGGAGATAAGTTTTCCAATTGATATATTTTTGTTTGTGAAAGAGCTTTCTCAGCTTTCGAAAAGAAGAATGAGTTTCACTGAGAATGAGATTGAGTTGGTATTGTAGATACAATTATGATCGGTATTATTATCAGCTTGATTTTTCACATGTGCATAACATATAAATACTCTATAAATTGTGTATGTTGAGTGGATTAAATTTTTTTACCCCACAATATCTCATCAATTATTCACATTTGCACCACTTACTCCTACTTTATTTTGTATTGAATGAAATCGATATGAATATGGACTTCAAGATAAGGAAAGTGTCAGGAAGTAGGTAACGAACACTTACAATGAGGTTTGTATCTAACACCTAATTTGGCCTTACAATAGGAGAGCCAATGATTGTATTGTACATAATGCGAAAATATCAAATTTACTATTCTATTAAAAAATATACCTTCATAAATATATTAAATGATACAATACCAAGTGAAGTGAAGTAATTAAAATTCGCTTTAAAGAGAGTTTTAAGAAATTGTTATGCAACAAAATGCTAAATATGACGTGAGGTAGACGAGACAATTTGAGTGAGATTTTTGATGATGTCAAATACGTCTCTGGATTTTCAGCAACATAGCTAATATCTGCATGATCCTCCTTACTATGGGTTAAGTTTTCCGTATTTTTTCGCTCTGACAGTTGAAGTACTCTAATGTTCCATTAAACAATTTTAATCGTTAAGGCTAGTTTACAATGGTATAAATAGTAGTAAAGTTGACTATCATACTTTTTTCTGAAGTACTCTACTATGCTCATATTGGTACAGTAACTGTATTCACATTTGCTAGTAATTTTAAAAGATAGTTCGATTCGTGCTTAATAATGAACAAGCAGGTAAGGCAAAAATATCGAGCCATTTTAAAAAAATATTCGCTGCAGGTATTTTATTGAATGAAGCTGAAGAAGTTATGTAGAAAGAAACTAGTAGGCTAAAAAGAATTTGGGTAAGAGATTGGCTAATCTTTTAAGAGAACTGGCTTTAGAAGATCCATAAGAATATAAAATGTGCTTGAGAATGGCACCGATAGTATTGAAACACTGCTGAATTTAATTGAGCCTCATATTTAAAAGAAAATTAACACATTCATGAGGGATGCAATATTAGCAGGTGTTAAATTAGAATTCACTTCAAATTTTCTGGCCACAGGCAATAGTTATCGAAGTTTACAACACTTTTTCCGAGTCTCAAAACCAGCAATAAGTAATTTTATTCCTGCAGTATGTGAAGCAATGAAGAAAGCCTTACACGAATACTTTATGTTAAGATTTAATAAATAAATACGATTAAATGAGTTTATTTTCTTCAAAATGTTTTATATGTATTTTTATTTTGAGCAAATTGCGATAATTGCCAAGCTTCAGAAAGTGTTATTCAATTTTCCCTGTCCACTGCTTTCCTTTAAAAATTGTAGTTGTTGTTCGAAATGTTACTCGTCCGGATATTGAGGTAAACAAAAAGTAGATGTTGGTTGAGGCGTTAATAGTTTGTGGAATGTACTACATTGCTCCTCTTGAGATTGTTATGTGCTCCCTAACGCTTTCAGGACAGGACGTAAATAAGTGCTCTTCGTCCAATCCTTGTGAAGGAGTCTCGGAAGGGGTGTTTATCGCCACGGAAATCTGTACTGCCTTTAGTCAATACTTAGTTACCAAATATTGTATTTCGGATTGCAACATAACTGATTCTTGCACTGGCAGCTTATTGAAACACGCAGTAATATACTGCCCAAATGCTTCATGCTCGCTCACTTGACACTTGAGCTGTTTATTTGGATTGTTATGAACATTTTTTAACTCGTTCACTGCTGATCTCGAGTGATCAAGCTGCCTATATCTACCACAAGTTTTTGGAGTTACACATGATACTGATTAGGATGATGCAGTTGATAGTGATTGGTTTCGTGATGATGTGGTGTTCGCAGAGACTTCAGTATTTTCATTCACAGTGTATTCTGAAGGCGATTAATGTACGAAACTGTTTGAAGCACGAATGAGTGACAGCGTGTGAGTGCCTTTAATAGCTGAGTTTATTAATCGCCCACTATTAAATGAGTTGATTACAATATTTCTTCGTTGATCGTAAACTCTTTTTTTGTGACAAAATTCACTTTTCCACAAATACTATCAGGAGACAATATTGTCAACATTTTCAATTTCACGTGAAAATCACGTTTTCTAAAAATCTCAGTTATCATTGAAAAATATAAAGTACGAATTGTTAAATAAGTTGTTATTGTGAAAAAGTTATTGTAAATCCGTAATTGTGCAGTTATGGAGTTAGAAAACCCTACTGCATTACCTGCTGCAATTTTCACAAGTTCAAACTATATATGTTCGATTTTTTTTCCAACTAGAAGTCGAGATTTTTACGAAAAAACCTATTATGAGTTTGATACCTCGTATACTGAAACAAATAGAACCAATTATACGGAGCCTGTCTTCCTGGCATACTTTTTAAAGACCGCTCAAAGATGCTTAATATCGAGCCTATGGTCCAAATTCTCAATGTTGAAATCGATTCTTCATGTGAAGAAAAATATTGATATTTGAAAATTTAAAAAATTGATCTTCTATATTAAAAAACAAACTGAAGGACACGTCCCCAAAAAATCCAAAGTTTTAGAAAAAGATCAGGTGCTGAAATTCATTCTTGACGCTCCTAATAATTTGTTCTAAATGACTAAAGTAAGCAAAGGGTTTGAATTTAAAGTTGTAATAAATTTCAAACCACTTCATAGGTCGATCTAATCTTTGGAATAGCTGGAGCGTTACGGAAGCATGAACTTCTGGAGTAGCAAACCGGTAATGTTGAAGACCTAAAATCAAAATTTATAATCACTATTCCAGAATCGAGAACGAAAAGAAGGGAGAAAAAAATTCTTACGGTTGTGGATAATCATCCAAATATATTCTTAAAATTGATTAGACAATATAAAACACTGAAACCACAGCATATAAAAAACACACGATTCTTTGTACATTATCGAAACAATAAATGCACTACAAACCATGTGGGCATCAACACCTTTTCCAAAATACTATGTACAGCTGCACAATTTCTAAAACTGGAATAGCCACAGCTATATACAGAACATTGCTCACGCGATGCTCCTCTGCCTCAATACTGTCCGGTTCAGGGGCAGTGCTGCGGAGGCATATATTGAGGATTCAATCTAAAACAAAGCAATTATTTTCCACATACGAGACAGTCTCTTTTTCCAAACCTCCAAATGACTTCAAAACAACTTTAAATAACTTAGAAAATATCGAAAATGATTTGAACCTAAATATCAATCATGACGTTCATAACACAAACAATGTATCTGTTCCGTTCTTAAATCTGAACAATTATAATATAAAGAATATTTTTATAAATAACCGAAAATAATTATGTATTAAAATTGTTAATTAAAGTGTATGATGTTAGCCTCTGATTGTTTATTTTTATTTTCATGACTTTATCTGATAGTTTATATCACAATATCATCAAAATGACTTCAAATAACTTGGGAAATATCCGTAATGATATTGGTATATGGTCTATATCAAAATGTCATCAAAATAACAAAAATAGTGCGTTAATGGAAAAGAGTGCGTTATTATTATTAAAAAGTCCTATATTAAATATTTTGTTTCCCAACAATCACAGAAAGCATAAAGAAATATAGTTGCCGATGGTCTGGCTTTCTTCGTGCTGTCGGTGTACATCATATCATGTAAGAGGTTTTAAGGCTCCTTGCGGTAGCAGCATTATCCAAGAATTTTGTTGATTCAACTAACTTTGTCCCCGGCATATAGCTGTGGTTCCTAGAATCTTTCGGTTGAGTTTTCCCTGAAAAGCAGCTGAAAAACAGGGTCTCAATACTTGATAGGGGGGGTTTATTAGTTTTGGAGTGGCAATATGTCAGACATTACTTCAGTTCGTTATATATTTGTAACAGTATGGGGTAGATCAGTTTGGTTTTGTGCCGCCCTGAAAATACCCCAGTTTGTGAGTAACAACCTTCTTATGTAATTAGTGATCCATGAAGAAGTCTACACCCACTATCTCGGTTATCTTCTGCGCGATTTGCGGCTTTGAGAGCATTTCGAAGATCGGAAATGCCTGTGGATATGGTGTACACACTAGATGCAAATTGAGTGAATGAAAACGACGAATACTCAGTGTGTATTAGTTTATTAATTTCAGGCTAAGCGCTTTCGGCTGTTAAGCCATTATCAAAGCCGTCGTCATTTAAAAAAATTAGTTGTCAGAGCCATCAAGTTGATCAAAAACAATATTCAAGATAGAACCATCGTTATGATTGAGTCATTCGAATAAAAACATTAAAATACCCTATTGTAAGGGTGTAAAATTATATTCACATGATGTAAATTCAAATTTTAGTAATGATGTCCTTAATAGTGGGCATTTCGGCTTTGTCATGTAACCAGGAGTTTCGGGGTAGTTTTGAATGGGTTGAATTATGTTTTATCGTCATTCTTAGACACTCGTTTTGTATTATCTGCAGGGAGTGAGAGGTATGTTTTGTTCCTGTGTAATAAACTGGAGCTGAATATGTTAAGATTGGTCTAATGATTTGTTTGTGAGTGCGTGGTTAATTGTGGATGGTGAGTTGACTGTGTTTGCATATGAGCGGGTAGAGTTTCCTCATTGCAATCTTGGCTTTGTATATCTGATTTCTTATGTGAGCGTTAACATTTGTATTACCCTGTATGGTATAACCTAAATAATTCAAGGAGTTGCCCGGGGAGATAACGTTTCCATTTACACAAAGTTGGGATTGCTACGAGCCGTCTTTCCTAGCGATCCTCTTGAGTGATAAATACTCTGTTTTGGAGGCATTTATGCTTAATTTTTTATTGTTAAAGTAGGGTAGTATTTGTGTATTGATGTGTGTTTGTACGGTATTAAGTGCGGTATCTGGATTCTTTGCAGATACAAAAACACACGGTTAGGAGAGGTTGGGAGATCCTGGATAAATAGCGAATAAAGCAAAGGCGGCAACACAGAACCCTGCGGGACTCCAGCCTGGATAGGGTAGGCTCCAGCAATATGCTTATTTATTATTATGTTGAATTGTCTGATTGTGACATATGAATTCATTACTTTTATTAAATAGTTAGGAATATTTAATTGTATGAGTTTAAATATTAGCCCCTCAAACCATACGGAATCAAAGGCTTTTTGTATTTCGATCGTGACCATAATGGCTTTGTTTTTATCCCTAAAGCCTTCCCTTATGAAATTTACAACTTTAATGGTTCGCGCTATGGTACTGTGGCTACTTTGGAAACCGTATTGCTTTAGGGGTAATAGTTTATGTTTGCCAGTGAATGATTGTATTCGTTTGAGAATGATTTTGTCGATCACCTTTGCTTATTTAATGATGAAATTGGACGATAACTATTTACATAACAAGGCTCTTTGTTTGCTTTGATAATGGGTTCGACGTTGGGGATCTTGATCATATCGGTGTAGATGCCGGTTTTGATTATATAGTTAATGATGTGAGTAAATTGCACAATACATTTTTTTGGTAGGTTCTTAAGTGAGATATTAGGAATGCCTTCGTGTCCTGGGGCTGTTTTATTTTTCAGTTGTTAAATAATGTTGTGTATTTTAGTGCACGATGTTAATTTTTCTGTGTATAATGTGTTTAGTGACTGTAAGTGTTGTTTAAGTTTTTGAGAAATGTGTTGGTGATGATTTGTGTGTGGTAAATTGTTGATAAAATTGGTTTGAAAGTACTCTCCGAAATTCTGCGCAGTTTCCGTCGTATCAGTGAAAGTATGTCCATTATTTTCCATTTTAACTATTTCCTTGTGTGGATTTTTGAAAAATTTTGCAATCTTCCAGAGAAAGTTGTCCTGAGGTTTAAGTTTACTTAAGAAGATCGTCCAATTATATTTTTCAAAGTCTTTAATGAGTGAATTTATTGTGTACTGATAATATTTTAGTAGGGAATGATCTTCTTCACTTCTGGATTGTTGCCCTCTTTTTTTAATCCCGTGTCCCCCCATTATATTAGATGGGAACGTAGTGGCGCACACAAAAATGGTCAATCGCCTGAAGGACGAGGTTAGAAATAATTCCGAAATTAGAAATACCAACAATTCTTCGATTGTCTTCACAAAGTCAGTCGAAGGGTTAGCCGAAGGGATGCATATCAGCGACATTAAAGAGGAGATGGAGAAAATATATAAAATATCTACAAACTATATTTATCGAATGGCTACCAAAGGACGTCCCCTGTACCTTGTGGTGACAGACTCTCAGATAACTCTAGATTATCTAAATGAAAATGCCAGAGTTATCAAACACACAAGGGTCCAATGGGAGCATCGTAGGCAAAGTAATCCAATAATACAATGCCACATATGCCAATTCTGGGGGCACGCGACGGCCAACTGTGGAAGAACCCCCAGATGCTTAAAGTGCGCGCAGGACCTCATCTTACCCCGGAGTGCGTAAACGAGCGCACTAAACCAGCCAAATGTGCGAACTGCGATGGGGACCACTCCGCAAATGCTGAAGTATGCCCTGAATACATCAAAAGAAGAGTGTGACTTGGAAGATAAGAGGGCGTTAGTCAACAAAACCAAAGTTGCTCCCACAAAGTATATCCCAGTCCCTGTCCTCGTAGTAGATCCCTGGGGTGGGATATTCGAGTGTACTATTCCTCACGTGATATCCACTTTATTCTCCCCTGACTATCTGTAGTACTCTACTGTCACTAGCACAACTTGTTTACATTATTTTAGTAGGGGAATAATAATCACTCTACCCCCGAAGTCTAGTACTAATTATTCCAATGGAAACCAGGCTTTAGAGTAAATATTAGATTTCGAGTTAAATTGTTGAATACAGTTTCCATGAATATGAAATGTGATGGCCTTTAGCTCAATGCAAGAAACAGGGACTTCATTACAAACAAACTATATATACACTCCAACAAATACTGTCTTCCTCATAATCTTGGCTCATCCAACTCAAAATTGAGAAAGTTGGTGTCATTAATTTTCCATTACATCGGGAATATATATATTCAAATCGACACACATGTTGCCGTTCATAAAATCTATACCCTTTCATTTTTGTAAGCCTGTTTTTCATCTGTTGATGAGCGACCTAATCGAAATTGACTTTAATATCATGGTTTTCTACAAGGGAAAACATTGTTCTATATCGTTCAAAAGAATCAATAGGTAATGCTTCACAACGAGTCACTCATAAAATTTTGGTTATCGCCAGTCCATTGGATGTTACAATATAATGATAGAAAACTACTTATTACACACACACGTACACCCTTGATGGTGTTTTTCTTTTCGACTATGGGAACTGAATATATCCGCCAAACCGTATAATATTTTATATCCTCTGGATTTTTTGTTGCTCCTGAAGTGAGCCATATATGGAATGAAAAATTTTGTCTCCTTATTTTAGAAAATTATGAAAAAACGTTGTGACACCTCAACTTTCAAATTCAAATGTGCGCTTTTTAGACATTCCTAGACTCAAATATACGCTCAAGTCTAGCGTAGTCCATACTCTTTTTTTAATGAAACTTTTTAGCGGAACTCCTTATACAAAATCACCTACCCGGTGAAAATATATATCTTTCCTGACGGAGGAGTAATCACGATGTGAAATATGATTTTCAACGCAAAATAAATCAATGAAAAAGTACGAATCTATATTGACAACTCAATTAAATATTTTTTATCTGTCATCAACTAAGTACGTTTAAAACTGTCACATACAAAGTGAATCAAGAAGACAAAATAAAGTATTCCAAAGTATCATTTACAACATTCTCCCACCTTGAGTCATCGAACCATTTATAATGGACTCAATAACTGAATTTCTATGGTGGATTAATTTTTCTTCCATATCTGGTAACAATAGACTGGGACTATTCTTCAGTCTCTGCCTCTTCTTCGTCCTCATAATCTGACTGGGTCGTTGGAGTAGGCAAACGTGTTTTTACATGTCCAACAGCTTTTATTATTGCATTTGGATCCTCAGCGTCGACTTCTAGTGTGAAAATACGCTGGATAGGCCTTATCAAATGACCCATTTTAGTTCTTAAACGAACAAGTCGAACCTTTCCATCCTTTCCTGGCAGTAGTTATTCTATCATTGCTAAAGGCCAATCAATTCGTTTGGTATTGTCATTTCCAATGAGCACAATACTGCCAACTTTCATAGAATTGCTACTAGTTTGCCTTTTGGAATGAAGAATCAGTTCTCCCAAATATTCTCGTCGAAATCTTTGTCGCAATTTCTCTCGCAGCATTTGTCGATATCTGACATGTCTATTTAGATCAAATGATTCAATGGTATGGACATCTAGTAGTTCACACGTTAACCCTGATTTAGGTCCCATATCTCTCGCAAACATATTCGGTGTCAAGGGGATCAAATCAGATGTGTTTTCAGAAACATGCGTGATCGGCCTGGAATTCAGCACTGAGTCGCAATCACATAAAACTGTTGACAACTCTTCATAGGTGAGGCAAGCTCGTCCCAACACTTTTCGTAAAATCTGTTTGACGAGTCGTATGAGACGCTCCCACCAACCGCCCCACCAGGCTGCTGTTATGGGATTGAATTTCCAGTGAATCTTCTGAACGGTACTGTATTCTGAAATGGCTTTCCAGTGAAGCTTTCCAAATGCATTATCTGCACCAACAAAATGTCTTTCGTGATCACTGTATATCACCAAAGGACGACCCCTCTCATTAGTGTCCAACCTAGAGATAATTCAACAGCAACTAACCCATAATTCAAAGAACATTTTTTGCCAGTCATTAATTTTCCAGCGATATCGGCACCTATCAAAATTTCTATAGGTCTTGTATATCTATCACTGATTATAATGTTCAACTTTTCGAGTTCCTGCATCCACGGCCCCTGTATAATACATCAAAGATTATTACAAATGACAGGCTGATCCAAAACGTCAAAGTCACATTTGTAATTGTCATTCAAATTACCGATTTTGACGTGGTAACATACATGTTTTATGCGCTCTGATTCTATACCACCAAAAAGGGAGTGTGCCAAGTATTCTTCTCTAACAGGTTCATAGTCCATTTCACGTGATAGAGTCTTTGTTTTATATGAACGCTGTGATCCAGTGTCTACAATGGCACGAGCAAAACGAGTGTTCTTTTCACCAATAAAGTCTGCAGCAAAACTTCACCATAGTTATGGTTTGAAAGAGATTCGGTTGTAGTAGAATTAGTTTTTGTCTTAATTTTGCTTTCATTGTTACACATGATTTTTATGTGCATTCCATTACAATTTGGGCATTTTACTCGTGAGCGACATTTTCTGACCGTATGTCCAAATCTCAAGCATACGAAACAACAGCCTTTTTTTTAGAATGCGTGATTTCTCTTCGTAAGTGTGTAAGTGTGTAAGTGCTATCACACTCAGATGAGGGGTGCTTTTCATTGCAGAATACACATTTAACAACAGACTTTTGATTCAGCAGACCTGCCGCAGTAGCTACCGTACATTCATGTTGAGAAACACACTTATTTTTATGGGGTTTTCTGGAGGTTTTGTTGATATCAAATCCGGCAACAGCAAGAGATATTCTTTCTTCATTCTCTACTTCGTCTTTTAAGAAATCCATTAGCTTTTTTAGATGATCTTTCAATGAGAGTTTGTTAGAACAGGAGCTACTACGTCGCCAAACTGTCAATGTCTCTTCTGGCAAACACGATTCTACCATAGGGTAAAGCATGGCCGCACAAGCTTCGGAGGTTACGCCTAGTGTCTCAAGAGCTCTCAGCTGCGACTCAATTTTGTCATACAAAACGCAAAGTTTGATCTTTTCGTACAAGGTGTTCAGAACTGACGATAAAATTTCTCGCACATATACCTCTACTAGGAGATCATTACGTCCAAATCTCGATTTCAAACTACCTATAGCTTTCGGATAGTTGTCTCCAGTGGGCGGGTAACTATCAATTAATTGCTGAGCTCTTGAATTTGGAACTGTCGCTTGAATGAGATGTTGGAACTTATCCTCAATCTCAATGGATTGATCTTCGTGTATTCGTTGAAATTGACTCCAAAAGGATAACCAGGTCTTTATTTCACCACTGAATTTGCAAAATTCTATTGTAGGAAGTTTCAGTTTTCTTCGAATCGATACGAAAATGTCACTAACAGTACTTTCGGCTGTTTCTTTTCTGAGAAGCATCTCTACTCGTATTCGTACTCTGTTATATTTACCTACGTATTCGTCCACACCAGCAATCTCTAAGTCAAGTTCATCAGCAGTACAATCAGCTTCCAGGAGAGTATCGTATATTTCCGTGTTCAATTCGTTTAGACGTTCGAATTTATGATCTAGGATCCTCAGATTTCCTTATAATTCAACTAAATCTGGTGTCGTATCCGCTATGATATGCATCATGGCATTGTATATCTTTGTGAAAGCTGTTCACTGCGCAGATCGAGTTTTCTTCCTTTTCTCCATCATAGATGTTTGTCCTGTCACGGTCGCCACAATTTTAGAGGAACTTCTTATAAGATTTAGATTGCACCAGATTGGCGTAGTTTCAGACATTAGAAAGGCGTTTTTGCAGATTAGTCTCACACATGGTGATCGAGATTTCTTGAGATTCCTGTGGTACGATGCTGATAGTCGAATATATTTTTGAAAGCTCCTCAACAGCCTGACTTAAGCTAACTATATCATGTATGGTATTATGAATAATACCGGCTGGAATTTTGTAATTATCTATAATTTTCTTTCAAGAAATTAAAATAAAGGGATGTAATTGATTTTATTACATTTTTATAAATGCTCAAAATGTTCTCCACCTTGAATTTGGCATTAACACAGTCTCCCATAATTAGACGCTTAGCACGAGATTTAAATGTTAGTATTTATAAAGTATAGAGTAATCTCAAACAAAAACGGCTTTAAAGCTTACACATTTCATGATGTGCATGAACTAAAGATGGACAATGCCATCCGTAATAGGAATTTCTTAAGGTTCATCTATTTTACCGACTAGAGTAGTTTTGTTTAGAACAAAAAAACAAAATCAAAGGTATTGGGATACAGTAAATTCACATATAATAAGTGTGTCTCATACCCTATGCAACAAAAAAAAATAAACATATAGGCCGGCATATTTGGTAATAAAATAAGTGGTCCTAACTCCAGTAGGGAATACCTTGATACTGTTTTTTCAAATACGTGGATAGGTCGAGAGAGTACAATAAATTGACCGGCAAGACCTTCAGATTTAGCAACCCTGATTTCTTTCTGTGGTTTTCCAAAAAAATAAGATAGCAGGATATGAAGCGAACACAGAAGATGGATTGTAAAATACTATTCTTAATTAATGTCGAATAATAATATACAGCGGAAATTTTATGATCGTTTGGGACACTGTTTAGCTGCAAATGGAAAACAATTTCAGCATGTAATTAAATAAATAAAGGACCCCGCACACCTTATATGGGAAAATAGCTCTCCATAAAATTCCTTGAATTTTCGATATGTTGTAAAATTGATCATTCTGGTGAAATGTTTCAATGGGCGCAATACGATCCTATTACTAGTTTTCGAGATACCGGGTGTTGAGGGATATTCACTATTCATCACTCCGTATCTCTCAAGTTATGATTTAGTTCTGATTTATCTTTGTTGGTGTTATCATCACATACTTGTAAGACAAACTCATGAGAAATTCATTTCCAAATCTTTTCGTATTACAGGGCGATTTCACTAGATAATAATGCTATTGTGAGACTTTCATAATTTTGTTGTTTTAAATAGAGAAAATCCGAAAAAAGGTTGAATTAACACATAATATTATAAATACATTTCATCTTCCATCACAGTTGATACAATTCATACAAGGTGATAAGGTGATTCACAAATATAGAAAAATAACGAGTTTTGGTTTTACGGAAACCTTGTAGCATTAAACCCACCGAAAATGACAAAATTCTCGTGAAGGATGTTAAATTATGTGTTTCATTATATACAGATACGAATGATGTCAATTTGAAAAATTACGTATACTTTATTAAATAAGAGCCTTGATTTTTTTCATCACCCTATATCTCCCTGGAGTAGGTCTCATGGGGACACCACTATAGAAAAAACCTCTGGGGTGGCGTGAAAATGATTAAAAATAATGTTCATTTCACTTCACTGAATTCTTTAATTTTACGTTTTGAATAAATATCTGAGGTAAGAATCTTCTTAGTCACATCAGGAGACTTCAAATGGATTGGTTAGTCTACTCATCTAAGATCCACACCTACAATCCAGTAAAGTCAAGTGGTAATTTATTAGCCCAAAATACTGAGAATACATGGACTTTTTCACAAAGTGTTCGCCTTGTATATGAAAACACGTCATAGGATTCCGTTGATGTACGATATGAATGATAGCATTTCGAGTTCTACCCTGAAAAAATATCGCTATCTTTTCGGACTCCCTTATGAGATATAGGGTGATGAAAAAATCATGGTTTTTATTTAACAAAGTATAGGTGATTTTTTCAATTGACATCATTCGATTCTGTATACGATGAAACACATCATTTAACATCCTTCACGAGAATGTTGTCATTTCGGTGGGTTTATTAGTACAAGGTGTCCGAAAAATCAAAATCCGTTATTTTTCTATATTCGTGAATTACCTTGTATGAATTGTATCAACTGTGGTGAAAGATGAAATTAATTTATAATAATATGTAATAGTTCAACCTTTTTTAGCATTTTCTCTTTATAAAACAACAAAAATTATGAAAGTCTCAAAATAGCATTATTGTCAAGTGAAATCGCTCTCTTATACGAAAAGATTTGGAAATAAATTTCTCATGAATTCGTCATACAAAAATGTGATGATAATACCACCAAAGACAAATCAGAACTAAATCATAACTTGGGAGATACAGTCTGTATCTCGAAAACTAGTCATAGGATCGTGTTGCGCCCATTAAAACATTTCCGGTGAGTCAACTGCCGTTACTAGCTCCGCCACTTTTATTAATTATCGAAAGTGTTATATGGCGTACGATGTCTTTAAAAACAATTATACATTTTTTTTAAATCAGAATGAATTTAAAAAATTAAAAGTGCACTAATTTTTTAACAATATTGTCATATCTGTTCTTATTTTTTATGAACACTATTTTGTAAAAATGGTCGCTTTTGACAGTATTGAACAGGAAGCCCTATGTGGCATTTCATAAATAACACAACGTATAATTCACGCGTTATTGTATGTATTTAAAATAAAAATAGGTAAAAAAACTTTTTAAGTTAAACGGTTTTATGTTAAACATACATTGCAATGTTTAAGATAAATGTACTAAAACCAAAAAATAATAAAATAGATACAGTCGTGGGAATTATAAACATATGCATAGATTAGACTAAAATAAAACTGTGGGGCACGTCAATTGTCTACAATCGTTGATTAAAATTTTTGTTTTGTAATGTTACACTATAATTAGGCAGTTATTCAACCGACAACGATGGACGTGTGATAAGTAGGGCTAGACTGTGGAAACAAGCTAGCAAGCTCGATTATAAGCGAGTTTTAGGGTTTCATAGTGGTGAGCGAGTAGTACTTTTATCATATGTTTTGTCGATTAAAGACAAACTACGAGCAGTGAAACGATTCCTCGCCAGCCAGCAGTGTGAATGTCCAACGATAAACTAGTTGAAACATCTCTTTTATTTACATGGAGTGTATAACTATTGGAATTTCCATGAGCAAGAAAATAGTAAGTAATTTCCTCACCGTCTGCGGGCCAACTGCCTAACAACGAATTAAACGATTCTTCTATCGCACATTAAGTCGATAATTTGTAGACAATTGACGTGCCCCACGGTTTTATTTTAGTCTAGTCTATGCATATGTTTATAATTCCCACGACTGTATCTATTTTATTATTTTTTGGTTTTTAGTACATTTATCTTAAACATTGCAATGTATGTTTAACATAAAACCGTTCAACTTAAAAAGTTTTTTTACCTATTTTTATTATATTTTTTTTACCATTTTGTTCCCACGAGTAATGGACATTTAAACGGTCGACCCCCCAGAGGTCCAATAAAGGGGCAAGGCTATGTACAACAAGATGCGCCTGAGTCTTGAGGGGAAAACGCTAACGACATATCATTTTTATCCACCCTAATGCCATACATTTCTCGGCGCGTTTTAACCTTTCACCTTAACTTGGGTGGTGTACCGCTAACGACGTATCATTTTTAGCCACCCTAACGCCACACAGTCCTCAACACGATACAAAATCTTGACTTGGGTGGTGGATTCAGGCTGGATTAATCAGATACCTAAATTACAGATTCAATTTCTAAATTTAAATCTTATTATTATACGCCATTTAGTGGCTGCGCCCATCTTAAATATTGAGGTTGTATAGTGCACTGTATTCTTCTTGTCAAGCCCTTTTATTTGTTGATACCCATATTGGTGAGATTGATAAAAAATTGTTATCAGCCATTTGGTAGCGGCGGCCATCTTAGATTTCAATTTTGCATAGTAAATTGTATTCTACTTGTTGAGACCTTTCATTTGATACCCATGTTGATGGGATTGATAAAACCTACGTTATCCGCCATTTTGTAGAGGCCGTTATCTTGGATTTTAATTTTATATAGTATATTGTATTCTACTGGTTGAGCACTTTCATTTAATACCCATATTGATGGGATTGATAAAACCTACGTTATCCGCCATTTTGTAGCGGCCGCCATCTTGGATTTAAATTTTTCATAGTATATTGTATTCTGCTTGTTGAGCCCTTTCATTTGATACCCATGTTGATGGGATTGATAAAACCTACGTTATCCGCCATTTTGTAGCGGCCGCCATCTTGGATTTCAATTTTTTATAGTATATTGTATTCTGCTTGTTGAGCCCTTTCATTTGATACCCATATTGATGGGATTAATAAAACATAAATTATCCGCCATTTTGTAGCGGCGGCCATCTTGAATTTATAATGATAATGAATAAACATAATTGTATTGTCACCAAAATCCAAAGTGTATACAAAATTTCAGATTAATCGGTTGACAGGAAGAGGGTGAAATTTGAATTACTAAATTGGACCCAAGAATAAATAATAAATAAAACAAACGGGGTGAGCTAAATAAAACCGTTTAAATATGCAGTTATATTAATTTCAATTAGTTCAATTTTCCATAAAATTAATACAAATTACGTAGTTTATTTTTCAAAAATACATTTTTTTGTAAAAATAGAATCATTATTATAATTTATTGATTAAGCATTATTCTTCGATCTCTACTTTGGCTGATATCTTTCATCATTTTCTGATTCGTTGTCAGATTCGCTATCAGAACTGGCATTCGCAATAAAGTCATTATCTACAAAAGTGAAAAAAATTAAGCATCTGCATACTATATAAAATAAAAAGTGGAGAGAGAGAGAGGGAGAGAGAGAGAGGGAGAGAGAAGTTCGTGAGAATTTTAGATAGGTTTGTTGGTTTTTGAGTTGGTATTTGGGGGTTTTCGAGATAAGGCCCTGATATAGGATGCGGTTCCTCTGCAGGGCGGGGTTGGAGACTTTAAATGGGGTTTGTGTGCGCGTTCGGTGGGGGTTGGCGGGTTGTGTTTGTGTTGAGAGGGTAGATGGTTTATTGAAGAATTTGAGGGGAGGCGGTAGTTTGCCGTTTGTGTTGAATTGAATTGATTGATGGCTGGTATAACGATAATAATAATCCTAAATATAAAAAAATTCCCGATACATCGGCCCATTTGGCTAGTGAATAAGTTCACCATGCTACATGAAAAAAACGTGAAAAACCTGCAGCATCGACGGGGGGTTGGCGCTCGCGGATTCGAGTGGAAGTGCTTTCACTTCTGATTGGAGTGGAAGTGCTTTCACTCCTGATGGGAGTGAAAGCGAAGTGGGCACGCCTGCCTATGATTGTGATAGAGCAGTGGTGTTGATATATGAAAGGAATTAGGTGACGAAGAGTGTCGGCTATGCTGTCCCTCGAGTTGGGAATGGCGTTCATTAGGGTGACAGTTAGGATTTCTATGATGATTTTGGAGTCTGTAGAGAGTTCGAAGGGAACTGGTGGCTTTTCGAGGGTGACTGGGCGGTTTCTTGAGGGGTGTTTGGAGTAGTTAGCCTATGGGGGCAGCGAGGGTGAAAAGCGGCGTGAGGTCCGCCGCAATTGGTGCAAGTAGGAGTATCGGACTTTTTCGGTACGGTGGCCGCAGGAAGGGCATATCGGTTGAGACCGACAAGAATCGGAAGTGTGTCCGGATTTGGTGCATCGATTGCAATATTTTGGAACGGGGGGCAGAGGGTTGGCGTTTGATGGTTCACACTGGTGTGGGAGGCCAAATAATGAGATGCCGGAAGTGAGGGCTTGGTGATAGTGGATCTCAGAGTGTGTGATGATGCGGAACATCTAAGTGGGTTTGTTCGTGGCTTTGGCGATAATTCGCCAAATTGGCGATAATTCGCCAAAACTTGGCAAACGGGAATACTTGATCGTGAAGAATTTCTCAGAATTCTTCGAGAGGGATCGTTGGGTCTACATTCCTGCAGACAAGTGAGAAAGAGGATATTAGGGATTTGACTGGTTGGTGAGGACGTTGCGTGGAGTTTAGAATGTTTATAGTGATGTTGGGGTCACCAGTGGAGTTTTGCATTTTTCTGAAGATTGTGTTTACTGACAACGTGGAAGAGGTTTTAAGGAGGGCTGTTCTATTGAAATTTGCTTTTAGATATAGTATGCGGCCGTTGAGAAGTTCGAGGGTGTTGAAGAGGCTAAAAAGAGATTTTTGGGTTGAATATTGGGGTGGAAGGTTTCTGAGGTTCAGAATTTGGGTGTACGTTGGGGTTGGTGTGTGGTTGTTGAGGGGGGAAGGAGCTCGGGTTGATCGGAGTTTTATTTCCCCGACGAGGATGAACTTATCCTCGACGGGATTGGTTGGTTGTCGGGAAATTGAGGGAGTGGGGGTTGGAGATCTTACAGAGGAAGCGTAAGACCGGTGGAGGGGGGATGAAGTGGAAGTGTGTATTGAGGTAGAAGCGGTGGGGTTTGGGGTTGATGTGGAGTTTTGAGGGTTTGAGGTTCGCGTGGAGAAATTTTGAGAGTTTGGGGAGGAGCAAGATTGCAGACTGGAAAGGTGGTCTAGGTAGTCTAGTCTTTCTTTAGCCTTTACGAGCTGTGTGAGAGTGGTGTTCCCATCTTCTTTTTTTGTCTTTTGTGAGGTGCGTTGTAGTTCGTATTGGCAGGATTATGTGTCGTTTTGTTGTTTGGAGTTTTGAGGGTTTGTGGAGGGTGGATTGGAGGCTTCGAGTATGGATGTTTGGAGTCTAATTTTTTTCCCGAGTTCGTCAAGTTCTCGGAGTAAGCGAGGGGTTGACGTGGAGGGGTCTGTGAGATCCTGGAGTAGAATTTTGTCTTGAAGTTGTCGGGAATAGTCGATGAAATTGGAGGTTTGGGGAGTGGTGCTTTGGGATGTGGTGCGTTGTGATCTGTGGGTAAGTCTGGAGGACATTTTGGGTGTTTTAGTGTTATGAATAGGTGTGGATGGCTGTGAAAGATAATACCAACAGCGGACTCACTGCTGGAGGGAGTAGCCTCTCCAGTTAAGGGTGTCCTGACTTATTAACTTTCGTGGGTGTTTTATATTTACCTGGGTTAATATCCTTTCTACGTCTTGTGTGGATTTTTTGTTGTTGTGGTAGTTGCGGGTTTCTTCAGGGGTTCATAAATAAAAAATTGGATTCGAGAGAAACAGTTGTAACACTTCCAAGTATTACAAGAACTGTCGAAATAAAAAAAGTTCGACAGAATACGTGGGTTCGTAGTTTTTTGGTGAGGTCGACTACGAGTTGGTTTGAATCAGTGACCAACTCTGCTATTACACCTTCCTCTAACGATGGACTGGAACAAGTGAGGAAAAAAAGAAGTAATGAAATAGATTCAAACAATTTTATCTTCTCCCGGCTGCATTTATATCATCCATAGATGCTTGTGACTGACTTCCATTGAACCAAGTAAAGCTTAACGTGTTGTCGACTTTTCTGTCCATCCATACTGTGATGGATCATTGGCATTAGGCACTTTTAGGTGTACGTGTTTCCAAGTTTAGGCAATGAAACATGCTCTTAAAAATTGTTGATATAATTCTGCTAATCATGGAGGTAAAGATAATCCATCAATGTTTTTCGTAGACATTATTTTTCCTTTTGTTCCATTTTATTGTTATTACATTTTTGGTCTGATACCTAGATTCTATATCAGACCCTTGTTTGCGTTACATATCCGCGATTTTTCCTAATGCTACATGCAACATGCTTTTTTGTTGGTTTTCTTGTTAGTTTAACAACTACCTTACCCAAATCAACTAGTGCAGAGTTATTGTTGTTCTTAACATTTTTTTGTTATGATTTCTGTTTTCATGCATCATGCCTACATTCTCATGCAACTAGCTTCCTAATCTATGTTAGTACTACAAAGCTTACATTCTAAGTTAGTTCTACTTACTGTAAGTTCTACCTAATTAACTAAAACTAATCCAAATCAGTCTTTTGTTTTGGTTTCCTTTTTCATGATTCTTTTCTATTCCCTCGATGTCCTCGGCGGTTTGGTATTCCAGTACGTTTCCTGACGACATCTTGGGCTTTGCTTCTCTTCCTTCTGTTTATTGATTTTAGTTCGTTTTGTTCAATTTTGTAGTCTGTTAACATAGATTTCTTGATGGAATCTCGTGACCCTATCCGCCAGTTTGTTTAGTATATCCTACAGTTGCTCGTTTAGTAGTACTTGATTTATATTGTGATCCCGAAGGGCTTCCCTCAAGTGTTGAGTGTCATTGTGGTTTCCACAATGTTTTTCGTAGACAATCGAAAAACGTCGATCTCAATAAGTTTGTAATTTTTATGAAATGTAGCCTGCCGTGCTTGATTAACTTTGTTCAATTTTCCAAAGCCGTAGACAGCACAGATACATTCATCTATTATTGCAAACATTTATTTGTCATCTGATGGCACAGACATTCGTATGAAAGCTTCAATGAAGCGGGTACTGGCTATTATAACTAAAAGTGGTGGCTTTTTACCTTTTCTAAAGAAAGAAGGAATGAAATCATGCCCTGTAAGACCATGAAAGGCTGGCAGCGCTGCGCTCACATCACTTCCTATAGTTTTATAAAGTTTCGTAACGTTAACGAAACGATGCTGGTTGTCAGTATCAACCATATGTATTTGGAGTTCCTGCAAAATTTGATTCCTGTTACTCAGCATGATTACCAAAACGTCAGTATATCGAAATCCAGTTTGTGAACGTGGAATATCATCTTGGTATCGGCTTCCTCGTAGAAGAGACAAGTCAATGACTGCTCCAATGTTTTTATTAATTTGCCATCGTTAACTACCTACTTTAAGCAATATTCTGAATTGACATATATTATTTTCTTGTCCAAACACACCGACATATTATCTTCCGGGCAGTGCTGAATAAAAAAACTAACAAGCGCTTCCTTAGATTCAGGATTTTCCAATTTTATGCTAGCGTTTATTTCCCCAGTCCCTTACCTCACCCCTCACCCCCACACAATTATACGGCTGTAGTTTCTCGGGAAATGTGGTGCAATGAAAATCATACACGGAGCATATTGGTGCATTAGAAGTATATAACCACCAAATATGTTTGTGTTGAAAATATCTATTGGGGGAGGGGGGTGGAAAAGAGAGGGTGTCAACTTAACTGACCACAAGTAGTATTTATTTAAGCCATCATCGAATGGACCAATGTTGCATTTTATTGCATTAATAGTTATTCATTGTTTTCGGTATTTCTCTCTATTTAAGCTCTTGTGTCATATCTTGTTTTTGTTAATCCTTATTGCTCCACTGTCTGAGTAATAATTGCAGATCGAAAAGTGTGGCTGCGGCGTAGCTGCCTAGCTAATATTGAACTCGTGATGTGCGAAATACCTTGTTAGCTCCATCTGCTTTAATGTTTTGTTCAAGAGTGAGCTCAATTGGTTGCGTTGAACTTGGTTCGGAAAGTTACGTCTTACTTAAGTCGAGACATATCGTATCTCCGAAAAGTTACATCTTACCAAAGTCGAGTCATAGCGACTTTCCGAAAAGTTTACTTCCGAAGCATTACCAAAGTCGAGGACTTTTACTTCTCACCACTTGACTCTAACATTACCAAAGTCGAGACATACCGTTTCTCCGAGAATCATAATTTTGTAATTACGTCGCAGTTACTAAATAATCGCTTATTTTACTCATTTTATAATATAATAAACTATTGATTTAGACAATAATTTTATCAAATTAATTTTACTAATATAACTGAACACATATCAATAGATAAAGTTTAATTATGATTATTAAAAAATACATGGTATAGAGCAAACAAAAGATTGAGCAGGTAAAATTATCACCTTCCAGTATTCGAATGGAGTATTTTAAATCTGCGCAATATACTACTTGGGTTATTTCTACTATATTCAAAAAGGTGTTTCCGAAAATTTTAATACATTTCCAAATATTTCGCTTAGTGAAATATTATCTCAAAATATATTACAAAATTAATAAAATAAATGTTTCATCCATGTGCGTCCTTAAATCATATCGGACGACAAAAACTAATTGGAAGTCATTTTATCCCGGCTGAAACTTACAGATAATTATTTAAAAAATTGTTAGAAGGCTGTATTTTGGTGGAAAACCCGTCAGCTGATACGCTGAAGATCGCGGGTGGCTAGCATACCTGGTTGCCGTATTTTCGGTGATAACAATGGCTCACCCACCGCTAGTGCGCGAGCTCTTGGTCACTCTGCTTTAGAACTCTACCAAATTCAGCATTCAACAAATTGTGGCGAGGGTTAAAATTGGTTGTCAAAAACTATCACTGTCTCCCGGACTATTAAGACAATGATAATTCCTGGCCTATGGGTCTATATGAGCCATTCAGAAATACACAAGAGCATAGGAATAATTCTAAAGGTAAATTTTAATTCTGCGTGATACATTTTTTGTTTATATTACTCTATATTTCTGGTTCATTTGAATTCATCCATGTCAATTGAAAATTTTCAAATTTTGTATCAAATATGACGTATTTGCACAATTCATAAAGAGTGGCGACGGGCCATATCTAGGAAACCGTGTATATTGTAGAAAATGCAAGTATATTTTATGAGTGATCTCCGCCATTTAGCGAAATACTGCGAACTTAAAAATATTTTAAAACCCTTTCTTCGCGGAGTTTGTTGTAAGAGTTATAAGACCTACAATTTCCTATACCGCTGATTACAACCTCTAGGAATTAGCCAGTATATTATTATAAATATTTTTTTATCGTCTAATTGTAATGATTGACTGTTAGGTTCTGAAAATAATTGTAATACACTTTCGCTTAATTCCTAATTAGAACGCATTCTATAATTTCATGCTCCATTGTAACTTCGACTATTCCAATGATATCAAAATTCTCAATTAAAGTGGCTCTCTATAATATGGAATAGTATATTGTATAACAAGTGTTGAAAATGAAAGATTTCACACGAGCTTGCTGAATTGAGCTACGAGCCGTAGGCGAGTGGCTTAAGCAAACGACTGTAAAATCAAATTTTCAACACATGTTATACACGATATTTTCCCGAGAACTAGAAAAAAGCAAAGTTAATATTCATTTTATTAATTAAAAGTCATGATAAGGTTACTACAATTTTAAAACTAAACTGATGCTCCAAGATAATTCTTGATCATTTTATGTTCTTAAGTTGATACAAAGTTTTGAATTTTGTGTATATCAGACTCACAATTACAGAAAATTCAATAGTTCTCTTGCATTCGCTCTTTCACTTGCTAACCGGTCAAAAGTGGAACTGAAAATGTCAGATAGACATCGATAATCTTCGACCAGTGTGTAAAATAATTACACACAGCTATCGGCCAATCAGATTTCTCATTTTTTTTTCACAATCCTGTGCAATTTTTAATTTTCACTAAGAGAAAACTGTATAAAATGTGCCATATTTCATAGTGGTCGTCGGAAAATTTTATTTCAGCATACAGTAATGTCAATGTTGATGATGAAAAAATAAAGGGTTCAGTAGAAAAACGATGAATCCATTTTGTCAAAAGTTGAGAAAAACTAAATTTAAAATTTCATGACTCCTGGTGAAATAGTTTCCATTTAGATCAATCATTTATTAATATTGTAATAATATTTTATTGATCAAAACACAATAAACGCTAATTTTGAACCCAGGAACGAGTAAAATATGATGTAGGTACTTTTTATTAATGTCAAAAAATTATTACGTAATTATAAAAAACATAATCTATGTAGTTAAAATTCACTACTTTACTCATCATCTGACTCGTAATCAACATAAACATCATCGTGAGTCTCTGCGGCAGCTCTGTTTGTAATCAAATTATTGTAAAACTTCTTGGCATCTTCGTCGATGAGAGACTTTGTCAGGTGTTGCAAGTCATTGTACTTTTCTAGATTTATAGGAACGGGCCCATCATAAGAGTTACGAAGCTGCTCTCTAGGTGGGGCATTTTTTCCTTTATTTATGCCTTTGTTCACCGGCACCCACAAAACGTTATGCTGATACTATACTACTATACTGTGGTGAGACGTTATATTCACAAAACTCGGCAAGGGACATTTCGGTTTGTACATCGGTGTTAAGTGATTCGTGAAAGTTTACATCTGCTCCATCCTCGAGGCACCTCTACGTGGGATTTTTTATTAATCATGCTCATATCTCTATCGAATTCCAGATAGCTATGGCCACAAATGGGAAAGACAACTTTCACACAATCGATTCTCCAGTTACAAGGTGGTGCAAGAATCTTAGAAGCGTATAACTTTTATTTTTCCCTGCACATGAGTCACAGAAAAATATAAGTGTTTTGACTGTTTGTGGTAGAATTTTGGTAACAAAATGATCAAGGAAGGAGCAAATCTGATCAGCCTCCTTGCGTGCTACAGTTTCATCATCAGTATAGAAGATAACTTCAATTCTGGAAAGGACATGAACGTTGAAATAATGAAAGCTCAATTGCCTCTTGTAATATACAGTTTTTACAAATCTCGTTGTTTTTCCAGTTTAATTTCGTTTTTCTTATTTGAACGCATCACACGTACTGCAGGTATCTTTTCTGGAGAAGCCAAATGAAATGTTGAACTTCGTGTTGAAATGAGACCTGAAAGTTTCATTACGGGATGAGTGTCATTGTAAATAGAAGCCAATTTACTAATGTACAAGTACAAGCGCTGAGAGTCATTTAACACATAATGCGATTACGCCCCTTTAATGATATAATCAAATCATTAACAAGTATGATTGTTCAAATTCTGTAGATATTGAACTCTCCTAGCTGTAATTCCTTGAATAGCTTTGTAGCAAACCGGAACGTCTTTGAAGGAATCTGCATCTTTTTCCCTGACTCTATACGCGTATCTCGCATTATATTCTCTCGCATCAGAGTTGAAGATCGGCGCCTTTTATCCGGAAGTAACGCAATAAGACCGCGGAGATAGCTGTCCTGATCATCTTTTTTACACATATCGTTGAACTCAGTAATATGCATTTTCTTTGAGTTTCAATTACAGCATCAAAACACTTGGAACGTTCACATTTACAGTTATTACCTGTTTCATAAGATGCCAGACGAAGTTTTTTCAATGGTCCATATATTTTCCTTTTTTTGGTTGACTTTTCCGGTTCATTTTGTTTACAACCGTCGCCACTTTCACTCGACAAACTCTCCATTCTGACTGTCTTATAGTTTAACACAGAGAAAATGGAGAACAGTAAGTTTAACATTGCGTTTTATAAAATTAACAAGAATGAACTGAGAGCGGCTACGAATACTGCTGCGTTGCAGAAAACAGACTGGTGAACATAGGATACAGGTAACATTAAACATCCGGCGAGGTAGAACCTCATGGTTCTTACTTTGGCGCGCGGGAGTTCTTCCACGTTTTAGCCTATATTCAAATGCAATTTTTAAGTGAATCTAATTGTTTCTCTCTGCCAGATTTTGGTGTGTTAAAATTTCAAGTTATAAGCACAAATATGCCATCAAAATCTCGATTTCGCAAAAAATGGATCCTGATCGTTCTTATACTGAACCCTTCAAGTATTTTGTAGATATTGTCCATGTATTTGACTGGAATTCATGATTCAGCCTAAATATTTCTTTATTATTATTATCTTTATCATATTTAAGAAATTTACAAAATCTTATTGCAAGGGTCCCAACCAGAAACAAAATTGATAAGTTAGTAATAGTATTTAACGTTTCGATATTTCAGGTTGTCACTCATCAAATATAAATGATCTAAGCTTTAGAGCATTACTAATAAAATAAGCTACATTTGTCAATTGCCTGGAGGTCCCAGTGTCAAGGGTCTTAACCAGAAAGTAAATATTTGCAATATTTGTCAGATAGATCGTTCTGTACGGTTGGTATAGAGGGCACTCAAAAAATATGTGGTAGCCGGACTGTCGCGCTTTTAGATTACATATTGTGCAGACTTCTTTGCTATTTATTATGTATGCTGAACCTTTATAAGTGAACTTAATCATTTTTTGCTACCTGTTCTGGTTTGTGCAATAATTTTAAGGACACGCGATGGTAGGTTTAGTTTTAAGTAAGAGTTATTACTCAAGAATTCAAATAATCAGAGAGATTCAGAAGAAGCCAGGCTATTAGGATTATCTCAGCTTAGCTTAATTTTATATAAGGCAAGTATCTCATTACGGATTTTCAAAGATTTAGCTCTATCATTTATAAAAAAACTTCACATATCAATTCTGCTTAGCAAAGTGAAGACGGTTATAGGTATAATCCCAACGATCATTGTCCGATAGTTGGAGTAGACGTAGAAAACAAATTTTTGGTAGACGTAAGTCGTCCATTGCCATAACTTTGGTAAGCCAACATAAAGCACTTTTAAAAACAGTGTAATCTAATTTTATTACTGAAGCTTCCAGTCTAACCACGTAATCCGGGGTGCATATTTCAAAACTGCACATTGATACGAAACCAGTAGCTAAATGCGACGCTGCCATTTGCTGGATTTCCACTGTCATTCCCTATGCGACTGCGACCGTTTTTATTCGAATGCGATACATCAGTTGGTTTTATGCTGTCGCTGCCATTATGGAATGATAATTACTAAATTATCTATTAATTCACATTTAAGTAAAATTTCTACCAATATTTTTATGCAGGGTGATCCCATGGTATTAGTAAATTTTTTTGCAAAATGCTATCATGAAAAGTAAAATATAATTGAAGAAAATTGACATCCCTAAATTGTGAACAACAGCAAGGAACATTTTAAATTCGACTTTGGAAGACGGTAACTACACAATACAGCCAATGGCGGCGCAGCATCTGGCTACTGGTTTCGTATCAATGTGCAGTTTTGAAATTATATCAGTGACGGCTACAAAGACTTGTTTCACTTTAGTCACTGTCATAACAGATATTTCAGAAAATAACGAGGACAAAGTAAAAAGTATCCCAAGATAAGAAAATTGTTTAACAATATCAGGTTTTCCATCATTATAAAAATAATTGTTGTGGAAGCCACCCACCTTTCCCGAATAACATGATTTCAGTATTTGAAATATTTACAAGTTTGTTACGAACCGAGTATTCATGTAAAATTTTAAGTTTCTTATTGAGATCAATCTGCGAATCACTAACGATTATCAGATCATCAGCGTACATGAGCAACATTAATACTTTAGTATTGTCAATGTTTAACCCTTGATGACCCAGCTCTACGAAAAGTTGCTCCATATCAGCCACAAAACTAGACAACAATAATGGGCTTAAAGTTTCGCCGTGTGAAACACTCTTGTCAATCCCGTATGGTTTTGAATGCTGGCCATTTACTCTTATTGTCATGAAAGCCTTGTCATATAATATTCTTTATCAAACGAATCATTTTTGAGCTGACACGCGACGTGAATAAGTTACTATCAAATGCCTTCCGAAAATCAACAAAGGCTACAAAAACTTTGCGTCTTTTGAGCCTAAGATGTTTTGAGTACCTGCATTCAGAATAAACACATTATCCATGCAACGTCTGCCGACCCGGAAGCCAGACTGTGTCTCAGGGAGTATATTGCACGGATGATAAAATTTTGACAGTCTTTCTAAAATAAGAGATGTGAAAAGCTTGGTCATACAGTTAATAAGAGCAATTTCTCTGTAGTTTTCAGGGTCTTCAATAGGTCCCTTTTTATGTAACATAAATATTATAATATTCTGCCATTCGGAGGGAATTTCTTATGTTTCCAGAATAAAATTAAACAATGAGCAATGGTATAGAACCCAATTTTGTGGTAGATATTTATAAAATTCATATGAAATTCCATCAGATACAGGCACTTTATTATTTTTACATTTCTCAAGCCAATTTTTCAATTCAGAGAAAGTAATCGGACAGCCGAGATCAGGATGTTGAGCATCGTAAAATTGAATATGCAGCTATATCCTGGATGTACTAAATTGATCATAATAATTCTCCCAAATCTCCAAAGAAATGGAGGAGATTTTGTTCGAAAATTTGAAGCTATTTATCGCCTTCCAGAAGCCAGCTTGATCGAGTGTGTTAGAGATTGCTAAAATTAAATTTTCATCAAAATTTCTTTTTGTTTTTTATTACAAAATTATTGTTACTGCATAATCCAAGTAATGATTTGAGATTGCGTTTAAAAGCAGCACACTCCGCGTCAAATCATCTGTTATTACGTATTCCACTGGGGACTGAACTCTTTAAACTAAATTTAAGTACTCAGCCGTATTTTTGATAGTGTTAACTGTATTAGTATAGTTCAAATCAGTACTTTTAAACAAACCTACTGATGGAGAAGTTTTCATTAATTGTTTATATTCTGACAACACAGAGTAGTTCCGACGATCTACTAAATATTTTTGTGACTTTAGGCATTCTTGTTCATCAATTTTGAACGAGATTTTCAGTAATAGAGGGAAGTGATCTGAGTTTGTTACTAGATTTAAAGCTTCTAACCTCTCTATAACAGATAGGCAGAGATTATTACCAAAAGCGAGATCTATCACACTGTCACATTTAGGGCTTGAGTAAGTAAATTTAGCGGGTCAATCGCTAATGATGAATCCGTTTACTAATGAAAGATTGTGACTTGACATAAAATCTAATAAGGACCGACCCTTATAGTTATTTGTTTGGTATAAACTTAACATATTTTAGAATAGATTCGTATTTTGTACATGAATTTCAGGAATAAAGGATAATTCACCTACTCTACAGTTAAAATCGCCTATTGAAAGTAGCATTTGATTGTTATGTGTGTCAGTTATATCTGATAATATCAACTGAAACAAATCTAAAATATTATCAATATCCAAATCTGGCTTAAAATAACAAAAACATAAAATCATAATCTGATCCTTATATACCATTTCACAAATTAGCCACCAGGGGGTGGTCTCAAGGACCGTTACTGTAAACGCTTTATTATAGAAGATGATTAAACCTCCGCTTGCACGGCCTTGTGACCTCTCCCGAACGGCTGCTGAAAAAATATAGTAATATTTGCTTGATAGTTGGCCTGAAACTCTACTCGTATCTGTTAACCATGCTTCGCAAATACAGAGAATATCAAAGTCCATTGCATTATCTGAGATAAGGTCGTAAATATGATTGATTCCATGAACATTCTAGAAAATTACATTCATACTTCTCTTATAGGGTTTTGAAACTGAGATTATTGGTACTGCTCTTGGATGTTTTTTGGGATGGCCCCTGTATTTCCAGAATCCTGAATATTTTGTTTAATAGCTAGGGGGGGGGGGCAAATTCACTTTATGTATTGAGGTTTAACTAACTAGGGGAAGGAGGGATTTTGTTTCTGTTGGTGGAGCATATGAGTGCATTAGACGTAGGTTCCACTGCGGCATATCTTTTTTGCAAATTGCCATTTAGGGAGGAGGCGCCTTCACTCTGAATAATGCGATACTACTAACTGAGGGGAGGGGTGTAGAGAGCTAGCGTTTATTTGCACCATATACAAACAGCTGTCGTTTCTCGGGGAATGTGGTACAAAGAAAATTATTCATGGAGCATATTGGTGTATTGGGAGTGTATACCCACCAATTACATATTTGTTGAGCATAACTATTGGAGAGGGCCAACTTGACTGCCCTTGTGTTAAATTCAATTCAATTCACAAATTAGTGTTACCATTATTCAAACGAAATTTGGACAAATTACAATGCTACGAAAATTACACACATTTTAACAATAATTTTCCCACAAATTTATTATGAGTGAAAGTCAAGACAAACCAGTGGTAAAAGCAGTTCCACTATACTCCTATAACTTCGAAGTTATCCGCTGGTAGTCGGGAGTTTCGTTTAATAAAATTCTGTTTTCCTGACGTATTGATCAATATACTATTATCAAGGTAATTGGAATCAAGACAAACATTATTCAAATAATTTATTGATAATAAATAAAATTGACAAAATCTATTTCAGATATGCGTTGTATGCCATCTCATTCGCGTTCAATTGTCTTCCATATCCTGGATGATCCCAGCCTGAAGATGAAGGAGGATGCTCTATATGATGCTCTAAATGATGCTCAACATGTTGTGGTACGTGAACAACTTCATAGTTTACCTAAAATATAAGCATATGAGCAGAATATCAATATAATTGAACAAGATAAACTGATCAAATTGAATGTATGAATTATGATGAAATTTAGCTTCAAAATTTTAACAAAATATTAGTTCACAGTTACTGCTCATCCGAGTTGAAAGAAGAATAAGTAATTATTTGTTGTTTGTGAATTAAATGAAGATATTGACAACTAGAACTATAAATATGAAATTATTTTTTGAATAAATATAAGCTTGTAAAGTTATTATTATTATCTGAAATCGAGTTACGTGCTAGAAATCGAGATATTTCATCACAGTTCAGTATGCTGGAGTGTGTTTTGATACCCGATGGGGTAAAAAGCACAATAAATAGTCGCTTCATCAAAATTTCAAATTATTTTTTATTATGGGGAGTATTATATTATTTTAAATTTACATGTTATTTGTAAAATATTTCACAGACAATATAATATATGGATTAGATATGTCGATACCATAGAAACAGTACTATGGGCTATAAGAATCATTACAAAATATTCTATTTAATGAGCATACTTAAAATGGATTCACATCGGAATAACACAAAGAACTGAAGTTTTCTTAAGGGACCATAGCGATATAAATTCTAGACAACCAAAATACTAAACTACTTCATTCTGTAAATTGTACCTGGTCACTGTGAACTAAGAAATATCTTTGTGGAGTCGATGAAGCTAATGAATAATTAAATTGATAAAATGTATGGTTTCGACCCGTCTTCTTCCTAATCCGCCGTCTTCCGTCGGAGCTTGGCGATCCAATTGGCAATCATTATTCTGGATGTAGCGGCTCTGAAGATGTCAATTGAGGTACATCCAAACCATTTTCTTAAGTCTTTCAGCCAGGATTTCTGTCTTATTCCCACTGATCTTTTTCCTTGTATTTTTCGTTCAATGAATAATCTCAAGATTTCATACCTTACGCCTCTCATTAAGTGGCCTATATATCTCGTTTTTCTCTCCTTAACAATCTGCATTCTACTCCTAGGAGCTGTAAGACCTTGTCGTTGGTGGAGTGGCTCAGTAACTTCCTCCCTCCTCGAGCCACATGGACGGGAAGAGAGGAGTGAAACTAAAAAACAGCTCAGAAATGGTCAGTGAGGCACTGGTGGGGCTATCTATGCCGATGTGATAGCACTAACAAATACCAGTAGAAGATCCAACATGCCCAAGTTACATCCGAACACACTGGCAAGTCCTGACCAGACATGGAGGACGAGCGGTGAGTTTCCGGCGCCGAAAAACTGGAACCCTCGGCTATGGTATGATAACCCAGACATAAGAGTCCCGATGGAGAAAACCAGCGGAAAAAAATCCGGAAGTGAAGATGTTGACCGTGTCGATGCACCGAATGGCCCCACGAAAGAGCGGTTGCAAACGGTCCCTACCAGTCATGGCGAGGATATGGTAGAGTAGGCGGAGGTCTCCAACCGAAGCAAGGCCTTATTCCTACATGCGGGGCTCTGTAGGAATTGACAGAAACTCCCTAGCGACTCGTGGGACGTTGAATGGAGAATCTAAACAATAAAACAAATAATGCTGAGATGGAAAATCGGACAAAAGCAGATAGGAAAAAAATTGAAAAAGAGATATTGGAACAAGATGCTGGTAAATATGCGTGGGAGAAGGAAATCGACCCTAGTGTACGACGCTCGTCATTACATAGAACACCACCGGGAAATAAGAGTGATTTAATACATGGAAAAGATGACATTTTCTCTACACCAAGGGAAGTACCTAACAAGTCGGTTGTTGCAGTAGATAGCGAGGAATGGCAGGATGAAGAGATAGAAACGATTTCTATATACAAAAGACAAGAGGCTACGGATATGAAGGTAAAAATTCCAACGAAAAAGAAAAGGAAGAGAGACGAACAAGAAGGTGTCTGTATAGAAGAAATTAATAGTGAGATGGCTGCGGTTTTAGGCATAATCCAGAAGTTAACAAAGAAAACTGAAGAACTGAAGAAACAAGTGAGGGAAAGTACCAAAACCAAAGTTGAGATCAAAAGTACAACAAGAGGTATCGGAAATATAGTAGATATGCTAAATAGAAAAATGGCTATCCTGGAGAACAGTTATGACACTTTAAAAAGTACCGTAACGGAGATGAAAAAAAACCACTGCCGCACCAATGCAACCGGCAGATGAAACAATTACCCCGAGAAATAGTACACTAGACGTAGCGGTGCAAGCTAGTGAGGACGACATAAAAAGAGAAGTAACTGAGCTAATAGCAAAAACGAAAGAAGAAATTGAGACCCAGATGATAAATAAAACGGGGTGGGAGGGACTTTCTAAAATAATAGACCATAAATGGCCAAAAACCTGCTTTGTCAATACAGAAGCTACAGGATCAGAAATTATTAAAGAATATAAAGGCGATATGGCTGTCATAGTAAAACCAGGAGCCCCCTTTACTGGGAAGGAGACTGAGGACATACTGCATAATTTTCCAGAAGTAGCCGTGTTAATAGAAGAAGAGCAAACAGAAGGTAAGATCGAGTACGTTAAAACAAATAAAGAAATTATACTGAGTAAAGGGAAGAAAAAGGAGATCTCTAGAGTTCTATATTTACTACCATATGATGTAAAACCAGAGGGAGTAAACGACATATGCAAACTGTACGCTACTATAAATAGTCTGCAAAAAGAGCTGCAACCAGATACTACGGAAATTAAGCTGATTGCGTTGAGTAATGTGGATATACTATACGTAAGAAAATGTGCGGAATACGTATTCCGTGGAACTGAGATAAAGGTAGAAGTGACTGCTATGGAAAACTCCAAAAGGAAAAGAAGACATAAATCGTTTAGAAGTGAGGAACAACCCAGGACGGAGAAGATCATTATAAAATCAGGAGGTAAAGAATACGCAGACATTCTGCGTACAGTAAAAAGTAGTGTCGATATCGATGCAGCCGGGATCCAAGTCAGATCAAGTAAAAGAACTACCAAAGGGGATGTCATGTTGGAAATCCAGGAAGACAGAGACAAAGCTGAAGCTTTTAAATGGGAAATCCAGAGCAAAAATGACGATACGCGGGTCAGTATCAAAAGTAGTGATGTTATAGTCTACATCTCTAATATTGATGGTGACATAAGTAAACAGGAAATCGAGGAAGCAGTGCGAAAAAGCGTAGGAAACGCAAATGCCGAAGGCGAGGTGAGAGTTTTATCGATACGACCTAGCCAAAGAGGTAACCAAAACGCTACGGTCGCATTAAGGAAAGTGCTGGCGAGAGAGCTCATAAAAAGAGGGAATATACAAATCGGCTGGGTATCCTGTGGGGTGCGACCGCGAGTAAACCCTACCAGATGCTATAGATGCCTAGAATACGGGCATCACACAAGCGAATGCACTGCAGAGAATAGGTCTAAGATATGTCTTAAATGTAGTAAAGAAAACCATAGGGCAAAGGACTGCACAAACAATAGTTTTTGCCTAACTTGCAAACAAGAAGGACATAGGGCTGACCAAACTAGGTGCCCAGTATACAGAAAACTGATAGAAGCCAAAGCAAGAGAGGCAGTAAATGGTAGGGGAGGAAATAAAGCATAATGACAATAAAAATATTACAAATAAATGTGGGTAGGGCCTATGCAGTACAGGACATGGCATACGCAACGGCCATGCAAAGGAATGTCGACATACAAGTTGTTTGTGAACCGAACAAAAAGCGTGTAGAAGGCCAAAATTGGCTTACAGACAAGAGGGCGGATGTGGCTATATTAATGATAAATAAAGGTATGGACATAGTGAAACATGTAAGCGGAGAGGGGTTTGTAATGGTGAAAATGAGAAACTTTTCAATGATTGGTTGCTACATATCTCCCAATATAATGCTAAGAGATTATAAAAATTAATCAGATAAAATAATGGGACACGTTAAGCGTAGTAAAACCGATTACATTGTACTTGGAGACATAAATGCCAAATCTCCTATGTGGGGTTCACCCAAAACCGACAAAAAAGGAGAACACTGGATGGAATGGATCTCGGAGCTAGACATGGTTGTGCATAATACCGGGATAAAACCTACATTTGTGAGAGGAAACAGTGAATCCTACATTGACGTGACAATTTCAACAAGCAATATTGCAGGGAAAATAGCAAATTGGGAAGTCTTGGAGGATGAATCATTGACACAACATAATTTCATACATTTTGAAATTAATGAAAACTTAAGAAATAAAAAATATATAGGAAATACCACTGTAGATTGGGACGCTTTTACTAACAACATCGGACTAATCTGCAGAAATACTTTGGAACCTACTTATCAGACGCTAAGCAAATGGATCCAACAAGCATACAAAAACTGCACAAATACTGATAGGAAAACTATTAATAACCTATACTGGTGGAATGAAAAAATAGGTGAAAAAAGGGCAGAATGCATAAGATTTAGGAGGAAGTTGACTAGAGCAAAAACACGAAGAATAGATGGCATAGAGGACTTAAAAAATCTATATAAAACAACAAAGAATGAATTAATAAAAGTTATAAAAGAAGCGAAAAAGGAATATTGGAATGAACTGCGCCAAGATCTGGATAACAACATATGGGGAGATGCGTACAAAATCGTAGCAAAAAAGGTTCAATACATTGGTGCCCTATCATTTAAGTACCGATAAGAAAAGATAAATTGTGACTCACCTTTTCTGATTTGAGGCTGATAGCTGGGAAATAGTAGAGAATGATACAAACATAAACCCCTTTACGAACCAGGAACTTGAGACCTCCATTAATAGCATGAAGAACAGAAAGGCCCCTGGATTGGACAAAATTCCACCGGAAGCAATCAAACTGGTTTCTTCTAAATTCCCTCAGCTGATTCTGAGTACTATGAACAGTGTGCTAATGTCACAGGTCTTTCCCGAGGAATGGAAACTGGCTAAAGTTATATTAATACTAAAAGGCGGAAAACCCCCAGAATTAGCAAATTCGTACAGACCACTTTGTATGCTGAATACAATCAGCAAACTTATGGAAACATTCATCAGAAATAGGTTAACGGCTGAATTGGAGAAAAAGGGAGGCCTACATAAGCATCAGTATGGGTTTCAAAGAGGAAAGTGAGCTGTACAAGCTCTGGAGGCCATGAAGGAAATGGTGGCAGAATATAAGCAAAAATGGTGTGTGTTGATAACGGTAGGCGTCAAAAACGCGTCATAGCATTATCATGAAGAAACTACGAGAAAGAAATATATCTAGCTATCTCATAAACATTATATCTAGCTACCTAAAAAATAGGAAGATTACTGTCGGAAAAGGTGATGCCATAGAAATTACCGCAGAGGTACCACAGGACTCGCTTTTAGGACCGACCCTATGGAATATTCTCTATGATGATGTACTAGATCTGGACCTCACAGATGACGCTTGCTGCATAGGGTTCGCGGATGATCTAGCGTTACTTATAGGAGCCAAAAATAAGCATATCTTAGTACGAAGTGCGAATAAGTGTCTACAAGATATCAGCAATTGGATGGAAAGACATAAATTAACACTAGTGCCAGATAAAACCGAAGCAGTGATACTTAGAGGTAAACGAGACAGGGAAGAAATAGTTTTTAATTTTCAAGGAATAAATGTCTCCCCGGCAAAAACAATCAAATACTTGGGATAACTATCGATGAGAAGATGCGCTTTGGCAAACATATTGAAGTTACGGCACAAAAGACTGAAGAAAAGGTCTCTAGACTAATAAGGCTAATGACTAATGTTGGAGGACCAAGAAGTAGCCGACGGGCTGTGTTGTGTAGTACAATGCACAACATATTACTATATGGTGCTCCTGTGTGGAACAGGGCTTTAAAAATAAAAAAATACAGAAAGCGAATGGAAAAAGCCCAAAGAAAGATGCATCGGCATACAGGACGGTTTCATGTGTTGCGCTGCAAGTAGTAACAGCTACATTACCTATAGATCTTATGGTCTGGGAAAGGACATATCTATACAACAATAGACACGAAGTTCAGGCTAGAAAACAGGCAACTGCCAGAGCTGAAGCCCTATCCATTTGGCAGCATAGGTGGAAAAATGAAGCCACAAAAACGCAGTGGACGAAAAGAATAATACCCGATATTGAAGCTTGGATTAGCTGTAAACACCGTGAAACAGATTACTTTTTAACTTAAGTTTTAATGGCACACGGATGTTTCAGGACATACGCTAAACGTTTTTCACCTCCGAAAAAAAAAAACAATCTGCATCAGTACTTTTGATTTTTTCATCCGCGCAAGGACTTCCGTGTTGGTGATTTTCTACACCCACGATATTCATAACATACGACGGTATAGGTACGAGTGATATCTAGTTAGCCTAGACCAGTTCCATGCATAAACAAAATATTGCGTTACCATAGCAACGAATAATAGCTTATTAGAAGTGTCAGTGTATAGTTTGACGTCAAAAAAGTAAACCAAAGTTACGCAATAAATTAAAAGAAAAAATATGTCCACCGAAATTGTGAAAATCGAAAAATTGGAGTATCAAGCCATCATCAATTACCTGCATTAAAAGGGTTAAGAGGTAAGCAGATTTACAAAGATATACTTAATACCCTTGACGATCAATATCCTTCGTATGCGACCGTGAAACATTGGACTGCAAGTTTCAAAAGAGGTAAATTTTCCATTGAAGATGATGACCGGTCGGGAAGGCCAGTTTCTGTGTCCCCGAAAATATCAATGCAGTTCATGACATGATTTCATCAGACCGTTAAATTGGGCTAGAACGGATATCTGAAGCACTGAATATTTCATACGAACGCGTTCATCATATAGTTTAGGTCAATTTGAACATGAGAAAAACTGCTGCAAAATGGATCCCCAAATGTTTGAATGTGACAAAGAGCGTGCAAGGGTAGAAGCATCGCGTTCGATCTGTGCTCGATTTGAAAACGATATAGATTTCTTGAACAGAATTGTTACTATGGATGAGACTTGGGTACATTTCTATGATCCAGAAATAAAGCAACAATCGATGGAATGGCGACACTCTGGTTCTTAAAGACCTAAGAAGTTCTTGCTTCAGTTTTTTGGGATTGCTATGGAGTAATCATGTTTGATTTTTTGGATAAGGGTAGAACAATAACTGGATATTACTGTTCGATATTACTGACCACTCTACGGGAAAAAATTAAAGAGAAAAGACGCGGGAAGCTATCCAAAGGTGTTTTGTTTTTGCAGGACAATTCCCCTGCACACAAATCTCATGTTGCCATGCAAAAAATTCGTGACTTAGGGTTTGAATTACTAGATTTGGCTCCGTCTCACAATTATATCATTCCTCAACTGAAAAAGAGTTTAAAAGTTCGTACATTTTCTTCCAACGAGGAGGTAATAAAAGCTGTGGAGGTCTGGTTTTCAGAGCAAGAAGAAACATTTTTTTTGAAAAACCTAGAGACGTTGCAGGTTCGCTGTAATGAATGTATCCGATTAAGAGGAGAATATGTTGAGTAATAAAATATTTCAACATTGGAATTTCATTTGGTTCTATAGTAGGCTAAGAATTTTTCAATCTATCCTCCTACATCTCAAACGCGTCCAACTTTTTCTCTGTAGACGCATCGAGAGTCCACCCTTCACTGCCATATAACAAGGTTGAAAATATATAGCATCTCATCATGCGCATTCGAAGTTCTAGGCTCAGTTCGCGTCTCGTGAAAAATTGCTTCATATTGATTAATGTTTTTCTGGCCTGCTCAATTCGTGCTTTTATTTCGATCTTGGGGTCGCACTGATTATTAATGATAGTCCCCAGGTATCTGAATGAATTTACTTGTTCTACTTGTATATCGTTAATGGACAAATTGGCAATTATATTTGTCTTTGAAAAAACAAGACGCTCAGTTTTAGACAAATTCATGAGTAGTCCATGCCGTTCACTATGACTTACTATACGGTTCATTAAGTCTTGTAAATCGGCCAGATTATCTTCCAGCATAACACAGTCGTCGGCGTACCTCAGATTGTTAACAACGACTGCATTGATTTTGATTCCTCTTTGGACCCCTTGCAGCGTTTCTCTAAATATAGTCTCAGAATACAAATTAAACAGAAGTGGTGACAGGATACAACCTTGCCTTACTCCCCTCTTTATCGGAGTAGCCTCTGATGTTGATTGCTCAATTTTAACGTCTGATGTTTGGTTCCACTACAACTGTGAAATGATTATGATCTCTTCTTTATATATTCCCGTGGCTTGAAGAATTTTCATTACTTTGTCAAGCTTAACGCAATCAAACGCTTTTTTGTAATCAATGAAACATGAAAATACATTCACGTGGATATCTCTGCATCTTTGAGTTAAGACGTTTAGAGTGGACAGTGCTTCCCGTGTACCCACACCATTCCGAAATCCAAACTGACAGCCATCTACCTGACTTTCGCATTTTTTGTAGAAGCGCATATGCATTATTCTTAAAAACTTACCCTAACTCTGTGGAATCTACTCATATCATTTTTTCAAATGAATCTAACTGTTTCTAAATAATTCCACAAATATATTGTGAAACTGGTGAAAATATTGAACAATTGACAATTGTTTCGATATTACTATCAATGTCAAAATGACGGAAGTTACATTTCGTGCAAGATCTACCTGATGTTTGATAATTTATTATTTATGGCTAGACCATGAAGTGACCTTCCTTGACTTAATATGTATGAATAGAAAATAGAAGAAGATATGATGTTACAAATATCAAAGCTTATATAGTATTCGCACTACGGGGATATCCTGGATATCTCTTCCTATTTAAGATCACTATAACTGTACAATGATATAGAAAATCTGGAAAACTATAAATGCTGATCTGTACAATTATTACTTATGAAGACAGTTTAAAAATGGAGAACTCCCTAGACGTATCTGTTCAATGACATCTTCATATTGCGGGTCTTGTTTCTTATCACAAATATGTAGTACTTGTAGTTCCGTGTTAGCTGTAATGCTGTCTATTTCAGTCATATCCGCAGAAATTTTGGAATTAGATACAGTGAACACTTTCAAACAAACAGATTGGAACAACCAGAAAAATATCACTACGCCAAACATCTACTTGACACCAAACATTCATTGACATCTAACATAAAACTAGAAGTACCTACTACATATTTGTGATAAGAAACAAGAAATTGGATTTCCTTGATGAGTTAGAAATTAGACGACACTTAAGAGACCCACATCCTAAAGATGTTAATGAACTGATAAATCTAGGGACTTCTCCACTCTTTAATGTAAACATAGAAAATACACCAATTATGGAATTTGGTACAGGAGTTTAATGTGAGCGAAGCGCTTTCAGTTTATTGGTAAACCATCACCATTGGCGGGGTCACCGTTTAATAGTTTTGTCCATTATAACTGAACAATACCATCTATCTGCTTTTGTGAAGATTAAAATGTGATTTTTGTGTTTGTGGTGTTGAGTGTTTTAAAGAAATTAATTTTATGAAAATTATTATATGAGTAGTCAGTATAATTTAATTTGGTTTTATTATTGTGAATCACACGTTGGTTCGGAAACATGGTATAACATTGATCACTGACTAGTTTCCTTAATTTATCGTTAGGAGTGATGTTATTTATGACAAGATCCAGCTCGATGGAAAGTTCATACAACTCGCTCTCAGAGGGTTCATTATGTAGGTAGAACTTAAGACCCATGTTCATCGTCTGTAAAACTGACAGTCAAATTTTTTTATTCTAGGGTGAAAAACAAAATTGGAAGAATGCTTGTGGTTTTTAGTCAATTTATGTTGTTCCGACATTTGTTTATCTTTGATTTAGTTATTCAATTTTATGTGAACTCTACTGAATTTAAATCTGTTAAATTGTTTGATTTTATATTGAATTTCTAATAAAATTTACTTACTCCAACCTTTACTAGATTTGAACATCGAAGATCGTTCCCAATTGAATCAAGACAGAGAAGGAAATTAAAATTATAAAAAATCAAATCAAACAATATGCTAAGTTGAATTTTATCGATTGCCGGCTACATACAAATCTCGTACGATTCTATATAACAATCACAGGAGTATGGTTTCTTGACATAAATTTTATCAGAAATTCATGATAAAATTTGAACAGATCTAAACTCAGTGGAATCCCAAAAAAGTTGAATAATAATAATATAAACAAATTGATAACAACATACTTTGACTAAAACCACAACAAATTTGGCAATTTTGTTTTTCACACTAGAACCATATATTTTACTTATGTTAGTTTTACAGATGATGAGCTTAACATTTTAAACATGGTTCTTAAGTTCTCACTACATAAGGAACCCTCTGAGAGCGAGCTGTATGAACTTTCCATCTTATCATCAATAACCTCACTTCTAACGATACATTAAAGAAACTAGTTAGTGACAGAATTTTATTGAAACAATGATTTAATCACAATAATCACACAAACTTAAATTATACTAACTCCTATTATAATAATGTTCATAAAAATAATTTCTTTAAAACACTCAACACCATAAAGTCAAAAATCACGCTTTAATCTTTACATAAAGGGCATTGTTTAGTTATCGTGGACAAAACTACTTACACTAATAAATTTTCCACTTTTCTCACAGATCACAACTTCAAGGAAATATCATACAATCCGTTGAACGGATTTATCAAAATAACAAAAGATTTTACAAAAATTAATTCGGACCTTTTCTCAGAATTTAAAGCTCCTAAGTTTTCTAGCAATCGAACTATACGACGCGACGTTTATATGGACTTCCTAAAATACACAAAGAGGGTATACCGATCAGATCAGTTGTTAGCTTTGTGAGCACTCCTGTTTCTGGGTTGTCTAAATTCGTACTTGATTTGATTGTTGATTATATCAAATTTAAACCTGCTAACTTGGTAAGTAACAACATGCACCTTATTAACAACGAAAATTAACCTAATGCATAATATGACTGGTTATCCTTTGATGTAAGTAACTTATTTACCACCGTCCCTAAGCAGGACACTCTCTGTCTGGTAACTGAACTTTTATGTGACTCTAAAATCACTCCACAAAATTCTTATTCCATTATAGAACTACTTGAATTTTGTCTTTCTGAAGATCTCTTTATATTCAATAATTCATTTTATCAACAACCAGAAGGTCTAACAATGGGTAGTTGTTTGTCACCATTTTTGGAATATTTACTTATAGATCAGTTAGAAAACACAATAATTTTGAATAAGAATGAGTTATTGCATTGGTTTAGACATGTAGACGATTTTCCAGTTTTCATGGAGAGTGACTCGAACATAACTAACTTTATTAGACAAATTTGATAACGTAAAGCCTAATATAAAATTCACTATGAAATTAGACTCTAGTTTTGAAACCAACTTTTGAACTTAAATTTTAATGTTGAATTGAATTTGGCATTTACAGGAAACCCACTCAGACTGACCATGTCGTTAATTCTTGTTCTTTCCATCGTATACAGCACAAATTAGCGGCTTTATGTACACCATTTTAAAAACTGTCACTATGTCAACTAATAATTACAATAAAAAATATAATATAATATAAAATTGGTTTATTTTCTATGTTCACAATTATTACTGAACGAACTTCATATTGTGGGTCTGTTAAGTGTCTTCTAATTCCTAACTCTTCAAGGAAATCCAGTTCTTCTTACCAATCACAAATATGTAGAACTTCTAATTTGGTGTCAAGTGGATGTTTTGCGTAGTCGCATTTCTCTGTTTGTTCTGATATATATGCTCCTATTAGTTCACTGTATCTAATTACAAAATTTCTAAGGGTTTCACAGATAACAGATACATTTAGGAAGTTCTCAATTTTTAAACTGTTTTCTTAAGTAATAATTGTAAAGATCAGCACATGCATTTTTACTGGTTTCCCATATCATTGCAGAGTTATACTGATCTTGAATGGGAACATGACATCCAGGATATGTCCATAGGGCTAATAATATCTAAGCTTTTATATTTGTGATATCATATCTTCTCCTTTGTTCGATTCATATATATTGAGTCAATCTCAAAGTAGGTCACTTCTTGGTCTGTCCAAAAATAATAAACTATTAAACATCATCTCATGAAATGTTACTTCCATCATTCTGACGATGATAGTAATATCGAAAGAATGGTAAATTTCTTTGAATTTCGATCATTTTTTCAATTTATTGTTAAATCATTTGGAAACAAATAGTTTCAATTGGAAAAATAACAATTAAGTAGATTTAGTAACTAGGTATTCAGTTGATCAATACTGTTGTGAGCTCAATTTATGGAAAATATGTATTCAATTCAATTAGGGATCAAAATCAACTACGTTCCACGTTCTGTGAGGAACTTCTCGCTTTTCCTTTGGAATGAACCCAATTGAGTCAACGGTTAATGAACTGATATCAGTCTAATTTTCATATATGAGATAATATATCAAACTATAAATGTATCAACAATTAGTTATTGCCACATCAATTGAGCAAAATATGAAATTGAAGTTTAAGTAGATATTATGAGAATTTTAGAAAATACTTAGAAGTACACAATATAATTGGAATCATTGAGAATATCAGCTTCTTCTCATTTTCTTATATCTTTTCAGATGTCAGATGGAGATTCAGGTCCCTCTTCTACACATCTTCTCCACCGCCTTGTGCCAACTTCCCCAATTTCTCTAAAATATTTTCTCTTTCTATCAGTAGTTTCTTCATTAAATATATCCATTTCTCTATTGGTCTGTCTTGCCCTTCGTTTTCTAATGTCTTCAGTCCCACTCAGCTTTTCCCGCTTTACTTCTTGGTGGTTGTTTCTATTGCGTTTTTATCTATTTATCTGTATTGTTCTGTCTCAATATTGTTTTATTTAAATCGTGCTTTTTTGTTGATTTATTGGCCCGCTAGGTATCTCTGCATCTATTTTTCGTATGTCGCTACCCTTGCTAAAGTATTGTCCTTAGGTTTTATTTCTTTATTATTTCGGTCGTTTAGATTTTCGTTTATTATCATGACAATAGTATTATTTATGTTGACTTCCATTTTGATTTTTTCTATTTCTGTAGACCGGACATTTATTAGCTATTGAGGTTTATTCTCAGAATTTGCTATTAAAACGACATCACAGCCATATAGTAAGCTACTCATTTTCACATTTACAGTTAATTCTAAAATTGAGAATACAACCAATGTATATTCACAATAAAAGTAAAAGGTAAATTGAGAGAACGAATTGATAGAAAGGTTATCAAATATAGAGTGAAAAAATTAGTTCTCTTAGAGAAACTGAAAAATGGAGAGCAAAAAAAAATAAGCGGTTTCAAAGATTAAAACTAACTTTTCCGCATCTGCGACTTCCCTGAAAAATATCCTATCATAATATTAACACTCGTATACCCTTCGGGGGATGTATCGGGCTTACAAACCTAAATTTCTCCGAAAATAACCAAAAATGTAGTATATCTGGATTCATAGGATCCGCTGTACACGTTCTAGTCAGCTGAAAATCGATATTAAAAATTCGTGAGACACCTTGAAAAAAAACCAATTCTAAAATTGGTCACTTGTATACACTCTGGAGGCTGTATCATGATAGCAACCCGAAACTTCTCCATAAAGGACCAAAAATTTGGCACTTCAGATACCATAGCACCCGTTGTACTAGCTCTGGTAAGCTAAAAATCAATAAGGTTCACCTATGAGACGCCCTGAATAATATCATAAAATTGGTCAGTTGTATTCACTATGGAGGCTGCATCGTGCTAACAAACTGAAAATTCTCCAAAAATGATAAAAATTTGATACTTCAAGTACCATAGCAGTGGTTCTACTGGCTTTAGTGAACTGAATATCGATAGAGACGTCCTGGATAATATCCGATCATAAAATTGGTCACTTGTATATACTCTGGAGGCTGCATCGTGCTAACAAACTGAAATTTCTCCAAAAATAACAAAACTGTCGTACTTAAAGTACTATAGCACCTGTTTTACTGGCACTGGTGAGCTGAAAATCAATGGGGTTCATCTAGGGTATGTCCTGAATAATAGTCAATCAAAAAATTGGTAACTTATCCCACTCCAGACGCTGTATCATGATAACTAACTGAAATTTCTCAAAAAATGACAAAAATTTCGTACTTCAAGTACCATAGCACCCGTTGTAGTGCCTCTGGTGAGGTAAAAATCAATAGCTTTCATCTGCGACATGTTCTGAACAATTTTCGATTATAAAATTGGTGACTGGACCAAAGGCTGTATCTTGCTAACAAGACATGTAACGAAAAGTGGTCGACGACAACGACGACGACGACGACGACGATGGCGACGACGACGACGACATACACACAGGATTTTTTTTCTAAAAACCGTTTTTTCGTGCTGCTCCTGATTAAAAAACGTAAAAATAACTCAATTTATTTTCAAAATTCCTTTTTTTGGGGTAAAGCAATACTTTTCTCGCATATTAGATAGATTGGGCGGAAAAGTAATTAGGGTGTACGGTTTTGTACCAATAATTTTGTATACTCTGGATAAATACCATGATTATATACGAATAACGTAAAGTTTATAGATTTATAATTCTTACCTTCGATTTGGTAAATTTGAAAATAACCAATGCTCCTGTCAACACCAATGACAGTAGGCCCAAAGTTAAAGCTTTCCACGTCTTTAATGCAATTAACGCTAAGGCAAGAGGCACTAAGAGAGCTGCTTTAAACTTTAAACCCAACAGGAAAGGGATAATGACTTTCTTTACAATCTTTGATGAACGTCCTGAAATTGAGAGTATTATTAGTATTTGATAAGAATTTTCATTGTATAATCATTATATTTGGATGATTCTCAATATATTTAAATTGAAATTCTCACCTGTAACTGCAAGAGGAACTCTAATATCTTTGGTGTCCAAGGATCTTGGTATAAACTCAGGCGCAGACATCACAAGATCGTGTGATTGTAAGAAGTCTTCGAATTTTTCGAAGATATCATTGGAAAAGCCTCGGGCCTGAAAACAAACAAACTTTTAAGGTGATAGTAGTCTGTTCTAAACTCTATTCAGTTCCAAATTGATATAATATAATAAAATTTAAATACTGGTCAATAACAGAGATGATTTGTCGTCTAGCTGATTGGTCTATTGATTACTGAATTATCCAATGCGAGGAGGTGTGTGGGAATTTGTTCTAAACGCACTGTAATCAAACTTTTCGAGGTCCTTGATGTTACCATGAAAGTAAGACATGTAAGAAAGTTAACTTTGTGAAGTAAGATAGATCTATGAAATTATGGTTCAAAGGAGGGTGAGTATCAAAATACATATATTAAAACCAGCAATTCACAGCTACAGTCGACCACGGCAAAAAGCCTATTTGCTATGTGCGCGAAGGAAACTTCAAGTGCTAACAACTGTAGAAACTGTGGTGAAAATGTTCAAATAATTACTGAAAGTATCAGTACAAGCGAAGACGAACAGGTTTGTGGCGTATCAGTTCTATGTCTTGGCTGTGCGCAGAAAACAACTACTACTGTTAATAAGAAGATAGCCTACGAAGGATTGAAGGATCAAACAGAAAAGGTGGAGGAAGTACAGCAAAAATGTTACCGGAAATTCACGTAAGGGAAACAGTCACAGTCACAGATATTTTTAGCATTATTTTATTAGGGGAAACTTCAATTGTGGATGTGTTTAATTAACTGATAATAAATTAGCTTATTATAAATTGCTTTGCTTCTCTTTTATCGCAAACTAAGTCTCATGCTTGAACATATAATAGAATAACCATTACAGAGATAGCATTTAGTTACTGGCAGATTATTTCGAAGTTTACCTATCACACATTAAGTAAACCTAAAGGATTGTCGAAGCATAGCGCAGATAAAGTTCGAAATAAGTGAGAATTTTGGACTTTACCTGAAGCGGGCCGGCAATACGCACTTTGGCTAGACAAACCTAGTTATGATTACACAACGGATATTACCGGTAACATCTATACAACACTATATACTTCATCAGCTTTCGTTAGATTCATCGTTTCTCCCCCCTAGGGTAATTTTGACCTTATTGCTGTTCTAAAGATTTTCATTTTAGTACTTCTGCTATTTTTTTGCATAAGATTGGAGTGTGGAATGTATGTTTTGCTCGGTAGCCATCTTGAATTCTTCTTGTTCATTATGGTTCTTAACAAATACTCGCAAGTATTTGAAACTGTTTACATATTCAAAGGTTTTTTTCCCTATAGCTATAATCTCATAGTTAGTGCCATTGTTATCTTCCAAATCCATATAGTTAGTCTTCCCTTCATTTAGTTCTAGTCCCCTATTACTGGCTTCCTGTAGATTTTTAAGAATGTTCCTTATAGGCTTTTACTATTTTTACTACCGCCAAATAAAAATATTTGGACGTCTCTAGTAATAATTGTACCGTTTAGTGATATGTTAAATAGAGTCATTGATAATCAGTGACCTTGTCCGACTCCACGGTTTGGTCAGATCTATTATTTTTTTCGGGATATGCAATTTTGTCATGTCTTCTAGCAGTATGTATCTCTTCAGACTAATGAAAACAACCTTTTTCTATAATTTGGTTTAGAATATGAATAGGTCCAAAATCAATATTGATATTCTCCAAGATTGGTCTCAGTATACTTTTTAAATATCGTATTAACAATGGAAAGAAGACCATGTAAGAAAATGCGCGAGGCGAAAGAGAAATGGATGGCAGATAGTTGTTCGGAAATGGAAGAGCTTGAAAGGAAGCAAGACATGTTGAACATATACACAAAAAAGTTCGGGAAGATACTGGCTTGTTTAATAAGATAGCTAATAATATCCTAGTGAATAATACGGGAAAACTTATCATCGAAGAACAAGAAATTCTTGAAATATGGGAACAATATGTAACCGAATTGTTTAAATACGACAGACCAAACACACATGGTGATGTATATCAAGAGGAAGGCCCATAATAGTTATTTATGTAATAAGGATCATAAAGACGATCATTATGGTACAAGTCGTGAATGTTATCGGGCGAGGCGTAGCCGAGTCCGATAACACGGCGTGTGCCATAATGATTGTTTATGATTCGTATTACATACAAAATTTTATCTGATGGCATTTATATCAATACATTTTCGAAAAATTAAAAACTGCATTTTCGACATGTCACAATGACAACTATTTTTAAAGGAGTAAGTATTGTGTAGTTTCAAATATCCATGGCGGATGGAAAAGCAATACTGTCGCTGAAGGTTACATCGAAAATTCGAAAGAGCAAAAGAAAAAAATATCAGAAGCAATTTTTGGTGCCAACAACCAAACAGGATTACAAGTTTGCCAACAATCATCAACTACTGATGTAAAAACTGTAGAATCCATTGGAATTAATATTACAAATTGTAGTAATTGTTCTTTTACCATTTATAATAAATAGTTTTGTACATAGTTATGCATTTTGAATAAACTTTTTCGATCAAACCATTACATGTTTTCCTTATAGAATTTCATTATGGTACTTAGTACCAAAATGAATTCATTATGGTACTTAGTCCCATAATGAATTCATTATGGTACTTAGTCCCATAATGAGCTTCCTTATGTCATCAAAATTGAGTGACATAACGTTGTCATTATGACATACCATCAGATAAAGTTTTAAATCTGAAGTACTTCATGCCATAAAAACAGCCAAAATCAAGAAAGCAACTGATCCAGACAACATTACAACAGAACTCACACAAATGATCCACGAAGACCACATCAGTAAGCTATGTTTTTTAATAATGTGTATACTAGTGGTGAGATACCCGAAGAATGGCTGAAGTCTGCCATTATGGCACTTCCAAAGAAGCAGCGGGCACCAAGGTGCGATGAATACAGGTTAATTAGTCTGATGAGTACCACACTGAAAGTTTTTCTCCGCATAGTTTAGTATAAACCGTTTTGTACACTTCTGCGGAGTATCTCCCTTATCCTTAAAGATAGAGGATTGCGGTTTTAGTGATGGTTTTCTACTTTTTTATGTAACTAGAAATTGCTCAAGCAGAATTTTGATAGTCCTTTTGGTTTTTGAGATACAGGGTGGAATTGAAGAGTGTCACTTTTCAGGCACCCCGTATCTCAGTTATCTTTAAACTTACTGAAGAAGTTAGAACTTATTGTCATAGAATTTTTTTCGTAGACGTTGTTAGTATACAGAACCCTGTATATTATTTTATATATTTATTAGGCATGAAGTGAGCTATGCCAAATTATATAACATTATTCCATTATTTTTAAAAACCAGCTGGGAATTAAGGATCCTCTTAAATTTTCTATTGTGTCGCAATTAATAGATAGTATAGCTAAAATATATTGTTGAAAAATCTATGTCAGTGATTATTATACATATTAAACTTTCAAGCTCAATTCAAAATCTATTTTTTCAATGTTCAATCCTTCATTATTTATTACAGCATTTAAACTTAATTATTATGATAAATAATTGAATCTTACTCACAACAAATAACAGCAAACAAACGAAAACAGCGAACCAATTTTACTAAAATCTCAAAGTAGGAAGAAACAAAAATAAGCAGAATTGTGGAAAAGCAAGGAGGTTTTATAGGTGGTTTTGAAAATGACGGCCATTTTCCCGTATGCAAAATTAGCACATTTTTGTTATCCTTCTAATAGTGATAAAAATAATCATAGGACTTTTTTCCAAATCTTGTAAAGGTAAATCAATTGCTGCACAAAGCTCCGCTACAGAATGATATGGTGTTTTATAGAATATATCTTGCACGAAATCCCATAAAAATCCAAAATTGAAAGATCCGGAAAACGAAGGGGCCATCTTATAGGTCCGTAGGTACCAATCAATATTTGAGGAAAGTTATCGAAGTTATGGCCGCAAGTCCGAAGCGTCCCTGTTGTACTCTTTAAAAAATCAAATGTCGATTTTCGGTGGACCAATGTCTTGTATTATTGCGATTAAAAATCACCGCACTTGAAAAATAACATTCATAGGATCAGATAACAAGTCTTCTAAAAGATTCTTCTGTACAGGTCTGTTGTAAATACCATTGGCTAAATAGCATTCGGCGCTCGGCATCGCTGAGGTGTAATGTCGAACTATCTGGAATTTAAAGGGATGATACTTATATTTATGCAAAATTCTCTGAGCATCAGACTTGGATACACCCAGTTGCTTTCTCTGCTTGCTTGCTAGAGGATGAAAGCGTCGCTCCTGCATAACTTAATACGTGTATTTATTTTCTCTCTCTATCTTGTTTGGTATATGCCTTAGGACGGGGCTGGACAGTTGATCCATATTCTACTAAATTTTATTTGAGACGGCCACATATGTCTGGAAAAGGTTGCTTTCTCTCTGAATACCTAATGAGAACAAATAATGAACCCCTAAGGAATTATCGTAAACATAGCGCTAAAAATATGTTAACTTTGTAAATATAATTCCGAAGCTTCTTGGAAGTTTTCATTAGATTGCTTAAAATAAATCGCCATTGTAGAATAAATTACCAATTTTATATTCTGAATTGGAAATATCAAAACAGCAGGAATATTTCATTAATAATCAGACAAGAGCGTGTGAAGTTTTTGACATTTTGTATTTTGTCTCAAACAAATTAGCCATACATATTAATAGCGAAACGAAAAATTTTTTTAGAAAATCTCACATTCTGAGCTTGCCTGAGCCTTAAAAAATGATTGGCTATAATTATATATTTTTGGAAAGCCCTTTAAATACCTAATGAATATAGGAAATAATATAAAGGATGTTCAATTCAAAAACATATGTTTGCTTCATAACTAAAAAACACAAGACGTTAGAAAAAAACTACGTCACAGGCTTCTAAGAAAAAAACATATACCGGAACAAGTTTTAACTGCTTTGATAAGATTAAAAATAACTGAGATACGAGGGGTTCTTCAAAATTATTACTTTTTAATTCCACCCTGTATCTTAAAAGCTTGCGCTATTTTTAATTTCATAAAAAAGTAGCGAGCTATCGCGAAGACCGCAATCCTCTATCTTTGAAGATAAGGGTGATACACCGCAAAAGTGCCCAAAATAAGATGCACTGTACATAGAAGAATAAGAAATCGATGCGAAAGGCACTAGGTGAAACCCAGTTCGGCTTTAAGAATGCACTTGGCACACATGAGGCACTTTTTGCCTTAAGTATACATTTGAAGACGTATCTCGACCAACGTGAAAATATCTATGTAGCTTTAATCGACTATGAAAAAGCTTTTGATATGGTGCAGCATGTATATATTAAGAGCCTTGGGAAGCGATGGCAGATATCTGCGTATCATAAGAAACCTGTATTTGAAGGAAAAATCAGTTGTTGAAATCGATGGAAAACTGACCGACGAATGTTTCAATTAACGAGGCGTCGGACATGGATGCATTATATCCCCACTATTATTCAACATCTACTCGGATAAGAACCTTGGAATGAAGATGAACTGATCAATACTATTGAATATGCTAACGACACGGACATCTTGTGCGAGAGTACCCGGGGCCTTTAAGAGTTGTTGGAAGCCGAAGCTTCCGTAAAGGTAGAGCAACAAAATATTGAGATAGTTAGCCAATACAATTATCTTGGATGCTACATCACAAAACTATTAGACTCAGATAAAGAGATCAAGTGCAGAATTGAAACAGCTTGAACAACTTTTGGAGAATGATATCATTCTTCTGTAACGACAACTTAAATATAAAATTGCGTCAAAGGATGATGAAATGTTATTTTTGGTCTGTGTTGTTATGTTGAGCTGAGACCCAGACTCTAAAGGCTACTACGATCAATCGTCTGAAAACATTCAAGATATGGTTGCATAGAAGAATGCTCAGAATACTTTGGACAGCTATGCAGACCAAAGCAGTATTAGAGAGAGCAAATGCCTTTCGTTAATTATTCGAAAATATTAAGATTTTTCCCAACAAGTGCGCAAAGTGTTACTTTTTCGCACGCAAATACAGTTAGGCGAACGACGTAAATCGTTGTTTACGTGCAAAAAAGACACTTTGCGCACGTATTAGGAACAAAATTTTACCTACAAGCTTCTTATCACATGTTGTGGTATCAGTATAAAAAATGATTATATGATTTCTTATATTTTCGTTCAGATTTAGTGGGCAGTAAAGTACTACTTTGCGCACGCTCGTAGGAAAATAATCTTATCGTACATAGGACATGTTCTTAGAAGGGACTGATACAAAATCATGCAACCTGAAGGAATCGGATGTCATGGCTGAGGAACATTCGTGATTGGACTGCCTTTCTAGATTAGCCTAAAACAGAGAACAGATCGCTAATGTAATTGCCAACGTTAGGGGGACCTGGTATGGCACCGAAAGATGAAGAAGATTAATAATGGAAGTGAAAATCTTGTAGTCCGTATATAGTAGGGTGATAGATATAGATCACATTTTGGGTCACCTGTTTTGAATATAGGCCAACTGGCTCCACTGTTCCATACATCGGGCATTTTTTTGTTTTTCTAGATTGGTTCTTTTAATTGGTATATGGTGGATGCGACTATTATGTGATAGTGCCTAATATGAGTCCTGTATTTTCGAATATTGCCGCGTTTTTGTTCATAGATTGCTGTTATACGTTTCCTTCTGACGACCGAGTGCCCACGGCATCAGTGTCAGTCGCGCGCTTCAAAATTTTTCCACATGGTGATTTAAGCGTAAGAAAATATTATTTGTTACACAGTGCGGCCGTTTAGGTTGAAATAAAATTAATATTCGTCTATCCAAAAGTCTTTTTACAAAATGCTTTAACACGTCAATTTTTATTTTCAACTGCGTATCTTACGTTATAATTGGATATACTAATGACGCTGCCACTTTCGTGTACATGACGTCATGGATTTATTTTTTAATAGAATGACATATTTTTCTCCTCATCTTTGTATTCCCCAATAATAGACGATTACAAAAATGTATCATACTTTTAGTCCACGTCATTGGTTTGTGAATTACAGACAAATTTTCAATCTGAAATTTTATGGACTGGACTAATAAACTTAGTAGGTTTTTGTTTATCGTTTTCTGTTTTTGGACATCTATTGGTTTTGTTTACAATACTAATGTTAAACAATTGTCAATTACTTATTTGTTAACTTCCTAAATAATGGTACGTTTAAGTGAAAAAGAACGAATTGTAATTTTAATAATGTGTGGGTATGGTATCAAGTGTCGATCCCAACAAGAAGTTTGTGATTTATGGAAAGATAATTATCCAGATCGTTCTATTTGTCAATCCACTGTATCGAAAATTGTGAAGAAATTTAGAGAAGTCGGTCATGTGAGAGATACTTATAAAGATCGTCCTGTAATTGTTGATGATGAACTGTTGGATTTTTCACTAACTGTGCAAGATCATCCACACATATCCAGTAGACAAATCGCAAAAAGGACTCACGGAGTAAATCTACAGTTTTGAAGTATTTGAGAAAGAATAAGTTTCACGCGTACAAAATTAATTTAGCTCAATGACGAGGATTTTGATGGAAGGATGGAATTTTGAGAAGTGATGATCGACTGAAGTATTAATGACCCACAATTGTATTTTCAGATGAAGCGTCATTTTATTTAAAAAGAACTGTTAATATGCAAAATTGGAGAGATACTGGTTAGATCCTAATCCTCATTGGATGATGGAGGCCCACACTCAGTATCCTGAAAAAGTTAACGTTTGGGCAGGAATTGTTGGCCATAATATTTTGGGGTCTTTTTAATGGAAGGAACGTTGACTGCTGAACAATACTCAGAAATGCTACAAAATTATATTGTTCCAGCTATTGCCGCGATGTATCCAGATAACCAAAATCCACAAATGCCTAATAAATTGATATGGTTTCAACAGGACGGCGCACCGCCACATTATGTGCGGATAGTGCGTGATTATTTAGATATCGTTTTCTTCATCAGGTGGATAGGTAGGAGAGGATTTATAGAGTGGCCAGCAAGATCCGCCGATCTAGCGCCTCTTGATTTCTATTTTTGAGGTTATCTTGAATTTGTTAAAGTTTTTTTCAATAGACCTAACAATATCGAATATTTGAATGATAAAATTCGTAATGAAGTAAGACTCATTCGCCTGGAAACATTAACTAGAGTGTTGGAGGAATTTAGAAATCGTCTTGGTTATTGCCAGGAAGTCAATGGCATGAACTCTGAACATGTAATCTCATTTTTAAATGTATTCTGTTAATTATTCAAACTTATAAAAATTCAAAATCTATTAGTTCAGTCCATTCAATAAACTTTCAGATGAAAAGTTCTGATATAATATTTGTCTGTACTTCACAAACCAATGACGTTGGAATATAAGTATTATACATTTGTGTAATCGCCTATTATTGCGAAATTCAAAAATGGAGAGAAAAATATGTCATTCTATTGAAAAAATCTATGAAGTCATGTACACGAAAGTGGCAGCGTCACCAGTATATCCAATTGTAGCGTAGGATGCGCAGTTGGAAATAAAAATTGACGTGATAAAGCATTTTGTTAGAAGACTCTTGAATACACGAATATTAATTTTATTCCAACCTAAACATCCGCACTCTATATTTATCAATTTAGACGAAATATTTAACATAGGAGGAATGTCCGTAGATTCAGTTTTGAGACGTTTAGTGCAATTTTCATTGAAACTTACTATATATAAAATTAATTATTGTTTCCCAAATTCAGACATCTAGGCACCCATTTCTTTTACTACCGAATATGTTTTCTTCCAGATGGATTTACAGCACAAAAGACAAAAAGGCTTCTGCTGTTCAGGCTTCCCGAAGTAAGGAAATGGGATACCTAAAAACCTCAAAGCAATTTGGGGTTCCTAAAACGACAATTAAACTATATGTCAAGGGAAAAGATGAAGTTACTAAAATTCCTTTGGGTAGATGACCAACTCTTACTCAATGTTTAGAAACAGAATTGGTGAAATACTGTATTGAATTAGACCAACGACACCACGGTCAACGACTAAGAGACAAACGTGAGTTAGCTTTCTAGTTGTCAGTACAAAATGTTATAAAAAACCCATTTTCCAACACAAATAAAATAGCTGTTGAAAAATGGTTAAGAGGTTTTCTAAGACGAAATTTGCAGTTGTCTGTAAGAACTCCTCAAACTGTTTCCAATGCCAGAGTCAAGAGATTCAACAATGAAAATGTTGATTTGTTTTTTGATATTTATGAGCCTGAGTTCCAAGAAGTGAAATCTAATCGAATTTATAACGTGCACGGAACTGGTATAACTGTAGTTTACACAAAATTCAAAGGAAAAAACAAGATTATGTACTCACTTCACAGAGCTAATGAACGATACTCCGCAAGGTTAGATAGGCGGCTACCATCTTTGAGGGTGGATACAGAGTGATTTATTCACAAAATGGCTAAAACATTTTACTGAACACAAGAAACCTACCAAGGACTATCGCATTCTTTTAGTTTAGAGCCATTATACACATACACGAAATATAGAAGAAATAGAGACTGCACGTGAAAATATTGTTTCAATTGTTTGTTTACCACTCACTGAACATATAAAATGCCGTCAATGGATGTGGGATTTATGTTTCCCCTAAAAACGTATTATTCACAAGCTATTGAAATATGGCTAAGAAATATCTCCGGAAAAACTGTAACTAAACGCCAGGCAGGTAGGCTGTTTACGGAGGCCTACAATAAAGCAGCTGCAATGACAAATTCGGTTAATGCGTTTCGAAAAACAGATCTTGTTCCTTGTAATCGTCATGTATTAGACGGAGTTTATTTTAAAATGCGTGTTAAAGCTGGTGACCTAAACCAAGCTGTGAATACAACAGTTATAGAAAATGTAGACGTTATTCTGCCAGATCCTTCTGTTGATGAAATGGAAGAAGGTTCACAGATGCTCAATCCTACAGTAAATCCTATTCCTAATAATTCTCATAAATAATTAGACGTCCCTTATTCTTCTGCCTGGTTGTGCTCTTCATCATTTTCCAATAGACAGGAAAAGTGTTTTAGACCCAATAGTTTCGCCATTTCAAAATAGAACCAATTCCTGTAATACGAAGTACATCAAAAGCAACTAGCCATGCAGGATGAACACAATTCAATACATATTCGCCCAAAAAGAGAGGAAACCGCCAACCTAATAACAAAAAGCCCCAACAGAAGAAAAAATCAATTAAAAGGAAAAATTTAAATTCGTTCGAATCTCACGCTGACACAAAGGAATCAGGGGGGAGTGAACCTTATGCTGCAAAAAAACAACGTGAAAAAGCAGAATAAGAAAGAATCCCAACTCACAAAGACAAATGAAGTACAAGACAAGAAGGAATTCGAAAAAAGAAAAATTGTGGTCTCATCTACATCTGAAGACTCAGTTGAACTCTATGGAGATGACTTTGATGAACAGTCCGACACAGAATGTCCTGATAGTTCTTGATTATTTTCAGAAGAAGCACGGGGTGAAAAATAGGAAAACTGTCAAGGGTGCTTTAAATGGTACCATCTAGAGAATGGTGAGGTAAAGGCTGACAAGTTTGTGTGTGCGCTTTGTGTTCAAATATAAGTAGGTACCTATGAGGATTTATTATTTTCACATATTTATTTTATTTTGACCTTATTAAAGTTTGAATTTTGATTTGTTTTTATCACGTACTTACCAAATTTTTTTTTAGGTTTCTTAATATGAGACATTATCTCATATTAAGAAACCCTACTGTCTCAAATTAGGATACACCTTTTTCAGATGACCATAATGTCGGCTCACGAAATAAATGTCAAAATAAAGTGAAATTTCAATTTGGTCACACCAGCTTTTTTACACTGAATCTAGAATAAAACCTGTAGTGTGGGTTTAAAAATTACTAACGTTCCGATTACATTTATAAGAAATAGAGTAATTTAAGAAAAAGTGTCTCATAATGGGTACCTTTACCGTAGTATATTCAGCAGTTCATTATATCCTGCTTTATTGAGTTTCATTAAGCGTTGGTGTGTCTTCGTCTACGTCTATTCCTTCAGGAAAACCCTATTCTGTGTTCATACAATTTTCTCCCAAAAGTTTTTTAGAGAGTTGCTCCCAAGCCTTGCTGTCTGCCTGTACTGTAGTTTTCTCCAATTTTGCATTTTAATATGTTGGTAAAATTTTGTGTTACCTCTGTTGTAATCTTCCATTATTTTATTGGCCCAAGCTTCTCTTTTCTTTTTGTTTTACGTTGCACCCAACTTCCTCAGTATTTTATATTTTTTGGATATGAATACTTACCTCTTATTATATACATCTAGAATAGTGTGTCTCTATGAATTCATTTACAAGCAGTCTACAAGTATTCAACATAATGATATTTTCCCAATTGCCTGATGTATTTTCCCATATTGATCTGTATTCCATCAAAAATGCAAACGAAAATTTTTATATTCCAAAGGAAATAATAAACTTGAAACCATGAATCAACATAATGTTGTAAACTAAAGGTGAGATTTGATGATAGGATCTGAATAATTCCGCGGAAGGGGATGGGAGTAAGTGGTGAAACATTAAAGCAGGTTAGTACGCAGTGCCCCTGCATTGATAAATATAATAAATTGTTCCTAACGTGGTTCTTTTGACGGTCGTTGAGAAGGAATTGATTCAGTGCACATAGAGTATTGAATAATGGAGTATGATGTTCAACTTCAGAGCTCAATTTTGTGTACACTATAAAATTAGAGACATCATTCTAATTACACAATCAAAATATTTTATTGTGAAAAGTCTGCGTTTATGTAATCATTAATGTTTTTTCGTGTGATATATGCCATTTGTGAGTTATTGTCATAATATTTTTCTTAAAAAATGAAAGAATATAATTTTTGGCAAGAATTTAATTTGCTGTCATTCATATATTATCTGCCATGTTAAAAAGGCCATTTGACAGCTAATAGCAATAACAAATGTCAACACTCTATGCCTCATTGACAAGCAGCGTCACACATGTTTATCAAAACTTTTTGTCCCAAATATAAACGAAAAACCACCACAACAATAATGCGGAAAGACTGACTACTGAACTGTGTTAATATCTATTGATAAATTATACAAATTCAAATTAATTATTTCTACACTAATATTTTAAAATGACCAATTATTTTCTGATTATTTAAAAAATTTCAATCGATATGATTGAGATAACTAGACTTATTGACGACACCTCTTCAATTTCATAGAACTGATAGTTTGTAAATTGTTTGAGGAATATACTATAGACGTGGATATGTTTTTTTTTCAAATTAAGCCCGGTCGATGCTCACCTTAATATCTTCATCATTATCCTTTTTCACAAGTACCAAATTATCTGTAATCCTGATGTTATCATTTTCGGCTACATCACTCAACCAATGTAAAGCTTTCGGCTTAGCACAGCTAAATGAAAAATCCTGTATGCAACTGTAATAAATATCCTGTAAAACATCCACAGCAGAAGGATTCGGAGAATTGGAAGCTTTACTAGTCGCCAAAATTGTAACAACCACCACTAACCGAACGCCAAACATTCTGTACGTCATTCTTAGACTATCAATGATGCTTTTTGATGGTAATATGTTTTATATATGCCCGACCGGAAATAGAAACTTTTAAGTGACATCGGGGCTGGACGTGATTCACATTCCGATTAGTTTTGATAATGAAAACGTATTCGATTTCTATAAGAATGTTAAAATGGAAATCATGTCTTTCAAAACTCACACTTTATTATTCGACGGGGTATACTATAGAACAACTTTTATTTTTATCGCAATTATTTCGAAAAAGGAGTCCATATTCGTGAAAAAAAATGATAAATTGCAATATAATTTGTCGTTGGAAAAACGCTTAATTGTTGTATGTTTAAAGAGAATATCTCAAAATATGGTATACATGGTATCCCAATTGGTTATTTTGCGAAAAAAAATCTTTGCAAATTATAGACTATATTGGACAGATCGTCGTCATAAAGTCAAAACCTCGTGTCTGAAAAATGGGCAATTTTCAGGAAATAAAAAAAAACTTCTTAAAACGGTAAGAAATTGTAAAAAAAAATCTGTATTTCGCAACATCTTTAAAAAAGAGTATAAACACTAAGTGAGTTAAAAAAATTTAAGTTATATTTTAACTAAACAATAAATAATCCCGGGACTAATGGGAAAAAAGTTCGGAGCGTATAATCTGAGCCAAAATAATGTTGGTACTTCATATAAACTTTTTCTATTCAGGCCCTCGTTTTCGAGTTATAGGCCTCCAAAGTTTTAATTTTGAATTTGGTTTTTATTTTTATTTTTTGTACTAGTTATTTGATCTTTATAAAATTTACGGCAAAGCTATAATATACGTGTTTGTTTATTTTGGCAAGGTAAACAGATTTACAGTAGTGCCTTGAAGCCAGGAACGGACTACTCGCAATGGTTACTGATCCAAAAATTTTGCAGGGACGGCACACCCTGTATGAAATTATCGAAATTCACTTCCCCACACATTAAGCTAGCGAAAAGGTACTCTTGTTGGAATTCGATGAAATAAGCCGTTTGGCTAATATTTACAGTTTTATTAATGCACTACGTACCAATTAACGCATTCACCATTTTTATAAGTACACAACGACTAAAACTAACTTATTAATACGATGTCAAAGATTTACCTACAGTACTACAAAAAAATAATTTAACGATAGCAGAAGATAAAAACATTAACGACTTATTAATTGGAAAGTTGGTAAAAACTTAATAAAAGTATTTTTACCGTTTATCAAGTAACCATAGGATTAGTTGTCAAATACTGTGTAGAATAGTTCGTAGTCAGTACTTGCCAATAATTCATAAGTCCTTAATTTAACAGTTACAATGGCAGAATTCACTTTTATTGAGTACGCTGATATGCATTTAATGTATGGACTGGTTTCTCGAAACTGTTTAGAAGCCTGAAGGCTTTATGCAGAACGTTTTGCAAACAGAGCATTGCCAGACAGACGAATGTTTGAGCGTATTGATCCCAGGTTACGAGAAACAGGTATGAATAAGTAAATGTAATTTTACATGTATACAAAACAAAGTTTTACGTTTTATGAAATTTTTTGCCAAAAAAAGTTGGAGAAGGTCCAGTACGAAGCGTGCGTACTGTGGCAGTTGAACAAGACTTGTTAAATGCAGTTGATAATGAACCATCAACAAGTTTACGAAAATAATCAAGAGAACATAACGTCTCCAAATCAGTTGTTCATCGCGTCCTAAAAGAACAGCTGTTATATCCTCTTCACATGAAAAAAGTACACAGTATGACAGTGGCTGACTATCCTTCACGACTTGAGTATAGCCAGTGGTTTCTGCGACAACAACAAGCAGACAATACATTTATTAGTAACGTTCTCTTTACGAACGAATCCGATTTCACCAGAGATGGAATCATAAATTCTCATAATATGCATTTATGGGATGATGTGAATCCACATGGCATTATCCAAACTAGGAGCCAGCATTGATTCATGGTTAATGTTTGGGCAGGAATAGTTGGCAATCATTTGATAGGGCCATACCTTATTGACGGTACTTTGACCGGTCAGAGATATTTGGTGTTTTTGCAAAATGAGTTATGGAACCTGTTTGATGATGTGCTACTACAAACTCGTAGGAATTTATGGTTCATGCATGATGGGGCCCCTCCTCATTTTAGTTTAGATGTATGACAGCATTTACACACAAGGTTTCCTAATAGATGGATTGGTCGTGGAGGCCCCTTTCAATGTCCATCGCGATCAGGAGACGTTAACCCTATGGATTTCTTTCTCTAAAGTTATGTCAAAAGTAAGGTATACGCAACACCTGTGCAAACAAGGCAAGATTTAATAGACAGAATTGTGTTACACTGCAATGTTATTAGAAATAATGTGGAATTGCTTTTTCAAGTGCAAAGAAACAACCTTCGTAGACTTAGAATGTGCGTGGAAGTGGGAGGAGCTCATATTGAACATTTATTAGAATAACGTTAGTTTTTGTTGTTGTTTAGAAATTAGTTTTAGCTCAATGTTTTATAACTTGTGTTTTTTGAGGTTTTCTTAATGGTTTAATAATGTTGTGTTCGTAATTTTGATTAAAAGCAACTAATTACGTTGTTTGCGTACCTATCTAATTCCCATTAAATAAGTTCTCAATGTTTTTATCATCTGCTTTCATCAAATTATTTTTTTGTAGTACTGTAGGTAAATCTTGGACATCCTATTAATAAGTTAGTTAGGTAAATGTGTACGTAGCGCATTAATAAAACTGTAAATATTAGCCAAACGGCTTATTTTATCGAATTCCAGCAAGAGTACCTTTTCGTTAGCTTAATGTGTGGGGAAGTCAATTTCGATAATTTCATACAGGGTGTGCCATCCCTGCAAATTTTTTGGATCACTAACCATTGCGAGTAGTCCGTCCCTGGCTTCAAGGCACTACTGTAAATCTGTTTACCTTTCCAGAATAAACATACCTGTACATTATAGCTTTGCCGTAAATTTTATAAAGATCAAATAACTAGTATAAAAAATAAAAATTAAAGTCAAATTCAAAATTAAAAGTTTGGAGGCCTATAACTCGAAAACGAGGGCCTGCATCATAGAAAAAATTTATATGAAATACTAACATTATTTTGGCTCATATTATACGCTCCTGACTTTTTTCCCATTAGTTCCGGGACACCCTGTATATAAAACCAGTTACGAGGTTCCGTTTTTTAAAAAACGTAAATTCTCTTGAGTTACGAGATTTAACAATTTTAAAAAATAGTATCATTTTTTGTAATATTAGTATTTAAACTTAAAAACTAAATACAAATATGAAATACAACCAAAATATTTAGAAATTTCTCAATGAATCATAGAATCCATCATAATATTTGTGAATAATTGCCTTAAGCGATTGCAACTGATCAAACTCAGCACCTTGAATTGGAAGGGGTGCATTATATAATTTTTTGATGGAGCCGACTGTCCAATTTATTCGTTTTGGCAAAGAAGGCCATTCACGATCAAAAATTAATTCGTAATCAATTCCTTGTGAAGAATATCTTAGAGCTCGCAAATCTGTGACACAAGGTTCACTCTTTTTGAGTTCAGGCCTTATTGATGAAAAATATTTAATTTCGTCATAGCTGTTAAAAAATTAAAATCTATGTTTTTCACTTTATAAGGTCCTTTTTCAGCTTTCCTTGCCTGCTCAATTATTTGTACGTAATTTGAAGGTGCTTGATTTTTTTTTCTGCCTCTATAGTGGGAATGTCCATTTACTAAATATTTTTGAAGTATCGTAAGTTCTTTTGAGGCAGCATAGTGAAGTAAGGCATTTGAAAATACGTTATTTCGGTTTTGAGCGCAGCACCCATCAGTATAAAATATTTTAGTTTTGTTTTTATCTTGTTTTTGTACTTCTGTGTCTAAAAAATGAATCTAACAAGATGCAAAGCAATTTGCATCCAATCCACCTTCGCCTTCATGCCATACATAACACAAGACTTTATTATCCGCTAAACTATAAACAGTAGGATTGTGACAAGCAAGTTTTTGTTTGAAATATATCATGCCAGCTGGTAGACAAGGAACCATTGACCTGCCTGGACATCCATCGTGTATGCACACACTTCGCCAGTCAACGATTTATCTTTGTCCAGTGATTTTTCTTGTCTTGCCATATTTTTTTCAATTGAGTGTTGCTGATAGTTGTCATTAGATACGTTTCCTTACATAAAGCTGAAACATCTACATTTAGTTCTCTCATCTCAGGCATAAAAAACTGGCTTGCTACAGATTAGCTCCTTGTCGACTTCTTTTTTATACAATTTATACAACTTCACTGTATGAGTTAACCCGTAACCACAGACGTGATAATTTAGTTACACTATAACAGATGTGTGGTCACATTGACCCCTATGTTCAAAACGTTCTAACAAATGTAAAATAAGAAAATAAACAAATGTATGTTTATTCTACCAACAAAACAACCTCCTCAAGGTACCTTCTAAGAAAGTTATTCGATTTATAACAAAAAACAGCTTTTACAGAACATATATATGTAAAGATACAAAATTTTGGTATTTTTGACATATCCATAAATTAGGTATTCTTAATTGAAGAAAAAATCAACAAATATACTATTTGGTGTTAAAAACTAAACAAATTAACACATACGAAATGAAAAAACATATTAGCAATCATGGCAAAACGTGCAATAGGTTTACAACCTGTATTTTTCAAGCTAAGCAGTCTCTACAAACTCGTCTTGTGCATTCCATGCAAATGGGAATTTTGCATATAGCACAAAAATGAGATGTTCTTCTTCTTTCATTTGAAGGACACTGTCTGCAGTTCTTTCTTTTTTTAATTTTTCCTCTTCGTTATTATATTCATCCAGTTCGTCCTTTATTTTCAGTACACGTCCGATACACATTCTAACTACACGGGCAATGCGAAAATTTTGAAACCTTCGCTTCATTTCTGAACCAGTAGCTTCATTCCTAATTGTTTTTTAAAATCATATCGTTCAAATTTTGTATTATCTCTATAGGACTGATGAACTACAAACGAATTAACAGATGCAATGTCCAACATTCTAAAAAAGATAGCCATTGGCCATCGTTGTGTTCGTCGACTTGTTGAATATACGCTACACTTTTCGTCTAAAGTATCGACTCCACCCTTATTACAATTATAATAAGATATTATTTCTGGTTTTCCGTTATCACTGTCAATACTTTCATTGTGATGCATTGAAGAGACCAATAGTACTTGCCTTGTTTTGTTTTGGTACATGGGATATTATAGTCATGTCCCTGGTAAAACCATATAAACTGGAGCCAACAGTCCTTTTTTTACTGGGTAGGAAGTCCGTTGGAATTTCCCTTTTGTTATTTTCAAAGTTCCTACATAGGTCAGTTTTTTTGTCTTCAACACATTTACCAACTCTATCGAGGAAAACCAATTATCGGCAGTAACATTTCGGTTTGTGCCGTGAATTGGTTTTGTAAGTTTTAGCACTGCCTGTGTTGGTTTAGAGTATTTTTTTCTTTGTCGGATAAATCAAAACCTTCAGAATATTTACCACAATATATGTAAGCACTGTAAAGATATGCGGTTCGAGAATCTGTCAGGGCCATTATTTTTATACCGTACTTACAGGGTTTTGCAGGCATATACATCTTAAACTTTGACCTGCCTCGAAATGAAATTAACATCTCATCTACACATACTCCTGTACCTAAAGCGTAAACGCTACGGTGGTTCTCAATAAAAGCTGAAATCTGAGCTGAAGGATTTGTTTTTTTTTCTTTCGGATCTAGTTTCGCGATCATCAAAGCGTAAACAAGTCAGAATTATTGCAAACCTATTGGAGTTTGTTACACATCTAAATATGTCTCTACCTGATCCATCGGTAGCAAAAATCGATTTTATATTTTCATGATTGGATTTATAAATAGATGTTAGTAGTAACAATCCGATAAAAGCTCTGAATTCTATAATATCAATGTCCCGAGTGTCACTGTTATTTACATTTTTATATTTTGATCTGATAATTTGCATACGCGCATTAGACTACTGTAGAATGTGCGTGAGGACCTTATCATCCAAAAAAATTTCCAGACTTTTTCAGGATCGGCATTTTGGCTATTTATTTTTTTAAACCTGAACATTTTATAACAATATTTTGCTGCAAAATACGTGTTCTCTTATTATATGGAGACTGTTTGGCCCATTTGAAACGGTTTCGCCCATAGAAATAATTGGATTCAGTGTGTGTCTCTGAGTTTTCACTTTGGTTTTCTTCATTTGTAAGTTCTTCTCTTTCCATATCTTCGACCAATTCGATTTCCGATTCGCTCTCATGGTCACTTGGAATATATTCAGCGTCGGAATCGGCGTCACTGTCACTAGAAAGTATCTCATTAGCCCAGTTTAATAATGTTTCTTCGTACTCCTTGTCGCCATACTTTACCCTCTTGGAAGGACCTTGTTGATCGTCAGGAATCATTTCTAATTTTAAAAAAAAAACAAGAAAATAATGCATCGGTAAAATAAAATAAATAACGTAAATACAGACCTGACGTCTTTTTGACCCCGTCGAAAATTTGAAATTTAATTACAACTCAAAAACGCTCAACACAAACTCTTTGGCTACAATCCTAATACTGGAAGATGGAAAGGTACGGAACCGCTAAGCGCGGTAGATAGTGGGAGTGGCTAGAAATAGCGCAATCGCAATGAACGAGGAGTCAAAATGAACCCGCGTCTGTGGTCATGGGTTAAATACAGTTTCTAAATACATTTTACTTGTGGAGGTACGACAATAATGAGACGGTAACTTAGGTAACCTTTCAAAAAACGATTTAATTGCAGATCGTTTTTGTTCATTAACGACCTTTTTTTTGTTTGGGAAAGAAGTTTGTGTGACAATGCCAGAGCTATGACCATTTTTCGCCCTATTTATAACGGCCATTCTCCCAAATACAATGTAGAAAGGAACATTTTTTTACATACTGGTAGAATGACATCATTAACCATTAGGTGGTAAAACACGGAACACTGTCGACATGACTTCTTTTTACTGGTTTTTTGAGCTGTTGAGACTTTGTTCACTAAAGCAGCAACAAAGGTTTCCCGTTGACTCCAATCCATATCCGACCACAATTTAGTGAACAATACTTGTCTCTGGTCATCAGTTATCTCACTGCACTGTCTATTTTTATAAATTGTACATTTTTTTAATTACACCTTTCTCCCATTTTTCTGGGGCTCTTCTCGATTTTCTCATATTAAGATCCATTTTTTTCTCGGTTTGTTCCTTCATTTTCCTTCCTTACTTTTCCAAAAGCTTTCGCTTCGATCCTTCTCCAATTACTTTTGTACTTTCTGTTATTTTTTCTTAAATATTGCTCTCCGCATCACGGCCAGCAGTATTGTCAGATGTTATCAAAGTCATTTTTGACCATACACTACGCTTTTTGTTAGTAATATTGTTTTTCGGCTCATCCTCATCACTAAGACAATAGCTTGACCTAGAGTCTTTAAACAGCTCTTTCTCTAATTCTGATACAGAATAGCGGCTACACTCTTCGGTCGTGGTTGACATAGATGCTGCTGCTCTTGATACATCTAATGCTAGTATTTTTCGTAATGTTTATTTACAAGTTGGTGGTGTAGTGCTAACATCTTGTAAATCGGTTTTTAAGTCAGTATTTTGATTTATATTTCCCTCAAATATATCTTTTTCGCGCGAGTCTGGCTTAATAGGCACTTCTTGTTGAACGTTAGACAAGTGCACTTCCTCAAACAGTACTACTTATAGGTCATTATTCAAGTTTGCCGTGCTACTTGGTATGTAGTTTTCCGGACTAGTTATTTCAAGTTCAATGCTACGATCTGAGTTAGACACCATTACCATATTATTTCCATTTTCCTTTAACGCAATTTCCAAAATAAGCGCACTTCGGGACATCTACAAGTAAAAAAAAACTTGTATTTAGTAACGACAAAATCTCATAATTCATTGAACCGGCACACATATTGTCTAAGAAGATGTAAATTTAAAAACCTCGTATCTCAAAATTTTCTTTAAAAAACTACCGATTATAGACTTGCTTGAACATTCACCTTCAATTTTCTACTAAAACAACTAAAATACAACAATATAGATCGGAAAAGTTCAATTTATAAAGTATCCTAACGAAATAAAATTACCTTAACCTCAAATAAAGAGTTAAAATTAAAAACCCTATGAAGTAATAATTGAAAAAATGTGTTATAAGAGTGATTACAATAAATTGTATACAATGGGTCATATGAATAAAAATGAACATTTAGTTTATACTTAAAAATTTGGAGTAAATACTCTACGTGGTATGAATAAAAACTAGAAGCAGATACTCCACTTGAGTAGGTACTCTTATGTACAATTTGTTGTGAGAATATTCTAATTTTTCATATGAATGAAATTGTGTTTATGCTTTTTAGGATGAGAATCTACTCCATAAGTTTGGAGTCTAATAGTAACCAGACTTTAGTTTGATCGCGGCAGAGCTATGGCCGAGTTCATGCTTAATTTGCATTTAAAAAAATGTTATAAACCTATAAGAAGTACGTGTGATCGTGATTTTAAATCATTATATCGATTTAGTAAAGAAAATTTCGAGTGGCTATCTACTAACTTTTTGGGTGTAGAATCAGAAGAAACAAGAGGTGGTGCTACTTTGCATCTACATATAGCACCACCTCTTGTTTCTTCTGATTCTACACCCAAAAAGTTAGTAGATAGCCACTCGAAATTTTCTTTACTAAATCGATATAATGATTTAAAATCACGATCACACGTACTTCTTATAGGTTTATAACATTTTTTTAAATGCAAATTAAGCATGAACTCGGCCATAGCTCTGCCGCGATCAAACTAAAGTCTGGTTACTATTAGACTCCAAACTTATGGAGTAGATTCTCATCCTAAAAAGCATAAACACAATTTCATTCATATGAAAAATTAGAATATTCTCACAACAAATTGTACATAAGAGTACCTACTCAAGTGGAGTATCTGCTTCTAGTTTTTATTCATACCACGTAGAGTATTCACTCCAAATTTTTAAGTATAAACTAAATGTTCATTTTTATTCATATGACCCATTGTATACAATTTATTGTAATCACTCTTATAACACATTTTTTCAATTATTACTTCATAGGGTTTTTAATTTTAACTCTTTATTTGAGGTTAAGGTAATTTTATTTCGTTAGGATACTTTATAAATTGAACTTTTCCGTTCTATATTGTTGTATTTTAGTTGTTTTAGTAGAAAATTGAAGGTGAATGTTCAAGCAAGTCTATAATCGGTAGTTTTTTAAAGAAAATTTTGAGATACGAGGTTTTTAAATTTACATCTTCTTAGACAATATGTGTGCCGGTTCAATGAATTATGAGATTTTGTCGTTACTAAATACAAGTTTTTTTTTACTTGTAGATGTCCCGAAGTGCGCTTATTTTGGAAATTGCGTTAAAGGAAAATGGAAATAACATGGTAATGGTGTCTAACTCAGATCGTAGCATTGAACTTGAAATAACTAGTCCGGAAAACTACATACCAAGTAGCACGGCAAACTTGAATAATGACCTATAAGTAGTACTGTTTGAGGAAGTGCACTTGTCTAACGTTCAACAAGAAGTGCCTATTAAGCCAGACTCGCGCGAAAAAGATATATTTGAGGGAAATATAAATCAAAATACTGACTTAAAAACCGATTTACAAGATGTTAGCACTACACCACCAACTTGTAAATAAACATTACGAAAAATACTAGCATTAGATGTATCAAGAGCAGCAGCATCTATGTCAACCACGACCGAAGAGTGTAGCCGCTATTCTGTATCAGAATTAGAGAAAGAGCTGTTTAAAGACTCTAGGTCAAGCTATTGTCTTAGTGATGAGGATGAGCCGAAAAACAATATTACTAACAAAAAGCGTAGTGTATGGTCAAAAATGACTTTGATAACATCTGACAATACTGCTGGCCGTGATGCGGAGAGCAATATTTAAGAAAAAATATAACATTGGAAGTTCTTCCTGGTCTCTATGACAGCGATCGTTTTCCAATAGTATTAGACAGCAACGGTCTACAAGTCAATGCTAAGACAACGCCCAGGTGGAAATTGGGAAGAACTAATTGGAATCTATATCAACTTCAATCCAAGAAAGAATTTCAGAATTTAACATGATCAATAATATTAATGAGAACCTGGAATCACTTAATGAAATAATTATTAACTCGGCCTTTGTATCAATGAGCAAAACAAAACTAATCAGACACAAATTACCCATTCCATGGTGGACTTGCGACTGTCAGATAGCCATAAGAGACTCAAAATGTGCTTTATACAGATACAAAAGACACAAAACTGAGAAAAATCTTCGAAACATTAAACTTTAAAAAAAGAGAGTCCTGGAACGAGTATGAATCAACAATTAATAGATCCACCCCATCTACTAATCTCTGGAACAAAATCAAAAGAATTAATGGATTAAATACAAATCCTGAGATCCCGTACATAACATATAATGGATTTACTTCTTTCTCATTTCATGAGATCTCAAATACGATAGCACTATACTATGAAGAAAAGACCAAAGATTCAATTTACTCTGAAGAATTTAGAGCCATGAAATCGGTGAAAGAAATCAGACAACTTGAAATCAATGATGAATGTGATGATCCAATTAATAACCCAATAACTTTAGAAGAGGTGGAATACACACTAACAGATATTGAAAATTCATCCTCTGGCACTGATGACATTCGTGGATATTTTTTGAAAAATCTTCCAATGAGTGGCAGACATTTTAATTGGGATTTTTAACAAAGTTTTTGTTGGTGGTCTTTTCCTACTATCTGGAGGGAAGCAATTGTGATCCCAGTCATAAAAGCCTCAAAATCAAAATATGAGCCACATTCTTATCGTCCCATCTCCCTGACTTGCACGATGTGCAAGGTCTTGGAAAAAACTCTCAACGATCGACTTCTATGGTTCCTGGAAACGCATAATAAGATTTCTCCAAATCAAAGTGGTTCCAGATAAAAATCGTTCAACCATAGACAATCTAGTAGATTTAGAAACAACACTTCATGAATGTTTTGCAAATAGACAATTAATTGTAGCCGCTGTATTTGATATAGATAAAGCTTACGATACTGTTTGGAAATACAATATTTTAAAGAAGCTTCTCTCGTGGGGGACTGATGAAGGTATATTAAAATTCTTGGAAATTTTTTTAGCAAACAGAACCTTTAAAGTAAAAGCAAATGGAGCTATATCGAATATCTATTGCCAAAATAACGGAATCCCTCAAGGATCCGTAATTAGCACCATATTATTCCTTGCAGCAATTGATAACATTTTTGAGAAGGTTTCGTTACCAGTACATGCAAGACTGACTGTACGGAAATGACTTAATTTTATTCACGAATGGAAGAAACATAAAATCCATAGAAAGAAATATGCAAGAATCTATCAACAATGTAGGGACATGGATGAATCAAACTGGCTGGGCGTCACAAAAGTCGAAGTATATAATTCTTTCCAAAAAAAAGAAGCCTAGTGCCATCTCTTCAACACTTTAAAACATTCCTCTTCAAATGGAATCAGAAATAAATTATTTGGGAATGCTTTTCGATAAAAGGCTGAATTGGAACGCACTCATAAAGCAATTAAGGAAATCATGCCTCAGTGCAATAAACTTGATAAAAGTTTTGGGAAATCATCAATGCGGATCAGATGCACACACTCTCATCCTGCTATATCGCACATTAGGAAGGTCTCGCCTAGACTATGGATCTATAGTTTACGCATCTGCAACTAAAACACCCTTAGAATTACTAGATACTGTCCGCAATAAGGGTGTTCGAATTTCTCAAGGAGCTTATTCCACCAGTCCAGTTGAAATCTTACTATGTGAAGCTGGGGAACCACCACATAAAATAAGAAGAAAATATCTAAGCCTATCGTATGCCTCTAAAGTACTTTTTAACCCAAAAATCCTAGTTTACCACAATGTATTTTCCAATCGCTTCAGAAGCAAATTTCTTCGAAAACCACATTTGACTCCCCCTTTCTATCAACGCATCATTATGATCAGCAGTGAAATAGATATAAACTTCTCAAAGGTTGAGGTGCGCTCTCTTGAATACCCTCCTTGGCTTCTTAAACTTCCAAACTGTAATTTGTCTCTAACTTCATACAACAATTGAGAATCATAGACAACATTAGATATTCTATAAATATCCGAGGAATATTCATTTTGGCATATTGGAATATTCTCTAAAAATGCCAAGAATATCTTTATGCTTTTTGGAATATTCCTAGAAAGTGAAAATGGGAATATCCTAAATATTCAGAGAATATTCTCAAATGAATATTCTTTTTCGTATTATATATAAGCTAGGATTATTCCGAGAATATTCAGAAAAGCATTATCTAAGAATGTTCTTCAATGAATGTTTCCAGAATATTCAGTATATACTATGAATATTCATGGTAGATTCATTTGGAATTTTGTAGAATTATTTCAAATTGTATATTCAGGGGATATTCTTTGTATATTCTGAATATTGCAGAAATATCCTCAGAATGTTCAGAACCATACATTTAATTGGGGGAGAGGGAAGGGTTAGTATATAGGATTCATGTAAATGCACTTTTTTCAAATTTCTGTAAATCAATAAATTTTCATAACTGATGGAATTCTCTACCCGACCATTCACTGGATGGTGGCTTCTCAAGATAATAAAGTGGCACAGGTACAAATTGGATTCAGAACATGAGTCCAATAATAACATTGGTGCTTAATTCTGGTTACACCTAAGAAAAATATATATTTCAACTACCTAAGCATAATAAAATAAAATTCAATATTAAATTGTCCAAATTTTTATTGGACAGACATAAACTTTATAACTCTCTATGAACTTTTCAAATTTATAAATATTCAACTATAACTTTCATTTTATCGTTTTTATACCAAAACGACAGAGCTTCACAAAATATATAAAGCATCAATCTACTTGTTGAATAACAGTTTCGTAAAATTAAATATTTATAGATACTTACATTCTCTTGTGAGAAATGAGAAATGAAGAAAAAACAAAATTGACCAAATACTTGTTTCTATCAAAAAATATAGAGTTAATCTATTAAAATTTGTAAATATTTATAGGACCCACACACTGCGAGTTTTTAGCTATACCCGAATGGATAAAACTGTCCGGTTGAGGCTACATAACTGAGGTATAACTGAAAAACATCGAGTAAGGCAGTGTTAAAAGCTGGCAGCGTGTGGATTCATAAACTTGCGTTATATCATCACAGTCACTAGAATGTATTGCCGGCCTGAGATGAATGTGCCGGTTGCTGTGATGGTGTGGTATCTGCAATTATAAAAGTGATTGTAGTAATCATTTGTAGAAATTTTACAAATATGAGTATAAAAAATATCGTTATTTTCTTAAATTTGTCACTATGCAGACTACATTACATTGACACTGGTATTCTATACTGTCGCTTAAATACCAAAGCATATGTTGATTAATTATTGTATGCTCTTCTCATGTAAGTTTTTACCAGCCTCAAGTTCTTAAGATAATTTACTTGTTTAAATTAATGTTGACTTAGTTTTATAAACCGATATAAATGTTTATTCCGTTATACAAATTTCAAGAAGGTATTAATCCCTTAAAAAGTATAAATCAATTATGCGGCCAGATGACAAAAAATAAATATCAAAAACAGGTGATTATAATGTCTACTTAAATTTAATATTTACCAGACTGAGTAACTATTTTTGTTGGTGGATCATTCAATAAATTGTGACCTTTGCATTTTAACTATGGAAATAGGGTAGACACAGCTAGCTGGAACAAATGCTTGGGATATCCTCTTTTGGAAATAAATTTTTCCTGACAGTGAAGTTCACACAACCTATAATTATATTATAAAGCATCTGTAGTCTTTCCAAACAAATCTGCACAGTTACAATCTTCCAACCATAAGCATGCCCTGAAAAATAAATAAATGTAGTTATTCGCATGTCTATATTAACTACTAATTTATTATTCTCGTCAGCGGAAAGCTTATTGTAGTACATATTATTATTTCATGTTATTAAAGGCAGAGGGACAGATCAATGTTAAAAACCAAAAACATAGAGAATTACACAACTTACGATGCATAGGTACATGTAAAATATTAAAAAAGTAATATATACCTATAATATATTGCATATAGAAACAATTACTCTTACCTCACAGGGTCTTTGGGAAATCCAAACATAATTATTCCTTCTCCTGTTCTTGAGTGACATCCACGAACTGCACAAGTTATTCATCCCATAACAAATACAACAATTTCTCACTAAGAGTTCCACTAGTCACGATATTGTTGAAAACAAAATTAAAATAAACTTTAACTAAAGCACAATCAACTCCAGCTCATAGGTTAGATAAAACGGAAGAGAAACGAACCTATTGACACTTGACTTTGAGCATGCCAGACTTAAGCCCATCACACGTGATATTCGAAATTAACCAATAAACGTGTGTACAGAGAACGCCAGTTGCATTTCAATTGGCTGGCCGCTTTTCGTTGACGCGATTGGGTACCTGTCTTGATTTGGCTTTACGCTGAATGTTATAATTATCATTTATATCTTTGTTCTCTCTTTATCACACGACGATATGACGAATAACATTATATCCACACCGTATCAACCATTTATGTAGTGTTAATATCGAGGATATTTTTATATCTTTTTCTTATCTTATAATCTCTATCTGAACTTCAATTAGTTGAATACATGGTTTGATTTGATATATTATATTTATTATTTGTATGAAGGTGATTTTAACTATTAACACCTATGCGTAGGGTTGAATATCCGGATAAATGTTTGAACTATAACTTTCGTCCCATGTGAAAAATAATTTTAATTTTCTGTAATCATAAGTAAATATGCTTAAAAGAATATGCTAGGAATATTCAGTTTGGTAATATTCTTAAATGAATATTTTAAGAATATTCAATTTGATAATATTCTAAAATAAATATTTTGAAAATATTCATCAGGCTTGTTCTGTGAATATTCACTAAGGAATATTAATAGAATATTCAAAAATAATATTAATATTATAAGAATATTCTTAGTTGATTCGGAATATTCTTATACTTTTTGGTGTATTTAAAGATTATTCTATGAATATCCCATGTTGTCTGGGATCTTCTCATGTACTGATGAGAAAAGAATTTCTACGAATATCTTCACAATTTGAAGATTATACACACATTTACACTGATGCCTCTAAGTCTCCACATACCACGTCGGTAGCATTGGTTACTGCACACGAGACTTATTATTTTGTTTTACCGCATACGTGGAGCGTATACGCAGGAGAGCTGTATGCAGTTTTTAAGGCAACAGAGTTCTGCAAACACTCCCATCATAAAAATTTTCTCATAATAACAGACTCGTTGAGTGCCCTACAAAGCATAACTGAAATCTACCCATATTCGGCGATTGTAACGTACAACAAAGAAAATATTCATTCGATGAAAATCAAAATTATTAACTTTCTGTGGGTCCCTTCGCATACACTAATTAGAGGTAATGAAACAGCCGACCAAGCAGCCAAATAAGCTTACCTAAATAATCCCACTAGAGAGCCGATCGTGGCATGAAAAATGATAGTTGTGCTTCAAATCGATCTGTGTATGATTCGAAAATTGCCTAGTAAAAACCCATAAATTAATTTGTAAAGTGAGTTCACTCCACGTGCAAGATCAAGTTCAAGTGCATAAGAAGTCAGGTAATACCTACTTTTTGATAGTTATTAAACAATTATAACTGCAAGTAATTCCAAAGTGTATAAATAAAACATAATGATTCCCAGCACATTGATTAATGCAAAAAATGATAGCACCAGATAAACAAGTTAAGTGATATAGGAAAATGAAATAAATAAATTACTGGTTAGAATCAAATAAAATACCGGTCCGGATCTAGGACAATTCAGTTTCGCAGTGCTGGAAACTGAATATTATTTATCCCACAGAATCTCACGATACATAACATAGTGTGAGACAGAATTTCAAGTGTGAAATATAGACAGTAATACATACGTACATCATGGATAGCGATGACGTGTCGGATGATACTAGCAAGAAGCGTGGAAGAGGGGTAGATGATGAAGTCTTCAGCAGAAATGAGAAAATAAAGAGGACACCAATCAAAACTAAGCCTAAAAACGAAGAAAAAATAGATCAAATATTAAGCATGATGCAAAATCTGACAGCTCAAGTAACACAAACTACAATCGAATTACAACAGCTAAGAAAAGAACAGCAAGAAAATGGGAAGGAATTTAGACAAATGAACGAAGAGATAAATAGGCTGCCCAAAATGTACCAAGATGCTACAAAAGAAAATCAAGAAATCAAAAAAGAACTACAATTCACTAAAAATAGAATTGAGCAGCTAGAAAAAGATAAGAAAATCAACAATATTGTTATACAGGGACTACCGTTGGATACAAACGATCCAGATGCACTTAAAGAAGGGATTACAAGGTTTATAAAACCAAATTTGGAAACAGACGTTAGTATAGGATATTCAGTGGAAATGGAACGAAAAAACACAAATATGTTAGAGGAATCAAAAACTCAGAACATCCAAAACAATGACTCAAAAAACTCTACGAATTAAATTGCAACGACTTCGACGGACCAACGAAAACGGTAAAGAAAACAAGTAATGAACCAAAAAAGGGAAGTAACAAAAATGTAGCGGTAAATTAAATAATAACCTTCAGTTGCTATTCTGGAACTACCAAGGAATAAACACCTTAAATGTTGAAAAGGAACAGCATAATAAAATAAACTTCTTAGACTTGACGCTGCACCATACAAACAACACTATCAGAACGGAATGGTATACAAAGGAAACCTGGTCCTCTAGATATGTGAATTTTAACTCCCAGCACCCAATGTCACAGAAAAAATCTGTTGTCATAGGTCTTGCTGATCGAGCTATAAAACTTTCTGACTGTGAGTACAGGGAAATCGCCATAAAAAAAGCTAAAGAAGCGCTCTTGTTAAATGATTACCCTGGTAATCTAATTGACAGAATTTGTAATAACCACATTCATCGTTTTCACAATCAGTCCCATTCTAGAAACAGTAGTCAGAATATATCTGAAAAATATTTTCTCACTTTACCTTACATTTCGGGGATTTCAGAACAAATGGGTGGCACTTTCAAAGAATATAACATAACCGTATCGCACAAAGGACATAATCTCCTAAAGACCAATTTCAGTAAACTCAAGTCAAAAATTCCCAAGGACAAAAAAAGTCATGTTATCTACGAAGTTCCATGCAAACACTGTGAAGGTGTCTACATTGGACAAACCAGTCAGCATTTAAAAAACCGCTCAAATGGCCATAAATATGATAAAAAAAACAAGACAGCTCTTGCGAATCATGTTGTTGAACATAACCATGCTTTTGATTATGAAAGCACAAAAATACTACGAACTGAAAGCCACCAAAAGAGAAGAGAGATCCACGAAATGATAGAAATCCAGAAAAACAAACATTTCATCAACGCCAAGTCTGATACAAAAAATCTATCAAAAATCTATTTTAATTTAATACAATGAATTTCAAGTTAAAGAAAAAAATATTTTTGCCACAAGTTGTAAGTACATATGCTGGCGCGACAATCATAATTTTGCCAAATAACATACCAATACGAACATTATATTCCGGATATTAGTTGCTCCTGTGTTTTACAACTAATTTACTTACACGATAATACTGCTACTTGTTGGCCTTCAATCGATAAATGTTGTTCTTACATGTGAGATCTTGGACGGTCAGGCATATTGTGTTGCACCGATGAAGGTGTATGTTGTGTGTTTATTTTAAAAAGTTTTTAATTTAGGAATGATATTTTAATTATACGTGATGGACATTGCGCTCGCAGGCCCATGTTTTATGGTAAGTTTTAAGAAATATATTTGTATTGTACATCATATTAATTGTAACAGTCCTTTGTAGATTACCTTTCTGATGAAGGACATTGACTGTCCGAAACGTTAAAAATAAACTAAAATGTTAAAAAAAAATGAAAATACTTTTCAATTTTATGCAGATCCAAAAAATCCCAAGAATATTTGTTTTGATATATATATATATATATATATATATATATATATATATATATATATATATATATATATATATATATATATCATCATCATCATCATATGCAGCTTATTCAACCATTTTGTTATGGTGTAGCCTCCCTTTACATATTTATATATTCCATTTCCATGTGGGCCCATTGTTGTCTATTGCTAGCTATGCGGCCCCAAGTTGATCCTGCGAGTTTCTTTATGTCGTAGTCCCATCTTAAGTTGGGGCGTCTTCTTGGTCTTTTCACGCCTCGGGGATACCATTGCGTTATCTTTGTGGTCCATCTATCGTCTGTCCTTCTAGCGAGATGCCCCGCCCATTGCCACTTTAGGGATCTGATTCTATTTATGACATCTATCACTTGGGTCTTTTGTCTGATCCAATCAAGCCTTTTTCTATCTCTCCTTGTTATCCCAAGCATGCATCGTTCCATAGACCTCTGCGTTACCTGGAGTTTTATAATGATATCAGTTTTCAGGGTCCAGGTTGCACAGCCGTATGTTAATACTGGTAGTACGCACTGATCAAACGCTTTCTTTTTCAAACGGAGTGACATTCTAGACTTGAAGATGATAGAGTTCTGTCCAAATGTTCTCCATGCTAATTTGATTCTTCTGTTTATTTCTGGAAATAGAGAGCCTGATATGTGTATTAGTTGACCCAGGTATATGTATTCCTCTACTATTTCCAGGGCAGTGTTATTAATTGTTATTTCTTGCGCGTTTATCAGTTCGTTATACATTATCTTGGTCTTACTCAGATTTATTTTAAGGCCTACTTCGTTGCTTGCTGCATTCAATTCATTTATTTGTTGTTGCATTTCGCCAGGGTTACTCGCTATCAGGATGATGTCATCAGCGAATCTTAGATGGTTCAAGTATTCTCCATCTATATTCAGACCTGTGTTGTTCCAGCCCAGTTTTCTGGAGATGCTTTCTAGTGTTGCTGTAAATAACTTTGGTGATATTGCGTCTCCTTGTCTAACTCCTCTGCTGGTGGGGAATTCTGGTGTGCCCTCATATATCCTAACTCTCGCTTTGGCTTCCCTATATATATTTGCTAGGGACTCAATATATGGCTTGTCGACCCCTTGTTCTGTTAGGGCATTTATTACTGCTCTGGGATATATAGAGTCGAATGCTTTCTCAAAGTCGATGAAGGCTAGTGCTAGTGGTTGGTCGTATTCTTTGGTTCGACTGATAACCTCTTTGAGAGTATGGATGTGATCTATTGTACTGAAGCCTTTGCGGAATCCAGCCTGTTCTCGTGGTTGGGCCGAGTCTAGTGTATTTTGTATTCTGTTGTGAATGATCTTTGTGAATACCTTGTACGTCACTGGTAGTAGACTTATTGGTCTGTAGTTCTTAATGTCTTCTTTGCTGCCTTTCTTGTGGATCAACACTATAAGGGCGCTGTTCCACTCTTTAGGTATGCTCCTGGACATCAGACAGTTCGTGTATAGTTTGCCAAGGTACTTCCATGTTTTAGCTCCTGCATATTTGAGTATTTCGGTCGTGATGCCATCATTTCCCGCTGCTTTGCTATTTTTCATGCTTTTCAGTGCCATTTCTACTTCCTCCACCAATACTTCTGGTATGGCATCTTCTGAGTGTTCTATTATTTCTTCCAAATTTTCAGGGGCCTTGTATAGGTCTCCATAGAATTTGACTACTAGGTCTATTATTTCATTCCTGTCTATGGTTCTTCTGCTTCCATCAGTTAATGCAACTATCTGTCTTTTCCCTATTATTAGTGCCCTTTTTGCATTTTTGTAGCTTTCACGGTTTTCTATTGTTGTTTGTACCAGTTTCTCGTTGTAATTTCTGATATCTTCTGCGATTTTCTTTCGTATCTTCTTGCACAGTTCGGTGTATTCAATTCTTTGAATGTTTGTTCTCTTTTTCATTTCTCTTCGATTTTGTAATAGTGCTTTTGTTTCCCGAGTTAGTTTTTTGTGTTCACCTCGTTGTTGCAGACCTCCCACGTCTACGGCACATTTTCGAATTGTGTCTATCAGTTCAGGGTTGTTATATTCCACTTTTTGTAGTATTTATTCTAGTAGTGCTTCATATTGGTGATAGTTCTCTTTCAGCCTTTCGTTGTTTATGTTTTTTGTTGTGTTGGTTTTGATTAGTCTTGACCTTTCTAGTTTTATATCTAAGACCAGTCGAGCTCTAATTAGTCGATGGTCGCTTCCTGTAGTGAACTTGTTGAGCGTGCTTAGATCTTTTACTGTGTTAATTTTATTGGTGAGGATAAAGTCTATTTAGTTTCTGATAGTTGCACCGGGGCCATCCCACGTCCATTTCCTGTTAGGGTTCTTCTTGAAGAAGGAGTGTGCCACATACATGTTCTGAAACTGTGCGAACTGTATTAATCTCTCTCCTCTTTCATTCCTTTCTCCAAATCCATATTTCCCCATTCCTTTTTCTTGGTCTTTCCTGTGTCCTACTTTGGCATTAAAGTCTCCCATTATGTATTTGAAGTGACTATTGTCGTTGCTGAGCGCTTGGGTTATTTCATTATAGAATTCTTTTATTTCGTCGTCACTATGGCTGATTGTTGGGGCGTATACCTGAATAATCTGGATAGTATATATTTTGGAGAGTCTTAGTGTTATGCTGGCTACTCTGTCTGAGGTGCTTGTTATCCTTATGATTCTATTTTTCCAGGTTTTCTTAATTAGGAATCCTACTCCGCTTGTTCTTCCTGTTGGTGTTCCTCGGTGATATAGAAGATTCCCTGATTCAAGTACATATATATATATATATATATTTTTTTTTTTTGGAAAAATTTTTCTTGGGATTGTAGGTTCCTAGTTAAACAAATCAAATGGTTTTTTTGGCTTTAATTAACATTTTTGATTTTGTTAACGTTTCGGACATATCGTGTCCTTCATCAGAACATAATTCTACAAATAGATGACAAAAAATTAACAATTTATACATTACATATGTCTATCCTAAAAATAACTTACCATAAAACAAGAGTTTGGCGAGCGCATGTTAAAATATGTTAAAATACACGAAAACAATCATTTTTATTAAAAACATTTAGTATCAATATAAAACCTACATACAACTGCCAGTACACTACATTATATTATGACAATAATTACTTCTTAAAAGGAACAAAAATTTTTATTGTTAGTAAATAGAACTAGTTCTTTTTTTGTATTGTATTCAGTAATTGTGATGGAACAAGGTTTTTAATACACATCAATTTTTGTCTTTTGAAAAAAATTTTACTGATGTTATTATGGTATAAGGATTTAGAAATATTACAGGATGTTATTTCATTTATAGACAATGCACCGGAAAAGACATCTATTTGATTAAATTAACATAAATTTTTGATAAATTATTTGTGTCAGATTTAGCATTGATAGAATATGGGTTTTTTTGGATTTCTATCATTTCATAGACTTCTCTTTTTTTTTGGTGGCTTTCAATCCTCAATATTTTTGTGCCGTCATAGTCAAATGTATGTTTGTGTTCAGAAATATGATTTGTCAGGGCTGTTCTGTTTTTTTTATCATATTTGTGGCCATTTAGGCGGTTTTTAAGATATTGACTTGTCTGTTCAATATATACACCTTTACAGTCTTTGCAAGGGATCTCATAGATGACATTGCTTTTTTTTTCTTTGGGAATTTTTGATTTTAGTTTACTAAAATTTGATTTCAAAAGATTATGTCCCTTGTGAGACACTGTTATGTTGTGATCTTTGAAAATGCTTCCAATTTTTTCTGAAAGTCCCGAAACGTATGGTAAAGAGAGATATTTTTTTTTGGGGTAAATTGTGTGAAATATTTTTATGTTGAGTTTGATTGTAAAAGAGGTATATACGGTTTTCAAATATTGTATTAATTAGTTTACTTGGGTAATCATTTAGACAGAGAGCTTCTTTAGCTTTTTTTATGGCGTTCTCTCGGTATTCGTAATCAGAAAGTTTTATGGCTCGATCTGCGAGTCCTATGACAACTGATTTTTTTTGAGACATCGGGTGTTGAGAATTAATATTCACGTATCTAGACGACCAAGTATCTTTTGTGTACCATTCAGTTTTAATCATGTTGTTAATGTGGTGAAGAGTTAAGTCTAAAAAATTTATTTTATTTTGTTGTTCTCTCTCAACAGTAAAATGCAATTTGTTGTGGAAGCTATTGAAATTGTCTACAACATTTTCTACTTTGTTTACTGGTACTAGTGCTATACAATCATCAACGTACCTAAAGAAAAAAGGAACTTTGTACTCCAAGTTTCCAATTATGGATTCTTCCAGATCTTCCATAACCAGTTGTGCAATTGCACAACCATCTGTTTGTTTGAAAAACCTCTCTCCATATACAAAATATGTAGAGTTTAATGTAAGGTTCACCGCTTCCAAAAATTCATTAAGAGGTATGTCAGTATGTGATTCAATTTTATCCCATTTTTTTAGTATTACATTTCTGGCTAAGTCAAAGGGTATGTTTGTATATAATGATATTACATCTAATGATATAAGTGTGTGATTATTTGGTAATACTATATTTTTAATTTTATTTTTAAAGTCGAAAGAATCTTTGATGTAATATTTGTTCTGGCCTACAACATTTTGTAATATATTTTTCAGGAACTTAGACAGATTTTCAAAAGGTGATTGGTTACACGACACAATGGGTCTAAGGGGAATACCTCTTTTGTGTAATTTTGGTAATCCATAAATTCTTGGTGGTTGAGAGTTTAAAATTTTAAGTTTTTTTGCAGTATTCGGTGATATATACATGTTATTTTCCCAGTGAGATATTAAGTCGTTATGTTTTTTTTGGTACACGTTAGTAGGATCGTTTTTTAGTTTTTTATATGTATCACCATTCTGTAATATATCGTTCATTTTATTGTCATATTCCATGTTGGACATAATTACTGTTTTATTAGACTTATTAGGTTTTAGAATTTTTAAATGATCATTTGCTTTTAGGAATGACCTAGTTTTTTTCGTTTTAATGATTAACTTTTGTTGTTGTTTATCCCTTATTTTATTTTTATTGGACTTGGTTTTGTGGTTGGTCAATAAATTACAACATTTAGATCTCAGATTATCTTTACGATCTGAGGGCAGGTTTGTTATTGCGACCTCAATATTAGTAATAATATCAGAAATAGGCAAGTCTTCTGCTTTTTCATATGGCAGAGCAAAGTTTGGCCCCAGACTAAGAATCTCCGACACATAATCAGGAATTACAGTGTCAGTCAGGTTCTCAATCCAGTCAGAAGTGTCTTTTGATGTGTTTTTGGTTTTCTTATTTAAAAGTTCAATTTTTTTTATATTTTTCTGTCTAATTTTCAGAAAGATTGTTTCAATTTTTGAAATTTCTCTTGATATAAACTGGTCTAAAATTTGTTGCGGTAAAATCGCTTGTAAATGTTTAGTTATTTTTGTTATTTCATTCTGTAAAATTATTAAATGCTTTGTCGTATCAGTAATCAATAAGTTTAATGTTTTTTGTACAAAGGCTTTTTTGACACGCTCGCAAAACTCCCGTTCGAGGCTTTTACAATTGAACGATAGGTGTTTAGTTTTAAATTTTAAAAATACAGGTGTAAGACAATCATTTTTACACCTCAGCAAAAATATTCTGCGGTTTTTTTGTTTACATTGCCTAAGGCAAAGATTAGAGTACAACTTCAGTTGCATTAATGTGGCCTCTCCATATTGTGTATTAATAGTAGAATATGATAGCATATCTTCTCCCATGCTTAGTATATTTTTAGTTTTGTTTTTTTTCTTGAACCTTATTTCATTATATATTTTTTTTGGAAAAATTTTTCTTGGGATTGTAGGTTCCTAGTTAAACAAATCAAATGGTTTTTTTGGCTTTAATTTTTTGTAGAATTATGTTCTGATGAAGGACACGATATGTCCGAAACGTTAACAAAAACAAAAATGTTAATTAAAGCCAAAAAAACCATTTGATTTTTTTAACTAGGAACCTTTAATCCCAAGAAAATTTTTTCCAAAAAAAATATATAATGAAACAAGGTTCAAGAAAAAAAACAAAACTAAAAATATACTAAGCATGGGAGAAGATATGCTATCATATTCTACTATTAATACACAATATGGAGGGGCCACAGTAATGCAACTGAAGTTGTTCTCTAATCTTTGCCTTAAGCAATGTAAACCAAAAAACCGCAGAATATTTTTGCTGAGGTGTAAAAATGATTGTCTTACACCTGTATTTTTAAAATTTAAAACTAAACACCTATCGTTCAATTGTAAAAGCCTCGAACGGGAGTTTTGCGAGCGTGTCAAAAAAGTAATTTTACAGAATGAAATAACAAAAATAACTAAACATTTACAAGCGATTTTACCGCAACAAATTCTAGACCAGTTTATATCAAGAGAAATTTCAAAAATTGAAACAATCTCTCTGAAAATTAGACAGAAAAATATAAAAAAAAATGAACTTTTAAATAAGAAAACCAAAAACACATCAAAAGACACTTCTGACTGGATTGAGAACCTGACTGACACTGTAATTCCTGATTATGTGTCGGAGATTCTTAGTCTGGGGCCAAACTTTGCTCTGCCATATGAAAAAGCAGAAGACTTGCCTATTTCTGATATTATTACTAATATTGAGGTCGCAATAACAAACCTGCCCTCAGATCGTAAAGATAATCTGAGATCTAAATGTTGTAATTTATTGACCAACCACAAAACCAAGTCCAATAAAAATAAAATAAGGGATAAACAACAACAAAAGTTAATCATTAAAACGAAAAAAACTAGGTAATTCCTAAAAGCAAATGATCATTTGAAAATTCTAGAACCTGATAAGTCTAATAAAACAGTAATTATGTCCAACATGGAATATGACAATGAAATGAACGATATATTACAGAATGGTGATACATATAAAGAACTAAAAAACGATCCTACTAACGTGTACCAAAAAACACATAACGACTTAATATCTCACTGGGAAAATAACATGTATATATCACCGAGTACTGCAAAAAAACTCAAAATTTTAAACTCTCAACCACCAAGAATTTATGGATTACCAAAATTACACAAAAGAGGTATTCCCCTTAGACCCATTGTGTCGTGTATCCAATCACCTTTTGAAAATCTGTCTAAGTTCCTGAAAAATATATTACAAAATGTTGTAGGCCAGAACAAATATTACATCGAAGATTCTTTCGACTTTAAAAATAAAATTAAAAATATAGTATTACCAAATAATCACACACTTATATCATTAGATGTAATATCATTATATACAAACATACCCTTTGACTAAGCCAAAAATGTAATAATGAAAAAATGGGATAAAATTGAATCACATACTGACATACCTCTTAATGAATTTTTGGAAGCGGTGAACCTTACATTAAACTCTACATATTTTGTATATGGAGAGAGGTTTTTCAAACAAACAGATGGTTGTGCAATGGGAGCATCTATCTCAAGCACAATTGCACAACTGGTTATGGAAGATCTGGAAGAATCCATAATTGGAAACTTGGAGTACAAAGTTCCTTTTTTCTTTAGGTACGTTGATGATTGTATAGCACTAGTACCAGTAAACAAAGTAGAAAATGTTGTAGACAATTTCAATAGCTTCCACAACAAATTGCAATTTACTGTTGAGAGAGAACAACAAAATAAAATAAATTTTTTAGACTTAACTCTTCACCACATTAACAACATGATTAAAACTGAATGGTACACAAAAGATACTTGGTCGTCTAGATACGTGAATTTTAATTCTCAACACCCGATGTCTCAAAAAAAATCAGTTGTCATAGGACTCGCAGATCGAGCCATAAAACTTTCTGATTACGAATACCGAGAGAACGCCATAAAAAAAGCTAAAGAAGCTCTCTGTCTAAATGATTACCCAAGTAAACTAATTAATACAATATTTAAAAACCGTATATACCTCTTCTACAATCAAACTCAACATAAAAATATTTCACACAATTTACCCCAAAAAAAATATCTCTCTTTACCATACGTTTCGGGACTTTCAGAAAAAATTGGAAGCATTTTCAAAGATCACAACATAACAGTGTCTCACAAGGGACATAATCTTTTAAAATCAAATTTTAGTAAACTAAAATCAAAAATTCCCAAAGAAAAAAAAAGCAATGTCATCTATGAGATCCCTTGCAAAGACTGTAAAGGTGTATATATTGGACAGACAAGTCAATATCTTAAAAACCGCCTAAATGGCCACAAATATGATAAAAAAAAACAGAACAGCCCTGACAAATCATATTTCTGAACACAAACATACATTTGACTATGACAGCACAAAAATATTGAGAATTGAAAGCCACCAAAAAAAAGAGAAGTCTATGAAATGATAGAAATCCAAAAAAACCCATATTCTATCAATGCTAAATCTGACACAAATAATTTATCAAAAATTTATGTTAATTTAATCAAATAGATGTATTTTCCGGTGCATTGTCTATAAATGAAATGACATCCTGTATATACCATAATAACATCAGTAAAAAATTTTTCAAAAGACAAAAATTGATGTGTATTAAAAACCTTGTTCCATCACAATTACTGAATACAATACAAAAAAAGAACTAGTTCTGTTTACTAACAATAAAAATTTTTGTTCCTTTTAAGAAGTAATTATTGTCATAATATAATGTAGTGTACTGGCAGTTGTATGTGGGTTTTATATTGATACTAAATGTTTTTAATAAAAATGATTGTTTTCGTGTATTTGATCATATTTCAACATGCGCTCGCCAAACTCTTGTTTTATGGTAAGTTATTTTTAGGATAGACACATGTAATGTATAAATTGTTAATTTTTTGTCATTTATTTGTAGAATTATATTCTGATGAAGGACACGATATGTCCGAAACGTTAACAAAAACAAAAATGTTATTTAAAGCCAAAAAAACCATTTGATTTGTTTAACTAGGAACCTACAATCCCAAGAAAAATTTTTCCAAAAAAATATATAATGAAATAAGGTTCAAGAAAAAAAACAAAACTAAATATATATATATATATATATATATATATATATATATATATATATATATATATATATTGCTTGCCACGCACTATTTTATAGAGGAGTTTTCTTTTCTTAAATTTCTACAGGTAGTATGAAGTCCAACTGTTCTTTAAAATTCTTTAGGTGCGAGCAACACCGGCTAGGGAGTATTCTGTAAGTAGGTTCGGCGTCACCAGTTTACCGACTAAACTGGAAGTCTCTAGTTGATCACGAACTGGTCGATACTCTACAAGCCACCGTAAACTACAAGGCCACTCCAAAAAAAGGGGGGGGGAATCAAAGTAATAATTGCCTCCTGGATAGTCTGCCAAGTAAAACACAGTCTCTTCAAATGTCACCAATTTAATAAAAATATGTAAGAAACATAGAAATAAAGGAAGATATAAGTGTTAAAGTTACAATAAGTTTTTTTTATTATAATAATATCTTTAAAGCTCTAAACCGCAACGTGATCACGTGTTCAACAAGTTAACTTAACTTTAATAATTAGCTTGATGTGAGATAAAGAATGCGCAATAGTAACTATGGCCTCGACTGGCCATCTAAGAAAATTTAAAAGAGAAAATAAACGAAGTACGAAACAAACAAAAATTTATAATAAAATAGACTTAGCTGATTTCCGTTTGTCCCCGAGAATCGCTGAATTATGGGAAACTTGAGGGCGTGAAGCACTGGGTATTGCAGTCAATGTCCAGGTAAATTTTTCGCCGAAAAAAACCCTAGAGAAGAAAACATAGAAAATCTCTAATATCTCAACACAAGATACAGGTCAAACGGAGGATACTTTCATAATAATTGTACAAAATTAATTATCGAATCACTTAATTATATTCAAAAAGTTAAATAGAATAATCACAGAAAATAAGAAAATTGAGTCATTGTGATTATAAATATATCAGTTAAAAGAAGTCCAATACCTATTGATTATCATATTACACAAATCATTTGATCCCCATTTGTAAAAAAAAAGAAACAAAAAGGTTTACGGAAACATTGACCCCCGCCCATGAAGTCGTTAACAAACTATGGCACAACAATAATACTAGTTAATATTTACAACTGAGTAATAAACATTAATTAAGAAATCAAATATCAAGTCAATTTAAACTCAAATCAATTAGCAAAATAGAAGAAGTGGTAAACAATAGTCATTAAAAAAAACTTAACTCACCTCTGGCTAGGAGGGTTTTTTAAAATTATGCTTGCGCTCGTACAAACGATTCAACAACGAAATAACTAAATACGGTATCCAAGTCAAAGACGGGATGTAACCACTGAGTGTCTGGAATCGAATCGACAAGTCCAAAAAAACGTGATTCGTTTATCCACCATAAAATTCTAATAGGAAGAAAGCAAAATAAATAAAACGCTGAATTTAGCGAATTTAGCATAACAAGCAGAATCGAGAAAATTACTCTTCAGTTATAAAATATGAATAGCTTACCTGAAGAACGGCAAAAAGTCCTACGTAGTAGTATTATCAATGAAATCTCCTCAAAAAAATTCAGAAAATAGCCAAGATAAATAAAAGATAAGATAACTTAATTGATAGATGGAGATAATTTATATAGAGTTTCAATCAAATCCAATACAAACTGGATAATAAAATTTTAGATTAAAAACTCTTCAATATGCTTTCTGTGGTAAAAAATACCACATGCGTAAAACTAAACTCCGATGCCAAACTTAATTTTCAGCTAGCAACCAGAATAAATCAGATGGACATTTAATTGAATTAAATTAAGGAATGAACTATAAAAAGCATGGATTTTCGATAAATTCAATAACAATCGGCAACTGTGTTCCTAATAGTACTAAGCCAGTGTATGAGCAGAAGGAAGAACATGTGTTCATAGCGCACACCTTCACGACAAATATAACCGATATAAACATTATATTTTGTTATAAATAAGCATAGGATTGTTTACTAGAATATTGTGATCTCTTGGACAAAACAAGCGCTCAATAATCGGAGTTGTTAACCAGGGAGAAAAGTGATATAAAAGTTTCCTCCACCAAGTGTTTATTCACATGTTGACCTAGAAATTAAAACGAAGTGTTCGTCATGTGTCTGAATTTAATTAAGAAATTAGAATAATCCAATATCAACTTAAGTACTGGAAAAGGAAGTGAAACAGAAAAAAACCCACCGGGATTATCAGGTCAGTAACCTAAAACCAGAAGTGGGGACAATCAAAAGTCGATACACTCAAACTCTCAACCAAAATAACTTTCATTTTTGTTAATATTATTTGTAATTTTCCAATTTCAGACTAAACAGCCTAATATACATATCAATAGAGAATCTTAGTGCCGAATACCACATAGAGAAGTTTATAAATAAACACATCCCAGTTATTCACAAGAGATTTTTCGAATTACCACCTGGAAACAACTATGGATGTGCTAACAAAGTCAAATGAATAACATATACAAAATTCACATTGGATATGGATTAAGTTCGTCGGTGGGTTTTTGAAATAATATGAAAGAGGTTAATAAATTCAACAATCGATAATCTTTTATTAGCAACAATATTCTATTGACAAAAATAATATGGTTAAAAGAAAAGTAGTTACAGCAAAATAAAAATCGCAAACTAAAAATAAACAGTGCGTTAACTGAACTCTGAAATAAATGTAATTGTGAGGTATTTTAATTAAATAAAATAGAATAACAATTGGAGTTAACTTATTGATAAAAAAAACATTAACATTGAAACAACCTTGCTAATATGGTGAAGGTGATAATAATTACTGTAATAAACACAGTAGTAACTTAGTTTTGATAAAGGTATCATTTAAATATTATGATTACGACGTAATCGATATAGAGAAGTTATTCGAATGAGCGTTTAGCAAGACTTAATGATCAATTTAGACCGTGACAATATATATATATATATATATATATATAAAATCAAAAATCTCTCGATATCTTAGGGATTCCGTCGTAAGTAGGGCTGAATTAAACTCTTATTTACTACCCAACGTTTCGAAAAAATTTATTTTCTTTTTCAAGGCTGGAATATGGAGATGTTGGTATATTTCATTAATTAACAATTTTTATACTTACGTGTTAGGTGAGGTAATAATTATTAAAACAGTTCATACTCGGAACAACAAAAAAAATATATTTTATATATAGATACTTTTTAAGTACTAATTCAAAAGGATCTTTTCGATTTGAAGGAACATTATAAGTTTGTCAGAGTGTCACAGTTTGAGTGACAGTTTTTGGTTGAGACTAACCCAGTTGATGTGTTCAACTTTATTACTTAAGAGACAGTCTTCATTATTAGTATCATGACTTGTCACTTAATCATGATCCTATGAACAAAGGAAGTCTTATATATCATATATTCTCCCTTGTCAACGAGCGAAAGTTTTAAGATATATTACACTCACTAATTACCTCACTCAAATCTCACGATAACAAGAGTGAATGTAGTATATACACAACAACTCCGTTATAACTCATTAGTTATATAGATGTTTATATTTATAAGTGAGAAATATTTACAATTTGATTGTTCTTATGTTGTTGGTCAAATGAAAGGAGATATGCATAAGTGTAATTTACATGGTTACTTTCTCTCTTTTTATTAAGGACTTTTCATCTAAGGCAGTCTCAAACATTTGTAGGCAGGATCTTTTGGTTTATATATATATATATATATATATATATATATATATATATATATATATATATATATATAACTATATTTATTTACTTAGATAGTTCGATAATGAGAGACTCCTTTGAGTTTTCGTGAGGGATTAAATACATTTCATATCAAAAGCAAATGTATCAAAATTGGAAATACGTCTCCTATTTTCTGAACATTTGGAAATAAATGTGGTCACTGGCGAGAGAAAGTGTACACGAAACTTACTGTAAATTCTCAGATGACATAATCCAAATCAACTCCGTTTTGCAAAATGTATGAAGTGAATATAGGATGTGTCTACCCCCTCACAACCAGAGAAAAAAATTGAAAAAAAATTGTTTGAACGAGAGACGTCCTTACGAAGGTGGCTAAATTTTCTTCAAAGTGATCATTCATATGAAGATGGGAGGAAAGAAAAAACAAAGGGACGGTGATCCCTTCACGGTAGTGAAGACCAGAAGAAATATTTGTAGACATAATTACTAATGAGAAAAAAAAATGGAAAATAATCCCACCCTATACATTGACTATCAACGGATGAGTAATCAATGAAAAAAATAGAGGGGTACGAGGAAGGAAGAAGAGAAAGACAAACAGCTCATAATATGAACGAGAAAAACAATCTATAAATCTTCCAGTATATTTGATTTAAATGTACCTTTCCTCAAAGTATCTCGAACCGAACGATCAACTTCAGTTTGGTAAAAGGGACCCCGCGAGAGATCGTAAGTCGCGCTGTGGTCAGAACTTCCGTTGACCTTCCGTCCAACATCTATCGATTCCAGGCATAAGAAAACGATAATACAAATCGATGATCAAAAACGATAAAAAAAAATTTCGAATTCCGGAGCGAGTCCGAGGAATCTCGATTAAACACCCTAACAAAATACAGGCTAAAATTTTAAGGGAAGTTATAATGACTCCAGCATTCCACAGCAGTACTATCCAAAAATCCCTGGAACAATATTTAAGCCATGTTGACCTAATCGCCTAATCCTGGAACAAATTCCAGACTGTTCCGAGCTCTCCTAATACCCACTACTGAGTAACCCAACAAAAAAATACAAAAGAGAATATCTATAGGTAGCAATAAGATATGAATTAGTTAAGAAATTTAAATTAAAGGGAGAAACTAAATCAAATTAAGCTAAACACAATTCATAATACAAGTTAACATCTCGGATATTCAGTTTAATAACTGAGATATAAAGGTAAGAAATTTAGATAATAACTTTGGACCTCCTAAGAAATGAATAAGTATTAAACATATATGCAAAGTCAAATTACAAGATTCTCCACAAATATAAAAAAACAATCCCCTCTAGGTATAAATTCAAACAACAAATTATTTGTCTGTAAAGATAAGATACGTTGTAGACAAGTTGACATGAGGTTCAAGATCATGGCCCAAAACATTGTCTATAAGTCTCTGCCTGGTGGCTGGGGCGTTAAGTAAACCAAATGGTGGACGTTTGAATTGAGACAAAATCCAGTTAGGCACTGTAAAAGCAGTATATTGCCTTGAATATTTGGACGGCGGAGCTTGTCAATAAGCGGACTTGACATCTAAACTATACAGGTATTTGGCCTCACGCAACTTCTCTAAAATATCAGTTACCTGGGGAAGAGGGTAAGTATCTCGAACGGTAACAGCATTTAACTTCCTATAGTCCACGCAAAATCGGTATAGATTAGAAGAATTAATGGGGAATGTTACTTACTATTTTGAGGAATCATTTCATACTTCTCCTTTAACAGGAGTCTACAAACTTAGGTCCGCACACTAAATCCGGCCCGCCACAGATAATAGCTTATTATTGTTGTTACTGTGATAAATTCGATGGAAAACACATGATAACGCTCAGGAACAAGTATGATACGCAGATAATTTAACTCAAGCACAATAACTAGAAATATTTCGAATCAGTTTCACTAATATTGTAAAACTTGTAGAAAGTACAAATGATATTTATGTATGGCTGAGATCTCAATGACAGACCCAGAATGATTATTGAGAATCATCATTGCAATTATATTAAATTCAAAGGATCAAGTAACAAAAAAATATCTTCAGATCAATTAAAGCTAAGATTACATAATCAACTAACTAATGTTGCTGAATATTTTACATGTCTTTCATGTAATTGAAACACTACTGTCATATATTAAGGACTTTTTCAATATCCGCCGTGATAACTCAATACCAATTAATCAGGACGAAGCTGGTTTTCTTATTGCAATTTTATTTTTTCATAATTCATTTGTTTAGTTGACCAACTATTGATTCCAGGAAAAAATCCAGAGAGGTGTTTTGGAGAAATATATATTTTTTTGTTTGAAATCTCGGGATTTTTAAATTGTTGATTTCAAAAGGTTAAAAAGAGTTAAAAGCTGAATTTTTCCTTTCTTCATTGATGTTTTAGCAAAAATTTTAGAATACTCCACATCTTAATATGCCTTTAATACTTCAACGACCTCTGGCGCCGTATTCAAAAGTTTGTGTTCTCCAAAAAGTCATACGTTAATTTGAGGTTGATTTCATTGGAAGTTGATAGCTCAATTTCTTGTAGGGCCTCTGTTCTTTCAGCATTTTCTTCTGGTTAGGCTTAAAATTGGAGGTCATTTGGGGTTTCATAGTCAGATTTCGTATTATAGGCCCAATTAGGTTTCTATAAACGTACAGTACCATATACAAGGACATCATTGTGTGATGTGAGGAAAATTATATTCTTCTCTTAATATCCGATTTTCCTTCTATCAGTGACAAATTTCTACCGTATCAATTAGAATGTCGTATTGAATCAATCTGGAGCTTCTATTAAATCAATTAAAAAGCAGTTTGCAAAACAGACTTTTTTCAGTGAACTGTCGAATTCACTTAGAAAATGAATTTAAATTAATTTTCCAATTGAAAATAAACATAGTAGTATGTAAATGTAAGAGATGTTTTGTAGTAAAACAATATTTAAAATTATTGCTATGTTCAACATTTTTTAAAAAAAAATCGCTGTGGTGTAATATTTGCTATAGGCAAACATTCTATCATTAAATGCGATATCATCGCCATCTTGCAGTTAAACGTCGCACCAAAAATATAATTAAACGGATTCATAGTTGAAGTAGATTTCTACATTCGGATTTTAATGGTTATTATCGAACAATTACTGTTTGTTATATATAAAGACTTCTACATTTCCTGTTTATCACCATCTAAGTTTAGTCTCAGTCTCCTATTCTGTTTAAAAAAATGGCAGTATGATATACTTTCTTGTCTTGTAGATTTATTTGGAAATAAGCTGCAATAATTTGAAAATAGATGGCATTCCATGAAATATTGAGAAATTAATCGATAAATCCTTTAACACCATTATTTATACAATCTCTCCAAAAAATTGATTACCAGTCTAGCAGATGGCACTGCATCACTAATAAATTGCATAAATGTATTTTATGGGTATCAGAAGCTTGATTTTTAAATTATAAGATATTTGTAGATGGGGTATTGATATCTCCTAGTATTGTTTATTCACTTGACATTAGTATAGTCATTTGAAAGGGTCTCTAAGGACTTTTGTAAACTCGTTTAAGTAGATAGATTGTATATTTTTTAGTTGTATCATTCTATTTTCAAGTTAGCCTCTATGTAACGGAATAACTACCCTTGGGCACAAAAGTTTTCTGTTCTTTGAAAAAAAATTGTATAGAAATGAAACGATGAATGAAATACGTTCAAACTGTAGAAAAGAGGAAAATGGTCATTGCAATTGTTATGAGCAGCAAAAAAATAAGTTAGCAACCGAATTGACGAAATAAACTGTCAAAACTTGCAAGAAATAATGAACAACCATGTGGATAATACAAACAAATTGAAAATTTTACTAGATTAACAACCCATTCGAAAGGGTCTGAATATATCAAAATGGCCAAAACCTTTCCCAAAAAATTGAAGACGTATAGGAAGCAAGACGGAAACGAGATATCACCTTGTGAGTAGTTTCAAAAAATCGAAAATTAATCACTCTAACACATACTGAAAGCACAACCCCTTCGAAAGGGTCTAATGGTATTTATCAAAATGGACAAAAATAGCCAAAAAATTGAAAACGTATAGAAAGCATAACGGAAACGTATTATCATATTGAGAATAATCTCGAAAAATCAAAAATAAATGTATCCAACATATACTAAAAGCACAACCCTTTCCAAAGTGTCTAAGGGTATCAAAATGGCCAAAAGAAGAGTCCGTATAGCAAGCATGACGGAAACGGGGTGACATCTTGTGAATAGTATTGAGAAGCAAATCTCTTCAACATCTACTGAAAGCACAACCATTTCGAAAGGATGTAACTGTATAAAATTGGCCAAAAAGTACCCCCAAAAATTGAAAACTCATAGAAACCATGACCGAAAGGGGGTATCACCGTTTGAATAGTTTCTAAAAATCAATAATAAGTCACTCCCGTACATAATGAACGCACAACCCTTTCGAAAGTGTCTAAGGGTATCCAAATGGCCAAAAACTACCCCAAAAGTGTTGAAAACGTATGGGAAGCATGACGGAAACGGGGTATAACGTTATGAGTCGTTTTAAAAATAAAAAATGAATCACTAACAAAAAAAAGAAGCACAACGCCTTCGGAAGGGGCCAAAACTACTCTTAAGAATTAGATAGTATAGAGAGCATGACGGAAATGGAGTATCTATCATCTTGTGAATAATCCCAAAAAGTCGAAAAAGAATAACACATACTGGAAACACTGCCCCTTCGAGTAGTTAAGAGTTGCCCCTGTTAAAAGTAATCACTATAAACTGACAGATAATTCAAAAGTGACATTTTCACGGAATTTCTGTCGGTCAATGGCAGTTGTAGTTGTGCTGTTAGTATTTTCAGATATAAATAAGCAAATGGAAAACTAGTTTTATTTTGGGTCATCGACATTCAAAACCATCAGATCTAAGGGTATCAAAATGGAAAAAAAATACCCCAAAAAATTGAATACATATAGAAAGCATGACGGAATAGTCCCTAAAAATCGAAAATAAATCAGTCCAACATCAATATGCTAAAAGTACAACGCCTTCAAAAGGGTTCAAGGGTATGAAAATTGCCAAAAACAACCCCAATAAAATTGAAAACGTCTAGGAAACATTATGGAATCAGGGTATCACCTTGTAAATAGTTTCAATGAATCAAAAAAACACTCCAATATATTTTAAAAGCACAACCCCTCCGGAAGGGTCTAAGGGTATCAAAATGGCCAAAAACTACCCCAAAAAATTGAAAACCCATAGAAACCATGACGAAATTGGGGATCCCCCTGTGAATAATTCAAAAATTAAAAAATATATCACTCCAACACATACTTAACGCACAACCCTTCGAATCTTTCTTGAGATTACTCACAAGGTAATCATCCATTTCCGCCAATCTATATATACGTTTTCAATTTTTTGGGGTAGTTCTTGTCCATTTTGATACTCTTAGACCCTTTCGAGGGAGTTGAGCTTTTAATTTATGCTGAAGTGATTTATTTTTAATTTTCTTGAACTATTAACAAAGTTAAGCTCTCTAAACGTTTTCAATGTTTTAGGTTATTACTTTTCCGCCCAACCTTTCTATATGCGAGAAAAGTATAGGTTTACCCAGAAAAAACTTGGAAATTTGATATTTTTTTTGAGTTATTTTCACGTTTTCCATCAACAACAACACGAAAAAACGGTTTTTAGAAAAAAAATCATGTGTGTATGTCGTCGTCGTCATGGTCGTCGTCGTCGTCGTTGTCGTTGGCCACTTTTCCCTTACATGTCTTGTTAGCACGATACAGACTCCGGAGTACAATAAGTCATTAATTTTATGATTGAATATGGTTAAGGACATGTCACAGATGAACCCTATTGATTTTCAGTTCACCAGAGCCAGTACAACGGGTGCTATGGTACTTGAAGTACGACATTTTGCCATTTTTTGAGAAATTTCAATTTGTTACCACGATACAGCCTCCGGAGTTCAACAAGTTACCAATTTTATGATTGAATACTATTCAGGACATCTCACGGATACACCCTATTGATTTTCAGCTCACCAGAGCCAATACACCAGGTGCTACAGTACTTTAAGTACGATATTTTTGTCATTTTTTGTTAGCATGATACAGCCTCCGGAGTATATATAAGTGACCAATTTTATGATTGGATATTATTCAGAGCATCTCAAAGATGAATCCTATTGATATTCAGCTCACTTAAACTAGTACAACAGGTGCTATGGTACTTGAAGTACCAAATTTTTGTCATTTTTGGAGAATGTTCAGTTTGTTAGCACGATACAGCCTCCAGAGTGTATACGATTGATCAACTTTATGATTGAATATTGTTCAAGGTGTCTCACAGATGTACCCTATGGATTTGCAGTTGACTAGAGAGAGTACAGCGGGTACTATAAATCCTGATATAGTAAATTTTGGGTTATTTTTGGAGAAATTTCGGTTTGTTAGCACGATACATCCCCCGAAGTGTATACAAGTAACACTTTTATGATATAATATTGTTCAGGGCCAGAGATGTGGAAAAGTTAGTTTTAATCTTTAAAAGCGTTTATTTTTTGTCCATTTTGATACCGTAAGACTCTTTTGGATAGGTTGTGCTTTCAGCATGTGTGAGAGTGATTCATTTTCGATATTTTGAAACTATTCACAAGGTGATACTCCTTTTCCCTAATGTTTTCGATACTTTCCCAATTTTTTGGGGCAATTTTGGCCATTTTGTTACTCTTAGATCCATCCATTCGGAGTTTTACTTTTAGTATGTGTTAGAGTGATTCATTTTCGATTTTTTATACTATTCACAAGGTGATAATACATTACCGTGATGCTTTCTACACGTCTTCTATTTTTCGGGGTAGTCTTTGGCCATTTTGATAGTTTTGACACTTTCTGAATATCAGTCAAATATTTCTGCTGTTTTGGAATTTCCAATTCACAATGTAATTTGTTTACGAACCTAATGAAAAGTATGATATGATGGTTGTGGGCTTGTGCGTTCATTATGTACGGGAGTGATTTATTTTTGGTTTTTAGAAACGTTTCAAACGGTGATACCTCGTTTCGGTCATGGCTTCTATAAGTTTTCATGTTTTGGGAGTAACTTTTTGGCAATTTTCATACACTTACATCTTTTCGAAGGGGCTGTGCTTTTAGTAGATGCTGAAAAGATTTACTTCCTGATACCATTCACAAGATGTTAACCCGTTTCCGTCATGCTTGCTATTCGGACTCATTTTTTTGGGAGTTATTTTTTGGCCATTTTGATACCCGTAGACATTTTGGAAAGGGTTGTGCTTTTAGTATATGATGGATAGATTGATTTTTGAGATTATTCACAACATGATAATCCGTTTCCGTCATACTTTCTATACATTTTCAATTTTTTGGAGTGTTTTTGTCCATTTTGATACATACCATTAGCCCCTTTCAAAGGAGTTGTGCTTTCAGTATGTGTTAGAGAGACTCATTTTCTATTTTTTGAAACTACTCACAACGTGATATCTCGTTTCCGTCTTGCTTCCTATACGTTTTCAATTTTTTGGGAAAGGTTTTGGCCATTTTGATATCTTCAGACCCTTTCGAATGGGTTGTTGATCTAGTGATATTTTCAATTTTTCTGGATTACCCACATTGCTCTTCATTATTTTTTTCAAGTTTTGATAGCTCATTTCGTCAATTGGGTTGCTAACTTATTTTTTTCTGCTCATAACAATTTCAATGACTATTTTCCTCTCCTCTACAGTTAGAACGTATTTCACATTTATATACAATTTTTATTAAAAGAACAGAAAACTTTTGCGCGCAAGAGTAGTTATACTCTTACATAAAGGCTAACTTGAAAACAGAATGGTTCAGCTAAAAAATATACAATCTATCCACTTAAACGATCTAACAAAAGTCATTAGTGACCCTTTCAAATGACTATACTAATGGCAAATGAATATACAATACTGGGAGATATCAATATCCCAACTACACATATCTTATAATTTCAATATCAAGCTTCTGATACCCATAAAGTACATTTACCTACTACTACCCCTGTAAGTAGTCAAAAACACACAGTCGGCAATCAATGTAAGACGTCTATTACGAACGATAAAACAAAACGCACGGCTGTAAAGTAAATCGCACGGCTTCCATATAGCAACCACTTAGGAACTGTCAATAGACGTAGCCATTTTATTCAAAATGTATTACTTAGATATTTGATGTTGAATTTTATTCTATTTATAAATGGTAGATAACATTTATTAGATAGGAGATTGCATTTAATTCTAAGAGTTATTTGGAATTATATGATAATTGGTTCCGTTTCATTCAATCCGCATCTTTTAGCTGTCTGAATGTATCTCACATTAGTAAACAATAGTTTATTATACACCAAGCGACTAAAGTGGCCCATTTAATCTCGCGGGAGGTGTTTGATTCCTGAGGGAAGTAATCCACCTAAGGGATTAATGTCACTTTAGTCGAGAGGTGTATACGCTATGTTATGCAATTCCGGTAATTCTACATACTTTTTAATAAAAATAAATACCACTTAGGACGGACTTTTACGAAACTTGGCTGGGCATCGAGGGTTAACTTCTAAAATGCTTGGTTGGGCATCGAAGAGCGACTTTTAAAAAACTTGGATGGGCATCGATGATGTACGTTTTTACTTGTACTTTAAATACCTTAATAAGATTATAAACCCAAGTACAAGTGGGTCGTAGGTAAAGTATAGTACGTAACTCGTGATGTAACGCATTTTACGCACTCTCGGAATTACGCACTCGCCGCTACGCGGTTCGTGCGTAACTTTTCCGTTCGTGCGTAAAATGCTTCTTACAACACACGTTACGTAATATACTATTATGCAATTTATTGGTAATGCTGTGCCATCTGCTAAACTGGTAATCAGTTTTTTGGAGAGATTGTGGAAGCATTGATGGATTAATTTCTCAATATTTCATGGAATGCCATCTATTTTCTAATGTTTGGAGCTTATTTTCAAATAAATCTACAAGACAGGAAAGTATGTTCATACTGCCATTTTGCTTAAACAGAATACGAAACTGTAAGACTAAGCTTAGATGGCGATAAACAGGAAATGTAGAAGTCTTTATATAACAAACAGTAATGTTTCAATAGTAACCATTAAAGTCCGAATGTAGAAATCTACTTCAACTATGATCCCGTTCAGTTATATTTTTGGTTCGACCGTTTGACTGTAAGATGGCGATGATATCGCATTTAATGATGAAATGTTTGCCTATAAGAAATTTTAGGTATTTTTTTACTAAAAAACATCTCTTACATTCCATGTCCATACTATTTCGTTTATTTTTAATAGAAAAATTAATTTTAATTCATTTTCTAAGTGAATTTGACAGTTCACTGTACAAAGTCTGTTTTGCAAACTGTTTTTTAATTGATTTAATAGAAGCTACAAATTAATTCAATACGACATTCTAATTGATACGGTAGAATTTTGATTATCTTATAAACACTCATCCATGAGGAATTGCGACGTCGCATATTAAGAGAAGAATATAATTTTCCTCACATGTATGGAACGGTACGTTTATAGAAACCTAAGTGGGCTTATAGTACGAAATCTGAGTATGAAACCCCAAATAACCTCCAATTTTAAGCGTAATCAGAAGAAAATGTTGAAAGAATAAAGACCCCACAACAAATTTGAGGAATCAATTCAACCTCAAATCAACGGATGACTTTTTGGAGAACATAAAATTTTGAATACGGCGCCAGAGGTCGTTGAGGCATATTAAGATGTGGAGAATTCTAAAATTTTTGATGAAACATCAATGAAAAAAGGAAATATTCACTTTTGAAATCAACAGTTTGAAAGGACTGAGTTTTCCAAACAAAAAGAGATATATTTCTCCAAAACACCTCTGGATTTTTTTCCTGGAATCAATAGTTTTGCGAAGAAAAATTAGGTCAACTGAACAAATGAATGATCAAAATATATAATTGCAATAAGGAAACCAGCTTCGTCCTGATTAATTGATATCGAGTTATTACGACAAAGTTTGAAGAAGTCCTTAATTATGACAATAGTGTTTTAATCACAATTACATGAAAATCGTTACACATATCTTGAAACATACGAAATATTCAGCAACTTTAGTTAGTCGATTATGCAATCTTAGCTTCAATTGATCTGAAGATATTTTTTTGTTACTTGTTCCTTTGATTTAAAATAATTGCAATGATGATTCTCAATAATCTTTCTGGGCCTCTCATTGAGACCTCAGCCAAACCTAGAAATTACTCATTAACACTACAATTATATACTCATTAATATATATCAAGCAGATCGTTGTTGCAATTTTCTAATAGTATTCCAATGGTGCAATTTGAGAATTTGCATAAATGTGCTTGCGGACTTTTGCCTTTTGATGATCTACACACTTGGGTGAAATAATATTCTGCAAAATGAAATACAAAAAGGAGGTTATAGATAATATCTAGTTAACCGATGAGCATCTTAAATATTTTTTGTTAATTATTGGTACCAATAAAATTGGTCCACAATTGCAAACTAATGATAATGGAAAATCAGAATTAAATGAATATCATTTGTACTTTCTACAAGTTTTACAATATTAGTGGGACTGATTAGAAGTAATTCTGGTTATTGTGCTTAAGTTAAATTAATTCTCCTAACCTATACGACTTTTCCAAAATAAGATTTGATAGATATTGCCACTTTGACATCTCAAGTGATTCGATTATTGCTTATCTACAATACACAAACATAGATCCTTACATCTCCCCCTCAAGAATGAAAATTTTGGTACGAAATAACACATAACTAATTACTGAGCTCGGTATCTTCTTGATCTGAGGTACTAGGAGTTGGGAGTTGAAATGAGTTTAGAGATATGAAACAAATTTGATTCTGTTTTTTGTGTCCAGTATCAACTATATAAATATTGATTTTGATATTGTCCTTGAAATCCTGTAGGGTCCAATTCTCATTTCGTCTAATTTTTTTCGATTTAATTTGTTCCCATGTTCAACATATACCCAATCCCCTATGTTGGAGTCATAATCTTTTCTGTTCTTGTCTTATTATATTCGTTGTATTTGGTACTCTTATCGAAGGCAATTTTCCTATCAAATTATATTTTATTGGAGAAATTGAGTTATTCCTCATGATGCGGCCCAAGTATTGCACAGCATCCAGTGTAAATGTGCATTTTGAGAGCTTCAATCTGAAACCTTCTTCCATTCTTGCTTTTAGCAATTGAGATAGGTGATTTATATGCTCTTCAAAAGATTTAAAAGACATTATTATTTCGTCTACATAGTGAAGGTGTGTCTGAGTCTCCTGGTATTTAAAAAGGAATGGATGAGTATATTGTATATTTTCCAAGAACTTTCCTCATAAAAAGTTTGGTAGCCATTGTTATCCTCACTCCACTATAATTCAGTTATAACTACCCAAATTACTTCTACATGTGTCTGAAAACTCTTCATACATCGTATAAGTTATACCAAAATAAACGTATCAACACAAAAAATATGTTATTTGCTGATGTTTTATTCAATAGTTGAAAATTGTTGATTCCTATGGATTTAGTCTATCAATAAACCACTACTTTAATCAATCAAAAATATATTAGCCTAATAATAAAATGAATAGTATAGTTTGTTAGTTTTAACTACTCTGTTATTAATATCGGCTTCTTGTGGTCCGTTTTCGTCTATTATTGTTCCAAGGTATTGAATATGTTTTATCTGTTCTATTCTGTCGGAGTCTATCTATATATTTATTTCTTCTTTTTCTCTTCCAATGACCATCACTTTGGTTTTTTTTGTTTATATTCATACCTATACCTAACAGTACCATATTCCACACATTCATTTTTGGCTAGTAATAACACGTCGTCCGCAAATACTCCCTTACTGATGATTACTCTGCATAATTGCAAATGGCCTACACATAATTCTTTACTTAGTGTTCTGCATTTCTTAATAATCTCGTCCATGTACATAATAAATAATAACGGGCTTAGGCTCCCCTCTTGTCTTAGTCCTATATTTGTATTAAAATTTTCTATTTTATTATTTTTTATGACTTCGTTCTCGTTGTTGTTATAAATCGTTTGTATTATTCGTATCAGTTTCCCATTTAATCCTCTTTTTGCTAGTATTCTCCACAATCTTTCTAGAGGTACTCTATCAAAGGCTTTTTCTAGATACAAGAAAGCTACGAAGATTTTTTTTCTCTTATTGCTTTTTTTGTCATCTGTTTTATAGTGAATATGTGGTCTTGGATACTTCTTCCACTTCTAAATCCACTTTGTGATTCAACTAATGTATCTTCTATTGTCGATCAAATTCTTCTTTCTATCACCTTTTCCAATATTTCCACCACATTGTTAATTAATGTTATTCTTCGATAGTTATTGCAGTATTTCACATCTCCTTTTATAAAAATTGGTACTGCCAGTCAGTTGGGAGCACTTCTCCTTCTATAGCTTTGTTGAGTATGTGTCGCACTATATCTCTTCCTTTTTGTCCAATATTTTTTATCATCTCTGTTGTAATTTTGTCATATCCAGGTGCTTTTCCATTTTTAATTACTATTATGTATTACTTGTTTTATTTCTCCTTTAATTATCATTATTTCTACATCTTGCGGCATATTAATTCGGTTTTGTTCCTTTTTATCTTCTGTATCATTAAGTAGTTCTTGATAATATTCTTTCCATCTTTGTATGATTTGTTCCTCTTCTGTTAATATTTCACCATTCTTATTTTTTATAAAAAATGTTTCCTGCTTCTTTGCTTATCACATACTCTTTAATGCATTATAAAAAAGTTTCTGGTTTGCTTTAGCGTCATCTTCTATTTTTTCTCCAAATTTCTTCCAGTGTTCGTTCTTCGATGCTTTAATCAGTTCTTTAGTTTTCTTTCTTTTCTCCCTATGGTTATTATATTTTTCTTCCATTCTATTAGGTATGTATTGTTTCCATGCTAGTTTTTTTTGTTTCACGTGATTTTTTATTTCTATCTTCCACCACGAAGCTTGTTTCATATGGCTTAATTTTGTATTTATCCCGCACAGTTCTCTTGCAGTATCTAGTATGATGTTTTTAAAGTAGTTCCATTTATCCTCTATATTTCTGATTTTAATTTGCTCATTATCAAGTTTTTCATTTATTATTTTTTCTCTTAGTTTGTACGTTTTTATTGTTTCATGCTGGACTTTTTCTTTTTCTGGTGTTGTATTTATGTATCTTTACATTTCGTCTTCTCTAAATTTGGAGTCTACTACAAAATGATCACTGTCGATTTCTGGTTCTCTCCTTACTGTTGTGTCTTTTATCAATTTTTGGTATTGTCTTTCTATTAGTATATAATCTGTTATTGATTTTTCGTTTCTGGTCTTTGTCTATCTCTTGCCTGTTTGTGAATGTCCTTATGTCCTTATGTTGTCCAAGGACTTAGCTCTGAACAGAAAAGAGTGGAAAAAATTCGTGAAAGGAAAGTAACATATCACCCCACACCACTAAGTGGTTGATGGGTTTTCAGATTATATCTTCGTTTCAATAATAATGATTTCCCATAATATAATATCTCATAATATTATATGTTCATACATTATGTCAAAATTAATCATTCATTTTCAGGGCATATATTACCAATGATATTCCTTACAGATATGACAGATTGTTTTACCCCGTATACATTTCAATTGAAACTTTGGATGCAATTAAAACTGAAACACAAAAAACTATCCGGCATATGAACTATAATGCATGAAATACCATATTATCCAATATCAGAAATGGGGTGATGTTATGTCAGAAACAGACTCGCAATTATCATACAATTAATTTTATTTTTTCTACAACTGCTATTAAATGTAGCGTATTTCTCATAGTTTACTCAATTGCAAAACCATATCTTGCTCATACCGTGAGAAACATTATTTTTATCTTACACCACTCGAAAACCCAATTTTCGTGGTTCTATCAGGACGGGAAAGTAGGCATTTGAACGGCTAGGTGAGAAAAATTTCATGAAATGGCTAATGCAATTAAAATTAGTGCTTAGAAAAATTAAACTCAGAACTCGGAAAGTCATTGAAATATTTCATCCACAAAGAGAAAATTAATGTAATAATTAGCTGGTTATTGGTTGCGCCCTATTTGTATTATGTGCTAGAAAAATTGACAGTGATGACACTTGACAATAATTTGTGAATGTAAAAGTGTCAAAGCCCTCAAATCATAGTGGAGAAAATTATTAATAAATATAACGTCTAACCTCACAAAATAAGATAACTTTTGCGTATGCTAAAGTGTTGAGTATAATTACTAATATGTTCAATTATGAATGCTGAACTGCAATGACAGCTTACAAGGTTCTTGTTTCAAGTTGGCTTTAATAATATTAATGTTAAATGAATAAAACAAGATTATTCATGAACACGTGTATATTCTGCTCTCTATGACATAACCGCCTTCTCTGGTCTGTCGCCTGTCACGCGACCACAGATCATCGAAGCTTGACATGTCATCTCATATACATAACATCTCCCTTTTTTGGACTTTGTCAATATTAAAATTATTGAAATACAAATAACTAATATTAAAGACTATATACTAGATATGAAATTAACATTTTTTTTTTTTTTTTTTAACAAATAACAATTACTCAAGTCTATAAAAGTGAACATTGCAATATCATTTTTTTTTTTGCTATGTATAATAGTCTCTTAACTTATTTGTTACATTGATGACTCGACCTGATCTTGTGCATTTGCTATTTGTTTCCTTGTCAATGACACCTTGACATTCATTTGGCTTTTTATTATTGTTAGTTTTATAATCATTTTCGTTATTATATAAATCAGTGCTATTAGCCACACAAGTGTTCTCGCTAGATTTATCAGCGTTACTGGGTTTGCAGTTTGCGTTTACATTTTCGTTGTTGTTTGACGCATTTATAAACGTTGGATTTTCTGTATTTTTTAGAAAGGAAGAATTTCTTCTATAAACTCTGCCACTTTCATCACTCACAAAGTATGATCGTGGAGTGTTACTATTTGAAATAACTTTTCCCGGTGTCCAACACCCATCCTTCTTTAATTTAAATAGTATATCTTGATTTTCATTAAAATCTGAGCTGCTTTGAGCAGATTTATCATGATAGTTTTTTGATAATAATTTTCTTTCTACTTTTTTCTCATACTCATTAGTGACTTTGGGTTCCAATAATTTGTTGGATATAGGCAAACCTGTTCTTAGTAACCTGCTCTGTAATAACTCTGATGGTGAGACATTAAGACCACATAGTGGTGTAACTCTATAATTTAGCAAATGAAGAAACATTTCGTCTTCGTTGTTACACTTTTTTAATATCTGTTTACAGATGTGTACTGTTTTTTCAGCCAACCCATTCGATCTTGGGTACCTGGGGCTCGTAAAAACACATTGTATATTGTATTGATTACAAAACTCTTTAAATTTTAAGCTGTTGTATGGATTGTTATCGGATATAAATTTTGCAGGTAACCCAAAATTAGAAAACATTACTTTTAATTGTTTTATAATTTCATCTACACACTTACTTTGTATTTCTTTTAATTCAAACCAGTTGCTATAGTAATCAACTACAACTAAATAATATTTTGATGCATATTCTAATATATCAGATCCCACTATCTCGAACGGATATTTAGGTACCTCTTGCGGTATTAGAGGTTCTTTTGTTTTATTTCTGCTGAACTTCTCACATATGCGACACCTTGAGATGTAATCTTCAATATCAGTTATTATACCAGGCCAGTATAATATTTTTCTTGCCCACTTTTTTGTTTTTTCCATACCAAAATGAGATTTATGTAGCTCTCTAATCATGTGATTCTGTAGTTTTTTAGGTATGCAAATTCGTTCATTGAAAAATAGAATTCCATCACGAACAAGTAAATCATTTTTTATTTTGAAATACTGCTTTAGATCAGTGTTCTCTAATAGTTTTTTATCTGGCCAACCTTTAATGCAAAATTCAGTAACTTTTTTAAGATTACTATCGTTCAAAGTTTCTTTGCTTACCTCAGCTAATCGTCTATTAGTGATGGAAATTTCAATGTCAATTGTATGTACAACCTCTTCCATTTCACCATCTTCATTTACTTTATCTTTTATAAACGATCTACTTAGGAGATCGGCTACATACATCTTTGAACCTGATATGTACTCTACTTCAAAATTATATTTTAAAATTTTTAAGCGCATTCTTTGTAGTCTGGAAGTAATTTTATTAATATCTTTTTGCTGAATGCCAATTATTGGTTTGTGATCTGTTTGTACTGTTATTCTATTACCATAAACAAACTGATGAAATTTAATTAGACTAAAACAAATTGATAAATACTCCTTTTCTATTTGTGCGTACCTTGTCTCAGTTTCTGTGAAACGTCTTGAGCAAAATGCTATGGGTTGACCTCCTTGCATGAGGCAACCTCCCATACCGTACTGGGAACTATCACTTTGTATTGTAATAGGTAAGTTTGGGTTAAATATTTTGAGAGTTGGTAAATCACCTATAACTTTTTTTAAATTGCTAAATGTATTATCATGATCAGCAGTCCATAGGAAATTTACATTATTTTTTATTAAACCTCTTAGAGGTGCTACTATTTCTGACATATTTGGTATAAATTTCATTAGGTAATTTACCATTCCCAGAATTCTCAGCAACTCTTTTTTATTTTTTGGCGCTTCTAAAGCCCTTATTGCCTCTACGTATGAATTATCTGGCTTTACTCCCTCTTTGGAATAAATTTGCCCCAAGTATTTTACTTCATTTACTTAGTATTGTAACTTATTAGCATTAAATCTAACATTAAACTGTTTAGCTCTCTCTAATACTTTATTCATTATCAAATCGTGTTCTTTTTCATCTTTACCTGCAATTATTAAATCATCAAAATATATTGGGATACCTAAATCTCCAAAGATTCTTTCGTTTACTCGTTGGAAAACTTCTGGACTACATGATAGGCCAAAACATAACCTTTTAAAACGATATTTACCGAATGGTGTTATAAATGTGCATAACTTTTGGCTATCTTTATCTAACCCTATGTGATAAAAGGCATCTGACATATCTATCACACTGTAAACACTTTTCCTTCTTAATTTTAAACTTATTTCTTCTGTTGTTGGTATCGGATGCCTATCTATGCAAATATACTTATTTAAATGTATAGGGTCTAAGCAAATTCTTAATTTGTCTGAATTAGGTTTTTCGACACATACTATATTACATACCCACTCTGAAGGTTCATCAGCCTTCTCAATTATATCCTTGTCTACTAATTCATTCAGAGTATTTTTTAGCTTACCTTCAATTTTTTCAGCGACTCTTCTACAATTACTTACAACTGGTTTGTAACCCTCTTTTAATACAATCCTATATTTAAACGGAACTTTACCAGTACCCTCAAACAACTTTTTATTCTGGTTAATGAAATTTTCTTTAGTATCTCTTTTATTGTTTGAGTTAATCTCATCTATTTTGCAAATTATATTTAATTTTACACAGGTTTTTAATCCAAGAATAGGTTTGCCTTGTATATCTGTAACTAAGAATTTTACATTTTGAACATTGTTTTTAATTAAACATTTTAAGATTATACTGCCTACAACTCTGATTTTATTATTGCCATAGGCTATAATACTTTGCTCTGAATGTACTATATCATTCTCCTTTTCTAATTTTATTATATAACTTAATGGAAGTACGTTACATTGAGCCCCAGAATCAACCTTAAACTTAATTACACTATTATCAATACATACATTTTCTGTCCAAATTTTCTCTAGTTCTGAATTATTATTTTCATAAATGTTAAACACAGTTAGATTATCAATAACAAAATCTTCATCACTCGAATCATTTTCATCGACAACATTTACATACTGATTACTGCTCATATTTCTATTATGACTGTTAAAATATTTACCTTTGTTCTGATTTAACTTACTGTTACCAAAATTATCTTTTTTATTATTGCCAGTTTTGCATCCGACAGCAAAATGTCCCTCCTGTCCACACTTTGCACAGTTTTTCCCAAATGCAAAACATTTGCCTTTAATGTGCCTTCTGCCACATTTCAAGCAACTGTACTCCTTACTATTATAATTGCCACTGTCGCTAGTGCTAGGGTTACCTTGACTGTATCTTCTTCGAATTAAATTTACTTCTTCCCTGTTTAGGACCTTTGCTTGAAGCTTAGTAGCTTCTGTTGTTCTACAAGTGTTTTCTGCAGTTTCCAAATTTAAATTATTTATTCCCAATAGTTTTTCTTGCAAATTATGATCTTGGACCCCTAAAATTATCCTGTCTCTTATAAGACTATCTTCTTGAGTTCCAAAATTGCATGGTTTAGCTAATAATTTTAAGTCTTTTATAAAATGATCCATACTTTCTCCATCTGCTTGATTTCTTGAAAAAAATTTGAAACGCTCGAACGTTTCATTATTACGTGGTTTACAATAATTATCAAAAGCTGCTATGACTTCTTTGTATTTCCCTTTTTGGTCTTCTGTTAGACTCAATGTGCTGAACACTTCTATAGCCTCCTCACCAGCGGAATTTAAAAACAGAGCGATTTTTCGGTCGTCTGCCTTTCCACTTAAATCGGCTGCTTTCAAGTAAATTTCGAAATGTTGTTTAAACTTCTCGTAATTTTTATGAAGGTTTTGATCAAACACAAGATTAGATGGCGGTTTAAATCCGCTTGAATCCATTTTAAAATTTTATTACCAATTAACGTTCTGTCTTTTATGTTTCTTAAACTTCCTCTTCTTATTAATTTACACCTGACACCATGTTTCAAGTTGGCTTTAATAATATTAATGTTAAATGAATAAAACAAGATTATTCATGAACACGTGTATATTCTGCTCTCTATGACATAACCGCCTTCTCTGGTCTGTCGCCTGTCACGCGACCACAGATCATCGAAGCTTGACATGTCATCTCATATACATAACAGTTCTACGGCTAATGGTAATTGTTAATTTGTAATGGCTCTAACGATATCGATGAAACTTTGCTATAAAACTTATTATGATCGCATCATACCACGATCCCTGAATATATCGTTAATGGAAATCTAAAATTTCGAAAATATGGGTATTTTAAATTTTTTCCAGTATATAGATTTTTGACTTAAGGAAGAAAAAAACACCATACATATTTTTATAACTCCATTTAAGACATTTCCAGTGGAATACAATATTTGAGATATTTAACCCTTAACTACTATCATGAGATCATATTTGACCCAATCACTTGAACTTCAGTACGCCCCTGGTAGACCGTTTAGCACACGACCGTCATATTCCATGTACTTCCCCACTTAAGTACATAGTTTAGAATGCTTCTTAGTAAAAAACAATTGGTCTGACAGTTCACACATGCTGTTGATTTTGTGTCTGAGTTGACCCCACGATAGTAGTTGCGTTATTATTATTTTATTTATTATATCAGAATTGCTGATGACTTTATAAAAATTGGCAGAAGTAGGGTGACAAGTGACAATGTTTTCCACTTTCTCGAATATGTGGAAGAGCCAACAGAGGATATTGACACTGATAGTGACTATAATAACGGTGATACTGATAATGAAAGTGAACACTCGGATTACGACACAGATTCAGAAATTAGTGTAAGTGACTTATCAAGCGACGAAAGCATCTAATAGTGAAACATATTTTTACTATGGACGCAACAGATATAAGTGGGGTAAAAATGCTCCGGCACCATGAAGAATTCGCGCAGAGAACATTGTTACACACCTTCCTGGTCTTCGTGGACCTGCCTTACAAACGAAAGCATTCGATCCACTTGAATCCTGGTCACTTCTTGCAACTACCGAGATGTTGGTAACTATTCTAGAGTATACAAACGAAAAAATTTCCGAGCTGAGTGTGAATTATGGAGATACCTGTACATTTGTCGATCATCTAAATGAAGCTGAACTCAAAGCTTTTTTGGGTCTTTTGTACCTTTCAGATGTACTAAAGTTTATTCACGAGAATGTCGATTCATTATTTTCGACAAGTGTTGTAGGTAGGCTAATTTTCCATGCAACCATGTGAAAAGAACGCTTCTTATTTCTTCTCACAGCCATAAGATTTGACAATCATGAAATAAGAGAGCAAATGAAGGCCAATGGAGATCGACTTGCAGCAGTCTCCTATTTATTTAACGCTTTTATATCCAACACTATAGCAAACTACACCTGTTCCGAATATGCTACAGTCGATGAGATGCTGGTTGGGTTTAGAGGTAGATGCTCATTCAGAATGTATATGAAAGCCAAACCAGTCAAGTACGGTATCAAGATCATGTGTTTTTCTGACGCAAAGACACATTATTTGGTGAACGCTTTCTTGTATACAGGTAAAACGAATGACCCTAATCCTAAAAAGCTACCCATACCTACAAGATCAGTACTTGTTTTAGTGGATCCAATTATTAATAGTAATCGGATGTCACGGGTTATAATTGGTTTACCTCATTAGAGCTACTTGATGAACTAAAGAATCTTCGACTTACGTATATAGGCGTAAAAATAAGAGAGAAATTCTTCCACAATTTCAACCACATAAAAATTACGAAGTTGATAAGTGTGTATTTGGTTTTACTCGAGATAACACAATCGTATCATATGTCCCTAAAAAAATAAAAGTGTAATTATGTTGTCGTCCATGCATCATGATAAATCTGTCGATCAAGAGAGTAAAAAACCTGAAATAATATGTTTCTATAATTCGACGAAAGGGGGCGGCGATGCTCTAGACAAAAAATGTGCGCTTTATCGTTCAGGCCGAAGACGCCAGCGTGGCCGTTATTAATTTGGTATTCCATAATGGATATTGCAATAGTGAATAGTCACATTTTTCACGCTGCTCATCTTGAAGTTAGAAAAATTTGTCCGGATTTTATCCAAATGCTAGGAATCTGTCTTATAATTGAACAATTAAAAGTAAGATTTGCCATGCCCAAATTGTCCAGAGAATTGTGCTAGATAATTGCCAAAACATTACGAACTGAAATTCCTCATGAAGATCAGACTAGCCAAGAAAGGACGGTTGTAAGACAAAGATGCTACCTGTGTCCTAGAGGTCCCAGAGGTAATGATAACTAACATTCCACATATTGCCCAAAATGTCATCTATTTTAGAAAGGTACGTGTACTATGTGCCAAGAATACAACAACAATTATAATACGTTCAAATTATTATTGTTACAATATTCTCACATTAGGCAAATAATATATCTGTTATTTTTCTTATATGCTATATTATTATGATTTTTTTTGTAATAGGTTAAGATGTTTCTCTAATCAACTACTTTCCAGAGAATAAACCTTTAGTTAAATTTTTTTTAATATTTATTTTGCTCAACTAACGTGTTATGTTTTTGATCATAAAATATTTGAAAGTTCTATAGTTTTTATTGTAGCATCTTAATTTTCCTGAAATAAAATTTAAGTTTACAAAATATCTGATCTTTTATGTACACATACATTGATCAAAAATACAAAAAAGCAATAAAAATATGTTTAAGTAATTTTTAAAGCTTATTTAAATTTGGGTCTTCTATTACCCCACGATAGTAGTTATGTGATTATAGATATACGATAGTAGTTTAGGGTTAATGTACCCTTGTGTACTTATAACCAAGATAATTGGTCCACCTTCCAACTTTTTTGCATTTTTTCAATTTTTGTCTAAATTATACGGTTATTAAGAACATGTAATTCATAAATAAGTAGAATAAGTACATCGAGTTAAGTACATGCATATTAAGCACAAGTAGTACAAACGAATTATTACCACCACATAAAAATTATTTTAGGAAAAAAAGTTTCCTTAAATACTGCACACCTCTAACAAATTATTGAAAAAAACTATATTACTTTTCTTTAGTATATGAGAATAGAATTTAAAAGCTGTACATAATGTACGGATTTGGTGATGCAAGTGATGGTGATGCACACCCCTTATAAAATATGTGATATCAAATCATACGATGTATAGGGTGATACAAATAATATATCTATTTGAAATCTTTTTAAAATAATGATGAGCTGTCTATATTTTAGACGGGCGTGAAAATTAGGATCCATTCAGTTCATACTACCAAAATATATATGATTACAATGTATATAGGTTTCATTCAATCAAAACTTCCAAAACACTATAGAAAAAAAATCCCAATGGCACAGGACCAATTGGACAGGCTTATTTCAGTGCATAACACCCAAAATAAAAAATTAGATACAAAAGTAATAGAATGTTTTGAGATGTACAAAAAACCAAAGTAACATTCTGGCATCAAATCAAAAAAAAAAAAAAAAATTTCTGGTAAATTTGTGAATTTTCTTAAATAAATGTTTTAATGTACGATTTAGAGAAAAATATTAGATACAAAAGTTGTAGAACGTATTAAGGTCTTTAAAAAAGCTTAGTAACTTTTTTGCGTCAAATGAAAAAAAAGGAAATTCGATTTTTTTTCAACTTTGACAGGCCGCCATTTTGTTTTTACTGAGCCGATTGGGCTCATTAACCAACTCGTTCAAGATTTTGGCCTAACCGATTTCTGTAGCGAGTTTGGTTTCGATGCGTCGAAAAATACGCCCTCTATCGTGCTTACAAATTCCGTTATAATTTGTGATTTTCTTAAATAAATATTTTATTGTTTGATTTAGAGAAAAATGTTAAATACAAAAGTTGTAGAACGTGTTAAGGTCTATGAAAAAGCTCAGTAATTTTTTTGCGTCAAATGAAAAACAAAGGAAATACGATTTTTTTCAACTTTGACAGGCCGCCATTTTGTTTTTACTGGGCCGATTTGGCTCATTAACGAACTCGTCCAAGATTTGGCCTAAACGATTTTTGTAGCGAGTTTAGTTTCGATCCGTTATATATATATATATATATATATATATATATATATATATATATATATATAACCTTTGGAACGGAGGGTGAGTTTGGCATCTAGGAACACCAAAACAAAAAACTGCATTCAAATTTTCCCGAAGTCGCGTCATGCTACTCTCTACAATAGCCCTATTTCATTCTGAAATAAGCCTATCCGATTTATAGGTACTATCAGAACACATAACAGAGAAAGGACCTCATCTGAATTACACTACCAAAACACATAACAAAGAATGGGCCTTAACCGATTTTTACTATTAAAACACGTTAGAAATAAAGGGCCCCATCCGAATTATACTGTCGAAACGCTTTACAAAGCAAAGGCCACATCTGTTTCGCTTAAGTTGTCAGAAGTACATAGCAATCGAAAAGCTTTTTTTAACTGTACTACAATAATACCGGTTGAAAAACAAAACGCATTAAAATGTAACTGGGAAGAACAGAAACAAACACTAGCACTATTTAAACAGGGCTAAACGCTAGTACATCAATTATTTGAAACTTACAAATTAATAAGAAATAAAGGGTGAATAAGTAGCCAATAGATTTAGATTTATATTTTAACGGGGTTACAATGCACTGAAACATAAGGTTTATTGTGCCCCCCCCCTATCTGAGCTGTTCTCGCTACCACTACAGCTCGCCTTCCAGTTCCAGGGTTCTAATGAACTCTAGTATTTGGAACGGCTTCAACGAGGTTATATCCTCACTCTCACAAGTTTCTTGTCCGAAGCATTTCTTGCGCTGGCGAGGCATTCCAGAACTAGGTGATTTGGAGTTTCATCCTCCCCCCCACAGAATCTACACTCTGTTTCTGCTAGACCTATTCTCATTAGGTGCTTCCTAAGGCGTCAGTGTCCTGTAAGAAAGCACGTGAGGATATGTAGCTCATCTTTACTGAGGTCCAAATATTTTTTTGATCTAGCAGTGTCAACATTCCCACTTTTTGGAATGTTCCAACCCGGGAAAACACCGCCAGAGTGCTTCTCTTTCGTTTCCTCCTTCTTCCGAAACTCTTTCTCATAGGAGCGATTTCCTACACCACAGAAGGGCTCCGGGCCAATAATGGGCGTTTGTGCTCCTTTCCTGGCAAGTGCATTGGCCTCTTCATTTCCTGTGATTCCCGAGTGGCCAGGAACCCAGACTAAAAAGACACTGTTATTCTAACCTAATTCATCAAGTTTTTTCCGGCACTCCCATGCCAAGTTTGAGTCAATGACATGGGAGCTCAATGCTTTGATAGCTGCTTGACTGTCAGAATGGATCGATATGTCACATTTCTGATAGTTTCTTTCTAGGTTCATTTCCACGCATCTCTCAATCGCAAGTATTTCTGCCTGAAAGACGCTCGGGAAGGAGCCTAACGATAATGAGTATCTAGTGCCGGGCCTAAATACTCCAGCGCCCGCTCCAGTGGTGGTTTTTAACCCATCCCTATACCATCTAATGGTGTTTTCTTTGAGAGTTTGGATGGTGTATTCCCTTTCCCAGTCTCTCCTCGTATTAAGCATCGTAGTGAAATTATTATCGATACTTACTTTCTTGATCATTCCGTCACTGGAAAGATTCGCTGATGAGATGTATTTTGTTAGAGAGGATCAGGCTCCCTGATATTTAATACTCTCATTGCCTGAACCTTCTTTATATAATCTAAGAATTGCCTCTTGGGCAGATATTTCTATCAGCAGATGTAGAGGTGTTGGATCTGTAATGATCTCAAGTGCCCTAGTTGGACACGTTCTCATAGCTCCAGTGATGCACACACAGGCAAGCCTTTGAACTTTGTCGAGGTTCTTCCTCGTGCCGTACTAACTTGCTTTTGTATGCCAAACTATTGCCCCATACGTAGTTGCTGGTCTCACAATCATGACGTACATCCATCGCAGTATTTTTGGGTTACAGCCCCATCACTTACCAGCTAAATTTCTGCACGCCATCAAAGCTCTTATTGCTTCACTAGCAGTTATTCCAACATGCTTATTCCACAGAAGCTTACTATCTAGTCTTATCCCTAGATATTCGAGTTCTGATTTCCATTCTATGATTTCCACGTTTAAGGATATGGGTTTCGTGGCTGGAAGTTTTCTTTTCCGGGTAAATGGAATTACTATGGTCTTGTTTGGGTTAATGTTCAGTCCCACTGACAAGCACCATTGCTCAATGATTCTGAGACCATTTTGTAATAAATCACACAAGGTGCTCTCGAACTTGCCTCTGACTATTAAAACTATGTCATCGGCGTAGCCCATATATTCGAAGCCAAGCTCTGTTAGTCTGTAGAGCAACTCATCTACTACGAGGCTCCAAAGAAGGGGAGATATCACTCCCCCTTGAGGTGTCAACAGCTCATACATCCATTTTACAATGGTTTCATTCACTCCTCGCCTTTTTAGTGCTTCTTTGACAGACACATGAGTTCGTATTGTCAAAGGCCCCTGATATATCCAGGAATGCGCATATTGCGATTCCTTTGTTGTTCAGAGTTCTATGGATGACTTCGGTCAGCTGATTTAGAGCCGTCTCAGTTGATCGACCCCCTCCGTAGACATGCTGACATTTATGAAGTGGTATTTTCTCCAGATTCTCTGTTTTTATGTAGTTATCCACTACTTTCTCCATCGTTTTGAGTAGGAACGAGGTTAGACAGATGAGTCTAAAAGCTCGGGGATAAGTCCCATCTTTTTTCCTTATTGTTGGTATGAAGGTTACCCTTGCCCTTCTCCATTTATAGGTATTGGATCCACTGCTAGACTGCTTCTTGTAATCTTAAGCAGGTGAGGAAGAATCTCCTCTATCCCCTGCTGCAGGACTGCTGGAAATCTTCCATCCACTTCTGATGATTAATATGGTTGAAAGGTTCTTATTGCCCATATCAACCGTTGTCTGGTGAATATTTTCTTAGTAATGTCCCAATCTTCCTTGCAGGATTTTTTGGTGTAATTCAGTGCTATTTCAATGCTTATTGCTGGTTCACTACCTGGAAAGTGGGTTCTATGAAGATGAATCGATCGTTCCTCTTCACCTTCCGTGTATGATCCGTTTGGCTTTTTCAGTCACATTGTGGGGTTAGTCCCCCCATTTGCCATGACCTTTTGTAGTCTGGCCGCTGTGTGAGTGGAAGTGATCTTCTAGCAAAAGGCTTGAAAATTGAGCCTATTGACCTTCCTAATCTCTTTATAGTACTGAGTAAGCTTCTCAGTGTACCTCTGCCAATTACCGTCACGTTTGGCCTTATTAAAGGGCTGACGGACCTCTTTTTTGAGGTTTGACAGGTTCTCATTCCACCATACTCACTAAACAAGAAAAATAACAAGTTTTTTTTTGTGATGTTCTTTTTAGAGACTTTTTGTGATGTTTATTTAACCCTATGTCTACTAAAGGTACTTTAAAGTACCACAACGTGTTGGTACAAATACTACAAATATGAGAGTCAGAGAGTTATTTTATTGGAATTGTTTGTCGTTAGCCCTTAATAAAAAATGGGAATTCAAGTATATTATTGGAATTTCAAAATTTGGTATACTTTTGTAAACGGTTCTCTCAGATACCTGTGGTACCGAATGGATATACAAATACTAGTAGAGTAGTAGATATGTACACGGAATTATATTTTTATTAATGATGTTGTACAAAACAATTTTTCTTTTCATTCACACAAAGAAAAACACTACAAGTAGAACAAGTTGAATGTGGTTTTGACTGAATCCCTTGCGCGCTACACATTTCACACCGTCCTCTTCTGTTCGCAAATTTAGGCCACCCCTGCATCCCAAACGAATCTCATTAGAAACACTGTAATTTTAGCGCCGCTTCTTGGATGATTAACATTTCTTCATCTGGACTGTTCGATTTCTTTGTGTAGCATATAAGTTTGTCTGGAACGTTACATTTGTGTCCCTAGCTTCTCGTGGGATCACTCATGGAACGAAAAAGTAATACTTTCACCGGAAAAGTAGTGGAGAAAACCTCCACCTCTTCATCCGGGCACCTCACAGAGGGAAAAAAGGCCAAACGGCACAAAGGTCGTATGTCGTTCGACCTCCCAAAACCGGGAGAACCGGGCGGTATAGACGACCCACTGAGAAAAGGCCTCAGTGGAGCAGGGGTGCGGATATACCTGCAACTCCTCAATCAGGGAATATCCCCTGAAGAGGCCAAGAAGCAGGTAACTCAGCGCTCAACCCCCGAAGGAATTATCAACGGGGAAAACGAAGCTTAAAACAGGCCCGGAGCATATTACTCCTCCGCTTAGGCCTCAAAGCAAGAAATCAAAAACAGCTGCAACGGTAACCGGGCAAGCCACTGGTTACGCAGCAGCTGTCAAAGCAGAGAAAGCTTTTAGGGTGGGAATAATGCCCAAGGATTATCCTGGGGTCATCCTGAGAGCGGAGCAGCTCTCCACACTGAAAGACACTCTGGTGGAAGAGCTGTGCCAGAGCAAAGAGAAGGGAATCCATTTCTCAGGTATCCATTTCCGTTGTGGAATGATACTGGTGGACTGTGGGTCACAAGAATCGGCAGACTGGCTTATGAGATCAGCGCCGAAATTAAACTTTTGGGAAGGACCCGAATTGGTGGCTCGAAGTGAAGACGACATCCCAAAGCCGGTCACCATAACAGTGTTCTTCCCAAGAAGCCAAGACATGAAACTGGAGAAGATCCTCCAACTTGTCTAGGTTCAGAACTCCAACCTCAGTACTGAGGCTTTGAAGATTCTAAACTCTAAAAAAGAGGGACAGGGAAAAATCCTCAGGATTGGGATCGATCACCAATCTGGGGAGGCTCTGAAGGCAGGAGGTTACGCGCTAAACTTCCGTTTTGGGCGTATACCTGTCTCGGGGCTGGGAAAAAAGAAGAATCCCGCGGAGGATCCAAAGGACATGGAGATTCCCTCCACATCCGGAACCTCTGGAAAGGGGAAACAAGGCGGAAGCTTGACCTTGTGTCAGCCCGAGATCTCCTCCGGCTCTTCTGGGATGACTGGGAATGCGGAAACGCCTCTGTATCCCGGGAAGCTGGACAGAGCAGCCTGGGGGTCGAGTGTCTGACTCGAGATCAAGAAACCTGCTCGATTACCGAGGAAGATACTGCCATGGTGGTCGAGGAGGGTCGGGGAGAGAGAAAGGAGGGGTATGAATAGAGGCTGAGTAAATCGGCCTCTCTCATCCATGATGATTCACCTTCACTTTCACGAATGTAGCTCAGATTAACCTGCATCACGCGAAGGGAGCTTCAGCCGTGATTGCAAGGTTGCTCGCTAGACTACAACTGGATATTGTACTAATCCAAGAACCATGGATCAACAAAGAAGGCCAAATCAAAGGTTTGGCATGTAAGGATTCTAAATTGATTTATGATCAAAGGCAAGTATCTCCGCGTGCCTGTGTAATCATAAGAAATAACATAAGATATATTTGTGTTTCAGAAGACGTGTCACGGGACCTTGTTCCAATCATGGTTCACCTCAAAATTGGGGGTAACGACCAAGACATCGTCATTGCCTATGCCTACTTCGCTGGAGACGGGCCGATGACACCGCCAGTAGAGGTACAAGAGCTAGTGAGACACTGCGATAGCAGACGGCTGCCAATTATAATTGGTTGTGATACCAACGCACACAATACCGTGTGAGGAAGCACCAATAACAATGCAAAATGTGAGTGTTTATTAGAATCTCTTAGCAAATAACCTTGAGACCTTAAACGTGGGGACAACCCGCACTTTTGTCACAAGAGCAAGAGAAGAGGTCCTGGACGTAACAATCGTTAATGTTGCTGCTAGGAAAAATGTAAAAGATTGGAGGGTGATGAGTGAGCCATCACTTTCCGACCATCGGATCATTGAAATTAGGATAGAGAAAAATACCACCTCGATTCATACAACTCAAAATCCTAGAAATACTGATTGGTCTCTTTACAAGACCAATCTGAAGGACAATTTGGAACACGTCGAGGTGAATGGGGTAAATCACCCGCACTACGACCTGGAACAAAGAGTCGAACAGATCAGTGAGGCAATAATGGAAGCTTTTCATTCCAGTTGCCCACTCTCAACAGCTCGTTCAGAAAAGGATGCTCCTTGGTGGAATGAGAACCTGTCAAACCTCAGAAAAGAGGTCCGTCGGCTCTTTAATAGAGCCAAACGTGACGGCAATTGGCAGAGGTACACTGAGAAGCTTACTCAGTACAATAAAGAGATTAGGAAGGCCAAAAGGCTTAATTTTCAAGCCTTTTGCGAAAAGATCACTTCCACTCACACTGTGGCCAGACTACAAAAGGTCATGGCAAATGGGGGACGTAACCCCACAATGTCGCTGAAAAAGCCAGACGGATCATACACGGAAGGTGAAGAGGAACGATCAATTATTCTTCTTAAAACCCACTTCCCAGGTAGTGAACCAGCAACAAGCACCGAAATAGCAATGAACTACACCAAAAAATCCCACAAGGAAGATTGGGACATTGCTAAGAAAATATTTATAAGACAACGGTTGGAATGGGCAATAAGTACCTTCCAACCATATAAATCACCAGGATTGGATGGAATATTTCCAGCACTCCTACAGCAAGGGAAAGAGGAGATTCTTCCTCACCTGCTGAAGATTACAAGAAGCAGTCTAGCAGTGGATCTAATACCTAGAAAATGGAGAAGGGCAAGGGTAACCTTCATACCAGAAATAGGGAAAAAGATCGTTTCTACTCAAATCGATGGAGAAAGTAGTGGATAACTACATAAAAACAGAGAATCTGGAGAATATATCACTTCATAAATGTCAGCATGCCTACAGAGCGGGTCGATCAACTGAGACGGCTCTGTATCAGCTGACAGAAGTCATCCAGAGAACTCTGAACAACAAAGAAATCGCAATGTACGCATTCCTGGATATATCAGGGGCCTTTGACAACACAACTCATGTGTCTGTCAAAGAAGCACTAAAAAGGCGAGGAGTGAATGAAACCATTGTAAAATGGATGTATGAGTTGTTGACAACGAGGATAGCTGAGACACAGGTGGGGAATCAAACCACCTCAGTTAAAGCCACTCGGGGGACACCTCGAGGGGGAGTGATATCTCCCCTTCTAAGGAGCCTCGTAGTAGATGAGTTGCTCTACAGGCTAACGGAGTGTGGCTTCGAATGTATGGGCTACGCCGATGACATTGTTTTAATAGTCAGAGGCAAGTTCGAGAGCACCTTGTGTGATTTATTACAAAAAGGCCTCAGAATCATTGAGCAATGGTGCTTGTCAGTGGGGCTAAACATTAACCCAAGCAAGACCATAGTAATTCCATTTACCCGGAAAAGAACACTTCCAGCTATGAAACCCATATCCTTAAATGGGGAAATCATAGAATGGAAATCAGAGGTTAAATATCTAGGGATAACCCTAGACAGTAAGCTTCTGTGGAATAAGCATGTTGAAATAACTGCTAGTAAAGCAATAAGAGCTTTGATGGCGTGCAGAAATCTAGCTGGTAAGAAGTGGGACTGTAACCCAAAAATACTGCGATGGATGTACGCCATGATTGTGAGACCAGCAATTACGTATGGGGCAATAGTTTGGCACACAAAAGCAAGTCAGTACAGCACGAGGAAAACCCTCGATAAAGTTCAAAGGCTTGCCTGTGAGTGCATCACTGGAGCTATGAGAACGTGTCCAACTAGGGCACTTGAGATCATTACAGATCTCACACCTCTACATCTGGTGATAGAAAGATCTGCCCAAGAGGCAATTCTTAGAATATCTATGGAAGGTTCAGGCAATGAGAGTATTAAAAATCAGGGAGCTTGGTCCTCTCTGACAAGATACACCTCATTAGCAAATCTTCCCAGTGACGAAATGATCAAGAAAGTAAGCATCGAAAATAATTTCACTACGATGCTAAATACGAGGAGAGACTGGGAATACACCACCCAAACTCTCAAAGAAAACACTATTAGATGGTATACGGATGGTTCAAAAACCACCATCGGAGCAGGCGCTGGAGTATTTGGGCCTGGCACCAGATACTCATAATCGTTAGGCTCCTTCCCGAGCGTCTCTTAGGCAGAAATACTTGCGATCGAAAGATGCGTGGAAATGAAACTAGAAAGAAACTACTAGAAATGTGACATATCGATCCATTCTGATAGTCAAGCAGCTATCAAAGCATTGAGCTCCCATGTCATTGACTCAAATTTGGCATGGGAGTGCCGAAGAAAACTTGATGAATTAGGCAAGAATAACAGGGTCTCTTTAGTCTGGGTTCCTGGCCACTCGGGAATCACGGGAAATGAAGAGGCCAATACACTTGCCAGGAAAGGAGCACAAATGTCCTTTATTGGCCCGGAGCCTTTCTGTGGTGTAGCAAAATGCTCCTAGAAGAAATAGTTTCGGAAGAAAGAGGAATCCGAAAGAAAAGCACTCTGGCGGTGCCTTCCCGGGTTGGAACATTCCAAAAAGTTCCTGGGGAACTTTGACACTGCTAGGTCCAAAAAATATTTGGCCCTTAGTAAAGATAAGCTACATCTCCTCACGGGCTTTCCTCCTACAGGACACTGCCGCCTTAGGAAGCACTTAATGAGAATAGGTCTAGCAGATATTGACGAGTGTAGATTCTGTGGGGAGGAGGATGAAACTCCTGATCACCTATTTCTGGAATGCCTCGCCATTGCAAGCCAACGCAAAAAATGCTTTGGACAAGAAACTTGTAAGAGTGAGGGCCTAACCTCGCTGAAGCCGTCCCAAATACTAGAGTTCATTAGAACCTTGGAACTGGAAGGCGAGCTGTAGTAGTAGCGACAACAGTTTTGATAGGGGGGGCACAATAAACCTTTGGTTTCAGTGTACAGTAACCCCGTTAAAATCTAATCTAATCTAATCTACATTTGTAATAGTCTCACCAACCAATTTTACAAATACGTTCGTAATGGTTACGCATTCTGCAAAATATACTTCTTCCCACGAAAGTCTCTGGTATTCAGCCAACGTAACGGTTTCTTTTACAATGTTTTTCCATGTACGCTCAGATTCTTGCCCTCCCTCATCCTCGTGCTCAGATTCTGCCTCAATATTTTTTTCCCCGGGTTCCTCAGTTCCAACTACTTCTTCAGATTCATCAATATTCACTTCCTCATGCAATTCTCTCAATGTTTGAACATGTTCCTCGTCAGAGGCTTCAATATTTGTGTCTGATTTATTATCAAGAGGCGGTATCAAATCATCTAAATCACCATTTTCTAACAGTTCCAATAGTTGTGCATCAGTTAATGGGCGCCTACAGTTCCGTGGTAACAACATTCTACAAAAAAATACATCATGCATAACAATGTTATTCTACCGCCATAGGTACAAGTACCAAGAAAATAATGACGTATATCTCTTTAGTATTTATACTAACATGTAAATTTAATATTTTATCATATGAATAAAACTCTTACCTGCAATATGTTTACACTATTTAAATGTTATAAGCACTTTTTCGTGATTAGGACCTAAAGAAATTTGACGAATTAATCTAACCCAACACTTGTAAACAAACAATTCATTTTCAGACAGTAGACCATGTTGCCAAATATATGCTAAATTTACCTTGCTAGTATAAGTGTACTTTAAAGGATCGTTGAGCGTTCCAAGTTATATTTTATCACGTTTAAAATTTATGGACAAATAAAAATGAAGGACTTAAAAGTACCGTTGGGACTTGAACAAGGTCCTCATAAAAATACATCTCGGAAGGGTTAAAACGTTAATAAGATATCTCCTAGATGTCTTAATCTTATTACCAACGCTATCAACATTCATGTCATGTAATTGAAACCTATTTTGATATACACAATAATACTTGAATTCGCAGTTACATACACATCCAATGAACTTCTTTGAAGCAACTTCCTATAGGAAACAGTTATACGATGTCAATTTGTTTACTTCTCCCTAATGTCACATTTATAACATTACTGTAATATTACAAATTAACATGTTTCTAAGATGATCACATGTTGCAGTTACTTTTACATCTTTCGAAATAATTTTTAGTAACTTCCTGCGATTACGTCTATACGATGTTAGTTTATAAAACTCTCAGTATTATCTTAGTAATATCTCATAGTAAACATCACAGTAAAATAATTGGGTGAGCTGTTTGATTTTATGTATTCATGAAATTATAAAGAAAATATGAAACCAGAAGAGGAACTGATGAACGAAACAAACAGTCGTTCTATGACCTGTGGTATCAAATGTCAAGCATGACATAGTGGATCGTGGATTCTTAGCGTGGTTTTCAGTTTTGTGTTATATTTTATTTGCAGGAAGCTCATTTTTTGCAAGAAGTACTTGAATAAAGTGGTCTTCGTTTTCGTTAGTTCCTACTTAGCTACAGTTCATATAATTAGTTATAGTTCTTGTTATATTGGACGAAGAACAGTTATTGGTAAGTACCTATTCCATAATCATAATTATTAAAACTTAATACTCATTCAATACTTTAATCGGCTTTTGTACATTGAAATTCCAAGTGGCGGGATTGTACCCTAAAATTATATAATAGAGTTAACAAAATTAGGATTTTTCCAACTTTTAAAATATTTTAGTTAGTGGGTATATTTTAAAAACGATTCACAATATTTAAAATGCTAGATATACATTATACCTACCAAAAACTTGATATTGCAATAGGGTAGATATTATTATTAATAATAAAACATGCTCATATGTTAGCAGAGATTTGGATCTAGAAGAAAATATGTTCAATGTTCAAGATATTTCAGAAGCTACTTACATAATTGAAATAAATAGTAGGTAATTATGTAAATAAAGAGGAGTAACTATTTCAGATAGTCTGATGCAGACATTGTATTGAACAGTACAAAAAATATTGAATCAAGTATCTCTAGTTCAAGTTTTTGTATTACTAGCAATAGTAGTACTCATAGCCATCAATATAGTTTTGCAGGTTTATAAAATTTTAACGTTAATACTAACAATTCTTGTGAACAATTAGAATCTCTTTTAGACGTTAAAAACAAAAATTTCCGTTAAAAAGCTCATTTCCATTTGAAAATACACTGTATACAATAAATAAGCTGAGGTAAAAACCTCTAGATGTCCCTTACAATAGTATATTAATCTAGTTGAAGAATATGTAACTTATGGCACTGAATGCTCCAATCAACAAACAGAATTCAATTATTTATGTTGCATTGTATTTCCTTGGAGAAGAATAATGACAAATTTGTAGATAGTTATGAACGAGTTCAATATTAAAGTTTAACTTTCAGTATTAAGAGTCGTAATTGCTATTACATTTTTAAATAAGGTTTTGTAGAAAGTGCCATAGGTTTGAAAAATATTCCAAATTAATTCCAATTATTTATGAACCAAGTTCATCTGATAAAATTTATTGTGGCAAAGTGATATTGTATAAACACAACTATTGGATACTCAATTGGATACAATTAATTATAAACTCATTTAACTTGATAATGTGTTCATATCTCTTCTTGATAAGTAGTTTTTTGAATACAGTGTATTAATAATGCTTAGTTACAATTACACGATGTCAATATACAATATGTTCCAGGATGAAAATAACAAGATGATAATAGTATTCTATTTTATACAGAAGAGAAGTATTAATTTTCATGGCACACCTGAATTTACCTGCCAAACGGAGTGAGGCATGTAATAGAAGGTAAACCATGAATAGTCACTTCTAGAAATAAAATATGTTATTATTCCTTTGAAATACACTGCATATTTTTTATGGAAAATGGGTCCCAGTCGATTGGCTGAAAATCTAGTTTGATGTATTTGATGATATTCTGATCAAAGGTCCCCATGGGCACAATTTGATCTAAAGTAATTGATTTTTTGCTGCTGTTCGGAACACCTTTAAAGATTTCGCAGATAAGGATATTGAAGTGTACGTTATGGAACGGTTGAGATACTCGAAACAGCGACTCTTGCGTGGGAAAAAGTAACCGTAAGTGATCGATAGAATTTCCTTTAATCAGATTGTATTTATGTTGATTACCGTAATGTTTGATAAAATCTTTGTGGTGAAAAATTTTTATTAGTTTTAATATTATTATAAAACTATTCTAATAAATTTTCTGTAGACTAGTTGTAATGTATACAGAAAATTTATTAGAATAGTTTTATAATAATATTAAAACTAATAAAAAAAATGTCTGTAAACTAGTTGTAATGTATAAAATAAACATATATAAAACTATTATAAGACCAGTTGTAACATACGGCAGCGAAACATGGGCCATGACGGTACAAGACACGCTACTACTCAATCGTTTTGAAAGAAGATCCTTAGGAAAATATACGGAGGAGTCTGGGATCAACAAACAGTGCAGTATAGGAGGCGCAAGAACAATGAGGTATATGAACTATATAATAGCCCAAGTATAGTACAAGAAATTAAATCCAACAGATTACGATGGCTGGGACATGTCCAGAGGAGTAATGATTCAAGGCTAATTAAAATGGTCTGGGAAGAAGCCCCTAACAACAAAAGACCACTTGGGCGCCCAAAACTTCGATGGCGTGATAATATACACAAGGACCTGCAAACTTTGGGAGTCCTTAATTGGGAAGAGAGTACTCAGGATCGACATGAATGGAGGAGAATTGTTGAGGCGGCCAAGACCCACCCCGGGTTGTAGAGCCATGGATGGATGGAGTTGTAATGTATGTCTCTATCCGTTAAACTTCATTAATTCAATTTCAAGTATGTTACGTTATGGCAACTAAAAATTAATATACCCTTTTTCATTTCCTGCTTTCACTGAATGCGTTCAATAGTTTCCACTTTCCACACTTGTTATGTAATATGCTTACACAATTTTATTTTTTTAGGTTGGATTCCTGGACAAAATATTTTGTTTTCTAATTTTGTACCTGTTTTTTCCAAATTTACTGTACTGTTTATTAATAGTGAATGAACTATTTAAATCCTTCATTGCTATTTTGTTATTTTATTTTAAATGTACAGGGTAAACAACTAAGAACGGCTGTAGGCCATATCTCAGGAAAGAATAATGGTACAACTTTCAAAAAAAAATACCTTGAGGTAAGTAAACCTGAAAAATCGCTGGAAAATATTTTGCAGTCTCTAAACTATCTGCTAGTGGTGGAATGAACACTCAAAACATAATACTGTGATTAACTCCAAAAAAATATACTAAAGGTGTCCTAAAAATGCAATTTTCAAAACCTAATGAGATTATGGAAAAAATTAGTTAACGAGGGGTGCCTGAAAAGTAGTACTATTAATTCCAGTCTCTCAAAAGCTAATAGGGCTATCAAAAGTCTGCTTTCGACATTCTTAATTTCATAAGAAATTAGTATATATTGCGAAAACTGCAGTCATCCGTCTTCAAATATGAGTGAGATATCCCGCAAAAGTGCCCAAAATGGGATACACTGTACATTCAGAAATATTTTAAAATATTCATGATGGCTTCCTTCAGTAATTTGAATATTGTGTTGTTTCTTAACGACCTGCTTTCCAAATAACGGTAAGTGAATTTAAAATTTGATGTCGAATCCATCACGTATTATTATCAACAGTGAATGACAATTATTTAAGTCATTGTTACGATTGTTACAGCATTCATAATTGTTTTACACAGTTTCTAGATCAAGAATGTACGGCTATACACATAGTCATAAAATAAGTCTCAATAAAAATTTTCAGAAGGAGCAAAAACTAGAGGTAAAGTTACAGGTGATATTTTTTGTAGATTAGTGCTTTATAAAATCTTTAATAACTAGCATATAACTTGGAAGAATCGTCTTGAAATTAACAATTTTTTCCAAGAAACCTTTTAAAGGATAACAGGAATACCGTCATATTCCAGAGACATTTTTAATAAATTTTTCCTTAGCAAAAACAACGAAGCCTCGAGAAAAATAAATTTATTTCTGTGAAACTTCTGTAAAAAAATTGGATGCATTGGTTGCGAGCTTATACACAATAGAGCGAATAAAATTTAACTTGATCAAAATCAGTGATCTAGCAAGAAACTAATCCGTGCTAAGATGTTGAGCGCGTTGCTGAGGCTTGGGGTGGGGGAGGGTTTGGTCAGGCTAGTGGAGGATTATTTGACGAGGCGAAGTTTTTCAAGTTTTTTATTTAAAGTTTTTTCAAGTTTTTTCAAGTTTTTTCAAGTTTTTTCTAGTTTTTTCAAGTTTTTTCAAGTTTTTTCAAGTTTTTCCAAGTTTTTTCAAATTTTTTCAGGTTTTACCAAGTTTTTCATGTTTTTTCAAGTTTTTTAAGTTGTTTCAAGTATTTTCAAGTATTTTCAGGTTCTTTAAGGTTTCTTCAAGTTTTCTCAAGCTTTTTCAAGTTTTTTCAGGTTTGTTTAAGTTTTTCAAGTTTTTTCAGGTTTGTTTAAGTTTTTCAAGTTTTTTCACTCCTGTAGTAATATGCTTAGACTGTCTCCTTGATTTATTCCCTTATATATTTTGAATTCTTCAAACCTTTGGCCTGTAATCAGTACCTTGGCTCCAACTGTCTCGTATACACTTTTAATTATATTTATTGAGGTGGGTGGTACTTCCATTTCCTTCAGGGTTCTCCATACTTCTCTTCTATCTACTGTATCAAAGGCTGCTTTTAGAGCTATAAATGTAAGATACATTTCTTCTCTTCTATCTTCTATTTTTCTATCGATTATATTCCTTAGTATATAGAAATTATCATTTGTTTTATCTTTCAGGTCTAAAAGCTCCCTGTTCTTCTCCTATTTTTGGTTCTACATATTCTCTTAATCTTCTATTATTTTTGTGTAAATTTTATAGCCAGTTTGTGCCAAACATATTGCTCTGTCATTCTCACATTGTGCCTGTTCTCCCTTTTTATAGATGGGTACTATTAAGTTATTTTCCCATTTCCTTGGAATTTTTTGTTCTACCCATGCTTTTTGGCATACATTCCTTATCCATTCTTTTCCTCTTTCTCCTAACGATTGATTCATCTCTGGCGCTATCCCATCTTCTCCGTTAGCATTGCCTATTTTGATTTTTTGTATAACTTGATCTATATCTTCTTTTTGGATTCCTTGTAGTTGCTCGATTTCCTCTTCTGCTGTTGTTATATTCTCTTTAGGTGTTAATGTATGGAATTGCTCTGTATAGTATTTTTTCCATGTTTTCAATACTTCTTCCATTTTCGTTTGTATGTACTTTGCATTGGCGATTCTTAATTGCTATAATATCTTTATATTTATTTCCTCTCAATATTCTTATTCTTCTCCATAATTTCCTGTTATCCATCTTATGTAGTTCTGTTATTTCTTCTCCGAATTCCTTCTTTGTCCACTTGTGATTTTGATGTGACATATTTTTTCAATGCTGTTTTCTTTTCTTTGACTGCTAAAATCAAATATTTGTGTATTCAGAAAACATGTTATTGTCTTATTGAAAAAATGTTAATGAACCGATATTCATGCACAATCTCCTGTTCACTATACAGGCGACAGAATACCAAGAACATTGCAGAGGATACATAAAACAAGTATTTACGCTCGGCATTGTGTACATCCCAACAAATAAGATATCCTTGAAATACCGCAGACGTCGACAAGACATTCGTGATAGTGGGCGTGAGCTTCTGCATGCTACGGTTATATAATTATATAGAACTAATGTATAATTCCTTACAAAAATAAGCGTGAAGAGGGGCCCCTTGTTGTAATCACACACCCACAAATACCTATACCATATTTACAATGATCATGCAGTTGAATTATTGGATCTTTACCCTTGCGTCTTTAATATCTGATAACATAACGGATATAATTATTAAGTGACATCTCTTCCTATTAATAGTGGAGAACAAAACAAAATAATTTGACATTTGTTGGTTAGATTATTAGATATTGATGACGCACGGGTGAAGATCCAATAATTCAACTGTATTGCTGACTAAACCCGTTTTCAGTAGGTACCCTAATTATTAACTGTTAGACAATAACGTATCTAGCTTCAGCTCATTTCTAATTAATACCCAGCCTTTTCGAATGGAAATTAAATGGCCAATAACTAACTGGAAAATGTATTATATAGATACTTGTGCCTGTAAGTTAATACTCTTGTTTGTACTACCACCTGTGTACTAGACAAAGTTATAGTTTTCTAGTCCAGTAGGTGATCTATTGTCAATTTTGATGTATTACTTTCACTCCAATGAATAAAAGCAGTGTTACTAGAACTTATTTGATATTTATTTTAAATCCGCTCGGATCGGTACATGTTACAGAAAATTAATTTTTATTAGGAGGTCTTATTCAACAAATAATGTGTGATTGTCTTTCAAACTGACTTTAGCCAATAATTAATTATTCGCTGAACCAACACAACGAAAATAATTATTTTGACGTTGGCTGCAATGAAATTTCAATAACTAACTTCATAATGTGTGTAGAGAATGATAGTTTCATGCACAATGTGTATATGATAGAAAAGGATAAACGATTGTTATGTTTCGCGGACGCGTTATGAGTTCCAAAATAGATTTTAGGTTAGCTGTCACTTCTAATACGGGGAAGAATGGAATCTCCTGTACTAAGCTCGAAGCCACAAAGTTTTGTCGAGTGCTGCACCATCTTTTGTGGTGGAAGGTTACTATTTACCTACAGAGAAAAAATAATGGAAGAAACTTGCATGATTAGTCACAGTTTACTAGCAAGCCAAGCAAATACTGAAGGTTTTTTAAATAATGCCTATATTGTTTTTTCTTAAATAAACAAATACAAACAGTCACACAAAGTTTAAACACTTTTTGAAACAACCTGTTATTTTCTTTTGGGTTAAAAGTAGGATAGGTTGTTTCAAAAAGATGTTTAGAGCTTTTATCCGTTTTTATTAACCAGGATAGTTTATTAAAAGACGAATGTCGACAAATATTTTCAAAAATTCAATATAAAATTTTGTTTATAAAATAGTACAAGTGATTTTCTTTATTTTCTTCTCAAACTTGTTACCGTCTTAATTGTTCGGTACCAATTTTTCCAAGTTTCCTTGGATGGGACCAAGATAGCAATTTTATTTGGAACGATAATGGCCGATAAACAATTAGGACGTATGCAAACGGCACTCTTGTTTTGGTTGAAGAGCTAAGAGTCGTGGGTCTATTTGCGGAACGTTAATCAACCGGAAAGGTAATTAAAGTGCGCCAGAAATTTTAATTCACAGAAAAAATTTCAAAAACTGCGATAAGAGAGAGAAATTATAAAAAATGAGGTATTTTTGGTAGTGTATCTGTGGAGGTTTGGGAAGTACTCACTAAAACGCGGTTTATTAGGTTAACCAGTTTATTAACAGGTTTTACCAGCGTCAGTGAACAAAACATCAAAAATATTTACAAGATGGGTACATGCATAACCTGGTACCGCAAACAAAATTAATATATACATAAAAACAACGAATATACAAATCAAAATCATATACATACACAAATGATCAATGTCGCAGAGTTTGCGAACTAAAAAATTAGTTTATAAACGAAATTATTTTCCGTTTATTCAAAAAAGAAAATGTAGGATATTATATTATTAAATTACTTGAAAACAAAAAAAAAACACATAGGCTTTGTGAAAGTTATGTCAATATCGGGATAAGAACTTAGTCTAGATTTGACGTGCACGCCGAATTTCCTAGCGATTATTCTATAAAACATAAACAAAGGTTCTCTAAAACAATGGCAATATTAGTAATCAATAAACTCGTTATTGTAATAAAATAGTTCTGACCGTATAGTTCTTTCGCTAAAGAAATAGCGTGACACTAAATTAATCTTTCCACCATTGACAAAGGAAGGGTGCGATTACTCCAGGTAGGAGAGATACTATATAATCATTAACGATGCCTGAGTCCAATTGTTTTCATCCAATCACCAAATTACTACTCAAATGAAGATACTGGCATCCACGCCGAAGGCGTGGTTTCTCGATTAGGTCGATTAAAAAAAACTTACGATAGTACTTGTAATAAGTAATCTACCCTCACCGCGTGATGGAACAGATCACAGACACTCGGAAATCTTCGGTAATTTGATGAAGATAATAAGCGCTATAAACAGATACTCCGGTAATTTTAATTCGACTATGAACACAGGAAATACCGATACTTTGGTACGAACGATAATTTAATCTTAATAGCTAAGAAAATTACCACTACTTCGCTCAAGTAATCTTCGTAGAATCTATCTCGATAGCGGCACTAAATAATGATACGATAACACTGACACGATAACACTGACACTACAAGTAGTTTTTCAACTACTCGCGTTGAGAATCGGTTGCTGACTGACTCTCGTAACGAGATTTTTGGGGATGGATAGCCTTCTTTTTAAAATTCTTTCCGAAAAATAACTGTAAAATTAGTTCCAAAAAGTCATATAACAGCCATATAAAAAGAATGGGGCATTGAATGCACAAATTACGCTGTCTACCCAGAATTTCATAAAAGGTACATTCCTTCTCCGAAGGTAATTCTAAAACTATTGTGTACTCACCGTACCTCTTTTTAGGGCGGTATTAAAAGTACAATTAATTGTCACTTTGTTCAATTGAAAATCATGATTGAGCCGTAATAAACCTTTTTCGGCGTTCAAAGATGTATTATACTCCGGTAACTCTATGTTTATTAGTAGTATAAAACAATCTTCTACATAGTCCGAAGAAAATATTGTTACGCCAGGGCCGCACTGGGAAACAAATTCAAATATAAAAAAATTGAAAACGTTACAAACTTAAGATAAAAATAATTTATTGATAATAATATGTGCTACACATATGATACAATATAATGGATTCCAATGTTTTCCAAACACTAATTTTTTTCCGATATACATTGTGTATTTTGTAGTGTATTTGTCATCCAAGGGGCGACCTTCGTGTTTTTCCTTTTACATTTTTTTGTATATGTACAGTCGTCTATAGACTTTTGAAGTGTTTCAATGAAATTATTTGTTGCATAGTTAGGATCTGGATTCAAGTATAAGAAATCCCAAGATTTTTGCCTGATTGTATTTAACTATTCCTCGTTCCTTGGGGCATTTGGTCTTTTCCAGTACTCTCTGTAGTATTATTGAGGAATGATCTTTAATGTCGGTTGGCAATACTAGGGACAGTATTTGATCGAGTACGTTGAATTTGGATTTTAAAAATATGCGTCGAATGACGAATTACTGGAATTTTTTCATATAACGTTTTCACATTATTTCCAAACGATGTTACTTGCAGGTTAGTCGGAATTCTTTGTGTTTTCAAGAGAGCGCCAACGCTTTCAATTAAAGTGTTGATTTTTAAATTTAATTGAGATATTTCATCTATCATCAACCTTTTAAATTCTAAATTAAATTTAAAATATTATTAAATATAAAAATTAATTAAAATTATTTAGTTTAGTCACCTTAATCATCAAGTGTATCTATTTGTGGTGATGATTTATCTCTTTTGTGAAGTGTTCATCTGATTCCACTGCCACAAGGTTATGACTCTAAAAAAAATTGAAAAAAGGTATATTATAAAATTTTAAGTATTTTTATACTAAAAGTCAAATTTAATATGCAAACCTTAGGTTATTATAAATTATGATTCAACTTAAGAAACAAATCACCTCTAGGAACAGCAAATCTCGCCATATCATTTGATTCTTTACTCAAAAGAGAAGTTCCTTCAGCTTCAGACATCATAGTTTCGGCAATTGATTCCACTTGAATCTCTGGAGAACTACTACCCGATTTATAATTCCCCGACTTTTTATACAATACTGAAAAATATATAATTTGCACAAAACATTCTTATTAATTTCTTTAAATATTTACAATTTGTTTGTGGTGTAGGTTCAAAACAGAATAAAGATTTAATGAGGGACTCCCGTTTGAATCAGAACTAGAGTGATGGGACATATACCTTGTATTTTTTTTCCGTATCCTTGATCCTCGTCCTTTGTAAATATCGGAATTAGACGAAAGGTCTGTTGTAATTAAAGCCTTTTTGGATTTTTTGTGCTACAGTAAAGTCATCTACAGGATAAAAAATCATTTCTCTCTAAAAAATGACAAATACAATAAAATTCTGTCAAGTCTCTAATATACTGATCCATTTGTTATTGTTTTACTCCTGACATTTTGATGTCGTTAGTAGCCTTCCAATCGAATAGATGGCGTTAAAAATGCAGTTTAGCAGTGGCTATAAAAGATCGCAGGGCATAGTCAGCACTGAAATCAGCATTTAATATTTGATGTAAATATTTAAAAAATTTCTGCAATTGTGTTTTAGTTAATGCCATATTACATAATGAACCAAAATAGGAACAGACACAACAATATTAAGCGTGCAGTAAGCTTCAATGAACTGGAAGTGGGGATGCTGATTGAAGTTGTTGTGAAAAACAGAACCAGTGTGCAGCCACATGGAAGCAGAAAGGGAATGTGTGGGAAGGCATTGATAGGGAATTTAGTGAATAGTTTAGTGTTTAAATAAATTAAGTAAGTGAACCTACCGTGTGTTTAAAATTTATCCCACCCGTTTCCTGTTTAAATAAATAACAAAAACATTACATTGGTGTCAGAACTGGAATAATATAAATAAATAGCAACATCAAAATGGCCAAGAGACTGAGTGATCTGAAAGTGGCGGAATTAAGAGCAGAATTGGAAGATCGCGAGTTGGAAACGTCCGGTAAGAAGAGCGAATTAATAGAAAGACTCAAAATGGCACTGGAAAGTGAAGGCTTGGATCCAGAAAGATTCTTATTCAAAGACGAGACTTCCACCTTAATCTCGTCAATTTTTGATATGAAGAATGATTTTTTTGCAATGAAGAACGATATTTCTGCCATGGAAGATTTTTCTAATATGAAGAATGATATTTCTGCAGATACCTTATCATTGAAAAATTACATTGCTGCTGAAGTCGAGAATAAAATTTCGTCTCTGAAATTGGATATTGAGAATAAAATGAAAACGATGAACGAGAAAATAAAATCATACATGGAGAATAAGATTACAACGATGGGAAATCAGATGAACGAGAAAATCAAGGAGTTATAGACAAAGATTGCAGACTTAAGAACACAAGACACTTCAGCACAAGAAAAGAAGATCGAGATCTGCAAGCCAGAAACACAACCCAAGACAGATGATACTGGCAGTTTCACCCGAGTCAAGGCCCCAACGTTCGTTGGAAAGATGTCGTGGACCAATTACGTAAAACAGTTTGAAGCAGCCGCCAGAGTGAATAATTGGTCCGATAAGGAGAAAACAGTGAACTCAACTATCGCGCTTCGGAGAGATGCCTACAGACGATACCACTTGAAGAAACGGATGACTTAAAGCAGCTGAAGAAGAGGTTGGACATGCGATATAACCACAAACATCTAGAGCACTTGTACCAATCTCAGCTGAAGAACCGAAGGCAGAAACGTGATGAAGCCCTTCAAGAGTATGAAGTGGACATTGCCCGATTAGTTCGAGTCGCTTATCCATCAACACCAGAGAACATGATAGAATGTCTGGGCATACAGGCGTTTATTGATGGCTCACGTGACCCCGATATGCAGAGGACGCTTCGCTTAGCCCATCCCAAAACATTAGTTGACGCATTGACAGCTGCTCTTGAATATGAAGCAGCAACGAAGGCTTCGGGTTACAAAAAAGTTAGGACCATCCAAGAAGAAGGCGACGAGGACAAGTTTGACCAGATCGTCAGCTTGATCAAAGGTATGATGGACAAGAAGCCGAGAAAGATCAGATGCTGGAATTGTGGCGAGCTAGGGCATGTAGGTAGTTCGTCTAAGCGCCCCAAGACCCCTGCAAACTAAGAACCCCAGTCACAGGAAAACTAGAACGGGTCGGCTACGAGGGGGAAACACCGACCCATGATCATTCCAAAGACCCTCTCATACTGATAGCTTCGCTCAGATGTCGCAACGACAGTGTATATGTAGATGGCGAAGTGAATGGCAAGAGATATACTTTGCTAGTAGACACTAGAGCAACAAGAACCATTATACGACCAGAAATAATAAACTCCAAGAAGAAGCTGTTACCAACGAGACTGCGACTGCGGACCGCCACAGGTGAAAGTGCCAACGTTCACGGTGAAACACAAATCAAATTGGGAATTGGCGCAAAAAAGCTTACGCATACGGTAATCGTAGCTGAAGAAGACGTGATTCTGGGAATTGACGTAATGAACGTACATGGTTTCCAATTGGACTTTAGAAACAGATCCATCGAAGTGGGTTCCGAGGAGGTATTCCTTCATCCATATGAAGGCAGCGCGGTGTTGGCAGCTGTACAGGAAGATACCGTTCTACCTGCACGAAGCGAAACCATGATAGTAGCACGGCTACAGGGAATCATGGAGGAAGGTACACCGGTTATGATGGAGCCAAGGAACCACGACGAAGAGGTTGGCAAGGGAGTACTGATTGGGAAAGGATTGGTTACGTCGGCGAAAGAGATCCCAGAACGTGTGATAAACGTGAATGATTACCCAATTACCATCAAGAAGGAAACCAAGATTGCATCCTGCGTACCAGTGATGTCTATAGTTCGCCAAACAACGACCACTGATAATTCCAATGCCAGATTCGAACAGATGTTATCAGTAGCTGGTCAATCTTTGGATTGAGCTGAAAAGAAGAGAATGAGAGAATTTCTCTTGCAGTATCGAGACTTATTCGTACCGAAAGGAGGAAAGACTGGCAGAACATCAGCCGTCAAACACAAAATCGATACTGGTAATGCTAAGCCAATTAGACAACCAGCTCGAAGACTTCCACGAGCGAAGAGAGAGGAAGCTGAAAGAATAATTCAAGAGATGGCAGAAGAAAAAGTAATAGAACCATCTACTAGTCCATGGATGTCTCCAGTAGTGCTCGTCAAGAAAAAGGATGGAACTACGAGATTCTGCGTGGATTATCGCCAGCTTAACAACGTGACGAAGAAAGACAACTATCCTCTGCCTCGAATTGACAATACGCTAGACACTTTGGCCGGCAGCAAACTGTTTTCCACCTTGGACCTGAAGTCTGGTCATTGGCAAGTGGAAATGGACCCAGAACACAAAGAGAAGACTGCTTTTACTACCGAATCTGGATTATGGCAATTCAACGTCATGCCATTCGGGCTTTGTAATGCGCCTGCGACATTTGAAAGACTCATGGAAAATGTCTTGAGAGGGTTGTCTTGGAAGACATGCCTGGTCTATTCGGTCTATTTGGACGACATCGTAGTACTGGGGAAGACATTTGACGAACACCTGAAGAATTTGGAAGACGTATTCAAACGACTCCAGGCTGCCCAGCTTATGTTAAACCCGAAGAAATGTCAGCTGTTCAAAACCGAGTCAACTATCTAGGTCATATAGTGAGCAATGAAGGAGTGGCAGTGGATCCCGAGAAAATTGCTTCCATTAAGCAATAGCCGCAACCAACCGACAAACATCAAATTACGAGTTTCCTTGGACTTTGCACGTATTATAGAACATTTATCAGAAAGTTTGGAGATATTGCCAAGCCTCCAACGCGACTTACATAAGAAGCAAGAGCTTCCCAATGGGACGAAGACTGTCAAACGGCTTTCGATACCTTGAAGAAGCATTTAACCAGGGCGCCGATATTAGGATACCCTTTACCAGAGGGAGACTTTATTCTTGACACTGACTAAACTATAATACACAATAGTTATAATGAACAATTTTCAAGTTTTTATCATTTTTTACGCGATTTTGAAAAGTTGAAATCGACGCTTCAAATCAAGCGCGGCGCAAAAAGTTGCTGTATCTCGGCTTCATTGGGCTGATTTTGATGATTTTTTTTAAATCGATGTAGCAAAATGGAAGAAACTCATTTTTCAGAATGGCATCTACCAATTATGATAATTTAAGCATCTACAGTAACTACTTATAATTTGGCATTTTTTTATAATAATCAATGATTATAATTATGTCCATGCTAGGATTGTGTTGTTCGTTGCAAATTCGTGTAGTTAAAATAATAGTAATTTATGCAACAAGTGCATAAAGTGGTACTTTTTTCCACGAATGGAAAAACTTGGCAATTCCATGAGTGAAAAAAGACACTTTGTGCACATGTTACATACATTATTTTTTCTACAGCCCTATACGAAAAAATAGAATTCAAATATAAATTTGGGATATTTTAATTCAGCTCTTTCGGTAACTTAAAATTATACGTATTCCAAGTTTCATGAAAGTTCATCCTCGATGTACAGCCAAGTATCTTAGAAGTCCATCCTCGATGCCAAGCCAAGTATCTTAGAAGTCCATCCTCGATGCCCAGCCAAGTATCTTAGAAGTCTATCCTCGATGCCCAGCCAAGTTTCATTGTGTTAGCTTATGGAAAGCGTGAAATAAAGTTAACGTAATGGCACTTTTTTTAACGCTTTTTTACTTTTTCTCACTCTAACCATAAACAACCACTTTAAGCGCTACTAACCGATGAAATACAAGGTACTTTAAAAATAAAATAACATATTTATGTGAAAAAGTAGAATACAATATTGTTGTAACAAAAAAGCGAAATATCATTATTTATTGTATGTAGATCTTATAATAAAATAGAATATACCATTAATATACATAACAATTAATTATGCTACCTGTAATTTTGATTACTAATTATTTTAACTATACGAATTTACAATGAACAACACAATCCTAGCATGGACATAATTATAATCAATGATTATTATCAACATAAAAAATTCCAAATTATAATTAGTTACTGTGAATGCTTAAATTGTCATAATTGGTAGACGCCATTCTGAAAAATGAGTTTCTTTCATTTTGCTACATCGATTCAAAAAACAAACATCAGAATCGGCCCAATAGAAGCCGCGAAACAGCAACTTTTTGCGCCGGGCTCGATTTGAAGCGTCGATTTCAAGTTTTCAAAATCGCGTTAAAAATGATAAAAACTTGAAAATTGTTCATTCTAACTATCGTGTGTAACACGCCGATCGCCTGTTACGATTTCTATCGGACTATGGTATTTTAATTTCGTCGTACTAATGTTTCGAAATTAAAAAACTTGTTTCTTCAACAAAATTTGTGTATTTAAACGATATCGTATATTGGAAAAGTGTCTTCCTATCAGTGAAATTCATGAGTTATTACCTACATCGTTGTGGTTTCACATATTTGCTGGTGAGTTAGATTTTTGAAATATTTTTTCCGATGTTTATACTGTTTTTAAAATTATAATATGGGCTGGCGTTTGATGAATTTTGTATGTTTAATTCTTTTTTATCCTAAAAAAGAGACATTTTAAATTCTTTTTGAAGCAAATTTTTGATAATTTGTTTTCATTATTTTTTTAGCTTTTTTATAATTCCGCATTTTCTGTTTATTTAGGAAACAAAACGAATATGATAGAACAGACTTCTGTTAGTTTTATTTTGAAAACTAGATTCAGTTTTTTATGTGTTGAAGCATAAGCTTCCTATCTGATCTATTTATTTCTTCCTTTCCAGAATTTTTCTTTGATTTTTACTCTATTTTCTTTCCTCAGCTCTGCAGCCCCTGGGTAGGCCCTATGAAAACACCACCCATAGAAGACAACAGAAAACCGGCCGGGATGGATTGAAGACCATATCTCCATCGACTAGGACCTAGCTGAGAGCTAAATAATTCCAGAACCTCACCAAGATAAGTCCTTTGTCTTATACTCAATTCATGGAAATCTAGAATTGGAGATTTTTATTGTATAACGACGTTCGCATTCGTCTTGTATTTTGGTTATACAGTTAATGTGAATTATCTATTGAGTTATTAATAAATATAATTTGCTGAACATTTGATATTTGATTTACAGGAATTTATATTAACTTGGACCATCGCGTTAAAATATTTTTAGTATTTTGTTTAAGTTAATGTAAATATAAGGTTTTCCAGCTTTTAACATTTCTAGTTTTTTGTTTAATTTAAGTATCGCTTAAAAAGCTGGTGGCGTCCAATTTAATATCGATTGTTCACCCCATCCCAGTGATTGCTATAAAAATACATTCACTGGAGTCGAATACCACAACCTGAGGAAGAGTCTCAAGCGGGGGGAGAACATATGTTACATATTATAGTTTAGAGGTCTAAGTAGTTGTAAAAAAAGCGGCGCCTATTACAACTCAAAAATGTAAGCCTGGCATGAACGCAAAAGTGACGTTAATTTTTTCGCGGAAATTAATTAACAATTATTCCATGTAAAAACTATCAGGCCAATTTAATCGGCCTTTGGCAAATTGTTTCATACTATAATAAGGTTCTTAAATCTCAATTTATAGCGTGATTGGATGATTTCTTATCTGCGAATTAAATGATTCTAAATAACCTCGTTTTTTAGCTACTTTTTTGTATTTATGGCCATTTCTCAACAAAAAAATTGAATATTTCGATTTTAAACCAATTTTATCTTGTAGAGAATATTATAACGAACAAATTCGTAAGTATCCTTTTTTTCTCTGTCTTGCATATTTAAAGAGTTATATTAAGAAATATCGGAAAAAATGAGCGTTTTGCGTTTTTTTTGCAGCGGACCTTCATATTTTCTTTTCTCACATGATTTCCGAGCAATTCCAACCAATATCTAATCTACGTCACGACACAGCCATATTTCAAAGGTTTGGGGTCTAATTCTCCTGGACTAATACATATATATCCGTATACTGATGCTAACAGACATTTAACCTGTGCTTCGAAAATCATTCCGAAAACATGCGCTTGGTTTTATCAACGCCAATTGCCTCAATTTTGAAACTAATAAATTGATCCAAACACTATTGTTCAGAAAATTTCAACAGCTACAGGTTCGGCAATATTTTTTAAATTGTCGTTTCCGAGATTTTTGCGGTTAAAATGCTTCAGAAACGTATCTGCCTCTCTTAACTGCAAATTTCTAACAATCATATATTTGATCATTTTCATCCTACAGAAAACAAAAAAAAAAACATAATATTCTGTGTATCTTTTTTATTTTTCTACTCATTTACAAAAATATGCAATTTTTCAAGAAACAAAAAATCCATTTAAAGTGGATATAGTCCAAAATTAGCATTATAAAACGCCTAAATTTGTAGGCCATATTGTTAACGCACGTAAAATGCAGATTGTTGAAGGATTGTCTCCAATTTTGCATTTATCAAAAAATTTAGAAATGTTTGTACAGATTTTTTTTCAGAAAAATTGAGTAGGTGGTCTAATTTTTGTTATAACTTCGTTATTTTGTTTGTTATTAACTTCGTTATTTTGTTTGTTATTAACTTGATATCAAGTTCATTTGAATTATTTTGTTTAGTACTTCAAAAAATGTGAGGATCAGTTTTCTTCAAAAATTGAATTTATTTTATTTATTTTACGTTAAATGCATGTAATTCAAATAAAAATTCTCAGTACCTTTTGTACGTACATAAATGTACAAATGCTTAATCTTTTCCTTTTTTTTACTAGCATAATTTTCTTTAACATACATTGTTTTGTAGAATGCAAATTTTCCGACTTATTCGACAAAAACTGTTGAAAAACCATGGGTTTTTTAACGCACCATGCTACTAGAATTATGAAGGAAAACCCCCCTTTCATTGGATTATATTAGTCGTACGCAGAAGATTCTTGCGGTCGGGACTTTAATTTTCTAACCACGCGGTCGGGATTACAATTATTTTGAGAAAGTCCCGAACAACGTCATCAACCCACACCTATGCGGGATATTAAGTTATTTTCACCTGATCCTGCATTCGGGACTGTAAACACTTTCATACATTAAGAACTTGACTAGACCATAATGAATTCAGGCGAAAAGTATCCTTTAAGTAAAATCCATCGACCTAGTTTTGCCTCCTGGGTATTATCATTTACATACAACACTTCTAACATTATAATTTGTTATCTCATATAATGATACTTCAATGCCGTTCGTCTTTTAATTATTATAAAACGGTGAGTAACATTGAGTCATTCTCGTAGAAAGTGACCAACTGACCGGCAGTTGTAAGTATCACACGAATATAAAATATGGTGTTCAAACTATATTAAAATATTTTGTTTAACAATCAATGGTTATTTTTGGTGAAAGCAGATAGGAATATGAGGATTCAAACAAATGAGCAAAATTCAATTATCTTGGAATAATTATACAACATTGTCAATTATGTATGAGATTAGTCAGGATGTATAACAAACAAAAAATCGTTTACTGCATGATATATTTATCGGATTCAAATAGTTATTTGTAAAACAAGTGTCACAATACGAGTGAAGTTTGCACAACGAACCCCGAAGCGGTGAGTTGTGCAAATCACGAGTACTACAGAAAGTCATTGTGGTACAAGTTTTACACAATATTTTTTAAATTCGCATTTATTTAATTATTTAAATAAAATAGAATTTCATATACTCCCTGTTTTTAAACTAGGAGTGGTTTGAATTTAAGTTGGCAATTCTGTAGATTCCTAATTGGTCAGATCACAGATGGTTTTATTCAGCACTTTTGACTTTTGACATATTATAACCGAATAATTGTGTAAATTGTAAACAAACTTTCATTTAAGCAAAAAGAGGATGATTATTTGTTTAAAAAAGAGCTTATTCGTATATGCACTTGCGATCTATTTATACTATATCATGAACAGAATTATTTCTGTAATACATCTTCACATAGATATCTGGTAATTTATCCCAATAATCGAACGTTCTGTATACGTATATATTGATTCTATACAATATAAAAATAAACAAATCATTCATAAATAAACGTTAGCGTACTTTATTCATTAATATTTTTATATTTAAATCATTCTAATTTACCTTTAATATAATAATTTGCTAGCTAGAACAACGCTAGACCATTTTATTTATAATTTGTGTTAAAGTTGAAGTCAAATGTCAAATAAAAATATAACTAAATTCAATAACCAACTGTACACTAAAAATCACTATAACATTGTTCAAAGAGCTTCATTGTGACACTGTTAACAATGTTATAATGAAGTCTCTTTCATACACGAATTATAAAAATAACTTTTTTAAAATTTAAAATTAGATATCTTATGGATAAAAAATTTATGTCATATCGAAATCTACAAAATTTTGTATGTCAAACATCAAATAAATAATTTATAAGAAATACAGAAAGTAGCATATAAATTGCATTTATAATCTATCCACCATTAATGAGAACCAAATATTTACGAATTACTCAACTTTTTCTTACAGGTGCAGATGGTAAAAATATGTCACAAACTTCTTCATAATGGTAGAAGATGGAGAACCCATTAGAATATGTTCAAAATCTTGATTAAAGTTACTGTATTTCCACAACATGAGAATGAAAACGATGAACAAAGTTATGGAACTTCTGTCACACATAAAAAGGCATTGAATGTGTGGAAGTTACATATCTTTTCAGCTATTGTTATACACTACTGAACACAAATGGAAGAAAATGACCATGATGCTCAATTTTCTTATGATGCTGGACATTTACAAACGAGTATTGAATTTTGAATAAACTTATGTGAATAAGTATTATCAGCTAAGATCCAGCGATTTGGAGGACGATTCCATTTGTTCTCAATTATCCAATCAACCAATGTGGATCAATTCTGGTGTGAGGAACCAAAAATGGGCGAGTATTAGCCTATTGCTTTGAGAGCCACTCCTGTTCAAATCAATAGCCAATCAGTCGACTTGGTGATGATTTCTTAAATACAATGTAACGCGAAAAATTGCCCGCTCGTTGAGAATATAATTTTGATATACCTGCTATGAATGGTATCCGCTGTAATCTTTGGACGAGGAGGCGATTCCTATGAGAATGGCCTTGGAGGTACAACGTAAAACCTACCTGCTGGCCGCCATCACCACCGAAGTAGCCATTAATTATCAAGCGTACACCTTTGGACGGAGGTTGAAAATTCCCCACTCGTCAAGCAGTTCAAGTGAAGGAACTCAAGAAACTGGGGGGTTTTCGTTACCTTTTTTCTTTTCTTTTCCCCTGAAACTGGGCCACGTTTGCAGGCCTTGGAGGCGTAGTGTAGTAGGAATTTTTACGGAGGCTTGATCTCCTACCCAACTGGACGAATACCAGGAACTAGCTGTAAAACTATTTTTCTTTCATTTTGTTTCTCAATTAGTAAATTTTATGAATTATTTTTTTGAACAGTCGCCTTCAGCGTTTAAACTTCTTACTACTTTTTTTAATTAAGTAACTCTTATTTTTTTATATACACTTTGCTAATTATTTCAATAATTTTATTCATGACTTATTATATACATTTGTAAAAGTTAATCTTTGGATACATAGATAAACTTAATAAGTTTATAAGGTAATATGGTGCGTACCTTGTCTATACGCCTTACATATATTTTATAGTTGCTGTATTTTATACATTTTTTTGATATACCGATAATTTTTTCGCGGTAGTCCTCATTCGGTCTAGATATCAGATATCAATATATGAATTAGAAATGGTTTAACCTTTGGTTCGCTTGGTGACTATTTGTCTCATTATTGTAGATTTTTTTGAACACTTGTACATGAACCTATAACTGTTTGTTTCCTTTGAATGTTTGCGTAAGTATTCTATCGTGAACTGAACTGTAAGATCCTCTAGCCTTCAGCTCATAATTATTTGAATACTAATGGTACTTCAGCCTTCAGCTAGGTCCAGGATTTTGTTTAATATAACTTGTTAGTTGTAATGTGTAATTCCTTGGAAAACTTGAAAAAGAGACACTAGGTCTAGTAATAAATCAGAGGTATAGGATTTTTGCTGTTCTAAGTCTAAAATCTTACCTGACAAAAACCTTTGAGGGTGGAAAAGTAAATTAACCCTCTGAGGAGTTGGAGGTTAGTTTAAAGGAGCCTTGGGTGCTTGCCTAAACTTATCTGGCACCCTATTTTTGAGTACGACATAAATATAGAAGAATGCACCCCACCCCTTCTTTGACTCGAAGCTAGTCGACTGGCGAGCACAGATTGGTCTAGGGGACAATCTGACATCTAAACGAGCTTTGAGGTAGGTATTGTAGTGAGAAAAAGTCTCGTTATAACAAGCTCGAAGAGTTATATCTAAAATAGATTGTCGGTTTCAGATATAGATAGCTGCATTACCTAATGAATGTTTTCTAGTTACACATGCTGCTAAATATTTTCTTTCTAAAAATGTTACATCATACGTACTTGTTACTGAAGATGTTTGAAACAACACAAACTAGAACTTTCCTACATTAAGTTGCAGATATATGCCATAAATTGTATCTAGAATTATTTCACTAAGTGGGAGCTTGAAATTGGAAACTCCGAGTGGACCAAAGGAAATCAAAGATACGTATGAAAAATAATGAAGTATCGGTGATTCGATAAATGTAATTTTGAGAGGCAAGAATAATGAGCAAAATAATTGGAAACTTGATCAAATGTCCAGAGTAGTACCACATTTGGATCATAAAAAAGAGCTGAAAATTCGGATGTGAAATGGTATAGAGTAGGTACCGTAAAAGTGGACAACTTTGCCCATTGTGTCCAACTTTGCCCACAAACATCATAAATTAAAAATCATGGTTTAACCATCTGGCAGCATTGGCAATGAAACTGAACACCCCTAATCTGTTCTTACAACTGCAGGTGTTCGCCATTTAGATGATTGAACGGCTAGTCGATTGTTTGAGATTAAAAACCGCCAAGTAAGTTTATGCATATTTTTGACAGTTTTGAGTTTTAAAAGCTAGTTTATGGTATACTGATTCTATTTATTATTTTGTTATCATATTTCAACTCTGAACTATTTGATAGTTTTTTAAGAGAGTAGTGCATGCCAGTTTCATCATAACCTCAAATATAGCTGAATATTATGGAAAGATTAAGTGGGCAATGTTGTCCGCAAAAGGGCAATGTTGCCACTAGTTTTTTTTATTTGAGAGTTCAGAAAATATTGTGGTAATTTACGAAATTACCATTTTAAAGTAGTTGGTAGCTTTTTAAAGTTTTCCGATGTAAACTTTTCTAGCAATCAATCTTTGAATTTCTAGAAATGGTACGACACCGAAACCGGATGAAACTAGGAACACGAAAGTACCGAAGCTATACAGACGATGAGTTGGCTGACGCCTTGGATGCAATATGTAAAGGAATGAGTTCCAGACAAGCCGAAGCAACGTTTCAAATTCCAAGACGAACGCTGCTTAACAAATCCTGCGAGAGTTGGTCACTCTACTGCCATTAGCGAGCTGGAAGAGAGACACATCGTTGACGTGCTCTACTTTCATAATCTAAAAACAACATTAGATGGCATTGATCGCTCGTGTATCTTGAACTACGACAAAACCAATTTGAGTGATAATTCTGGAGGACAGCAATGTATATTTTTCAAAGGAACAAAATATCCAGAGAGGTATAACTATTTCTCAAAATCTGCGATATCGTTGATGTTCTCTGCTATTGCGTCTGGTGAAATGCTTCCCATATATGTTGTCTACAAGGCGGAACGCTTATATGACCGATGGGTGTCAGGAGGACCACCCAAAACTGTTGATAACAGCACGAAATCTGGATGGTTTGATGCCGCAACATTCCAGGATTGGTTTGAGAAAATCGTAGTTCCTTCAAAGAAAACATGTATATAGAAGAAACGCCCGTTGAAAATAGAGATGATGAAAATGAAGCTGATAATGATGAAATGACCGCGGTAAAAGAAGTGTTCGTTACAGGTAAACATCATAATAATGATCATGACAAAATGACCGACGTTAAAGATAATGTTGCCGATTTTGTATCAAATGATATGGATGAAGACACGTACATAGTTGTACAATTTTCAACGGAGAAAACTGTGCAATATTTCATCGAAATGGTGACGGAAGTTACAAATGATGACTAATATACCTTAGACGATAGATATATTGTAAGTTTATGAAAAAAACTAGCCTCGGATATTGACGACACATCCTCAATTTACTTTTCAGATATAAAAGCAATTCTTTCGACTCCTGCAATTGGTAGAAGGGGCACAGTTTCATTTAAAGAAAACAGCAAAATTTAGTTTATAAAAATAATATTCTCATAATGTTTTGCAAAATTTTGAAATTTCTTCAAGTTCTCTCTATAGTTTATATACATTTATTTACACAGCTTTTAAGTTTATTAGATTGTAACAACGATGGATCTCAATATGTAATGGGAAGACTGTTATTTTTGTTAATTTTTAAGAATAAATGTTAATTTTATCAAAATTGCGCCGACTTCTTCCGACCTAACTTGCGTATAGCGTAACCTCAAAACTGTTTACAACTGTTGTACTGGGTAAAGTTGTCCTGAAAGCGTCCAACAATGCTCAATAACAATATTCTTATAGGCTGGCAAAAATGAAGGTAACCTGTACAACTTTGCCCACCCATAATCTTATTTTTTTTCAGGTTTGGCAAGTATAATTATTGAAAATATTCTCACAACTTAATGTGGGATATGGGTATATATAACCGTAAAATGGGAATTCTCCACTAATAAACTGTCTTCTTAAGTGATAATTGTGAAGATCAGCAGATATAGTTTTCCTAGTTTTCTATATCATTGCACAGTTATACTGATCTTAATTGGAAAAATGATATCCAGGATATCACCATAGGGCTAATAATATCTAAGCTTCAATATTTGTAATATCACATCTTCTTCTTTTCTCTATAAACATATATTAAGCCAATCACAAGTTAGGCTACTTCTTGATCTAGCCAAAAATAACTACTAAACATCAGGTAGGCATAAAATGAAATGTAACTTCTGTCATTCTGACGATGATATTGATTTATCGAAACAATTGTCAATTTTTCAGAATTTTCAATAACTTGTATTATATTGTGGAATTAACTAGAGACCGTGAGTTTCATTTAAAAACACTAGTAAAATGGGTAGTTTGGGATGTTATAAAGTTCAATGTTTATTCATAAAAAACTGTAAAAATGTAGGCAAAGTAGTCCACTTTTACGGTACCTGAAAGAAAATCATAATTACTTTCCCGCCCAACACTATCTAAGATGCAAGAAAAGTATTGGTTTACCCCAAAAACACTTTTTTTAGTTATTTTATCGTTTTGTAGCGAGAAATACACGAAAACTACTTCTTAGAAGAAAATCATGTGTGTATATCGTTGTCGTTGTCGTCGGCCACTTTTTGTATCATGCTTTGTTAGCACGATATAACCTCCGAATTGCATACAAGTCACTAATTGTATGATTGAGAATCATTTACGGCAGCTCACAGATAAATCCTATTGATTTTCGGCTCACCAGAGCCAGTACAACGGATCCCATAAAACCCGATATACTGTATTCATTGTCATTTTTGGAGAAATTTCGGTTTCTTAGCACGATAAAGCTTCCGGCGTGTATAGAAGTGACCAATTTTATGATTGTATATTGTTCATGTCGTCTCACAGATGAACACTTTTGATTGTCAGCTCACCAGAGCCCGAACAACGGGTCCAATAAATCCAGATATATGACAATTTTGATAATTTTAGTTAGTTTCAATATTAAAAACCGTTTATTTTTTTTTTCAAAATAAATAACTATAACGACATTACAAACATGAGCCCGTACTAAACTAGAGAGAGAGGGATATACAACGGAAGAAGTGTGTCAAGAATTGATAAAAGTAAATGGTCGTTCTTAGTTTAGTTCACGGTACAATCCGGTCGGTGAAAGAGTGCGTCAAAGCATGCCCTGAATATAATGTGACGAACGTCTAGAACGCCGTGAAGCGAAAGTGCTAACAAATCTCCCGAAGAATTTTTTTCAGCTAACGACAGCATGTTCAAATACCTCGTAGTTCTTTTGATTTATTGTAACTTTGAAGTTTTCGGATCAAATACAACAATTGAAAATGTAACTTCCGGAAACGAGTTGTGGTTCAGTTTGGTGCGAAACTGCAAAGAACCGACGGTTTCTTGTATCAAACATACCATACACGATTTTCTTAAAGACACATTCGATTATGATCATGATGTTAATTTCACTAATTTCTTGAAGTTCTCGAAAAACAACTTTATCTACAAAGATGCCGATAATGAGACTCGTACGATTTCTAAGGATATACAGGATGAATCACCTTTTGAAGAAATTTCAAGATTACTGAGAGAAAATTCTAAAAAGTTTTTCATGACTCACGATCTTGAAGTTACACTTCCTGAAGAATTTTTTCTTGGTGGCACCATAAAAGTGTCACCCCGCAGTTATGATACCAATGGTACTTTTTTTAAAGTAGAAGTTGTCCCAAGAGAATTATCACAAACCGTAGGTCAAGGAAGGATATTTAACAATCTATTGGGAAATTTCATCAGTAAGTATTATTATCTTTTTGAAACTTTGACTTCTTTTTGGTGGAGTATATTAGTTTGGTGTATAATGCATAGAGGTCGTCGGTGGAAGGAGGTCACATTTTAAAGATACTTCTATATATTCAATTATCACAATTATTGATTCCTGAATTGAAATTCAGGGTTTGGTATTCATAATCTTCGATTGTACATGGCGTTTATAGTTTCATTGTCCTAGATTTTGATACATACAAATTTCACAAACTTCACTGTGAATTAAATGTGCTAGTGCTAGCTAGTTATATAATTTTTAAAATGTACATTTTTAGTTATAATATCCTTTCAGTTACGGCCCAAGTAGTGGCAAGATGATTCCAAGTGTCTGCGACCTCTCCTCTGATGGCTACTTGATGACGTCACCCATTATGAAGTATCATTTATTAGCGTTTATTTAGACTCATCCCCACCAAGATATAGATGTTAACTGTTTATTAATCAAATTTCAGAATCCTCTTTCATACACAAGTAAAAACTTGCACACTTCTGAGTATATTTACACAGTTTTATATAACAAATCGTAACATCTCATTGGCGAAGCTTCAGAAGTCAGCGGTATTTATTAACCCTTTAAGCTTTGGTGGCTAATGTATTAACCTCCATGAAAATTCCTAAATGCACACATACCTAATGATAAAAGTGTGCTATTATTTTGAATTCAATCAACTGCATGAGTTGTAACAATATAAAAGAAACACTCTAGAGTACATTATATTGGACTAAGAATGACAATAGTGGTGGATCACTAAACTTTAATGGCCTATATGCAACTAGCTTGAATAGTGGTTAATAAATTAAACACTTTTTTTCTTAACAAATTTTATTTATATAACACAAGTAAATGTCACAAAAAACCAATTGGAAAATACATGAAACCAATGAGAAACATTTTCAAACTAAAATAATACTTACAAAATAAACTGATTTGTACATCAGCGTAGCGATAAATATATAAAAAATGAATGAATGGAAATGGAAAGGCATGAGACATAGACCATTTAACTGATTTCTTCGTGCTGCAATATGCGCATCTGTTTATGGTACCATTCTCAGGTAGATGCTCACCTACATTTGTAATTGTCCTATGCTGTTTGTATATTCTTCCAGTTTTTTTTGTTGCTTTAGCTATTATAATACCCTGTCTTTTGCGTAATTTTTTCAGCTTATACTAGAATTTCCTATCAACTGATCATCTAGTACACTTCTTAACATCAAGTGACTCATTAGCTTTATAAAAAATGTAAGAGTTAACGAGAACAGAATCAATGAGGTGATGAAACATTTTTACCTATCATCTTTCAGATTTTCAAGACATAGAATAGCAGGACGACAACTTGTCGAAGAGATCTACCCCGCCCATATGTTTATTGTACCCTGAAATACTCTAAGGGTATTGTACATCTTCTTTATGTTCATCTTCATTGGTCCATCTTTATTGGCATCTAAGAGGAGACAACAACTGATTTTTTACTTCAGCCTTTCCATTTGCATACTAAAATTTCATTAGCTAAAGCAAAATCCCTCAGTCTCAGTCTTTGATCTGAGCACAGCAAATATTTGGGATATTGCTTCCTGTTAATTTGCATAGTGCCACTTGCCATTAGGCCCTTATCTAAAAGTCTTGCCAACAGTGGTATCCAGGTAAATAATCTATCAAAGAAAAGATAATATCCCAGATTCTGGAAAACTGTACTAATTGACAATACCACATTTTCTCCAAGCGTAAGTGTGTTATCATAAATTGTAGATTTCCCTTGATAAACTTCGAATTCCATCAAAAATCCGGTAGATGCGCAAGTAATTGCCCAGACTTTGAATTCTCTTTTGATAGGCTTCAAAGTCATATATTGCTTTAGAATAGATCTTTCCTTGAAGCCTATTATGCTTACATCTATAAATAAATTCATGCTTGGAAAGAAAATTTCTTCATAGGGATTATTTAGAAAATCCAGTAAAGGCCTAGCTTCATAAAGTCTGTCAAAGTTTGGTTGGTCTCTTGGTGGCATTTCACTATTATCAGTTAAATGCAGGTTTCGGAGTAATTGCTGGATCCTTCTTAAAGACATAATGTTCGCAATTTTTGGAACAGAAAAGTTATCATTCGTTGACCAATAAAGCCTCAACGGTGATAAAACATGGAAACCCATTATTAACAGAATTTCCAAAATGCTTTTATTTCTTCGGCTGAAAGTCCAAGCTTAATTCCATTTTGAGTAGCATATAAATTTGATTCATTAACAATTGCTTCAATCATAGGACCTATAATTGACAAAAATATTTCAAGTGGCGACGCACCGTTTACTTCAATTTTTGACAAGAACGGGCGATCAAAAATAAAAACTTCGAAAGTTTTTGCAGATTTACAAATTTTCTTAAAATGATATATTGGCCATATTGCTGGGTATTTTAACTTCGCTATCACTATCATCACTGAAGGTAAATTGCTAGGGACGTACTGTGTATGGCTCAAAATCTGGATCTTGGATAGAACCGTTACTGTCAAAAGCTTGGTCACTATATTTCGGTTCCATGATCATCTCAGAAGTGGATGCTTGTGATGTTTGCATGAGGCCCCTAGTTTTTTTCTTGTGTAAATTTGACGTGTTGGTTCCGCTTGAACATCATCGGCATCGCTATCTCCGCCTATGTCCGAGTTAATAGCCTCTTCATTTATGCCTTCAGAGTCAAATATTATTGCATTGACGACTGATTCATCTAAGTTTACGCACTCATCATATCCGTACTTTCTCTTCATCATTCTAATACAATTTTCACGGTTATGAATGCTTACTATTCATAATGCATAAATGCTAAATATTTGCGGCATGTTCGAAATAAGTAATTTAGCAATAAAATTTATATATAACAAATAATATACTCCCATTAGCAACATTACCCTTTATCATTCATATTTATTTTTCACTTAATTTTCATTATTTGTATTAGAAGAAAACGTTATTGTTATTAAAAAAAATAGCTGTTGAAATCCTTATTGTAGGTATTAACATTACATCACAATTTTTTGACAACTCCTCGTATATTCTTGAGCCATTTGACAGCCGAAAAATTAACATCAGTTATTTTTATAAATCTTGTAGTATATGTTCATATACAACAATTTGATAGTTTATTTTCCTAAGTCATATTATAAGGGCATCTAATTTTTCAGAAAAAATAGAAAAAACACGTTGCTAAGTAATATTTTGACAAGAAGCATGAGTGCTGGTGGCAATAAAAATCCGAGTCGAAGACGAGGATTTTTGCACCTGCACGAATGCATTTTGTTTAAAAAAATATTACTTTGCATTGTGTTTTTTAATTCTTTTCACAGGTATTTGACAAGACTATTTCACGAGTAACAGATTATTTTGCATACACATAGCTTACAAAACACACTACCTTACATGCATACATAATATATATGTAGGTATTATTTTGAAAACTGAAAAACATCAGGTAATTTATTTAATCACGAAATACTACAAACTTAATTACTTATGGTACAGTTAAAATATAAATTGCAATTTTTGATGACAACAGCTGTCAAGTTTTGCCGCGGATAAACTCGAAAAAGCTGCTAACAGGTGCTGGCATACAGTTTTTCCATCGATTGTGTGATTGTTGGAAATTAAGACGAGGGAAATAGTAAAACAAATATTTATAAATAAAAAAATTCTAGTATAACTAAGGTAACCATCAAAAAAAAAGTATTACTAAGTGAAGCTTATAATAAAATATAGGAATAACATTTCAAATATAATATATATCATAATTAAACTGTGTTACTTCCTTTCAAAAATATATCTTATTGGTTATTCAAACACTAAACTCTTAATTACACTTCTTTTTCTTAAAAAATGGCAGTAAACATCACAAACCCTCTGCAGAACCGTAAAATGCTAATACATTGCCCTGTTTCGACCTTATGCTATGTGTTCAGTTTACTAACCTCTAAACATTAACGTTAATGATATAATATTTGCTACGGATCTTTTAATCAACATAAATATTGCTGTGTGTTTCTGCAATACATTTTCTATACGACTACATCTATTCGTTGAATCATTGTATACCTATTTGCAATCTTCATATGGGCATCATTTGACAACTTTTTTGACTTTTCCTTGTAGAAATATATGAAGTAATAGTTAGATTAGGTTTCGAGTCCTTACAGTCCTTGTGGCAGACACTCAGGAATATAATACTTTAATGATTACTTTTTATGTGTTGGCTTAATTACAACAGATGAACTATCAAAATTTTATGTCGTAGCATAGTGGCGATTTTACTATTCACAGCGTCTCCATTTCTCATCAACTAAACTAATACTAAGTTTATACTGGGCTTAAACCAAATTATTACTTTTTGTAACAATCGTAACTCACTTTAAAAGTGGGTTTTAGCCGTAATCCTATCAAGATAATCGATGATGTATACTGGAAACGCTTTTCTTTTCTTTGTATAATTGGCTATCCAGGAGCTTATCGACTAAAATATCCGACATCGAATACAATAACAAAATAGTAGATAGACTTCATTGATGCGTGTAGAGAAATAGTTGGAATTGTATGGAGAATGGCGTAGATTTTTTTGTATTAGGGATCAAATTTTTATGTAAGCTTTGATACATTATTTATATGGAGGATGATTTTGCCGTTTGAGATGGGTTTTCAGATGCTTCGCAAATAACTGTAGTTTGTACAAGTGCGCAAAGCGTTACTTTTACCACGATCGCTGAAATTTGTGGCAAGAGCCGTAAGGTGAGGGACTATGACCTGTGGCATCACTTCTGGCCAAACGAATTCCTTGAGCTATTTTGAAAATGTGTTCATTCCAAATTTTTTGATTTTCTTCAATGTACGAACGAAAAGAAGTCAATATAACAGCATTCTGTCTTTCTGTAAAGCAAATTTGTGGATGATAACGAGCATTATACACTATTATCTGAACTCTATATTCATCTAGAACGACTTAAACACATAACTAGTAAAAAATGTGGCATTAAGACAATTTAATATTTGAGAACACCAAAAATGAGGAATACCTACTTGATTAAAATTAACTGTCTCGACCCTTACTTCGTGGAATCTACTAATATCAGTTTTTTAAATGAAACTTACTGTTTCTAGCGAATTCCACTATATATTGAAAAAAGGGTGGAAATTCTGAAAAATTGACAAATGTTTCGATATTAAATATCATCGTCAGAATGACAAGAGTTACATTTCATTTTATGCCTACATGATGTTTAATAGTTATTTTTGGCTAGAAATACAGTTATTGTTTCTTATCACAAACATGTAGTACTTCTAGTTTTGTGTTAGGTGTCAATAAATGCGTAGTGGGATTTATTTGGTTGTTTTATTCTGTATGCTAAGTGTTCACTGTATCTGATTTTAAAATTTCCAAGGGTTCGACCCAGCATTACATTCTGGACATTTAAAATTATATTTATCAGACTTCTTTAATGGGGGTATTTTAGTTCTTACATTTAACAATTTTGTACTTACGTTATTTCCTGTTTTAAAAGAAATTGCTGTATTCATTGCTAAATATATTATCATTGAAATACCGTTAGAAATATTTCCTGCATATGTGATGGTTTTATAAGTTTTTATTTCTTTAGTTTGTTTAGGAAATATTAGTTGTAATGCTGCTTTTCTCCCTTCTTTATTAATTTGCTTAGTTATCATACGTAATGGATAATCGTTGGATGTTGCTATTTGTTTAATTGTATTAATCTCTCTATCAAATTTACATTTGTTTATAGGAACGAAAATGTTTTATGTATCATTGAATTATATACCGCTAGTTTATATGACACGGGATAATTGGAACTGTATGGAAGGGTCACATCAGTGTGTGTTGGTTTTTGGTAAATTGACTAATCAAGTATTTTATCAACACTTTTTAGAATCAAGTAAATTGAGTGAGTCATTTTCTTCAACTTCTAATGTAAATTTAATTTTTGGGTTTAAATTATTAATATGATTGAAAAATATATCTAGTTGTCGTTCACTACCTATTGAACAGGACAATATGTCATCTACATATCTATACCAAAATAGAATATTCTTTGGAATATTACTTCAAAATATTTTTCTTTCTAAACTGTCCATATAATTGTTTGCCAAAATTGCTGATATAGGGCTTTCCATTGGCAAACCTTCATTTTGAATATATATCCTATTGTCAAAAGTGAAATAATTGTGATTAATACATACATCAAATAAATTAAGTATATCTGATATTATTCCTGGGTTAATATTTTTATGTTCTAGTTATTTTCTAACGAGTGTTAGACATTCTTTAGGAGGAATTTTAGTGAACATATTGGTGAAATCAAATGAAATGAGTTTAGAGTTAATTTGCAAGTTGATTGCTTTACATTTTTTGATTAGTTGTCTTGAACTTTTAATTGAGTATTCAGATGGATATCCGCAACTATTAAGTATATTGGTAAATTTTTTTCCTAATACTTTATTAGGAGTATTAACATAAGAAACTACAGGTCTAATTGGTTTTGTTATTTTATGTAATGTAACGGTTCCTTATAATTGTGGAGAGTGAGAATTTGTATTAATGATGGGTTTTTCTTCGTAATCACTCAAAATATAATTTGCCTTATTAACAATATCACTCACATTATTAGAAATATTTCTTTTTGGATCTGCTCCAAGAACTTGTACATCGCTAGATTGTATAAAGTTTTATATTTTTGAATTATAATCTTTAGTTGTCAATATGACAGTGGCGTTCTCCTTGTCAGATTTTGTAATTGATAGGTTATTATTTTTTACTTTCTTTTTTATTGAATTTAAAACTGTAATGTTATTTTTCGTTTGACGTTTAACCTTTGACGGTTCAATATTTTTGATTAAATTGACAATTTGTAATTTCTCATAAAAAAAATTATTTGAATTAGATTTCAAAGCTACTTCTGATTCTGTAGCAATTATTAGTTCAATATAATTCCTAAATTTTGGTGGTATGCTGTATTTTAAACCTTTATTTAATAATTCTATTTCATTATCCGTGAAATTAGTGTCTTAAAGGTTTTCAAATCGTGGTGCAATGTGTGTTGGTATGTAAGTACTTACAGTTTCATGATGTTCGGAGTATTGACTTCTATGTTCTGTATGTTCAAGTTTCTTTAGTTTTTGCTCTTGGTTCTTAAATTTCTTGTGCTTCATCGTGTTGACACTTTCTCTGATTTTGTCATAAAAACAGTCGAATTCTACTGGATGTAGTTGGAACGTGAGTCCATAATGTACAACTTTTATGTAGTTGTCTAAGGAGTCCCTTATTTTATACCATTTTTTCCATTCTTCTTTAAGCCAAACTCGTTCAGCACATTTTATAGCTTTTCATGGTTGAGGTGTTTTAGTATGGCATTTTATAATCACATAATTTTGTACTACCTCTTTTCCAAGGCATTCTTGGTTAAATCAAATGTATTGTGATGCCTTGTAAGGTTTTTGTAGTAACTTCTGGTACAGTCGGGTCAAATGTTCTCTCGTAGATTTTTTAATGAGATTAACTGTCTCGACCCTTACTTCGTGGAATCTACTCATATTAGTGTTTTAAATGAAACTTACTGTTTTTATTCAATTCTACCATATATTGAAAAAATGTTAATTTCTATTTCTGTGGAATAGTTGTGTGTGTTGGTTTTCTGTAAATTGAATAATCAATTATATCATTAACCCTTTTGAATTCTTAAATAAAAATAAATTGATTGAGTTATTTTCTTCAACTTCTAATGTAAATTCAATTTCTGGGTGTAAATTATTAGTATGGTTGGAAAATACATCTAATTGTCGTTTACTACCTATAAAACAAGCTGATATGTCATCTACATATCTTTACCAAAATAAAACATTTTTTGTTCAATTATTCGTAAATTTTTGATGGTATGCTGTACATTAAACCTTTATTTGAAAAAATATATCTCACACAATTAGTGTCTGAAAGGTTTCAAATCTTAATTGGGAAAAATATATCCAGGATATCGCGATAGGGCTAATAATGTCGAAGCTCTAATATTTGTAATATCATACTCCTCCTTTTTTCTCTTAACATATATTAAGTCAATCACAAGGTCACTTCTTGGTCTAGCCAAAAATAATCATTAAACATCACGTAGCCATCAATGAAATGTAACTTTCGTTATTCTGACGATGATATTTTATATTGAACAATTGTGAAATTTCTTAGAATTTTTAACATTTTTTTAATATATTGTGGAATTATCTAGAGACTGTAAGTTTCATTCAAAACAGTGATATGAGTAGATTCAACGAAGTAAGGGTCAAGACAGTTGATATATTAATATTACTATTATTATTATTATTAATATTATTATTATTATTGTTTTTATTATTATTATTATTATCATTAATATTATTTTCCGTTTCCTCCCTTGCGGGGTTGCTCCACAACGTGGGATTCATGATCATAAACGTTGCTTGAAACTTACGATTCTTCTAGCAGGATTTCGCAGTCACATATTTTCAGGTAAGTTTAGAGTTTTCCTGACAATTCTACACGTTTCCAGTACAACAGATTTTTGCATTTCGGGGAACACTTCTTTATGATTTATTTTCCACGTTTCGATGTATTTTTTTAAGTTCTTTGTTACTAATCCGGTTGCAGAGATGACTATCGGTATAACTTGACTTTTTTTAAATTATTAGTAACTTTGAATTCTTCGGCCAGTTCGAAATATTTATTAACCTTTTCTCTTTCTGCTTCATTCAGGTTGTGATCGTTCGGATGGGCAACATCTACGAAGTATCCAATCTTGTCCTGTTTGTTAATAAGCACGATATCTGGTCGATTGCTCGCCACAGTTTTGTCAGTTTGTATTGTTGTGTCCCAGTATAGACGGAAAGTAATATTTTCAAGGACGGGAAAAGGGACATATTATTATTATTATTATTATTATTATTATTATTATTATTATTATTATTATTATTATTATTATTATTATTATTATTATTATTATTATTATTATTATTGTTATTATTATTATTATTATCATTATTTTCCTTTTTGTGTCACCGGATTTACACCCGGCGTGTTTCAACGACAGTCGGCCTCAACAGCAAGACTTTCGTTGGGTGTCACTATTCTAGAAATGACCTAACAATGTTTGTCGCATCCAGGATTACAGATTTTTGCATTAATCGGTAGGTTGACTCAGGAATATCAATGTCTTTGAGGGAAGTACTTAGTTTCTTGGGAATTAGCCCCATACAGGATAAAACAACTGGAATGATCTTGACTTCTTTAAGATTCCACAATTCTTTTATTTCGGTCCTTAGCTCGTCGTATTTGCTTAGTTTTTCATTGTATTTGCTTTCTGTGTTAGAATTATTTGGGATCGATATGTCAATAAGCAGAGCTTGCTTGGATTGTTTATTAATGACTGTGATGTCCGGCCTGTTGTGTCGTACTGTTACGTCCGTCATGATAGTTTTATCCCAGTAGATCTTAACATACTGATTTTCGATGACTTGAGGGGGCTTATATTTGTAATATGGCTCGTTGTTTTGTGGATCAAGGTTAAGTTTTTTCTGTACTTCTAGGTATACTACTGTGGCAACTTTGTTGTGTCGTTCTAGATATTTAGTTTCAGCTATGCTTTGGCAACTAGAAAGAATGTGTTCAATCGTTTCTTGACTTCTGTTGCACTTTCTGCACCAATCTGTTGGTATTTCTTCCTTCAAGATATACTTTTGGTAATTCCTCGTTTTCATAACCTGATCTTGTATACCAACCATAAAACCTTCAGTTTCTGGGAACAGCGTTCCAGTTTTAAGCCATTCAACCGATTTAGCTTGATCTATCGTGTCTTTCTGTAAATCATTAATGAATCTTCCGTGCAATTCTTTTGAACGCCAATTTCTAATTTTATCTTCCTCATTTCGTGTATTAAAGGGCGTAAAGTTTTCCATGCTTAGGTTTAAAGGTGTATAACCCGTATCTGTTTTCACTATGGCTTTATGAAGTTGACTATTTTGGTGGCGGAAAAAACTCCTCAAGCCTGCAATTTGCTGAGTGCAAGCTTCCACAACATCTTTTATTCCTCTACCTCCTTTTTCTCTAGGTAAATTTACCCTTTCAACGGACGCTTTTGGATGGTGTTTTCTATGTTTTGTTAGCTCGGTTCTAATCTTTCTGTTTACTGCTTCCAGGTCCGTTTGAGTCCATTCAATTGTTCCGAAGGAGTACTGAAGAGCGGATATGGCGTAGCTATTTATGGCCGTGGTAAGGTTTCTTGAATTTAGCTTACTTTTAGAGAGGTTGTAAAGGCGTTTTTCGAATTCGGTGGTTAATATGGCTTTTATTTCTTTATGTTCTATCTTGTGTGTCTGAAAGATTCCTAAGTACTTGTAGGGTTTGTCTGTCATGGCTTCAATATATTTGCCTGGCTCTAGTTCTATAGGTTCTCCTTCTTTCAGCTTTCCCTTTTCAACCGATACAGTTTGGCATTTTTCCATACCAAACGACATTCCGACATCTCTGCTCCACTGGTGCATGAGTTTTAAGTTGGATTCTAGGTGTTTTTTGCACGCGGCATATAGTTTCAGATCATCCATAAAGAATAGATGACTTATGGTTGTTGAGTTTCGATCCGCTCTAATAGTTGCTCCATATCCTGTGTGGTTCAGGCCACGTGATAATGGGTTTAAACACAAGCAGAACCATAGAGCGGAAAGTGTATCTCCTTGAAAGATTCCTCTTTTAATACTGATAGATTCAGTTTCTAGTTCTGTGTGATTTAGGTTAATTTTGAGTTTTGTTTTCCAATTACTCATAGTACTTTTTAGAAACCTAACCACCACAGGGTGTATATTGTAAATTTCCAAAGTTTTTATTAACCAACTGTGGGGCACTGAGTCGAAAGCTTTACGATAGTCTATATAAGCCATGTATAGATTTCTGTCCTTCTTTCTGATTTGTTCCAATATCACATTATCGATTGTTATTTGTTCCTTGCAGCCCATATATTTTCTTTTGCACCCTTTCTGCTTCTCAGTTAGAATATCATTAGTTTCTAGGTATGCGTACAGTTTATGACATAGTGCTGCAGTGAAGACTTTGTACATTGTAGGAAGGCACGTGATGGGTCTATATTGAGAAGGATCTTGGGTTTGATCAGATTTTGGAAGAAGATAAGTTACACCATTTGTAAGGAAGTCTGGTAGTTGGTCAGGGTTTCTTAGAGCGATATTAAATTGGTTGGTCAGGTGATGATGGGTAGCCGTAAGTTTTTTGTACCAGAAATTTTGGATACCGTCGTTCCCTGGTGCTTTCCAGTTGGCCAAGCTTTTTATTACCTTTTTTAGATCTTGTAATGTAAATATTATTTCTTCCATATCTAGATGGTTGTTGTTCTGAATTTATGATTTGATCCAAGGTGTATTTTCCTGGTGTTCGATTTCCTTCGACCACATTCCTTCCCAAAATGTCTGTAAATCCTCCTTCTTTGGCGGTTGTCCTTTAGAACCAGGTTGTTCGTTAAACGATCTATAGAAGCCCTTCTGATTTTTTGAAAAGAAGTTGTTTTGGATTTTGCGTTGGTAGCTCTCCTGATATCTTTTTAATCTTTTAGAAGCAACTGCAAGTTTTTGTTTCCAGGTATCTAAGGTATCATCTATAATCGTTTTTATTTCATTTGTTGTTTTTCCTTCCAGCTGTTGTTTAATCTGGACCGGGATTTTATTTAGCAGCTTTTTGGATTTTTGCCCATTTGCTATTTGTTGAATTCTACCAATTTCTTTTCTCAAGTTCTCGATTTTGGTAATAAGTCTTTGTTCCCATCTCGGTTTTTGAGGCGTACGTGTCTTAGGTGCTTTTAGTATTTTTTGTTTGTTGGCTTTGATTGTTGCTAGAGCTGCGCAATACACGTGAAGATGTATTTCCTCGAGGTTCATATCTGCATCCAATTGACTTTCCAGAATTTGATTAGCAATTCCTAAGAGAGAGTGCGTGTTTGGGGTATAAATGAGTTTTGGTAGCGCCGGCCTGCTGGCAGGGTCGGATCCTCTGAATTCAGTAAGATGTTGTTGGTAGTTTTCTTCCCATAATGTTTGACGGTTGATTACTGAGGGTCGAAGACCTAATAGTGGTAGGTCAGCTTCACGTCCTCTACTTTCTTGTTCCTGAGTCTCTGGGGTCTCATTTATAGGCTGTTGATTAATTTCCCTCTCCACCTCTGCCCTTATTTGTTCGATTGCAGGTAGAGGTATTAGGTTATTTCTTATGATAGCTCTACGTTGATCTGCTATTCGTTGTTCTGAGAGGTGATTTAGGTGTGGCATTTTCTCAATGAAGTGATTATGCAGTCGCATGCGGTACATCGTCATATCAGTCTCCAGTGCCATAACTGTGAAAAACGAACGTATTACTTGTTTGTTGGTTTCATTGTCCCATTTCATACGTCGTCTTTCTGATTGTGCCTGATTTGGTTCAGTGGGTGCGACAGGCTGTCGCACAACACGTCTCCGAGGCGCCGTAGGTTCAAGCGGTTGATGGGGTACGTTTCGATGAGCGGTGCCCCCACCATTCTCATCTACATGCTGGACATCCTGACGGTTCCGATTGGAAGGACCAGCATCTAATCCTTCCCCGCCCGAGTAACGATTTCTTCGTGTGTTGAAAGCACTTTTTTTTCACACCATACGGGATGCTACCCCGCGTGGTGGTGGTTCTCCCTCTCGCGTTAGCCCATCTGCTGCAGATCCGCCACCGGGGATGGTTACCCAATCCTGAATCTCCAGAGATAGTTACCGGGGCTACCAACGTGGAGGTGCGAGCAGGAATTGGTAGGAGAGGCTATAAGAGACGCTTCACTACCATTTTAACCCCTTATTATTATTATTATTATTATTATTATTATTATTATTATAAGAATTTTCATTATATACCATAAATAATTTAACACTGCATATAATAATTAACCTAATACAAAATAATCAAATTTCTATTATATGAAACATTTCTTCTAAGAATTTTTGTACCGGTAGAGTTTCGAGAATACACGTATTCAGCCGTTGAGTAGCTAAACTATTCGACTGGGTAATAAAGCTTCTGGTTAGTGACCCCTTTGGAGGAATTTAATTTTCACAGAAATCTCTCGAACTAGTTGCTCAGCGTCTTCTTCCTATGATTCCAATGTGTCAACCCTGAAGGGAACGAGGATATATTTATTTAAAAGTTCTTTGTTTTCAGATATTTTTCCTTGTTCACCAGAATGAGCAGCTTCTCCAGCTCTAATACTTGTTTTGTTAATGTATGTCATAGCTTAAGTATAACGACAACTAGCATCTAAACTAACTGTTTACCTTCCCTCAATAGAAAAAAAGATATAACATCAGCACGCTTCCCGTCGCTCTAACATGTTCTTACTGGTTCTAAGATATTTGGGCTGACAGCTACGACTAAAGCACGATGTATGATGCCGTTCAAAAACCGATAACGGGAAAACCTACCTGCACTGTTTTGATAGCTAAGTGTTAAGACCATGATGTCCCAAAATATCAACAATTTGTCCCTAAGGACAGGTGTGTTGGTCGCATATCGGTTGACCAAGCCTAAAAGCAACGGAGATGCGGAAAATGGTATCGTCGAATAGTGTTCCCAACTGATGAGAAGGTAAAGCGTGGAGCTAAGCATCGCTTTAATTTTCATGAAGTGCAATAAGACGAGATTTTGTTTTGATGTCATTTTTGCTCTCAATTTGGTTTTATATTGGAGCCTTACTAATAAAGTCATCGAAATATTTCTGACTGCTTGGGCATTGAAAAGGTGTAGAAGATTGTTTACAAATTGTTAATCAATTAGTTAAAGCAAAGTTACAGTCGTCGTCAATTGATTCATTAATATAACTTGGAAGAATACAATATGTTGAATTTTTTGTGTGTCATCAATTCATCCAAAAAAATGAAGGACGTCCAAGATTCTACATCGCGTATTCCAAGACCACCATATCTTACTGGAAGATTCACTTGTGACTAAGCATTATCGTTTATTAATCAGTTTGTTATCTTTTTCAAAGTGTGTCTGAACAGAATATTGATGACTGATAAGGAATCTTCGGTTATCCAACATGGGGCACAGCGTAATAAGTATAATAAACGGCATATATACAAATAATTTTTTAAAAGAAAATGTAACATGTCGTTGCGACAAGTTTCAATTTTTATTAGTTATTTAGGAGCGTTACTTTTTCTTCAGCTACTGCCACCTCTACTTCAAAATCATTTTATTTCAATACGTTTTTACGTTCGTGGAAGTTCTATTCAAACGACGTTTCGAGGCGAATCGGTCTCTTTATCATCATTCGCAAAGAAGTAAAATAATATTTAGTTTTCAAATAATATTTTGTGTGTGGTGTTATGCTTTCTTGCTGGTCTTTCTATTTCTCTTTTTAAATTGTAGTTGTGTGCTTATAAATCAATCTATTCCGATTTTTCTATTTGGTTAAAATTGGTAAATTATTTTTTCATGGTGTTTCCAGTTTTTTCACCGTTATTTTCTTTTCGTGAAAAAGTAGGTGACGTCAAAATTTATTTTATATAGCAAATTCATAACAGAATATTTTTGTTTATTTCTCATTGATTTAAATTTACATTTTCTGATTATTTTGGGAACAGGACGGATAAGAATGAACAGATGCATGTGATTTTATTTTAAAAATTAAATTCAATTTTTGTACGTACTGGAGTATAAGCTCCTAATCTGTTCATTTTATTCCTACTTCTCAATTTTCAATTTTTCCTACTGTTTTTCCGGTTTTTATTTTTCCCTACATCTCTGCAGCCCGTATCACTATTTGAGCTTTATCTGGCCTTGTGACTCTGGTGGTGAGTTCGGCCTCAGTTACACTATTATTCATTACCTCAACCGAGATGAGGTGAATCAATAACAAAAATTTGGGACAAATGGTTTTATTTAACACATAAATAAATTCACATAAACCATATATTCATAATACAATACGAATAAAAATCAGTATTACAATAAGAATCACCAACTCAAGATTTTATATCTACCGAAAATAAGTTAATGACTTATCTTGGAAAGACTCTGCATGTACAGCTCTCAGCGGTATCGACCGGTTCCTGAGCCGTTGGTAGTCTGGACTCTGGCGACTTTACCTCTGAGCTTAAACGGCCGAGTAGAGGTCCACTTAATGGTTTCACGTATGGATACGAGTACGGGTACGGTACAGTACGGGCTGCAGAGCTGTAGGTAAAGGAAAACAGGACAAACAGTAGGGAAAATTGACAATTGAAAATAATGAATGGAACTAACAGATTGGGAGCTTATACTCCAATGCATACAAAAATTGAATTTAATTTTTAAAATAAAACCACAGAAATCTGTTAATTCTTATCCGTCCTGTTCCCAATATAACCAGGAAATGCAAATTCAAATCAGAGAGAAATAAGCAGAAAGAATCTGTTATAAATTTGCCTCATAAAATAACTTTGGACGCTACCACCTAGTTTTTTAGGAAAAGATAATAACGGTGAAAAAACTGGAAACACCATGAAAAAATAACGTTTTTAAAATAGAAATATTTTAATCAAATGGAAAAATCGGAATATATTGATTTGTAAGCACACAACTATAATTTGGAAAGAAATAGAAAGACTTGCTAACAAGAAAGCGTAACACCACATACAAAATATTATTTGAAAACTGAAAATTAATTTGCTTCTTAGCGAAGAATGATGAAGAGACCGATTAAATTCGAATAGTCGTTCGAATAGAATTTTCACGAACGTGAAAACGGTCGTTTGACGCGTTCTTATCGTATTGAAATAAAATTAGAGGTGGGAGAAGCTGAAGAATAAGAAACGCTCCTAAATAACTAATCAAAATTGAAACATGGTACAACGACATGTTACAAAAAAGCTAAAAGTAAAAGATTTCCAAATAAATATTTAATTTTTTATATTTTTTATTTAAAAAATAATCTATAAAACTGGAGGTAAGCTGATTCAAATTTTAATTTTGAATCAAACAAATTTCACATTTGCTAGTGTTAATTCTCAAATCTAGCTCTTCAGATTTATTGATTATGAATTTGAAAACAGTAAGAACATCTCTTGCATTACCTCCTAGACTTCCGTCATCCGATTCTGAAGACCTAACCAAAGGATGAATTACTAAACAAGAAAAGGTTGGTCCTAGAAAATCGCCCTGCTGAAAACCTCTTTGAGAAGAAATGTTTTATTTGTCAAAAGAAAGAGCTGGAAAGTTTTTTTAGCATTGGTTATTAAAATTGAGAAAATCTTGAACATATTCTTGTACTGTTTGCAAAATAATGTGCACATGAACCATATTAAAAGCGTTATAAAAATTAATTTTTAAAAAAACTTTACTATTCAAGTGTCTAAAGTTAAAAAATGTCTTGCAGCGGCTTCAGCACAGTACCTAATACCAAAACCTAGCTGATAAGGTTGTAGAATAGTTATTTATAATACAAGTGCGTGAAGTGATACTTTTGCACACGAGGTGCGAAAATTAGAAGCACGTGCGTAGCAAGTGCCTTTTTCGTAACGAGTGCGCAAAAGTACTGCACGCATGAGTATCATACAATATTTTATCTACGACCACATTAAAAAATATTTTCCCTTAATTATATTTTACATATCGTCTGCTTAATTCTAGCACCTCGCAACCCACAAATATAAAATTTTACAGAAGAGCCAAACAACGATATAAAACTGATTCTGAAAAGGACATTATGTAAATCCAATAGTTAAACAGAAAGAGTAGAAAATAATGTGGACGTCTCTTTTGTATTGTTGAGAGAATTTCCGTTGTAGACTTCTGTGACGCCGTGTCGTTTAACTGCTAATATATCTATTGCCGAATCGGCTAGTAGAGAAGCAGACGATCGCCTAAAACATTGACCTGTGTAGTCCTTGGGGTTGGGCAAATTTAAACATTGTGCTATAATGGATAGAATCTCCCTAGTCTGGTTAATACCAACAGCTAGCTTGGTACATTTATTCTTGCGATATATAGAAAAAACGTTTATTATTTAGTTCTTAAGGTCGCAAAAATTAATATTTTTAGTAAATATCTATCTAGGAAACTTGACGAAGTATATTTATTATCAATTACAGTGAACCTTCTTGAAGTTTTGTTTTTGCTTTCCCTAATATTTACATTTAGAATATTTTCGGTTTCCTCGACGTCATGTGTCAAGAGATCGCATAACTCCTGACGTCGACAAGCGGCAGCAATGCTAAAAATGGTCATCACCTAAAAATAAAATGCCAGATACAGGAATAATGAATTTTAATGTTCATATTTAGCGAAGTTTAATAAAAAACCGCGTCTGCCATTGCCGAATTTTTAACCTTTTTTACTAAAATAACCTCTCTAAATGGCTGGACTTTGATAAACCGTTGGATCAATACATTCGACCATAAATTATAAAATAAAAGCTTAATAAGAAAAAAAAAGAATATAAAAAAGACCGCCAGTGCGGGGAGTCTAGCCCCGACTGCCACCGTGGCAAAACAATGCTCCACCTCAACCTCGCGGTTCACGTTGAGTTATTAGAATATTAACGACCCGCGCGAGAAAAATCCCATCGTGTGCTTGAAGCTCTGCTACAATTTGTTGACGCGCGAGCTCCAGCAGCTATTCTTTGATTTGCGTTTTTTTTTCAGTCACACGCAACACAATGCATTATAATAATTGATGTATACCACAGTGTACATACAAATTTTAGTTATTATATTATGTTCTAACCTAACCTCTCTTCTTAATAATTGTGTTCAAACTATTGCCTACCTTCATCATAAGAAATTCATCATCTGGTGCTCCATTTATAAAATCCAAAATCTGTGCTATTGAGAAATTTTTTTTATTTTTTGGATTCATGGCTCTCTGATTGTCGTCTAATGAAGGTAATAAGTTTATGAAATTTACTTATATTAATGATTGAATTAAAATTTATGGTCGACATTGACTTCACTTTTCCGAAAAATATACAATAACAACATTTTTCGTGTAATTTTTGATTTTTTTAGTGTTACACCAATCCAAGAAATCGCCATCTATATTTTTCTTGACTTTTCTGGAAGCAGGTTTTGAGTTACATTGCACGCAATTTCTGCAATTTCAGGATGACTGCAATCAGATTCATCTTCCATGTTTATTTAGCTTAACAATCAGTGTTTTCTCAATCAAAATTTGAAAAATATTTTTTAAAATGACGATGACGATTCACACTTCTTAATGACAGTACAAAATTATTACAATTATAGAACCTTTGACAGAACACACAACACAAAATTATCAGAGGTATCTAGATAAATCTACAAATAAACAAGGATGTTATAATTTATAAAGCATCAATGTTAGAAATTCTTAGACATTTAATAATTGTTTCGATACTATGATGATGATGATATTTAGTATCGAAACAACTGTCAAATTTCTTAGAATTTTTACCATCTTATTAATATATTGTGGAATTATCTAGTAACAGCTAGTTTCGTTTGAAACAGTAACCTCCATCCTTTTAATTAAGCGCACAAAGTGATGCACAAAAAAAATTGGGATAATTTTTTGATGGATTCGATTATTTAAAAGAGAATTTGAAGTTAAATCCTTAATGTGTTGGGGCCTTAGGCTGACAGGACGTCCTGTAGATCCAGGCTTGAAAGATTTTATTGCGATTTTTATTTCCGATATTGATACTGGATCTGACAATTTCTGCAGTTTTACATTGACTACGTAGAAAATCTGGTTTCGGATGCTTTTCTTCTGGTTTTCTCAAAGTTACCAAGTCATTTGTGGTTGCCAGGGTTTCATTGGAGAATAAAATTCTGACTGCTCTAGAAATATCTCCCTTAGAAATCTTATTTTGGATTTTCATTGCTAATTTTTATTCATTGTTTTTTCTTCCAGAAATTGTTTTCTCATTCTTTACGTGGATAATACTTAAATTTTCTTCAACTTTTTAAGTAAGTGTATGTGATCTTTTATTTATTCTTGGTAATTGCAGAACTGCATATGGAAAAATAAATGAATGAATGAAGCTATACCCAAGCCAAAGGAGAGTTTTGTGTTATCCAATTATTCAAAAGGGAACTGAATTATTTCGCAATATTACTCCTAGCACCCTTCGGGATTCTTTGGAGAAATGGTATAGATGACTTCAAAGAGAAAAATTCTCCATCCAAGTGTATTGTTTCATTTCGTATGTTAAAGGATATGTCATTAGAATGTTTTGTTCTTATATGTTGTTTTAACACTTTTTCACCTTCGAATATTTTTCCACAAGAGAAGCAGTTTGTTTTCTGAAGAGAAGAATTATTTCCATTCATTTCAGAGTTCACATCTAAAAATTGTGTTTCATTGACTAAAGGCTGATTCATTTCATACGGAGGTTTTCTATTTGTTTCTGGTAGTGTTTCGTTTGTTAATGTCTAGGAGAAAGCAAACTTTTTGTTTATGTATTTTCAGTCCACTAGGGTTTTTAAAACATTTTGCGCATATCACGTATGTTAAATCGTTAAAAAAATTGAATTTATCGATGAGCTCATAACGTCCACTATTTGGATTTCCACTGAACAAAACATTTATTTTATGTTGTATATTATGTTTGAAATAATTATTGGTTTTATATAGGTAATTTTCTTGATATTTTTGACTGAATGGATTGAAGTATAAACATTAAAATTTAAATTAATATGTTTCTGACATCGCGAAACATTCAGCAGACGTTCCACAAGAACCATTTTCATTCATTTTATTATAATAATTTTCTTTTTAGAAATCGTGGCCCAAAACAAAGTTTTTTAATTGATTCTAATTCAAACGAATATAATTTGGAACTGTTTCTCTTATTTATATATCATGTGTTTTGAACAAATAAAGACTCACAGAATGGAACAAACAATTTCCATCTTTAGCGATTTCATACATTTTCCAATATTCATCCTGACTTAAAATGTGAATAGAATTTTTTGATGGTTTTTTCAAACTCTGAAATTTGATGTAATGCTATTGTACTTCATAAAATTCTTCAAATTTGATATAAACCTTTTCCATAGATTGAAGAACCGGTTTCTTGACATGAAGGCTCTTCTAAAGGTATTTGCCAAAAAGCACTTTTTAAATCGATCGAAGAGATATATTTTGCATCGCGCAATCTACAAATGACCGGTTCTATTTGAGTCATAGAATAGAAATCATTGACAGTTACAAAGTTTAATTTTAGAGAGTCTAAAACCATGCGGTAATCAAGGCCGTAACTAGACGAGGCTGCGCCCTGAAAACCTGTAAGGTTGCGCCCCCCCCCCCTCCTTACTAATAGATAGGCAGATGTGGTACAGGGTCGTCCAAGAAAAATAATAACACAATTGTTTACTCTAAACGCAAATAATAACTTTTTTCCATTTCTTCGGTGAAAATGATGAAAACATGTATTTTTTACAACCTGGAATAATAATGTGAAATATTAGGGTTGAATGTTCGTTGAGTTAAAACTGTACTTTTCTTGCTTTCAACAATGCAAATTCATCGATGATGTCGTCAAATTCAAGTCTTGAAGCTATGTCGTGTTCAATGGACAGAATAGCCAAGTTGGTCAACCTGTTCTCGCACATACTTGATCGTAAGTAGTTCTTGATTATCTTCAGTTTACTGAAAGAACTCTCACCAGATGCTACAGTAACGGGCATTGTTAAAAATATCCTCAATGCAATTTCAATGTTAGGATAAGCATCTTTCAGTCCATACTGTGAAATTACTTGTAGAATGTCTAAATGAGAGGCCTTGTCAATATTCTTTATTATTTCTTTAGCGTGAAATTTGAAAGCAGCTACTTCGTTGATAAGCTCTATCTTATGAATGTCCCTGCTATACATCTCACCAGTCAGCGGCACACTTTCCAAGAGAAGAAACAGAACTTTCACTTAGAGACTTTCCTGATAAAAAATTAAAATCAGGAGGGATCTTGTGGTATATGTGTGCCCTCTTGTCTATTTCGCTTAAAATTCTATCGAACACAACAAAGCACTCTCTTTCAAATGACATCTCTGGACTTATTAGGTTTGATTCATCTTCAGCGGTCTCTCCAACCATTCTCTTGACTTTTCTCAGTCTTTTAGCTGAAAAACCACTTGCGATTTTCATGGTGTCACCGACTAATTTGGCTTTTTCAATGTACTTTGTAATCCCTCCTTAACGAATGCTTTCAATTTTCTTAGCTAAGCCGGAAAGCAAACTTGATGCAACATCAAGTGTGATAGTTTTCCCTTGAAGAGACTTGTTGGTGAAATCCAAACTTATCAACACCTCCGACCACATCTCTATAAGACACACAAATTCGTAGTCAATTTGCTTATGAAGTTTCATTGCACCAGAAACGGTGTCCGTGTTCCAATCGTTTGTTCTTCAGCCATTTTTTGTGAAACTTCGTGAACAGATGTTAAGTTATTCTTGAGAGCTGCCAACGAGGTTGATGCTGTGGGCTGCACAAATTTAGCAGGGTAATTTTTTTTACCGATGTGAGCTTGAACGCCTTCATATTTTCCTGCCATATTTGAGCCGTTGTCAAAACCTTGACGACGACAGTTCTGAATATCCAATTCATCAGTTTCAAGCTTTTCCAATATTTCTTCAAAAAATATTTTTTCACTTTTCCGGCGACTTACGATAAAGTCCACAAAACTTTCTTCAACTGAGTATTTCCTATCCTGGTAACATACCGGATTATTTCACTCATCTGCTCTAAGTGTGCCGTGTCAGGGGTGCAATCAAACAAAATAGAAAAATACTTGGCGTTTCTTACATTCTTTAGTATTTGAGACCGAACTTTATTTCCCATATGGTCTATGATTTCATTCTGAATAAGAGATGAGAAATAGCTAGTGACATGTTTTCTGCTTTTAACATTTTCTATGTGCTTCGACAGTTGTGGGTTGTAGCGACTAATAAGCTCCAACGTACTTAGAAATACCACACAGCTGTTGTCACTGATACAATCGGAACCTCCTCTTAAAGGTACGTTATTCCTGGCAAAATGGAGAATTACATCCACAAAACATCTGAGAATACTGCGCCACTTTTCCGCTTAAGCGTGTATCAATGTTTCATGTTCTGCATCAACAGTACTACAGGTGTTCAGCCCAATTTCTAGTTCTTTCCACGCAACATAACAATTTTGTTGGGGTACCGATCTTTCGTGATTGACAATATGTGGGTTTAAATGTTTCCAATCACGAAATCCCTCTTCTTTGTTATTTAATGCTGATTTTTCCTTTGTGTCAACTTTTGAAAAGAGACGACAAGGGAAACAAAACAAATCGTCCTTAGACTGGCTGTACAACAACCACCGCCGTTTTACCTTTTCCCCGTTCGGTAGAATTTTATAACACCATTTCTGAGAAAAATAGCGGCCATCATCTGCGCAAGGGAATTGGTAGCTATCTAAGTCAATTGTCTGAGGGCCTATTTCTACTAGTTTGCAGCGCACCTTGTCTGATCGAAAATTTGTTGGCCATTTGTCAGGATCATCGAGGATTATTTCTATTCCCACATCCACATCAATAGCATTTGATGTGTTATTTTCGTCATACGTATCAGATGAGCTAGGACTTTCAAGATCAGCAGGATGACAGTGTATTGTGGAAAGACGTTGATCAGGATCACTTCTTTCCATAAAATCATCAGTCGCGCTCGTAACTATTTCCATTGGAGTTATCTGGCTCCTTTGGCTGTGGTTTTCTGCAGAAACCGTCTCAGTCTTGTCATGTTCTTCATCAATTTCTGTTCCCTTTTCTTCGCTTTTTTCTTTTTCTTCATTTTAAAGTGCATTTCTATTACCACATTTTTCATCATCATTTACTTCTCTTTCGTAATTTCGCAGCCAAATTCCAAGCGCCGATGCTAATTTTTTGTTACTCTCTCCCTTTCTCTTTTTAATTTTTTTAAATTCAGTTTCGCAAGGTTTATTTGGACCCATTTCTAGAACAAACGTAAAAAATAATATTTTTTATTTTGGTAATTTTTCATTTTACTAAACTACATAGATAAACTAAGCGTAAAGTCAAAAGCGTCATATTCGCCGTTCCCAACGAACCAACTGTGTGGCGAGCATTTGGCGGTAATTCACAGTGTGACAGTTCTAGGATTAAAAACACACAAACAGACATACATAAAAAACGAAAACTAAGCGTTGTAGAAAATAGGAAACTCCTCAGTACAAAAGTACTGAGGAGTTTTCATAAACTCCCTGTATAAATTAGATCATTCATTCAGTTAGTGTAGGTCTATAATCACAGTAGAACCCCGATTAGAAAGCAATACTTCTCTAGCAGTACATCCTATTATCCTTGATGCCGCTGCATACTAATATTTAATGCAGCCTTAACCCAAACCAAACGCAGAACAAAAATCAATTAACGGCACAGCAATAACACAATCCAGTGGTCGAACCGTCAAAACGTGGGTGTTGAACTGGGCAAATAACTTTAATGAAACAATAATATTTCTCACCTGAATAACTGAAGCAACATCAGCATCGATATGTAACAATGTAAACACTAAAAATGATGTCCGAATGTAACTCAAGACGTAGGTACAGTAATAATCGCGGCTCGCGCTCGGGAGCATTCAGCAGGTAGCAGGATGTCAACTGAAAAGCTGCGGGTGCGCCGTGCCCCGACCAGACAGCGACTAATCCCCACCACCGCTTCGGTGTATCCCCTCAGCCGCGCGCTGGCTTCGCTCCTCCTCTATTTCCCTGTGTGCACTCGCACTGCTCCTGAAGCGAGGGTCACATTATGCTGGTTGCCAGCTGCTGCTTACCAGCGCCTGGTAGGAGTACTAGCAAGCAGCGGCGGGCAATCTGGTAACACTACTGTTGCTGCTACTCGCACTCTCCAGTTTATACAGCAACCATGTCGTCTGTCGTTTCATCTAAAAAGCTAATTTAACAGTTGTTGAGAGAGGGTGTCAGGGAACTTAGTTTAGAAATGCTTAACCAACTTCACAGCAAACAGAGACGATAGTGGGTCAGGCCATTGATACAAAGAAGGGAAGAATTTGGGGCATCATCAAGACTTCTACAAGAACTGAAAGAAGAGGATCCAGAAACATACAGAAATGTTTTAACAATGACGGCCCCTCAGTTTCAAGAATTGCTAGAATTAGTTGAACCTTTAATTAAAATATAAGATACAGTATTCAGACAGGCAATCCCGTGTAAAACGAAGCTGGACATGACACTAAGATATCTCGCAACTGGAGATAGTTTTAGAGTACCGCAAGACTCAATTTCAGTTTTTTTACCTGCAGTGATGTCCGCTATTTATGAAGTTCTCCAACTATTTATTAAGGTGTACGACACCTCTTTAAAGTTTCTATTTAAATAGTCTTTCGACGTGACGTCCCACAAACAAGGATAATTTTGAAAAGCTTTTAAAACTATTATTATTTGTTTCACAGTCCACTTCAACTCAGACATTAATAACTTTAATTATATCAATTAAAAATTATAAATTATAGAAAAGTCACAACTAAAACCACTTCAGAATAAGAAACGTGCTTTCTCGTTGCTGATAGGAGCAATAGTGGTCAGACTGCGCTGCCGGCTGGTGCCTGCTACCAAAATTTAAACATGTCCAACTTCGCTGACAAATACTCGTCGGCTGGAGACGCCAGCGCCGAATGTTGTTGTCACACCAAGCTGATCGACGGCTGGCAGAAGCGGCTTCTTTAACTCGCGGCTGGCAACCAGCAAAATGTGACCCGTGCATGATACGTGATTCTGGGAAGTGTCTTTTCAAAATTATTAGGCTTGTAATACTACTACGCGCTATACCAATTATCTATGCCATCTATGTTAACCAATAACGATCCTGAAATAATTATTATATATATATATATATATATATATATATATATATATATAATTCTAAATTAATTATTTGCCAACTAAATAATCAGGATTATTTTTTGTGGGTTTGTGGCAATGATACCAAGTGTACTCTTTTAAATATTTATTCTACGAGCTTTCGAATACAATCGTATTCATTTTCAAGTACTAAAAATTATAAAATATGGTCAAAAATTAAAATAAAGGGTATATAAAAAAAAATACTTACATTATTTAACGAGATTGCAGGTAAAGTTGTAAAATATATGTATAATAAATCATTTCAAATAGTATCCAAAAATTATTATAAAATTTCAAAAAACAATATATGTATTAAATAATGTTACCAAGTCAATATGAATTTTTTTTGATTTGTATTACTTTGATGTTAAAAATAATTTTATTATAGGTTACTTATATGATTTCTACTCAAATTTTTAAATGTTGCTTTTCAAATTCTAATAAATATGCGTATATTACACTAAGATTATTCAGGTCTGTTTTTTTATTTATACAATCAACATCTTGATTGATGTAAGCTGTTTCTAAAAATAGACGTTTTTTATAATTCCTTTCTGTAGTTAACACCTTAGCGGATTGATAATTCATGCTATGGCCTTCATAAAACACATGTTCAGCAAGTGCACATCTGTCAGGATACAACTTGCTGTCACTCCTGTGAGAGGTAATTCGGTTGGAAAGTGACCTCTTGGATTGACCATAGTACTTTTTATTACAAGTATCACAAGGAATCTCATAAACTATATTAGCCAGTTTATTGGTAGGGGTTTTAACTTTAAATATTTAAAAGAGTACACTTGGTATCATTGCCACAAACCCACAAAAAATAATCCTGATTATTTAGTTGGCAAATAATTAATTTAGAATTACATACTAATATGGGTTATTACCAAACCATTTCAAGAACGTATGGTCAAGAAGCAATAATAAATCTGAAATCATGGTCCAAAATTAAACTTAAGCTTGCGAAAGAGTACAATAGAAGATGCTTTCTTTTACAATGCAGAAAGAAGAATATTATCCCAAAGTTTTTGGAAAATAACATCAAATATGTAGAAAAAGTACTTATCCGACAAGAACAAGAAACAAGTAATAGTTATTTCATCTATAATAGATTAGTCAATAAGCTTTTAAATAACGAGATTATTTGTAATCAAAAAACAATATATAGACTTGAAAATAACCTTACAAAATTTAAAAGTCAAATAATTGATACAACTAATGAATTTATCTTTGATAATTTTTCTGGTAGACAACAAATTATTTATAACAAATTATATTTTAGAATTAAAAATAAACAACAAAAAAAAACTTAATAATTTAATTAACAAAAAAATTCATTCAGTTCTTAAAACACAAAATAATTGGATAAAAAATATTTCTAATATAGATATACCTAAAGATATTCTACAATTTTTATCACTAGGCCCAAAGTTCAGTATTGAACCTATAATTACAAAGGATATTTCAATTAAAACTATGTTAGCCAATATTGATTATATATCGTCTTTTATACAAAACGAACAAGAAAGAAATATTGTCATTGCTAAAACAACAAATGTTCTAACTAATCATATTCATGAACCTAAACAATCTTCTGTATTTAGAGAATTATTATATAAAACCAAAAAATTTTTGAAGGAAAATCCAAATTTAATAGTCATACCATCTGATAAAGGTAATGTTACAGTTGTAATGGAAAAACAACAATATTTCGAATTATCTAAAGAACTAATAGATAATAATACATCATATAAGAAAATCAAAAATGATCCTACCTATAAAATAACTAATGATTGTAATAAATTAGTGAAGAAATTATTCAATAAAAGATATATTGACAAAAATACAAAAGATAAATTAACTAGCTATAACGGTATTTCTGCAAAATTTTACTGTTTACCTAAAATACACAAACCAACATTATCTGCTAGACCAATTATAGCATCAATAAACACCCCAATTGAACCTCTTACTCTTTGGTTAACTGAAATATTAACAAAATCATATGATTATGAAAATGAGTATTACATTAAGGACTCCTTTGAAATTAGCAAAAAATTCAATGATATAATATTACCACCTAATTATGTTCTTCTAAGTTTAGATGTAGTATCCCTTTTTAGTAATGTACACTTAAATATATGTTTGACAGCCCTTCAACAAAAATGGAGTGATATAAGTAAAAATTGTAAAATTAGTAAAGAAACTCTTTTAGAATTAATAATATTCATTTTCAATAATACATATTTTTCGTATAATAATATGAACTACCAACAAATTTTTGGGACACCTATGGGCTCTTCAATATCTCCTATATTAGCTAATTATGTAATGGATTACATTTTAGACTTTGTTATATCTGTTTTACCATTTAAATTGTTTTTCATCAAAAAATATGTGGATGATATAATTTTATCTCTTCCATTGGAAGAAATTGATAATATTCTTTTTTATTTTAATAGCTTTGATCCTCATATACAATTTACTATAGAAAAAGAAAACACAGAACAATCCTTACCTTTTCTTGATACTAAATTCATTAGAAATAATGAAAATAAAATTTTAATTGACTGGTATAAAAAACCAATGAGTTCAGGTAAATACATTAATTATCATTCTTATCATCCACGTAATACAAAGATCAACTTAATCCGTCAAATGAAAAATAGAGTCTTAGAAATTTCAAATCCAATATTTCATCAAAAAAATATAAAATTATTGTACAACCTTTTTTATGAAAACTCTTATCCTCCATATCTCTTAAAACGAATTTTATATAATACTTCTGAAAGAATGACTGACATTTCTAATAACATCACATCAAACTTGAATTATATTGACGCTGAAACTGACAATAATCATATGCCAATGTATGTGTCTCTACCATATATTAAATCAGTTACACCAAAAATTTCTGCAATATTCAAAAATCATAATATAAAAGTTGGTAACAAGCAACATCTTACTATTAGGTCAATCTTCAGTAAAATAAAAGATAAAACCCCTACCAATAAACTGGCTAATATAGTTTATGAGATTCCTTGTGATACTTGTAATAAAAAGTACTATGGTCAATCCAAGAGGTCACTTTCCAACCGAATTACCTCTCACAGGAGTGACAGCAAGTTGTATCCTGACAGATGTGCACTTGCTGAACATGTGTTTTATGAAGGCCATAGCATGAATTATCAATCCGCTAAGGTGTTAACTACAGAAAGGAATTATAAAAAACGTCTATTTTTAGAAACAGCTTACATCAATCAAGATGTTGATTGTATAAATAAAAAAACAGACCTGAATAATCTTAGTGTAATATACGCATATTTATTAGAATTTGAAAAGCAACATTTAAAAATTTGAGTAGAAATCATATAAGTAACCTATAATAAAATTATTTTTAACATCAAAGTAATACAAATCAAAAAAAATTCATATTGACTTGGTAACATTATTTAATACATATATTGTTTTTTGAAATTTTATAATAATTTTTGGATACTATTTGAAATGATTTATTATACATATATTTTACAACTTTACCTGCAATCTCGTTAAATAATGTAAGTATTTTTTTTATATACCCTTTATTTTAATTTTTGACCATATTTTATAATTTTTAGTACTTGAAAATGAATACGATTGTATTCGAAAGCTCGTAGAATAAATATTTAAAAGAGTACACTTGGTATCATTGCCACAAACCCACAAAAAATAATCCTATATATATATATATATATATATATATATATAATTACAAACAATTTATGACATAAACAAATCTGAGACCGATTTCTCCCAATTACGTGGAATATAATATTATTAAAAAAAATTAAATGGTGAGTTTTGCGCCCCCTGGCAGTTGCGCCCTTGGCGGCTGCCCCACTCGCCAACCCCTACTTACGGCCCTGGCGGTAATCTCCAGTTATCCTTTTCAACAGCCAAGTTGGTAACAGAAGGTGATTGTGAAGTTCTTGGCCGGGTCACAAATAATTATTGCTGAGGCGGTCAATCCCTGTATAAATAGGTATCTTATCTTTCTTATCAAATTTACTAATTACTTCTAGATGAAAACTGGGAAAATAGTACTCGTGTACCTCAAGCAAACCCCAGTTATGTTTTGATTATTCATTTTATTTATTCTCTAACAAACTTAATAATTTAATTCAAACAGCTACAAACAGTCAAATCATAAAATCTAAAAAACACATTAAGTTAAAACCATGGAACCTAGTCTAATAAACTCGATAAACAGAAGATGTAGTTTGAAGCAAAAATTAATGAAAAGAAATACGCCTGAACTGGTAGCATAATATGAAAAAATTAGGAATTTACTTAACACATAAACAAACAAAAAATTACTGTTACAAAAATCAAATTTCTGAGGCTGGCACGAATTATAAATAATTTGGAGTATAATTAATTATGTTTAAAGTAAATTCAAGCAAAATAATAGCGGCAACGCGGATATTACTCTTGAGAATAGTAGTAATTGAATGCAGTAGTATACTATCAAAATTAACATTTTTTTTGTGAATTACTGCTTGATAGTTTTTGAATTAACATAAAGTGAAAATTTAATTCGATACAAAATTAACGAAGATTGTGTGTCAGTGACTTAATCTGGTTTACTTATTCTTACGGACTTGCCATAGGAAATATCTATCGGACCACTTTCTCTGATAAATACGTCCAGTCATATAAGTGAATACGTGTTAATCATTGATTCTTCTTAAAAAATATTCATCAAGAGCTTCCTCATATTTCATTTCCATGGAAAATTATAGGTAGGAAACTATGGAATATAATGTAGTTACCCTTATAAATTAAACTAACTATTTCGTAATAATTCTACAATAAAATGAAAAAATAATAAAAATTCTAAATAATTTAGTTAGGCAAAAAAGGAATCGCTATTATCGGAATTGGATTGTTAAGTTTCCTGGCGTGTTTTATGTTGGTACTTGAATACATTGAAATGCATAGGTTGAACTTTCTTTCTGGGCCTGCTCAAATGGTTACGATTGAAAGAAACTATGAAATGAGCATCTTAATAACCAAATTCTACAACTTTCTTAGTTTAAAACTCTAACTAACCGATGACTAACTATCAACTTTTAACAACTTTCAATATTATTATTTCAACTTCGGTAGCAAACTATACAAGCTTGACATTTTTTCCATATTGGGACTAAAATGAATTTAGGAAAGTTATAACGGTGTTAGCCTATAATGTGGTAACGTAGGGTCGGACTGTGTACTTGGTCTTGGTTTACAACTATGCTATTTACGGTCCATAAATTGTTCCCTAGTGGGTAAAGTTAACAAGGGTCGAAGACAATAAACACGGTATTTCAAATTCGCAAATATATGTACGGCGTATAGCCAAGGTAAGCACAGTTGGTGAACCAATACCTCATAAATTTACTAAGTATATCTATATATCCATAGATAAACTTCTTCAAAATGTATATATGTATATAAAAAAAGGAAAGAAATGAATAAAATTATCAAAAAGTACTAATGGTCGCGAAGATATATATAAAAAAAATAAACAGTTAATTGAAAAAAAGTTAGCAAAAAGTGTACAGTGCTGAAGGCAACTGTCAGGAAGTAATTAATATAATATATTTTTAAAAAAAAACAAAATGAAAGAAAATAATTTCACAGATAGTTAGTTACAGGATACAGTAGTCGAATTCCTCGATGACGGCGTTTATAAAACTCCAGCCCTCCTGGTATTGACCCAGTTGGGTAGGAGATCAAGCCTCTGGAAAAATTCCAGCTATACCAAGTCTCTAAGGCCTGCAATCATGGACCAGATTTAGGGGAAAAAGCATACCACCTATGTTTTTGAAGTCCTGAACTTGAATTGTCCGACGTGTGGAGAATCACCGTTCCACGGTCTCAGTGGATAGCTAAGAATTTTTATCTTCCAAGTAGTAATGGCTGCCGGCATGTAAATCCTAAGTTACACCTCCACTTGCTAATACAATTCTCATAGGACTCACCTTCCTCGTCGAAATTATGAGCGGTAGCCCGTTCGTGGCAGGTATACCAACCGATATTCCTAGCGGTCGGGAAATTTTTCGCGTCACATTACCCCCTCTTTCGTCGAATAAAATTAACCCGGAGATAATCTCTTGATAACTGAGAAGAGCCCTATGTACCTAGGAGCTAGCTTAAGAGTGTAATACCTTGCACCATCTGAAAGGACAAAATTCTTCTTCCACACCAAATAGTCTGAGATATACTCTACATGTCTGCTTCGTAAATTATGGCTATCACAGGCCTTCTGATCTATTAAGATAACCAATAACCTTGTCTCCATCCTCGTGAAGCTGAATCAATACAGCTCCTAAACCACATCCATTAATATCAGTATGTACAACAAAAGGTGTATTAAAATCAGGACAAGTAAGAATTGGGGCAGACACGAAACATTCCTTGACACGACGAAACGAAGAATCACATTCAGAAGACCAAACAAAAGGATGATTCTTTCTCAAAATATTCGTGATAGGAACCATAATGGTCGAAAAGTTAGGGATGAATCTCCGGTACCAGGAGAAGGTCCCGACTACACGACAAATTTCTATAACACACCGAGGGGTCGGTAGCTCCAACATTACCTTTACCTTATCCGGATCCAAATGTATCCCAAAACAATCCACTATATACCCAGGATACTATATTTCAGGACGATAGAACTGACACTTATTCATGCTCACAGTAACTTCAGCATCCGCTAATTTCTTAAAGACCTCTCCGAATACCCGTACATATTCCTCGAAAGTTTGAGTACAAATAACAACGTCATCTAGATAGACACAAACATGAGATTCCAAATCATGACTCAAAATATTGTCTATAAGTCTCTGCCACGTGGCTGGAGCGTTATGTAAACCAAATGGTAGACGTTTGAATTGAAACAAACCGCTATTAGGCACCCTAAAAGCAGTATATTGCCTTGAAGATTCGGCCACCGGAACTTGCTAATAAGCGTATTTGACATCTAAACTAGACATATATTTGGCCTAACGCAACTTCTCTGAAGTGTAGTTACCAGGGGAAGATGATAACTATCTCTAACGGTGACAGCATTCAACTTCCTATAGTATACGCAAAATCGGTAGGAATTATCCTTTTTCCTGACCAGTAAACTGGGAGACGCCTACGGACTATCGCTTGGTTCTACAACACCTAACTGCAAGATCTCATCTAATTCAGCGTCAGTGTGTCTCTGTACACTGTGATTGACCCTATAATATCGCTTGATGGGAGGACTAGAAATTACTATCACATGTTGTACTCTATCGGTACACCCCAAACCTTTTCCCATAACTTCAATGTTCATATCGATCACAGCCTGTAATCTGCCGTTCTAAAGGAGTAAGTACAGTACCAGATGAATTATGTTCACACTATTCAATAACAAAGGTTCTACCGAAAAATGCCATACATCGTGATGAAGGACTGGGACGGCGCCCATTAAGTTCCAAAAATCTACACCAAGAGTTAAAATATGAGTTAATTCAGGGACAACTAAAACCTCAATCAACCGCATACGAACCCTCAAACCACGGATAACACCACGGTTCTAATACTCTGTAAAACATCACCATTTGCCATTATACCATTATTTGTCCTACTTTTATCCATCCAAAGTCATACCTAAACAAGGAATTAACTCATAACCCTCCTAAAATAGTTCTTGAAGCGCCTGAATCCAGAAGACCTAACCATGTTTTATCTAGAATATCCACCTTAAGATTAGACGTTCCTCATTAATGGCACGATCCAACACGTAATCTATGACGTCACGAAAATTACTGACCGGGGGGTTCTCACTGACGAACTCTACCCGATACTGTATAAGCTACAATATGTAACTTACCGTAAAATTTACACAAATTCATATAAATTAACAATAATAAATTTTTCAAAATTATAATTACCAATAACTCAATATTACAATATCAGAAAAATCTTCTTATTCGCCGCTATCTGAAAAACAAAGTAACAAACTGCACACGAAGCAATGAATTCTTGTCCGTCTTCTACTATAAAAATTTTAGTTTTATATTTAATATTATCTAACAGAATAAGGTAAATTGTTTACAACTTATGCCCAATAAAACAATTCCCTTCGAATTGAACGCAAACCCCAGATTTACTGCAAAACCACTTAAATATGGCACAGTCAATACATAGTTGAGGGAAATTATTTCCAGGTAACACCCCAATTACAACAATTACCTTCAAATTGAAGCAAACCCCAGATTTACTACAAAACCCAATCAAATATGGTGCAACCAATAGCTAAAAAAGCAAAAATTTACTGAAAAAATGTCTTGAAATCTAATTTATCAAAAGTTCAAATTTAATCAAAGTTGCTATAAAAGAGGTTATAGATCAAGCCTAAATTTCGGGCCTGCAATCACGGACCAGACTCAGGAAAAAAAAACCTCCCAGATTTTTGAGATCCTGAAGTTGAATTGTCCGACGTGAGGAGAATCACCCTCCGTTCCATGGTATCAGTGGTAACTAAGAATTTTAATCTTCCAAGTAGTAATGGGCGCCGGCAGGTAAATCCTGAGTTACACCTCCACTGGCTAAGAAAATTCTCAGCCTTCCTCGTCGAAATTGTGAGCAGAAGGCCGTTCGTGGCAATATACCAACCGATATTTCTAGCGGTCGAGCAATTTTTCGCGTTATAAAGTGCACTGTTTCCTCCCCGATGATTAGGCCTTTCATACAAAGTCAAATTTTCCAATTGTTACTGAGTTCTGCTTTACTCCACTGTTTTCGCTTATTACTGGTTATTTGTTTGAGAAATTGAGGAGTTTATTACATATACCTCAATTTATTATTTGCTGCTTTATGTGTACTCTCAGTAACACCATCCTTTTTTATTGCTAAAAATATAAGTTTCTAGGGCCAGTAGTTGCTTAAGACTGAAGCAACATTTGTCACCCACACTGTCGCCGAAAAAGTTAGCAAAATTTAGGAAGGTTTCCGACATTTTATGTCGCTAATTAATGTCGCCCAAGCTCCCACCGGATCAGCTCCAATTACGACATATTCAGTCATTCGTTAGGTTAGGTTGGGCTAGGCAATGCCAAGAGACGTAAATACTACACGAAAAGCAAGACTGTTTTAACTTCCATAGAAAATTCAAGGATATTACATGCTCTTACAACAGAAGAATTGTGAGCCCCATTCGACACAATAACAAAATAATAACAGTAAACGAACAGCTACGTTTGACATGGGAAAATTATATTAAAACCCTATACCAAGATGATCGACCAGCAATGCCTACTCTAATTCAACATGAACACATAACCAGCCCACCGATTCTCGTTTCAGAAGTGGAATATGCTATCGCAAACCTCAAAAACGGAAAGACACCTGGCGAGGACATGATTCATGCGGAAGTACTAAAACTAATGGATCCAAAATTTGTATGTCGGCTATTTAATAAAATCTATGACTCTGGCATTATTCCGACTGTATGGCTCAGATCAACATTTATAGCATTACCGACAAAAAGTAAGGCCCACATCTGCGATAACCACAGACTCATAAGCCTAATGAGTTATGCGTTAAAGGCATTTCTAAAAATTCTTCACGGCATAATATATAAGGGATGCAAAGGGAACAGCGGCAACACACAATTTGGGTTTAAAAACGCAATGGGCACCAGAGAGGCTATGTACTGCATATAATTGTTGGCCCAAAAACGTTACGACCAACGTAAATACGTCTCCATAGTCTTTATTGTCTTTATTGACTACCAGAAAGCTTTCTATAGCATTAAACATGAAGACATGCTAGAAATATTACAGCAAATTGGTCTCGACACAAATGATCTTAGAATTATCCAAAATCAATATTGGAATCAAACAGCAGTACTTCGTATCAACAACTCATTAAAAACCCATGAACTATAAATAATAAATGGTGTTCGTCAAGGCTGTATTTTGTATACACGTAGATCATTTTCCAGAAGGCCCTAGAAAATCAACAAAAAGGTATAAAAATAAACGGAATACCCATAAATACCATACGTTATGCTGATGATACCGCTATATTGGCACCCGATTTTGCAGATCTACAGCACGTTCTAAACAGAATTCATATAGTGTGTAAGGAATATGGGCTTACGATATACATCGATAAGACAAAATTCATGATCATCAGCAGAGACCAACATAATCAGGCCCAAGTAATGATTGAAGATAAGCCCATAGAAAGAGTCAACAAATTTAAATACCTCGGCTGTAACATCATTGACAAATTGGAGAGCGATATGGAGATAAAAAAGCGGACGGCAATGGTAAGAACTGCTTTTATTAAATTTCAAAGATATATATGTCGAAGAGAAGTGTCGCTGAACATAACGATTCGTACGGTTAAATGCTATATTTGGTCCATAATAACATATGGAGCGGAAACATGGTCACTTAAAGTAAAATCCATGAACCGCATAGAGGTCTTTGAGATGTGGACACTCCGCAGGTTATTGAGGATCCCATGGGTAGACCGGGTCACAAACGAGTAAGTACTTAGAAGAGCCAACGTTGAGCGCGAACTATTAACAACCATAAAACAACGCAAGACCTGGGGCACATACTCCGAGGCAATAAATATGACATACTAAGACTAAAACTAATGGGCAAAATCGGAGGAAAAAGAGGCCCAGGACGAAGACAACTCTCGTGGTTACGTGATATCAGAAACTGGTGCGGAGTTAGGAACGTGGGTGATATATACGCACCAGCCGCGGAAGGGCAATCACAAATTATAGACTAATTATATTGGTGGATAATCGCCTACACGCTGTACAGCGTTTTGCACGAGAGGAAGAAGTTATCCGTGCTTTGTTGTAGCACGGTGTATTCTACCACTTTATTGCATTGTGTGGTTAGAAATTTCACATGTTGCTAAATACTACATGACGTTTCGCTTTGGTGTAGAGAAATAAATTCGGTAACAATGTTTCTTGAGTGGACATGATGATTCTCGGCAGAATTTATGAAAACAGCAACAAAACATTGTAGCTTTGGTGGGGTCTCATCTTTATACTAGTTTGTTTTCTGAATTCTAGTGCTTTAGGACATCCTATACTTATTTGTCACAATTGTATGGTTTGATTGTACCTGAGATTTTGATGCTGAAAGCCTATATCATTACTTGTTAGTATTGATACATACGTTGCCACTAATAAGGGCACTTGTCATTGTTGATAACGGAGCAGTGATATTTTATTTTTGTCAATATATTGAATATTTGAATGCATTTGTAACATGTGGACATAATATTGATAATTAATCATTTAACGAGCTTCTATCCAGAGAAAAAGTAATATATTTCTATATATTATTATAAATGAAGCAAACTGTCTATAAATAATTCCACTATACAGGGTGAGCTACCTGTATTTATACGGTCTGTAGTGGCAAATGGTGACACTTTTCAAAAATGCTTTGACATGTTCATTATCAATCGCCAATTACGGCTACAATCTCAAATAATTTACAGCTATAGAAGACGTTCCAAAAGTAGTTAAACACATCATATATACGATTTTTTAAGTGAAACGCCGTATATTTGATGACAATTTTGAATTGTACATAAAAAAGTAGGTCAACCTTGAATGAGGTTTCATGTACCTATGTTTAACCCTTCTTGAAATACTCCATTTTTTTGCGTAGGCGTAGAACCTTAATCTCAACGAATCCATTTAATTTAGACATCTGAAGTTTACAAAGGTGATTTAAGATATCTTGGACTAATCACGATATTTGCCGTTCCATATTTTTATAATAGGGTGTTCAAATATTAAAGATCACTTTGGCCAAATTGAAATATCAATTAAATCATTACTCGATAAAAATACTGTTTATATAACCGTAAAAATTGGTGTCTTGATTTTTTTCAAGTTTCTGGAAGTTTTTACTACATTTGACTGGATATATAGATATAGAAATTTTCAAGAATTCACATAGTTCGTCGCAGGGTGAAGTTAAGGATGCACAATTTTTAAAATTCTATATTACTATTTTTTTTAAAAAACTATAAACTTTTCACTGACAATTCCGGTATACCCAAAATCAGAATTCTATATTAAAAATAATTCAAGGAATAATATTAAGAAAAATATAGTTTTTCTAATTCGTGATCAGTAAGGGCTATTTTCAAAGTTCGATTCCACTAAAAACAGTTCTAAGAGTCCATTTCCTGTGTTCTAGAGCAGCCGTTCTCTAAGAGTGTTCCTCCCCCGTAGAGATTCCCCGAGAATTCAGAAAAAAAAATCAAAATACCTTTCTATGGTCAAACGTTTTGACTCGGGAGGAACAGAAGGCGCAGCTGAACTTAGTCGCCACCCACAACAGTACAATTCTACTATGCCGCCACCGCCGATATCTACTTGTGCGCGCTCACAAAGTCGAAATTGCTTACACCGTATTTTGTGAATATGTATTTTTATGTCCGCTTTCTATTTATCACAGGCGTCTGGAGCCCGCAGTCCCTTTGATGAAAGCCGCCTCTGAGATAAGACACTATAGTTGTGAACAAACGACTTGCGGGTTCAACTTCAAAACATAAAGTCGAAATTGTTTACACCGCATTTTTTGTATTTATATTTTTATTTCGGATTTTTATCTATCAAAGGCGCGGACTCGAGAATGTTCGAGATCGAGGTTAGGACTATAAAAGTGACGATCGCGCCTCACCACTCATCAGTCGACTATTAGCGTTCGGAGCGATAAGTACCTACCTTCTTACAAGCTATCTAGCGAATTGCGAATTTTAATTGAGTGTTTAGGTATTGTTCTACTGCTCTATTCTGATACTATCATTTCTTCTTTGGACTAAACTGTTCTACATCGTAACATTATTGATAAAAAAGAATGGAACGTTGGCTTAAAGGTGTTCAACGTGCTTCAACAATATCTTCTAACGAAGTCGAATGTTCAAGCACAGTACGCGTAGAGTATACAGCAATTACCGTTCCAGATGATGATGCAACGACGTCAAGCTTCACGGTTTCAAAGGCGAAAAAAAGGAAGTATGATTAATCGTATATCAGTTTCGGATTTGTTGATTCCAACGGTTCACCTCTCTGCATATTATGTAGTAAACTGCTTCCTAATAGTTCCATGACACCTGCCAAGTTGCGCCGACATTTGGAAACTAGACACCCCGAGTATAAAGACAAGGATAAAGAGATTTTTGTACGTAAAAAAAAAACAATTATTGAGAAGTCAAAAAACTATGATACTTGTAATCCAACCTATTAGTGAAAAGGCCACCGTGGTATCATATTTAATTAGCTATCGCATTGCACATGCAGGAGAAGCACACACTATCGTTGAGAATTTCGACACCTGATATTTTACAGGATAGCCCATATTTTTTATTGTAAGTTTTTATTTTTTTTACATGTCAATAATTTTTTAGAACTGTTCTTATGTTTTTTTCCTCCTCTTTCTACTAGTGTAATACAGTTTCAGTGGAGTTACCATGACGTATATTTCAATATGTTTCCATGAAAATCATTGTAACTATACAAACAATGTTATATACATAATTTTTTGTACAAGTACGTGAGTACCGCTGAATGGTAAGTGATATGAAATGAAGCAAATACTATTGTAACTTGTCTACTATTTAATGAAAATGAATGAAATTTACATTTGCGTAATTTTACAAACTACATAGACATGTTAATCAAACATTGCTTTCTTGGGAGTTCTCAAGAGAATTGAAACATATTCTTAAAATAGAATAATGGACCAGTGGGTCAAATACTAATCTTCATCATCAGATAACTGTGAAACATTTTGAGAGTGTTTGAGATTCATGTAGTAGCTTCTGTATTGCTCTGAAATTGCACCACTAGAGCATGAACTAATCAGATCATTATATTTTGATGTAGGTATAGGATGTAATCGATGATACACCAAAGGTATTGCATCGACCCATATATGTTCAGTATTTTTATTATTTTTGTTACTTCTTTTGTTAATTTGCGGTTTGCATGCTAGGTCAATCAAAGAGTATTTATCAGAAATGAAATCATACTAAAAATATAATGAGTGAGATTCATCTTCACATATTTTCAAATGTTTTATTTTTGACCAAAAAACGTTTTGTTTGTTTTCGTCCAAGTCACAATTTGGTATCTTTTTTGTTAGAGATTTCAAATCTAAAATACCATTTTGACTAAGTTCTTTCAAGTCATGTGGTTTTTCTGTGGCTTTGCCACATCTAATGAGTGTATACCATTGCTGTGGAATGTATATGACTTGATTATTTTTCCTTCGCTCTATAAGAGCGTGCATCGAATCACCCTCAGATTGCGATTGTCCTACTTCAAAGATATTATGAACAATATTAATGTTCATTAACATAGAAGCATAGACATACATTGGAAAGATTATTCGATTCCAGTTTTGTCCCCCACAACAATCTGAATAGAATCTGAACTCTTCTGCTCCATCAGCAACTTTTCTTTTAATAAAATCAAATAGAGCACTGTTCAATTCATTGGGCCGTTTTTTACCTGTGATTACATCCCTTGCATAACAGTAACCCTCTGCAGATCCAATATCAAAGATAGTGAAATTGTACACTTTGAATTTCCTTTTATAATAAAATGAAGATACCTCCGATTGAGGTGTCGTTAAAATTTTCCGCAAGTCATAACAAGCTGTTATAATACTACTCGATTTCTGGAAAGCTGCCTTATCTGTGTCCTTAAGTTCTCTGAGAACAAATTTATTGGCAATATGTAGAGTGTTTTCAGTTTTTGATTCTTCTTTCTCTTCTTGGGTTGATGTTTTTTGAACATCGCACGTTAGACACTGATCTTTTCCGGAGCGGAAAAACCGATATTGAACTCTGTATTGAATATAGGTCCATATTGTTCTCTGATAGCTACTATGTGATCTGGTTGACTGTTCATCATCCATTCTGTATATAGTGAATATAATTTTGGAAATGTTAACGATTCGTCGAAATGAAGTCTAGACATTCGTTTTCTTACACAGTGAGATTCTTTGGCTGGGATCGATTGTATATGTTCATGAACTGAAATTTTCACATTTTCGTCAATAGTATTTCCTCTATTTTTATGCCTACCCCGAAAATCTCCTGGTATACACCCATGTTTACGACTATCTATTTTTTTTTAACAATTTAGTCAACCACATATCGGTAATATCAAAAGTGTTTAGACACATCTTCTTACAAATTTGTACTCGGCCTTCTCCTATTTGTAGATTATATTCATATGTCCAATTTCTTCTCGATTTTTTGTTCAATCTCGCTAATTTTCTCTTTGATCTAGTAACATATCTACACAAATATTCTCCTTGTTTATCGTGAGCAGACATGTACCAGAAGCTATTAAATAAATTCAGTCTATCATCATCAGATTCTTTCGATTTACATTTACTACGGCATTTATAATCACACCCAGGACCCAATTCTTTCTTTTCTATCAATTTCCCTTTTTTTTTCATACTCTTGACCTGACTTTCCCAATCTTTCAAATACATTCATTTTCCAAATAGAAGGATCTCTTTATCTTTTGAACGATGAAATAAAACAATATAATTTATTTAAATCTTCATTTATTTGAACTAATGTTCAACTTAAACTTGTTGACGGGTTCCACTAACACAGTAGCTTTGTCAAAACGTAACTGTAATAAAATAACTGCCTTCAAAATAAAATTAGATTTTTGGATTATTTTCGTTGGTAAGAGAAAATTAGAAAACTTTACTTCACTCAGTAAGTTTGTTAGCGATAACAACCCATCTTGTAAAAGTCCGAAAGTATGTCAAACGGGATATATGAATCTCTTTTAGAAATGTCGTCGGATACAACTATAGAGTCACTGTTCAAAATAACGCCTCTCAACGATTTTTGGTGCAGAATTCTTGAAGAATATCCAATGCTTGCCAAAATGGCTCTAAATATTCTTTTCCCATCCCCAACAACATATTTGTGCGAAGCAGAATTCTCAACCTATGCAGCCACGAAAACAAAATACCGCAATAAAATGGACGCCGAACCTGATATGAGACATCAACTTCAACAATATAGGTTTCATTTGGTTATATCTCGGTATCACCTAAGCTCACTATGATTTTACTGGACTATAAATCTGACCATTTATAAAAAGGAAAATTGATATATATTCATTAACTATTACGGGCAACTGATGTCAAACATACCCGTACTTTACTATTTTGTCGAGTTAATTGTTGCAGACAAACAAAACAACTCTATTTCTTGATCCTTCAATTCATTTAATTAAATTATGTTCGTGAATGTTACGATGAAACTTTATCAAATCGCTTCTCAAATGATTTTTTTCATCCTTAGCAAATTATCCCACCTTACCTACACGTCACATAATTTCTTTTGAAATTCTCGGTGATGCATAACTGGATTGCGAATAATTACCTACAAAGTCTGCGAAAACGTGCGAAAATGATCGATACTAAAGTCGACGTGTTCGCTAGACAAGTACGTAATGCTGTAAAATAATTAGAAATTTCTACTAGGTCAATAAGCATGAAGAGGAGAAAATATAATATTTTATTCAAGAATTTAGATGAACGAAAATACTCGTATGTACGAAGCTGATCAATTTTTTTCATAATTGGAACTAGAATCAAGTTTGACAGAAAAATATTTTTAAAATACTTGCATAGTTTGTAGGTACAACAGAAGAATTTATTGCTAAAATTGGACCGCCACAATTAACTCGTTCTGAATATTGCACTTTAAGTTCAATGAAAGAATTTTTGAGAATCTCGCGGGATGTCTTTTTAAAGCCAAGTACTAACATGTTTACCCATTAATTTTTGCCGTCGACACTGATTTAATTATTATGATGAATACTTAATATTTATTTGGAGCAACAATGTTTTTGATCTTAAAAACTTGATATTTTTATACAGACTGACTATTGAAAACCTGTTCTCGGGGCGCCAATGGTAGATTCCTGGTAGAGAAGGAGAAGGTATTGTAGAAGGAACAACAGCAGATGTGCGACGTCGTTCGCAACATAATACACTGGCGAGCAAAAAATTGAGGTCACCTTAAAATTTTCATGTTTTTTTAAATTTAACGTTCGCAAACTGAACATCATTGCATGTGCTTCTGTAAGCTATGAATGTGATACTCTATACTAAAGAAAAATGCATTTTTCCTTGGATTTCATGATTTTTTCTGAAAAAGCAACAAATTAACATTTTGGGCGAAATTCAACATTTTGTTGTTAGGGAAAATATGGAACGAACAAAATGAAAAAACTTGACACTAATAACGTGTATTCCCTTCTCTTGCATTGTTGACTTCTTGAAGTCCGCGTGGCATAATTTGAATTAAGTTGCGGAACACATTCTGGTCGATGTTATCCCATTCCTGCAACAGCAATCTTCTCAACTCCTGGGCAGCTCTTGGTGCTGGTGCGTGTCTGCGGATCAGTCGTCCCAACTCGTCCCAGACATGTTCTATGGGATTCATGTGACGGCTGCGGGCTGGCCAGTCAAACCGCCGAATTTCTACCTCATCCACATACTCCCTGACAATTCTGGCTGTATGTGGTCACGCATTATCTTGCATAAAAATGCCACGTTCCCCCATAGTCACCATGAAAGGCATAACATGGTCTTCTAGCACCTCCGTATTGTACCTGTGAGAGATTAGGGAGCTATTTTCTATGAAGAACAACTCTGTACGAGCTTGTGCAGTGATTCCCGCCCAAACCATAACTGACCCACCGCCAATTGGAAGACGCTCGTCAATGCAAACTTCAGCCAATCTTTACCCAGGTCTTCTCCACACTCTTTGACGTCCATCTGATCCAGTGAGGCAAAACGAGACTCATCTGAGAGCAATACCCAACTCCAATCATCATCATTCCAACGAACGTGATCTCTGGCAAATGTCAATCTTGCAGTGCGATGCTGGCGTTGCAACGTGGGACATGTGGTCATTATTCTGCATGACAGTCCAGCAGCATGAAGTCTTCTTCTAACGGTCCATTCACTAACGTTAACATTTCTCACTTCTTCCAACTGATTTCGCAGTGAAACCGCAGTAGCTGTCCTATTCCGCAAACTTGTGGACACCAAAAAACGGTCATCCCGTTGAGTCAACTCTTTTTCGCCCAGACCCTGGTTTTCTAGTGATAAGGCAGTCTCCAGGAAGCGCTAGTACACCCTTTGCACACCACAAAGACTAGCACCAACAATTCTTGCAGTTTCACGTTGCCCCCGACCATCTTGTAACAGCGCAACAATTCTTGCCACAACAATCGGATCTAAAGGCATTATAGACCTATTAAATCACTACACTTTGCAATAGTTAGGTTTTACACAAAGGATCAACAGTAAACTGGAAAATAGGCAAGAGAAATGTGAATGTTCAATTAGCGCAATGGCACATTTTTCTACTCTAATAAATCGAATGACAGCTGATGACACCTGTCAAGTCTCGGAAAAAATTGCTTTAACGCCTACTAATACTATTATGTCCTTATCAATATTGACCCTAAAATTATTCGGAAATTCTTAAGTGACCTCAATTTTTTGCCCGCCGTGTAGTTAACGACGTTCCGCCTACTGCTTTTTTTGTAGATCTACCGAATTTCATGACTACCTACCGATACACTGAAATGCTCATTGAATCTACCGATTCTTAAAAATTGATTGAATATTATTAATAGACTTAAAAGCATATATCTGCTCACAACATCCATTATGGACCAGTTGCTGTAATTGTTGTAAACAGAGATTTGAAAATGTCTGCCCTCTGACAAATTTGTAGCACGGTATTTTCTTTATTAATTTGAATGTGTGATATACACCTTAATAAACAATATTGTTTAATTTTCGTCTATTTCAAATTTGAAAGTGTGTCTATATGATCTACGGAAATCTACCGAATTTTGTCTATCTATTCTACCGATACGAGAAGAGCGGGACGGAATAATAGTACACGTTGCAGCTAGCTCCGAAAAATACGTATCAAACCTGTTAGAAGCTTAGAACCTATATGATTTTCGAATTAGCATATTATCAACTAGCTCTTTTTGAAAATGGCGAAATGCGCAAAACAAAGAAATCAGAATTTGATGACTCATTTCCAGAAGTGAATGTGAATGATGTACCAGGTATCTGATTAAAAGAGGTGAACCGTTATATCTCGGAAACTATTTATAGTACAGCTTATACAAGAAAGTCTGTAATACAATTTCGCATACGCATGTTTTCTAGCCCACTGCTAGAGGGTGTAGTTCACAATAATAACACAAAAATATAATGTTTTTATAATACATGTACCGTTATAATACCTAAATAATATTTAAATATTCTTAGATCGTTCTACGTAAGTTTGCTCAAGTACTTTTTCCCCTATCTGGTAAAATAACTGGTAGGAGTGAGTGGGAAAGTTGAATCAATAAAACTGTTATAAGTTTTGTTCTCCTTTATGGATTATGACAAAATTAGTATCATTTGAAAGGAAAGCCAATGCTCAATACAATATCATATGAACGTTTCATTCCAATGATTTTAACGCTAGGTAGTGGTGATTAAACAATTAATTTGTTTTCAACTTTTTTTGCGAATCTTCGAATGCGATGCGATATTTTTTAATCATTTACTTGAAAGAGGATGGAATTTAAAAAAAAAATGGTATAAACCGCATCTAAATGTCTATCTGCCAAGCGAAGATATGATAAAAAATAGGAATACTAGCAGATCGAGTTTAATACTTACGTAAATCGAAAATTTTACAGAATGTAGTAGGAATCCAGAAAATTTTACAGAGTGTAGTAGGAATCCAGATGTCATAAATTGTTCACAAATATGAAATTATTCTAGAGTGAATTTATGAACCTGTACCGGTTAGTAATTTAAAAATAGGTAATACATTAAACAATTTTTTTTTATATATCAATCGCATCAACCACGTAGGGTTAATAGCGAGTTAAAATGATGGAAGTTCACTTATTGTAGCTTGGTTATAGTCACTATATTTTGCTACTTAATTTGCAGTCTTTTAGGTAGTTTAAAAGTTTTTTAGTTTCTTGCTTTTCTTGTAATAGTTTTTTTAGTGATAGGAGTAGTTGATTCTTTTTCCGTTCCTTGTCGTATTTCGCACATTCGATTACCAGGTGTTTCACGGTTAACTCACTGTTACACATTAGTTTATTTTTTCCTGCTAGTAAGTAGTCGTGTGTGGTGCGCGTATGACCGATTCGAATACAAGAAAGGATCACTTGTTCTCTTCTATTTATGTTTTTACAGTTCCAACCGTGAGAATTTGTAGTGACTTCATATGATTTGTGTTGGTTATGTCTTGCTTCTTCCTGCCATTTATCGCAGATTCTGCTCTTGTAGAACGCTTTCAAATCAGTATGTACGGTAAAATCGTTCCTTTCTGTTGTTGATTGGTGAATGCATTTTTTGCTATTTGATCTACTCACTCATTCCCTTCTTTTCCAGTATGGGATGGGACCCACATGAATTTAATATGTATGCTGCTGTTTCTGCAATTATGTAGCTCTTTCTTGATCAGTATGGCTATAGGGTGATTAGAGTACAGTTGACGAAGTGCTGTTAGTGAACTTTAAGAGTCAGATATTAAAAGGACATTTTTATGCTTGATTTTCTGGATTTTCTTGAGTGCTTCTAAGATGGCGAATAATTCAGCTGAATGAATAGATGTGAAGGGTGGGAGTATGTAGGATTTCGAAAAGTCATCGGAGTAGAAGGCAGCCCCAATTTCATCTTGGTTTTTTGAAGCATCTGTGTATACCTTATAAATGCTACCGTATTTATTTAAGGCACTTAGGAATTCTTGTTTTATTCTGGCTGTTGGAGTCTCTGATTTATTAAGGTAGGCGAGGCTTAGGTCTAGGATAGGGAGTGTTATTGTCCATGGAGGAGGATAATTTATTGATGGGACGTCATAAATATTTGGGAAATGCGAATTTATTTTGTTTAAATATGTTTTGACTCTGTGATAGAAAGGAGGAGTAGTTGAGCTGGATAAAAATTTGGCTTTAAAACGATCAGATAAGACGTTGTGGGCTACTGGATTTCTTTTGTTTGATATTACAGAGACAGCATAAGAGATGCTTAGATATTCTCTTCGGTAAGAAAGCGGTAACTCTCCAGTCTCCCAATGTAAGATTTGGATAGGACTTGTACGATGGGCACCCAAACAGATGCGAAGAGCTGTGTTTTGAGTAACACTGACTGAAGAAGGCTTTTGTTGGCAGAGTTATAGGCAATCGCTCCGTAGTCAAGTTTTGATCTGATCAATGATTTATAGATGTGCAGTAAACTTGAGTAGTCTGCGCCCCAGTTTTTGAATGCTAGTGATCTGAGTAAATTAATTTCAGGTTGGCATTTTTTCTTCAATGTCAGAATGTGTGATTTCCATGTCAGCTTTTGGTCGAGTATCATTCCTAGAAAACCTATTTCTATCACATATTCTATTTTTTGTCCATAAAGGTACAAGTTTTCAAGTTGTGGTTGAGTCCTTTTAGAAAAACATAAAGCTTTGGTTTTTGTCGTGTTGAAACGCAGTCCACTTGTTTTTGACCAATCCTCTATTGTAGCTATTGTTTGTTCGATGGTTTTATGTATTGTAGTCATATTTTTCCCTCTGCAATAGATAACCAGGTCATCTGCATATAGTCTGCATTTCACGGGTGATTTACAGTTTGCTATAATTGAATTTATTGCTATGAGAAATAATGTCGTGCTGAGATTTGACCCTTGTGGAATGCCATTTTCTTGGGTGTTCAGCTGTGAGTATACGCCATCTACTCGTACTTGGTACTGTCGTTGATCTAGAAAGTTCGATATATATTTCAATATGTTACCCCGTATTGACCAGTCATAAAGAGTTTTGATTATTGAGTATTTCCAGACTGTATCGTAGGCTGTACGAATATCAAAAAATACTCCGATGCAGTGCTGCTTCATTGCAAAGGCTTCATGGATCTCAGATTCTAGATCAATAAGATTGTCTAACGTGGAGCGATTTTTACGGAAACCACACTGTTCGGGTATGATTAGTTTTTCTGATTCTAGGTGCCATAAAAGTCTGTTATTAATTATATTCTCAAGAACTTTTCCCATGCTACAGGTGAGTGAAATTGGTCTATATGTTTCTGGATCTGATTTCGCTTTACTTGGCTTAGGAATGGGAATTATAATGGAAACTGTCCATGCTCTGGAATATACTTTCTTTGTTAAGATTAGGTTATATATCTTTAGTAAATATTCTTTGGTTTGTTTACTTAGATTTCTTAGAAAAATGAGTGGAATATTATCAGGACGTGGGCTGGAGTTTCTAGAGTTTTGGAGTGAATTTTCAAGTTCGTCAATGGTTATTGCATAGTTCAAACTATTCGTTTGCTGGTTATTATTATTATAGTCAATTTCTTGCTGCTCTGCTTTGTTTTTATGTTTAAAAAAATCTAGTGTGTAGTTTGAGTTGCTTGAGTTTTTTTGATATTCACTTGATAAGATGTTTGTTATTTTATTTCGGTTTTTATAAATAGTGTTATTAATCTCCAGAAAGTTTATTGTATTGGAATGTTTTGGTTTGGATATCCTTTTGACTTTTTCCCATATAGTGGACATTGGAGTTGAGCTGTTTATTGTTGAAACATACTCTTTCCATGATTCCCGTTTCGCTTTTTTTATTGTGTATCTGGCTTTGGCTCTCAATCGTTTGAATTCAATTGAATTTTGTTCCGTCTTGCTTCTTTTGAATCTGTTAAAAGCTTCTTTCGATTTCTTCACAGCCTCTTTGCAGTCCAAGTTCCACCAGAGAACCGTTTGGTGTTTGTTGTTGTGTTCGTACCGTCCAATATGTTTATCTGTTGATTGCGTTATTAATTCTGTGATAAAGTGTACTTCTTGATCAATATCCGCATCTTCCTTTAACTCGTGGAGATTTTCTTGTATAAATTCTTGGAATTCGTTGCAATTTGCTGATTTTATTTTCCATTTTGTTATTGGGTCCGGTGTATTTTCCGGTTCGCTGCTAATTATTATGGGATAGTGGTCACTATCATATAAATACGTTGATACATCCCAATTAAGTATTTGTGAGAGAGATGGGTGACATATTGTTAGGTCGATTGCTGAATCTTCACCAGTTCTTATGTCATGTCTAGTTTTTTGGCCGTCATTTAGGAGGTTAAGATTGTACTTTTCTAATAGATTTTTAATTTTTTTTCCAAAAGGTGTCTGCTTAGTAGAGCCCCAGATATAGTCGTGGGCATTAAAGTCTCCCACTATTATCTGAGGAGCTGGAATTTGGCTCAGCAGCTCAGTGAGTTCTTCTGTAGTAGGTTCCTGATTTGGGGGAATGTATATGTTACACAATGAAAAGGTCATTGTATCTTTCACTCTAACGGCGACTGCTTCAATAGTAGTTTTTAGATGAATTGATGTTGCATCTATTGTATTTCTAATATATGTTGCTACACCTCCACTGGCTATTCTTGCATTTTCTCGATTTTTAGAGAAACAATTATAATTTTTTAGATTATGGATTCTATTGTTTTTGAAATTGGTTTCTTGTAGGCATATTAGCATGGGCTTGTATTTTGAAATTATTAATTGCAAGTTTTCTAGATGGGTATAGTACCCATTTATATTCCACTGAATTAAGGAAGTGAAGGTAAACAAGATTAATAGGTCTCAATAGAGGTATCTGTGTCCAGTTCTGTTTGGTATTCAGGGTTTATCTGTTTGAAAATTTAATTTTTAATTCGAGTGCATCTCATCTTCATTTTTTTATCCTTTAAATAGGGGTATATTGTGATAAGTAGGTCTGTGACTTCCGTTATTTCTTCGGTGTACATTTTCACGATACTGAGAGGATCTGTACACCCTTCACAATTTTCAAAAAAATCTATAAGTTCTTCATAGGTTAGAGGATAATTGATATCTGTATTCTTGAAAAGCGCTTTAGTGTGACTTAACATTTCTCCTATTGATTTTTTTGGTTTTTTGTTTTCGGTTTGTTCTATTTTCTTTTCACTATTTGTTGGTTTTACAAATGTAGGTAGGTGTTCAGTTGTTGTTGGTGATGGGGAACGTTCTGTTGATGTTCTTTTATTTTGTGGTTTGGTTGTTTCGATTTCATTTCTGTTGACAGTCGGTGTGTTGTCTTTACTATTATCGGTGTGTTTAACTACTTGGGTATTCATTGTTTGAGGTTCGGAAATTTGTTCTGAGTTTTGGTTATTTGATTGATCATGTTGATATTGTGAAATGTTGTTTGTTTCTTCTTCAGTTTGATTGTCGGCTGGATTTTCTGGTGATGATTCTATTGATGGGTTAAAGTGAGTTGAAGTGATTGCTCTATTTGGGCAGTTTTTTGTTGTATGAGTAGTTTGTTTACATTGTAAGCATTCTTGATTATCAATGGACAAAAATATCCTATATGAGGTTTGTTCATATGTGATTAAAAATGAATCGGGAAGGGACTGGTTATTGAATGGAGATATAAATATTTGTCTTCTAAAACTTAGGATATGTTGAAATGCTGGGTCTGAGATTCCTATTCGCAAGAAAGATAAGGGTGAAAGAGGATTGATCCCTAGATTTTTAAGTTCATATTCAAGGACTGAGTGGGGGATAGAGGGACAAACATTGGATAATATTAATCTTTGACTAGGAGTGACTAGTCGACGTGCCTGTAGTATTTGTTGGTTTATTTGGATTTTACCGTGATTGTTGATGAATGTGTTCACTAAATTTTCATTTGCCAAATGAATACATATTCTGTTGTTTCATAGCTTTGAGCAAAAAATTATGTTATTTGGTTGGATTGTTTGGCATAGTGCCTTTAGGTAGTCTTCTAGCCTAATGTTTTCGATTGCGTCGAATAGTATAGCTTTATTTCTGGATGGGAAATTGTTTGTTCTGGTTTGTTGGTTTGCTACTGAGGAATATGTTTTGGGTTGTTGGGTTGTGTTATTAGTGGGTGTACACTCTATTTGAGATATGTTGTCATCCATTTTTGAGTATCATTTAGGTTTTCCTTAATACGGATCTGGCGAAGTATTTTCTGTTATTTATATCTGATATTAAATTCAGATTCACTTCTAGTTAATGTGTTGTTTTACTAATGTTTTAATAAAAAGTTAACCTGATATTCTTACTTGCTTGTTTTGGTTCACTTTGAAAATATTCACTAATTACTTTTTAACTACTTAATCGTTTCGGAGCGCACAACTGTACTGTACAAAGGTTTAACACCGAATCACATTAAACAATTGAAAGTGTATTTTGAATGATTTGAGAATGCTCCGATTGCAACGATAGAATATGCATTATGATATTCCTTGCGACAACATTTTTGCAGAAGAGCGTTTAACAATTTGACTAAACGTCTAAAACAAACCGGATCTGTTCAACCTAAAAGAGATTCTACACGATGGCGAAGAAACAATACAGAAATAGATAAAATGAACGTTTTAGGATACAATGCTGCGGATTCACAAGTTAGTATAAGAAAACTAGCTTGCGAGTTAGTAATTTCTAAGTATTGTGTTGTACTCTATTTTAAAAATAAATCGTTTTCATCTGTATCGTGTATCTCTTCAAGGATTGAAAGCTACAGATTACCATAAGACTAGATTTAAAAATCCAAATTAGGATGTGTACACACTCTTGTTTTAATAAGGATAAATGAATTTGTAAAGAAGTGTGTAATATTTCATTAAAGTCGGCCAAGCGCTTTCGACATTACGTCATCATCAGGGCTCTAAAATAAATAACATACACTACAAACTACTGTCCTATCAAATTAACATAACAGTAAATGTAACTTTCTTCGTCAGTCGGTCCAGAGTCATATTAAAATTGTCCACATTATTCCGTTTGTGAGTTAAACCTGGTAAACAAACAACAAATTACATACATTTAAACAAATCAAATTCAAAACGACACCACACAAGCCACATCCACAGTGGCCTCTCCGACCTAATATTTCAAATGATGTCGACCAACTAATGGATTAAAAAAAAACAAGAAAATAAAAAAAAATCCATTTGAAATATCAGGTCGGAAAGGTCACTGTGGATGTGGTTTGTGTGGTGTCTTTTTGAATAAGATTTGTTTAAATGTTTGTAAGTTTTTGTTTGTTTACCATGTTTAACTGACAAACGCATTAATGTGGACAATTTTAATATGTCTCTGGACCAACTGACGAAGTAAGTTACATTTACTGTTATGTTAGTTTGATAGGACAGTAGTTTGTAGTGTATGTAATTCATTTTAGAGCCCTGATGATTACGTAATATCGAAAGCGCTTGGCTGAATTCATTTATCCTTGTTAAAAGACTAGATCCCTCTAATTTGCTCATGGATATGCTGAATGAAAATTAAAATTTTTTATCAAATATAATGTGGTCGGATGGAGCTACATTTTCCAGTTATGGATCTATAAATAACCATAACACACACTATTGGTCTCTTCAAAATCCACACTGGATTTTAACCAGTCTTTGTTCAGTTAATGGGGGATTTTGAGGGTAATAATACAGGCTATTTTGTTTTTTATGATCATTTGAATGATGAGCGTTACTGAAGATTCTTAACAGATGACCTGCGCATATTATTAACCGACGTTTCTTTTAGCAGTACGTCAAAATATGTGGATAGAACAAGATGGCTTTTCAGTCCAATTTACAAATGGAGTGATGCATTTTATGAATCAATAATATGAGTATAGGTATTAGTGTTTTAAATTAAAGTTACTGTTTCTAGCTAATTCCACAATATATTGAAAAAATTGGGAAAATTCTAAAAAATTGACAATTATTTTCGTTATTAAGAGTATCATCGTCAGAATAACAGAAGTTACATTTCATTTGATGCCTACCTGATGTTTAATAGTTATTTTTGGCTAAACCAAGAAGTTATCTACCTTGTGATTGACTCAATATATGTTAATAGAAAAAAGAAGAAGCAAATATTAAAGCTTGGATATTATTAGCCCTATGGGGATATCCTCGATATCATTTTCCCCAATAAAGATCAGTATAACTGTGCAACGATATAGAAAACCAGGAAAACTATATCTGCTGATCTTTACAATTATCACTTAAGAAGATAGTGAGAGAACTCCCTAGATTCATCTGTTCATTGACGACTTCATATTGTGGGTTTTTTAAGTGTCTTCTAATTCCCAATTTTTCAAGGAAATCTAATTCTTGTTTCTTATCACAAATATGTAGTACTTCTAGTTCTGTGTTAGGTGTCAATGAATGATTGCTGCCAAGTAGATGTTTTGCGTAGCGAGACTTATCTGGTTGTTTTAATCTGTATGCTCGTAAGTGTTCACTCTATCGGATTACAAAATTTTAAAGGGTCTGACCCAAATAGACAACATTACGTACTGGACGTTTAAGTTTATATATATATATATATATATATATATATATATATATATATATATATATATATATATATATATATATCTGATTCCTTCAATGGTGATATTTTTGTTTTTACATTTAACAATTTTGTACTTACGTTACTTTCTGTTATAGAAGAAATTGTTTTATTCGTTGTTGAAGGCATTATCTTTAAAATATTATTAGAAATATTTCCTGCATATGTGATAGTTTTATACGTTTTTATTTCTTTAGTTTGTTTAGGATATATTAGTTGTAATGCCTCTTTTTCTTCTTTTATACTAATTAGCTTATTTATCATATCTAATGGATAACCGTTAGATGTTGCTATTTGTCTAATTGTATTAATCTCTCTATCAAAATGACATTGGTTCATAGGAACTAAAAATGCTCTATGTATCATCGAATTATATGCCGCCAGTTTATGTGATTGGAACTATAGGTAATAGTCACATCAGTGTTTGTTGGTTTTCTGTAAATGGAATAATCTAGTAAATTACTAACTCTTTGAATTTTTAAATCAAGAAAACTGATTGAGATATTTTCTTCAACTTCTAATGTAAATTCCATTTTTGGGTGTAAATTATTATTGTGGTTGAAATATATTTAATTGTCGTTCACTACCTATAAAACAAGCTAACATATTATATAGTCCAGGAGGAATCGGCGCATGAGTACCGAAAACTATTCCACCACAATTTCTTTATGCGATCCTCTTTGAATTGCCCTACTGATGATATAAATTCATGTTGCCATGGGACAACCTAGTGCCATATTGATTAAACCGAAATTGTTTAAACAATTGGAAGGAATTGTTATTTTTCAACCGGACAATTTTTTTTTATATTCTTTGTTGAAATACAAATAAAAAAGGTCTTTTGACATTTCACGATAAAGTTAATATTTTTAGAGATATGAATTTTTAAAGGTTCGAATAGTCTCAAATTTGAGTACTTTTGACCCATGAAAAATATATTAAAAAAATAAAATAAAATATAAATAATAATTTTTTTAAGTTCTTTATACAATAGTTAATAATATTCTTAATAGAGATTTAAGAAAATTTCATTGTTTATACCTGTTTTTTAATTGTTAATTTCGCGCGCTCACAAGTATGCGTCGCTAACTTTAAGTATCGCCGTCTCTCTCTGACTCCTGCGCTGCATCGACCTCTCTGTGTCCTGAATCATTATTTATCATTTATAAAAGAAACCATTAACTTCATCAAGATTAGTAAAGAGAGCAATGTTATTAATAATTGAATTGTCAACATTAGATTTTGATCAGTTGGAAATGGGGTTTTGTTTATAAATAAAGGTATTAGCAAATTATCATTCTCTAGTTTGTATGCGAAATTCGTAAAATCTAATGTTTTATATTCCGGATTCAATGCATTTATCCAAATGTATGTTTTGAGCAAAAGCTTATTATTTATATATAATTGTGATTCCAAAAATGTTTCAAATACCATTACATCTTATTATTGTTGATAAAAATGCATAAATCACTATGATAATAACAAAAAAGTAATTTTAATTGCATGTTCCGATTCATACTTAAATTACTTTTGTTAAAAACAAACTGTAGACAATTTAATTATTAATAACATCGCTCTCTTTGCCAATCTTGATAAAGTTAATGGTTTTTTAGATAAATGATTAATAATGATTCAGGACACAGAGAGACCGTATGCAGCGCATGAGTCAGAGAGAGACGGCGATACTTAAAGGTGGCGACGCATATTTGTGAGCGCGTGAAATTAACAATTAAAAAACAGGTATAAACAATGAAATTTTCTTGAATCTCTATTAAGAATATTATTAACTATTGTATAAAGAATTTAAAAAAATTGTTATTTATATTTTATTATATTTTTTTAATATATTTTTCATGGATCAAAAGTACCCAAATTTGAGATTTTTCGAACCTGTAAAAATTCATATCTCTAAAAATATTAACTTTATCGTGAAAAGTCATAGGACCTTTTTTATTTGTATTTCAATAAAGAATATAAAAAAATTTGTCCGGTTGAAAAATAACATTCTCTTCCAATTGTTTAAACAGTTTCGGTTTAAACAATATGGCACTAGGTTGCCCCATGGCAACATGCATTTATATCATCAGTAGGGCAATTCAAAGAGGATCGCATAAAAAAATTGAGGTGGAATAGTTTTCGGTACTCATGCGCCGATTCCTCCCGGACTAATCTACATATCTATACCAAAATAAAACATTTTTTGAAATATTACGTTCAAATATTTTTCTTTCTAAACCGTCCATAAAAATGATTGTCAAATTGGTGATATAGGGCTTCCCATTGGTAAACCTTCATTTTGAATATATATTTTATTGTCGAAAGTGGAATAATTCTGATTAATACATACATCAAATAAATTAAGTATATCTGATATTATTCCACGAAGTAAGGGTCGGACAGTTAATTTGAGTATAGGTGAATAGGAGGAGGTATCACATTCCCGTGGGCGCCAGCATCTCCCGACCTTACTGTGTTATATTTTTTTCTGTGGGGTCGAATTGAAGATTTAGGATGTCAGACAAGACCTGCAAATAGAGCAGAACTTATTCAACGAATATCAAACGCAATTGACACTATTCCCCGGGCTGAAATGGAAGAAGATCCCTTTTTTACCACGCAGAGATTAAATATCGGAAAAGATGGAAAGCATTTCGAGCAGAATCTTTAGGTTACTTTACTGGGTCAATGTAGTTTATTTTTGCTGTTTTTGTTACGTTACTAATTGTTGGTTATTTTTGCAATGATACTGAGTTTGTCAAAATCCTATTTTTATGTAGACGTATTTTTTCTCATAATTTCGATTAGAAAATAGATATCGAGTTGCGTTTTTCACCATTTTATTCTGAATTCCATCTCATTCGAAGTAAATGATTAAAAATATGGCATCGCAAGATTTTAAAAAAAGTTGAAAACGATTGTTAAATCACCGCCACCTAGCGACCGTTAAAACTACTGGAATAAAACGATGATTAAACATGTATTAAGCCTTGAATTCACTTTCAAATGGTACTAAGTTTGTGGAAGTCCATAAAGACGAACAAATGTTATAACAGCTTTATTGAGTCAGCTTTCCCACTCACCCCTACCATTAATTTTACATGATGGAGGAAAAAGTACTGGAGCAGACTTACGTAGAGTTGAATTAATCTGGATCTTTACTCATGCGTTTTGATGTTATTTATTGTAGATCGCCTAGGTTGATTTCTTGTAATTTGATACTGGTAGTACTCGTAGGTGCATATGATGTCTCAAATTTCAATTCTGGAAATAAAATGGGTTGCCCAGGAATTTCGGTGTCGTTTTTAGTTAGGATTTTAAGTTGGCTTGATTTCAACCAACAATCTAGTGGAATATTGATTAGGTAGGTGCCGGTAACTTCTATTACTTCTTTCTTGATTTTGGCAGTTTAAAGTAATTGCTTCTTTAAAAGGAAAAATAGTAATCCAATCGTTTGTTGCTTCTAGTCGCTCGAAGAATGAATGATTGATGCCGATTCGTGTTTCGTGGCCAGTGGAGGTGTTTTAATATTTATTAGTTCAATTTCACAACGATTCTCTTGTTTAATGTCCTGTAGTTCGATGTTTTCGTTGAAGTACTGATTGGTCGGATAGAATTTAGGACAGGGATCGCTTATAAATGCGTATTGATTATTGTTCTTTAACAAAAATATATTTCTAGGAATTACTGCTTTTGATCCACCTTTCTTACCAATTGGTATTGGATACAAACGATAGTGATCAAAGTGTTCGGTTAAAGTTATAGTTATTCGTAATATGTAAGTGATTCTATCATTAGAAATATAGCTATCAATTTTTATAAATTTTCTATTGGTAATTTACCTTTTAATGAATTTCTTTGTAGTGCAATTAACTCGTTGTAAATTTCGCGAGTCTTTATTATACTAGAATACATTTTTTTTAGCCTTGAGAACCGTATGGCAGTTTCTATATCTTGAAATATATGAATAATTATTTCAAACATGTTAACAATTTGATTTATGGTATCTTTAATAAACATAGCGTTTTCTTGGTATACAGATCCATCAACTGTTACGGCAAATTGGTTTAATTTTGCCTCTAATAGTTTTTCGTTGCGGCTTATTTAACTTATTGTCGTATTGAATTTATTTATTAAAGATACTGACAGTTGATTTTGTGTTTTAATTTTGTCAGCTAATTGGATTTTGATTTTCTTGGAAATTCCTAATAAGTCCTCAGCGTCTAGATTACCAGTTAGGCCTTTAAATATAGATCCTAACCCATCGATAAGTCTCGTAATTTATTCTCGGTTTTGTCTTTTAAGAAAAATAGAATTTTTTCATAATTTACCAATTCACCAGTATAATTAATGTTTCTTAAAACGTAATATTTTAAATGATAATGTAGTTTGTCGACTTCGTTGATAAGTGGGTTGAGGTCATAATAATGTATTAAATTATAATAATAATCGGTCATTTTTGCAGCTCGTAATTTTAGTGGTATTAGTTTAAAATTGTTATCTAGGTTTTTTAGGGTGATTTTATATACGAATATTACGAATTTGAACATCTTCCTATCCAAAACTATAAGGGTGAGCAGTACCTATTCCTGGGTATGCACTCCTTGTAAAGTTGAGCAATGTTTGTCTCAGCTTTCGACGCTAAGCGTTGTGAAAAGTCGTAGTGGTCCTCGATGGATGAGATTCTCGATTTTTTGGCAACTACTCCATTGCGAACTTCTCCACTCACGAACCGCGACATTGGGTTCGATTTCCAATCAATTGCTGAAACGAAATTGTTACTTTCGATACGCGACAATTTGGAAATCCTACTGACTGCGCCAGAAATGTTTCGATGTCTCAAAGTTAGTTTTTTGAAAATTATTCTAATTACAAACATTAATTATTACAATAAAAATGCATCTGATATCTACAAAGCTTGACTTAAAAGTGGACAATTCAGAGATTAAAACAGTTAAAATGAAAAATGATATGATTAGCGAGTCCTTGGAAATGAGGTTGCTGAATCTTCGATTCCCATAAGAAGTGGTGAAATAATTCATCCAATAGTTCATTTTGTGTTATTATTGTGAACTACGCCTTCTAGCGGTGGAGTATAAAACTTGAAATAGTTTCCAGCAGTTCCTCGTATGTGAGTTTGAAGAACAGATTTTTTTCTCTGAGCTATACGATAAGTAGTTTCTAAGATACAGCGGTTTAACTCTCTTAAGCAGACACCTGGTACAATATTTTCCTACGTCATTGACGGAGGGATGTTATTACACCTTTGTAAATGGTAATTGACGAAAATTCTGGCACTATTTGTAACACAATCATTTACAAAATAATTATGGATACAACATTTTTTGTGTAGTAAATAATGGTTACCAGAAAATCTGTACAAAATTGATGTTCGTCGCTCCAAAAAAACTACATGCAATGACATAATATTGGACAAGAATATGCCTTTAAAAGAAACCCAAGAAATTTTAAAGTTAACTCCAAGAATAAAATTAGCCTTATTTTGGGAAACACAGTTGCATAAAATAAAATATTTTCTTGTAAAGCGAAAGCTTACGTCGACAAATCAATAATTGAAACTACAATGAATTGACAATCTGAAAACATTGTTGTTGTTTCCGAGGACGTGGATATTTTAGTTATATTGACTGCTCTTTCAACAACAGATCGAGAGGTTTATTTTATAAAACCAGCAAAAGGCAAAATACCACAAAAAGTGTACTCATCGAAAAGCTTGGAAACAGGTCTACAGAAGTGTAACAGCATACCCTATTTTTTTATGCTTTCACTGGCTGTATATCCGACATCTACATATCTCCAACGAGAAAAAATGTATTCGTGAAAAAAATTTACGGGCGGATTTGCAAAATGCATAAACAATTTTTGATAATGAATATTATGCAGAAGCCAATGACATATTTAACGCTGGTGTTATGTACACCCTTGCTTTATACGCTGCTTCCCAAAGAATTAAACATCTTAATACATTGAGTTACAACTATTTCGTATAGCTGCGTAACATTACCATCTTCAGCACCTACTAGTGATGCTGCTTTTGGACACTTCAAAAGAGAGTACCAGCAAATTCAATATTGACTCGGTATAAACTTGTCACCAGAAGAATGGGCTTGGAAATGTGTTAATGGGATACTGACACCAGAAACAAAACAGGTTGTGGAACATCTTGTGGGTACAGGATAAATGAAACTGATGGCGACGACGATAATATCAATGAATAACGATTAATTTTGTAATTTTTATATGATATATATTCTTTTCAAATAAATCAATCAAGTCAATTTATTTATTAATACGAAATATGTTAGCTTTCCTTATAATCGTGAGTTCTTCCTCTTTGAGTGCGGTCTCCTAGCGGAGGTTAGCGATAATATCTGCAGAACTATTTCTATTTTCAGCTGTTCTTATTAAGGTCGGTAAGTCGATGTTTGTCCATTGCCTAATATTTCGCAGCCAGGAAATTTGTCAACTACCTGGCCCTCACCTACCTTCGATCTTCCCCTTCATTATGAGTTGCAGGAGTATGTATTTAGGATTTCGTGAAATATGTCCTGGGTAAGCGGTTTTGCGTCTTTTAATAGATATTATGAACTCTTGATCTCTCTACATTCGCCTCAAAATGTCTTAATTGCGGATACTGTCAGTCCATGGAATTTTCAGCATTCTGCGAAATACCTACATTTCAAAGGCCTCTAATCGTCTCATAGAGCTAACTTTCAGTGTCCAAGCCTCCATTCCCTAAAGTAAAGTACTGTAGCGATAACACTTTGCCATTCGGTAACTCAATTCTAGACTTAAGTCTCGAGATGACAAGAAGGGTATCAATTTAACAAAAATGGACCTGGCTTGTTCTATTCTTGAGCGTATCTCATTTTCCGAATCCACGGTAACGATTACCAGAGAGCCCAAATATTTAAACTTAGATACCTTTTCTATTGTTTCGTTGTATGATAAGATATTCTTCTTCTTCGAATGCCGTCCCCATTTGACGGAGGCTGGCGACCACTCTCTTAAAAGCATCTCTGTCCTTAGCAATATGAAAAATATCCTCAACGCCCATGTCTGTCCATTCTCCGATATTCCTCAGCCATGATTTCTTCTCCCAATGCACTTCTTTCCTTCAACTCTGCCCTGCATAATCACTTGTAACAGAGAGTATTTATCATGTCGTAATACGTGACCGAGATATGCTGTCTTACGTATTTTTATTATTTTTAGTAATGTTCGTTCACGACCAATTCTATGTAGTATTTCCTCGTTAGTAATTCGTGCTGTCCATGGTAATTTGAGCATACGTCTGTAAATCCACATTTCGAAGGCTACGATTCTTTTAGTTATTTGTGCCTTTAACGTCCATGTTTCTACACCATATAATAGCTGGGACCAAACATAGCACTCCATAAATCTCAACCGGAGTATTAAATTCAAATTTTTATTGCAAAACATGGATTTAAATTTTAGAAATGCCGATCTTGTCATTTCAATCCTTACACGGATATCCTGGTCCTGATTTAGGTCTGAGTTAATGAAAGCACCCAAGTATTTAAACTTTTCTACTCTTTCTATTGCTTGATCGTTTATTATTAATTGATCATTATGTGCGGGTGTTTTGGAGATTATCATGAGTTTTTTTTTGTGTTAATATCTATTCCCATTTGCTAACATTCCATATTAACAGCATTTACAAGTATCTGCAGGTCCTCCAGACTCTCTGCCAAGATCACCGTGTCGTCAGCGTATCTTATCGTGCTTATTACTTCGCCGCCGATTTTAACCCCTTGGCTTCTTTCCCATAAGGCTTTCTCAAAAATAATCTGAGAGTACACGTCAAACAATGTTGGTGAGAGAATACATCCCTGTCTAACACCTCGTGCAATCGAAATATCATTAGTTTCTGTATTATTGATTCTCACTGTAGCTGACTGATTCCAGTACAGGCTCTTTATTATTTCGATGTCTTTTTTGTCTAAATTGATGTTTTTAAGTTCTTCTATTAGTTTTGTGATTTGGACTCGGTCAAAGGCCTTTTGGAAATCTATAAAGCATGCGTATACGGTTTTGTTGTATTCTCTGCACTTCTGTAAAAGGACCGTTAAGGCAAACAATGCCTCTCTTGTTCCCATGCCCCTACGAAATCCAAACTGAGTTTTATCTAATTTTTCTTCACATTTCTTATGTATTCTGTTTTGTATAATTTTTGAAAGTCTTTTTAATGAGTGGCTCATAAGGCTTATTAACCGATAGTCATCGCATTATTTGGGGTTGTTCTTCTTGGGCAGGGGAATAAACGTGGACTTGAGCCATTCCGTAGGTATTTTACTTTGCCTGTATATCTGATTTAGAATAACTGTAAACTTTTTCACTATATCGGTATCTAATGCTTTTAGTAGTTCTGTAGGGATTTCGTCTGGACCAGGAGTTTTCTCCCTTTTAGCCGTTTGTATGGCCTGCTCGACCTCTGACTCCAAAATTTCAACGTACTGGTCCTCGTCTAGCGTCTCTTGTCCATATTCCCTTGCATCGCTGAAAAGAGCTTGAATGTATTGTTCCCATACCTTCTTAATTTGTCCATCCCCCGTTTCTAATTGATCCTGGTTATTCCTAGTGACGCAGGGTGTTCTGTGTTTAGTGTTGCCCGTTATATCTTTTAGTTTTTTATGAAGGTTTGCTGTATCGTGTTTATTATTTAGCTGTTCCAATTCTTTACAGTTTTCTTCCATCAAGTTCTCTTTGGCTCTGTCGATTTCGTATTTTATTTTGTTCTTCAGTTCTTTATATTTTTGCCTGTTTTTATTTTTAAATTTTCTTTTTTCGTTAACAAGCTGAATTATTTCAGGTGTCATCCATTCGTTTTTACTAGCTTTTGTTTCCGTGCCAAGTACCCTACTGCCAGATTCCAGTAAAGCATTTTTTAACGTTCTCCAGTTCTCGTCCACGTCTTCGCTTTGAGATACGATGTTCAGCTTGTCCCTTATCTCTTCATTTAGTTGTTCTTTGCGATTTTTAATTTCATTCAGATTTATTTCAGGCGATTTGTGATGTCGTTTTAGGGTTCTTAGTTTTATGTTTAGATTTGCAACTAATAAGTTATGGTCTGTTCCTCCGTCGGCACTTGGATAGGTCTTAACGCTCTTAATCCCATTTTTGATTTCTGATTATTCGGCTGTCATTGTGTCGAGGCTAAGTCCAGGTATATAGTCTTCTTGGAGGCAGATCATAAAAGGTGTTTGTAATTATCATCTCATTTTCTTGGCAGAATTGTAGCATTCGGTCTCCCCTCTCATTTCTCGTTCCCAGTCCAAATTTGCCAACGAATTTTTCGACTTTTCCTCGTCCAATCTTTGCGTTAAAGTCTCCCATAATTATAATCACTTCTTGCTTCTTGATATAAAACTGTTCTATAACATGGTCGTTACTCTCTGATGTAGGGGCATACACCTGAATAAGGTTTATGTTAATGGGATGTGCTTTTAGCTGTAGTAGCATCATACGCTCATTATATGGGATAAAGGTTATAAGATATTGCATGGAATATTTGGACTTCTTGATATTACCATTGTTTTGGTCTTTTTTATGTTGATGCGCAGTCCCCACATGTCTCCTGCTTCGATAAGTTGATTAAGCAATGCTAGCAAACTTTCCTGGCTGTCAGTTATGATCACTGTATCGTCGACATACCTAATATTGTTTATTACTTCTCCGTTGACTTTGATTCCTTTGGCTGTACATTTAAGTGTACTATCAAGAATTAAATTTGAGTATAGATTAAATAGCAACGGTGAAAGGACGCAACCCTGCCTAACGCCCTATTCTATTTCAATAGGATCCGTACGTCCCACAGTTGTTTCCATAGTTGCCGTCTGATTCCAGTCCTTAAAATTTGATGTCATTATGATCTTAACCCTTCTTACTGAGATATTCATTTAAATGCTTATGATTAATTCGGTCGAAAGCTTCTTCATAATCGATAAAGTACAAAAACACGTCTTTTCGTTGGTATCTGCATTTTTGCATCAGAACATTGAAGCCAAACAAGGCTTCTCTTGTGCCCATGCCGTCTCTAAATCCAAACTGCTCGTCTCGTAAATCGATTTCACATTTTTTATAAATACAATTATGAATTATCTTAAGAATTTTTTTTAACATACTGAACATCAAGCTGATCAACCTATAATCATTGCACCTCTTGAGATATCTAGTTTTGGGTAAAGGAATAAATATGGAATGCAGCCACTCTTTTGGGAATTCTTCTGTACGGTGTATCTCATTGAAAAGTTTTTCTAATAAAATTAGGTTTTCGTAGTCTATAAGTTTTATAAACTCTGTGTGTATTTCATCCGGTCCAGGTGCCTTGCCACTCCTGGATATTTTAATAGCATTCATTATCTCGGACTTTAAAATACAAGGGCCGGTATCAATTGTTGAGATGATGTTGGGTTTTTCTCGATCTTCTTGAAATGCATCTTCAATATACGACTTCCATTCCGCCAGTACATCTGTTTTCTGTGTGAGTATTTTGTTGTTGCGGTCTACCAAGACTGTAGCTTTAAGGAATAAGGAAAGAGAGTAATAAAATAATCTTATAGAGAAAAAGGCAATGGATTGACTTAAAAGTACAGGAAATAGAGAACGAGACATGGGATAGAAACTCAAAAAAATTTTATAATAGAATAAAAGAAAATAATAGGGTTTTTAAAAACTAATTAAAAGGGATAAAGGACAAACAAGGAAAAATTCTGGAAGAGCAAAAACAACACAATGAAATATGGACGACATACTTTAAAGAATTACCAAATGAACAAATGACAGAAAATGGAAGAGAAGAAGAAGAAAACAGATACACACAAAAACCAACACTAGAGGAAGTGAAAGAGATTATAATGATATGTGACAACGGAAAGGCACCTGGAAAGGATGGAATAAATTTGGAATACGGAGGGGACATGCTGCACGAAAGAATACACATACTGATTGAAAAAATATGGGAAGAGGAAAAAATGTCTAACGAGTGGGAAATTGGACAAGTTATAACAATACACTAAAGGAGACCAGCAAGAATGCAAGTATTATAGAGGTATCACACTATAAAGTGTAGACTATAAAATATTATCATCGATAAAACAAAGACGACTAATAGCTGAAACTCATACGGTCATAGGACAATATCAATGTGGATTCGTAAGAGGCAGAGCAACAACAGATACAATACATCATATTAAGCAAATTATGGAAAAAGCACACGAACATCAATATGAAATTGAAATGTTATCTTTAGACTTCGAGCAAGCCTTCGCTAAAGAGGAACGAAATTAAGAAAGCTTTAAAAGAAGAAGGAGTGAGTCAAAAAATGAGAAACTTAACACAATGAAACAATCAAACGTTAGTATTTTGAGACAAAAAGGGGAAACAGACGAATTCGAAATAAAAAAAGGTATAAGACAAGGATATTCACTATCATCTATGCTCTTCAATCTGGCTCTACAATTCGTTTTAAAAGAGATATCAAAAAGGAAATCTAAGAACAACAGGAGGGCGAATAATTGCATATGCAGATGACATAGTACTAGTCACAAACAGAATGAAAATCATGGAAGAAATGCTGAATGAGATTGAAAAAGAAGGGATGAAGATGGGATAAAAAAATTATGAGAAGAAATCTAGAATAATAAGATTTGGTAAAGCAGGACATAATAAAGAAATAAAAATAAGAATTAAAAAGTTCGAAGACGTACAAAAGTAGGAGTAAAGAAAGACGGAAATCAACGAGAAAATGACAGCAAAAAACAGAGCGTACCAAGCAAATAAAAGTCTGTTGAAAAGTAAATTATTAACCAAGAAAACAAAAATGAACGTATATAATACAATAACAGGATCCATAACAATGTATGTAGCAGAAACAATTACAATGACAAAGAAAGAGTGAGACAAGTTGATATTAAATGAGAGAAAGACATGTACGAACAATATTGGGTCCAGCTAGGGGAGCAGGAATACCGGAGAAAATAATATCAAGAGATTTTAGAGGAGCTAGATGGAGAAGACATAGTAAAGATAATTCAAATTCGAATAATAAAATGGCTGGGACATGTTTGGAGACATGGACACAATCAGTAACAAAAAAAATGATATAATGGCAACCAGGGGGAAAAAGGAGATGTGGAAGATCTATATCGAAATGGTTGGCAGAGGTAGAAGAGAGCTTACGCAAGACAGGAATTACAAAGTGGAAGGAGAAAGTAAAAGACAGGGAAACATGGAGACACATCAGTAAACAAATATAAAAATATTTGAATATGCTGCAAAATCCAATTACTCATGCCCTCATAAAATCAGGTGACAACTTATTTAATATTTGGACCAAGATGACGGTTGTGCATCGCATATTTATCAATTAGTAATTAATTATTTAAATACAATACAATCGGATAATCTACAAAAATGGTAAACTTCGATGGCCTGCTAGATCTTCAGATGTGGCCACCAACGATTTATTTTTCTGTAGTTATGTGAAGTCGAGAATTCATGGATTCCAGGAGTCCAGAGGCAATTTTCTGAATGAATTTAGGAAACAAATTCTACAAGCTTGTTTGGAGATGATAACTCCTGAAATACTCACCAATGTTCGTCGATGATTTTATAACCGTTTGCGCTATTGTTTAGCTTAAAACGGTGGCGTATTTCGAACATTTGAGTTAATGGTCTCCGTAGTCTAGTTGAATGGTGCACTGTCTGCTAACCTAGAGGCCCAGGGATCAAACCCGGGCCTAGTTAACAACATAATTAAAAATTCGGAGAGCCACCTGTCGGAAGGCAATGGCAAACCACCGACAGTAACCTGCCTAGTACAGCCTCTCAACATAGACGTTCGGATCCGTCATTAAAACGTAGGTCCCTTTTATCTGTGGTAATTGGAGAGTACAACACATGTACAAGTGAGAGGTCGCCTACGTCCGATCACAGATATGGCACTGTAAGAAGAAGAGTTAACCTAATTAAGGCATAATTGAAGTTTCTTTCGTTGTATTTAATTATCAGGATATTACTCTCATTTCAAAATTATTTATCATAATTAATTGAAAACAAAGTAATCCAAGCATTCGTTGATAAAATAACAGAAACGTTCAGTTTCGACGATCTTCTCACATTGTCGAATCTCAAAAATAGTAAAGTTTTTTAATAATTATCAGCATTACTATAATTTTTTCAACAACTATATTGGATTATTTATTTTGAAATATTACAACCTATCGATATATCATAACTCTTCCTCATGTTAAAACTAAGCGGTCTTACAAATAATAATGTAGGTACCAAAAACGGAAACCGGCAACATAACTTTAATTACTCAAAATTTGAGATTACAGCCAAAAAACGAGAAATATTCATTACATTCCACTTTCCCATGTTTATGATATCTTGTTAAAAAAAAGTGGTGATATACTGAATTTATACTAGTTTCTTTCTAACACATTCCCGCCAATGGCCATGTTGAACTTCCATGTGGCCGTAGAACCTTACTCGCACATAATATAGTTGTTCTACCAATACCAGTAGGTATACCTGAAACACATATCAAACAAATCATTCTTGAGCTTGGTTGGGTGATCCACAGACAAGGCTTCAGAAACCTTTGCTACAACGTTTTTTCTCTTCTAAACTCAATTTTATTCGATAAATAGTAGATCTTGCACGCCCTCGTACATTCATTTTCTAATTAAAAGTCGCCGATCAATTTACGTAACACTAATTTATCATAACTAATAGTAAGCAAACGACTGGTATTCGAAGAAATACGGTTTACAACAATGAAAAGTCCCAAATTCAGTTTAAAATCAATAATTTTAAAACGGCAAAAGAAGTGATAAAAAATGTTCAATATCATTTTTAAAATATACCCAGTTTTTACTTTCTTAGAAATTACTACAATTAATTATTTTTATTTCCGTATTTCTAAAGTAGACTAATGAATTTCACTGGTTGGCTAGCGCACGGTACATAGCACGCGAGGACATTTAGATCCAGCAATCATTTTTGAAGACCTTTGTTCTTTCCACGTATATTTGATCCATTACCATATCCCTGTTCGCTTAAATTGTGTTTGTCCAAATCCATTTTGTCTAGCTCTTCTATTAAAATAACAAATAATGTGTTCTTATGTATCAAGCATAATTTCATTAATTTTCGCTGACATTTCAGCCGGCGCCCGTGTTGCAAAGGCGCTTGTGTGAGCCACACACTTCGCATACAGGGCAGCGGGGCCTTGCTTGCGAATCGTGGTAATAATAACAATAATGTTTATTTGAATAATCCGTTTTTTATCTAGTTTTCGTTCCATTGTTGCTAATTTGGATAATATGTGTTCAAACAAATGATTCTGTCTTCCATCGTTATTTAATCTATTTCCAGCCACACAAATACTAGCGTCCGGTGTGCAGTTTCGTTACCAAAATTCAACTCAGTTCGAAGCGTGATCCTCACAGTATCAGACATTGTATTTGATTGCCTATAGATTTAATGGCCGTTGGTAGTCCTGATCTTTTTACAGTATATATATATATATATATATATATATATATAAATATAATATTGGAAGTGTTTATATTCTTGGGTATATATATATATATAAATATATATATATATATAAATATATATATATATATATAAATATATATATATATATATATATATATATATATATATATATATTACGGATATCAGTTAAATACAAGTCTTGTTCCTTTGCCCTTTACAATTCTATTCGAAACTTTTTTTTCCGGGTGCCGATTTGTAATTTTCACCTCTCACCACGGCACTGTTTTACCTACCATGGCTCTGGTTTATCTAACCTTTAGCTCGGGCGCCAATTTGTAACTGCCGTGGGTAGTCAGGGGTTAGAACATAAAGAAGGTCTGATATGTTAAATTTGTTTATTTAATGGTAACATGTATGTTAACTGGAAACATAAAATCAATAAAATCTTTACAACTTCAAAACTAATTCTAAATACAGTTATATGTACAATTGATAATCCGCGATTCCACGCCGCTTCCCTGCGGGTGGGTCGCCCGTTGATTACCTCTAATTATACGGCTCACGTGTTGTAAATAGCCTCAACCAATTGACCCTGCGACGAGGAATGATTGACGAATCAGTACGGTTTTATAAACTTACTTAGTTTTGTCGACCGGGATATTCGTTTTACCCCCTCGTTCAGGTTACCTAAACAAACGGGGTGTATTCGGTAGCAGATCCCACGTTTAAGATACAGCGGGACCTCGGTGAGGTGGGCATTTTCTTCCGTCTCGGGCCCAACACGAACCTATATTTCAGCTAGACGGGAAGGTTTCTGTTCTGGGCTCAACACGCTCCAGGACTTCGGCTAGGACAGTAGGCTTCCGTTCTAGGCTCAACGCGATCTAGAATTTCGGCCGAAAGACGGGGTTTGCTTGTGTCTAACCTTCGGTTCAACGCACTCCAAGGGGTCGACGACAAGCCGAGTGGTCATTGCGACCCCAGTTTCAACACACTCAAGGATATAGTAAATTAACTCAGTTAAGCACACTCCCGCTATATTAGTTGGAGCTACTTCCACCGATGAAGCATTCCTTTTGACGCAATCGTCGTAAGGATTTTCGATGTATTAAAATGTTTCAGCGTTAACAATATCCGTAGAGCTGTTAGTGAGATGTCGAAAGTGTTGCCCTCTAAGTACTGGGTGCCCAACGTCGTCTACTGTGATAATTTGGTTTGGTAGTGTTCTGTATCCCGGTCACCAATGTTTTGTGTTAGTTATGTGTAGAGGGTGTTTCTATTTTAGACGACAGTGTCGCTAGAAATTTTTTATTTCTAGAGTTCCTTAAGGAAATATTAGTCGCGAAGCTACTCTTTCCTTTTTTTATCAATTCATTTATTCATCATATGTAATTTCGATAGATAAATTGATACAATTAAACAAATAGCAACATCCAACGGTTATCCATAACATATGATGAATAAATTAATTAATAAAAAAGAGGAAATAGTGGCATCACAACTAATATTTCCTGAACAAACTAAAGAAAAATAAATTATAAAACCATCACATATGCAGGTAATATTTCTAACAATATTTCAAATATAATATCTTTAGCAACAAACACACATTTTATTTTAAAACAGAAAGTGATGTGAGTACAAAATTGTTGAATTTAAAAACAAAAATATCCCCATTAAAGAAGTCTGGTATATGTACCATGTAATATCCTATCATCTTCTTTTATCTATTAATGTATTATATTAAGTCAACCACAAGGTAGGTCATATCTTGGTCTAGCCAAAGATGATTATTAAACATCAGGTAGGCATCAAATGAAATGTATCTTCTGTCATTCTGACGATGATATTTAGTATCGAAACAATTGTCAAATCAATCAATCAAAATATTATGGAATTATCTAGAAACAATTAATCTCATTTAAGACAGTAACCCTTGTATACACTTCAGAAGCTGTATCCAGCTAAGAAACCGGAATTTCTTCGAAAATGATCAGAAATGAAGTATATCTTAATTTATGATACCGCTTTTACCGTGTATGGTGAGCTGCAAATCAATTGAATTCATTAGTGAGACGACTTGAAAAAATCCAATCATAAAATTGTTCACTTGAATACACTCCAGAGGCTGTATCGTGCCAATAAACCGAATTTTTCTCAAATTCACCAATATTTGGTACTTCAGGTACCATAATACCCGTTGTACTTGCACTGGTGAGCTGATGTTCGATAGGGTTCATCTATGGGCTGCCTTGAACAATATCATAAAATTGGTCACTTGTGTACACTTGGAGGCTGTATCGTGCTTATAAGAAGAAGTGGCTGACGACAACCACGACGACGACATACAATCAGGATTTTTTTTCTAAAAACCCATTTTTGTGTTATTCTCACTGAAAAACTTAAAAATAACCCCAAAAATTCCAACTTTTTTTTGGGTAACTCAATATTTTTTTGCATCGTAGATAAGGTTGGCGGAAAATAAAGACAGTATCACGGACAAATATAGCACATTTGCTTCTAGCCTTTTTTTCTAAAATAAATACTTATGCGATGACCGTTTATATACATTAAAAATCTGCCTTTCCTGATATGACTAACATCTATACAAAGCAAATTTGACTTTTAATCAATTCAAAAAAATAATCTGCCTGCATGTACTAGATACTGTGTTAATGAACGCCGTCAAAAATTTAATCATTTAAATTTCCCACTTAGATTCAATATTCAGTAATAGGTGAAAGCTCTTGCACACATTTGATCATCTTTTAGTATATCTTTGTATGTGGCAATAAATGTTAGTTTGTGAGATTTTTTCATTTGATTGATATTTTGTGACCTATAATAAGTAAAAAATTTCGATATTTATGGTAAGTGTAATTGTTATCTATTCAATTTGTTAGAATAAAAATAACAAACAACGAATTATGAACAATAAATGTTTTATTACTATGGTTGAAGACTTATTAACCAATTATTTACGGATATTCGTTCGTTGACCGTGAAACTCAGAACAAGCCAAGGCCGTGAAATTTGAAGAGTGTCGGTAGGAAGTACAAAAGAGAAGAAACCGATGATTTACATATGAATTTGAAAGAAATAAGTTAGAGAGAAGGAAATCATGTTAGTTAAACCTTATAAGTTACAAATTATTATATTGGGAATCAAATATATAGGACTCCAAATGAAGGGGGATAATATTTATTCGGGGGTAAATACTTAAGAGATAATTTTTTATCGATAAATACATGTTTAATTGTATGAAAGTTTTATTGTCATGGCAATAAATCGAGAAACAAAAAAGTGAGAAAATAACGAGAGCCTTGCTCTCAATACAATACAATTTGTAATGTATTTCTCGAATAAAAAAATGATCTCGAATGTATTTTAGGGAGATTAATACACAACTTCATAAATGCAAACAATTTAATTATTTTGGTTATTAACTGTACTTCTCGGAGTAACACTGTACAGTTTTTTCAATATTTTCTAGAGATTCTTGGCCAAATCTTGCCATTTTAAAAAGACGTTGTATTAGGAAAACTAAAAAATAATCTGACAATGACATTCACGGCATAATTGATTAACAGCAAGGCGCATATTTATCAGTTATTGGGAAAGCTAGTATGGTTTCCCATCAATTAAAATCCTAGTTAATTGGTCGATTTTAAGAAAATAAAGAAATCTCATTGGCTGCTAAAATAGGTGTGTATCAATCTCTGAAAATATACTACACAGATGAAGCATAATAATAATTTTTATCCTTGAGAGATCGACAGGTGACACGTATGGATTCCTAAGTTTATTAGACTACAAGTTCACTAAAAAACTACCCTGTGAAATGACCCACGGCGAACTACGTTTATAAGGATGATATTATACCAGAAAATACCTCTCAGCGCTGTGGGGTTATTTTACGTGCTTCAGGGAGTACATGTTAAAATTGAATTTTCTAGGTGCAAATGAGTAGGTACTGACGACTATTTTTGTACAGATAGTTGATATATCGTTAAAAAAATGAGGCCAAACCAAGAGCCGTACAAAAGTAGTTGTACCGGGAGTCAGTGCAAATTTTTAATTTGCCGATAATTATGGAAGCAATGTAGGTAATTTATTACTGTGCGACGTTTGTGGGATTTGCTTTGCGTACTTATACGTATTCATTATTCTGCAACACCGTACATATTTTTCCGCTAAAAGGATGAAAGACCGAGAAATTGTTGACATGATATTAAACCATATGGGTATCGTTAAAGGGTTACGATCATGGATTTTTCACCCTTGTTCAGGCAAATACGTACGGCGTTGCTAAATAATAAATCTTTATGAGTATACAAAGTGAATAACATAAATGCCGTACAATGCTAAATTATAGTATTTTTCATGATCTAAGAATGTGACTAAACACCAGTTATTATATGAGATGCAATAGACTAGACTTTCTTAGATCATGAAAAATACTATGCATATTACTGTTTTAAATGAAACTTACCTGTTACTGTTTCAACGATTTTTTTTATTAAAATCTGAGAAAATTATGCAAACAATATTTATATCCTACCAATCAAAAAACGCAGGCCGCAGATAAATCCCAATACATTATTGTTGTCTCTCGTAACCAATAACGAAATAATGTATCTTATAAACAGTCTAAAGTCAAATAAGGTATAGATTGCAATATGACTGAAATCCAAAAAAATATTGCAAATGAAATAGCGTTACCTTTAAGACACTCTCTAATCGTACACTGGTTTCACTTTTAATTCCTTTTCAGTTTAATTTTTTTATTCGTTACCATTGTTTGAACTTGTTGCCTCAGTAGCCTCGTCAACATCAATATTCCCCTAGTAATATCGGTAGATGTATCGACTAATATATAGAGTTTTGGTACTTATGTAGTTTCTGAGTGCTTGGAAAATATCTCTATCTCTTGTGAAGCACTGTATTTTATTGACTGATTTAATTCTGCGTTTTACTCGGCAGACAAAATTTTACTATCAATTCATAACTAACTACCTGTTCGAAATTGACCCTATTCAGTATCAATAACGCATTTCTTTTTTTTTCAGAAAAATTCATCACGGATAGATTACTGTATGCTCTTCTGGCCGTCTTGGTAATTATAAAACTTTTGGCAGTGAACGTATTGTTCTTCCTACCATCGATGTTGGGAGTAGTGACAGCTAAGAAAATCATCGTTAAGATTCTTTTATTCTTTTTCCCCGTATTACATCATCTCTTCAAATTATGTGCATACACACCATATGGAGCCAAACACCATATCCACAAGCATCAAATTGCACATATTCATCAAGTCGCTCCCGGATACCATCATCACAAACCTCACATTGAGGAGCACCATCATCCCAAGCCTCATATAGAAGACACGGGATATCATTACGACTCACCGCACTACTCTCATGACGATTCGCATTATTTCCATGAAGATCATGATGATTCGCACTACCACCATAGTGGACCATCACCTGGTGTGAGTCATTATCCGGAATTTGCTCATAAAGATGACATTAATTATGGAGACGGTGATTCCTATCCAGCCGCATCGAATGGCAATGAGTAAGTATATCTGTAACCATTAAGCAACTTTCCTAATTTTTTAAGAATTGTATTTATCTGATAAAAGTATGATACTGACTGTTCCAAATTGATTTCGTAATTCAAGCTAAATAGCATATTCTACTGATAAAGTCTTACATTCCTAAACACAAGTCGACGATAAATAGAAGTCATATATTTTGGCTTTTTCCGTCTGTGCTAGAGCTTAGGTATACACGGATTCGGTAACAACATGTTATGAAACGTCTTCAATGGAGAAATAGTTGAAATAATCTTCAGTTTTTTTATACAGTCATTCATTAAACTGAAATTCCTTTTTATACGTCTACATATACGCCACACGTGTAGCTTCCTCACTTCTCTTGTACGTCTATGGTCAGTGAATGTTACAAAGTCGTGAATATTTTTTGTAAGTCAAATTTTACAAAAGAATGCACTATTGGTAACATACATAATACTTTCAAGTAAAAAAACCTATTTGGAATTTTGCCCCGACCTTCTTTTGAATTATAGTCGAACAAACTGAAAAAGAAATTAGTCAGCAACATTATCTGTACGTAAAATCATTCCAATTCAAGCGCCAGCGGAGGAGGGATCTGAATTGTTTATAATATTCTAATACAATTATAATTCAGAATATTGGTTGTGTAGCTTTATACATCACTACTATGTATGATTTTTAACGAATACAAAAATTTTATAGTTAAGTTATGATTCAAAGTACCTACCTCACTATAGTAAGAGATTAAGGATCTGAAAGTGGCGGAATTAAGAGCAGAATTAGAAGATTGTGAGTTGGAAACGTCCGGTAAGAAAAGTGAATTAGTAGAAAGACTTAAAGTGGCACTGGAAAATGACAGCTTTGATCCAGAAACCGATTTATTTATTGTTGAGGATTCCACCTTAATCTCGTCAATTTCTGCTAACATGGACGAGAAGATTTCTGCCATGGAAGAGAACATTTCTGCTAATATTTCTGCTAACATGGACGAGAAGATTTCTGATATGAAGAACGATATTTCTACTATGAAGAATGATATTTCGACTAACATTGACGAGAAGATTTCTGCTATGGAAGGGAAGATTTCAACGAATGTTAGAAGCGATATTTCGGCCATAAAGAACGATATTTCTAGTTTGAAGAACGATATATCTGCCGATATCTTATTAATGAAAAATGACATTGCCGCTGACGTTGAAAATGAAATTTCGTCTCTAAAGTCTGAAATCGAGAATAAAATGTCAACGATGGACGAGAGAATCGAGAATAAGATAACAACGACAGACGAGAAAATCAAGGTGTTGGAGGAAAAGATTGCCGATTCAAGAACGCGAGGCACGCCAGAGGAAGCAAAGAAGACCGAGCAAACGAAACCTTGCAGGCCAGAAACAGTATCTAAGTATGAAGACCTTGGTAGTTTTACCCGAGTCAAGGCCCCAACGCTCGATGGAAAAATGTCGTGGACTAATTATGTGAAACAATTTGAGGCAGCCGCTAGAGTGAATAATTGGTCCGATAGAGAGAAGGCAGTGAACTTAACCATCGCGCTTCGCGGAGATGCCTTAGATGTACTTCAGACGATACTTCTGGAAGAAACGGACGATTTCGATCAGCTGAAGAAGAGGTTGGACATGCGGTACGGTCATGAACATTTGGAACAGTTGTACAGATTCCAGAACCGAAGGCAGAAACGTGACGAAACCCTTCAAGAGTATGAAATGGATATTGCCCGACTAGTCCGATTTGCTTATCCATCAGCACCAGAGAACATGATGGAATATTTAGGCATCCAGGCCTTTATTGACGGATTGTGTGACCACGATATGGAGAAGAAGCTTCGATTAGCCCATCCTAAAACATTGGTCGATGCATTGACTGTTGCTCTTGAATATGAAGCAGCCACGATGGCTTCGGGATGCAAAAAAGATATGACCATACAGGAAGAAGGTGACGATGACAGACTTGACCAGATCGTCAACTTGTTGAAAGGTATGGTAGACAAGAAGCCGAAGAAAATCAGGTGCTGTAATTGTGGCGAGCTAGAGCATGCACGCAATTCGTGTAAGCGTCCTACGACTCCTGCAAACCAAAAACCTCTTAAATGCAAAGCAGCCACGAAGGGCTCGCGGTACAACAAAGGTAGGACCATGCAGGAAGAAGATGACGATGACAAAATTGACGAGAATTTCAACTTGTTGGAAGGTATGGCAGACAAGAGGCCGAAGAAGATCAAATGCCGGAAGTGTGGCGAGCTAGAGCACGTACACAGTCCGTATAAGCGCCCCAAGACTCCTGTAACCCAAGAACTCAAGACACAGGGGAAATCAGACAGGCGTGAACATCCAGCTGATGTGAATCACCGAAAAGCCAACTCCTTGCCTAGACGGCCATGCCCTGTAGACTATTCACAATGCAACAAGTCGAAATCTAAGGAAGCTGCAGTTTCAAGAACTACTGTAGTCAATGAAGAATGGTCACCCACCCGGATCAGAGAAGATCAGGAGAATGATCCTCATCTGAAGAAGATCCGGCAATGGAAGAAAGAAAATCGGCGACCTACCTGGCAAGAAGTGTCAAAATTTTCACCAAAACTCGAGGCGTATTGGGCTCAGTGGAACTCTCTTGTCCTGGAAGAAGGGCTGTTGAAAAGAGTCCATGAAAACGATGATGGTTCTGAGATGAGGAGACAGCTAGTTATCCCGAGAACAAGAGTAGCTGAGGTACTGAAGAAGTTACACGACAGTCCATCGGGAGGTCATCTGGGAGTGAAGAAAACCCTTCAGCGAGTTCGTGAAAGGTTTTATTGGATGAACAGCTCCCACGATGTGAAGGACTGGTGTAAGAAATGTACGACTTGTGCTACGAGTAATGGACCACATCGCAAGAGAAAGGCACCCATGAAACAGTACAATGTTGGAAGCCCTTTTGAAAGGATTGCTTTAGACATCGCTGGACCATTTCCGACAACAGAAAATGGTAGCAAATACATACTGGTTGTAATGGATTATTTCACAAAATGGGTGGAAATTTACGCTATCCCGAACCAAGAGGCCACAACTGTAGCAGATGTATTGGTGAAAGAATTTATCAGCCGATATGGAGTGCCCTTGGAAGTCCACAGCGACCAGGGAAGAAATTTCGAAAGTCATCTCTCCCAGGAGATTTGCGAGAAGCTGGGAATGAAGAAGATCAGGACAACAGCATTACATCCACAGTCAGATGGAATGGTCGAGAGAATGAACAGGACTATTGGAAAATACCTGTCCAAAGTAGTATCCAGCCATCAGAGAGATTGGGACCAGTATATTTCCCTATTCGCATTGGCTAATCGATCTGCCGTCAATGAGTCCACGGGTGAAACACCGGTGATGCATCGGTAATGCTTCGAATCTATCGTGCCAAGGTACGATAAACATACGGAACATGTATTTAATGCCAAATTCTTTCAAAAGAGGATATTTGCAGCTAAAACTGCCATTGTAAGTTGTTTTAATTGATTTAACGGGAAATTTTGATTTATAAATAGAATCTGGAAATAATCTATAGGCTGGTTCTGGGCTTATAATGGAATTGCTTGCACCGGGGTCAATCAATATTTTTAAGTCTAGATTTGAGATGTATATAAATGGAAGTCTAGGGGCTGAATTTATATTATTTATATCAATTCCGAGGCTCGTAATTAAATTTTGAGTTTCATCGTATTGTTCGTTTTGGGGGTTAGCATATGATGATTCATCAGAATTTTCGTCAGTATCTTCAATATTGAACAATTCTTCGATAACTACGTTCGGAGGTCCTGTTTGTCTAAAAGAATTTTGTTGTGGAGGTCTATAAGTATTTGCTGTAGATATACTCATTGGGGTTGGTTTGTAATTACTTGTGGAAGGTTGAGAGGGACGATTAAAATTTTGATTATTAGGAGATTGTGTTTGTCTATTATTTGATTGATTATTTGGTCTTTGATAGTTATTTTGGTAATGGAATCTTTGATTGTTATCATTATATCTGTTAAATGGTCTATAATTAGGGTTTTGAGGAACTTGTGGTCTTTGAGACGAATCATAATTAATAAATGAAGGTTGGTGATTGATTATATGAAGTATTATGTTTTGGAGGTGGGCGATTTCTTTGACCTTTGAAAGTAAGCAAATTCAATTTGGGATCTTTCGTTGTCTAATCTTCTACATTCGTACAATGCTTGTTCTAGAGATGAAATTGATATATGAAGTAAATGATCTCTGTAGGGATTTAAGAGACCTGCTTTAAATACATAGTCTCCTTAGAAATTCTAACTTCTCTGTTATCAGAATTTATAGCTAGGTGTTCTTTAAGGACTTGTAATTTTTGAGAAATTCCGTCATGAAATTCGGAGAATGATTGAGAATGAGTTTGAATAGAAGTATTTAAATCATGTGCTAATATTTCTTCAGATCTTGGATCGCCAAAACGAGTGATAAGAGCTGTTTTTAAATCGGACCATTTATCAAAAGATCTATTTATGATTACGTCTCTAGCTGGACCTAATAATTTAGATTTGACTTGCTCTAACAGAAGATTGTTGAATAAATCAGTATTTTCGGTTTTCAAATGAGTTAAATATTTTTCAGATTGTCTTAAATAATATGCTAAATCTTTAGAACCACCGTTATATGTTAGGGCAATATTGCTTGCTTAAGATAATTCGATCTGTGAAATTGCAGTAGACATCTCGGTATTAGTATTTAAGTTACTACTTAGAGGTAATGGAGATCTGGATCGACGTACAGATAATGGAGATCTGGATCGATCACGATTTTGTGACATTAAGAGATTGACTTCAATAATATATTAATTGTATACAACCATTAAAATTGGAATGTTTAAATTGTAACTCAAATAACACTTATATTGTAGAAAAAATAAATATTGTAATATTCAAAACAATTATTAGCCGATAAATAATAAAATTAAAGGAAAAACTTACAGGAGGATGCACTGAAGGATCATCTGCGAGCTTGTTCCTTGTCTCTAATTCACTGAAGGAACTTGAGCCGTCTTCTTGAACAACCGTCTTCTTCACTGGGGTGAATTGTCGGGTTGGAGTCAGCCTTTTCACACGCCGTAACTTGTTTCACACAGTTTATTGGTTCGGATACTATCTTAATTTCTTGATAGGAAACGTAGACGTCTTACCACACAGGAAGGGTATTTTCTACTGACAGTATACTGTTCACAGCGCCAGTTAAATTCAATAAGTAAAAAATATACTTTTTAAAAAGCTTTTATTAAACTTATGATTAGTTACAGTTGATGTTACAAGTATGACTGATTTCTTTTCAGTTCACAAAAATAAGGAAAATGTAGTATAATGCTGAATAAAGCAGAAAAATATATGAAAAGAAAATTATAACAATTGTGTAAACAGGATGTCTCCACGTGTTTGCTGATTAAGGTTAAAATTATAAATCCAATAATGTTGGGAACGTCCTGTCAGCAATTCAACAATAATATTATATGAGTGTAACAGGATGTCTCCATATGACTCGTACTATACCCAGAGCTAAGCTATAAGCAATATTTCTGCCTTATGGATTCAAAAAGTGATTGAAGCACTGCGTGTATAGGGTTGTCAGGTCCAGAAATACAAAGCCGGACTCGGTGCTTAATTTGGCTGAACATTTTACCGTGAAAGCCGGATATACCTTTTTTAATAGCTAATCATACCTTCTCTATAGCCGTCATATATCTTCTAAATGTCGGACAATATTTCATAATGAATAAACAATTACTTATTCAAACTTCTTATTATGAACCCATTAATCACGTAACGAACAAGCTTATCTTACACAAAATAATGAGATCAATATTACTCATACAAAAAGTAACAAATCTACCTCTTTTTAATAACAGATAAACTATAAAGAAAATAATTATTTAACTCCACAAGCAAAATATCCATTCTGGATAAAAATGAAAAGATCTTGTATTCTTGAAGTTAAAGAGATCTGTTTTCTGGCAAATAGGACCTATTCTTAATATATTTGAAATAGTGTTTTAAATAAAACTCACGGTTTCTAGTTAATTCCACAATATAATAAAAGTTATTGAAAATTCTAAAAAATTGACAATTGTTTCGATAAATCAATATCATCGTCAGAATGACAGAAGTTACATTTCATTCGATGCCTACCTGATGTTAGTAGTTATTTTTGGCTAGACCAAGAAGTGACCTAACTTGTGATTGACTTAATATATGTTTATAGAAAAAAGAAGAGGATGTGATATTACAAATATTGAAGCTTAGATATTATTAGCCCTATGGTGATATTCTGGATATCATTTTTCCAATTAAGATCAGTATAACTGTGCAATGATATAGAAAACCAGGAAAACTATATCTGCTGATCTTTACAATTATCACTTAAGAAGACAGTTTATTAGTGGAGAACTTCCTAGATTTAACTGTTCATTGACAACTTCATATTGTGGGTTTCTTAAATATCTTCTAATTTCCAATTCTTCAAGGGAATCCAGTTCTTGTTTCTTTTCACAAATATGCAGCACTTCTAGTTTTGTGTTAGGTGTCAATGAATGATTCGTATCAAGTAGATGTTTTGCGTAGTGGGATTTATCTGGTTGCTTTAATCTGTGTGCTCGTAAGTGTTCACTGTATCGGATTTCAAAATACTAAGGGTCTGACCCAAATAGACAGCATTACATTCTGGACATTTGAGTTTATATATACCTGACTTCTTTAATAGTGGTATTTTTGTTTTTACATTCAACAATTTTGTACTAACGTTACTTTCTGCTTTAAAAGAAATTTTTATCTAATTATCAAATAAGTTGCCATTAATCACATAATTTGCAAATTTGTCTAATACAAAATAAAAAGTCTTCAGTTCTTCTCATTTAATATGAAAAAATATGAGGTCTACCGTAGACTATAACTAATATTTTTTTAAACTAACCTAGCTCTTTTTAACATCTAATAAACCAAAAATTTGATCTTTCAACAACGAGACTCCCTCAGTCCCATGCTGTTCAACATCATTATGGATGAAATAATAGAGCATGTACGCAAACTGAAAGGGTTCAAAATGGGAGACAGAGAAGTCAAAATACGCCGACGACCCTGTTCTCATAGCCGAAAACGAGGACAACTTACAAAGACTAGTGCATAGATTCCACACAACAGCAAAGAAGTTCCGAATGAATATATCAGTGTCAAAAACCAAATGCATGACCACATCTCGAACACCACTTAGATGTAAACTTGAAATAGACAACAATAGTGTACAGCAGGAAATGAAATTTAGGTATCTTGGGATAGAAATATCCGGGTACGGTGATGTTGAGACGGAGGTGAGAGGGCAAGCCATGAAAGTATCGAGAACAGCCGCGTGTCTTAATGATGTTATGTGGAGCAACAAACACATAGGAATAGAGGCTGAAGCTAGAATGTATAAAACAGCTTTTAGAACAATTCTAGCATATACTGCGGAAACCAGACCAGATACCTCGAAAACGAAACAAATACTGGAGACCACAGAAATGAAACTAGTGCTTGGGATGGCAGGCAAAACAATGTTAGATCGAGAGAGGAGTGAGGATATCAGAAGAGCATATAAAATTGATAATATCAGTGGATGGATTCTGCAAAGGAAGGGAGAATGAAATGAGCATATTAGCCGCATGACACCCGACAGATTGGTAAGGATAACAAGGGATAAGTCCCCAATGGGACAGAGGAACATCGGAAGATGCCACAAACGATGGAGTGACAATCTTACTGTGGACTAAAGAGAACAAAGGGACTTAGAAGAACAAGAAAATTTTGCTTACATATAAAAAAGAAGAGGAAGAAGAAGAACAAAAAAATAAAACCATAATTTTGAAACAATTAAAATATCTGAATTATTTACTTATAATTAACCAGTCTGTCTTTTGGCAAATCTGTTATCTGTCTTAAGTGATATTTGGCATTCTAACCCACTTTACCCAGAATATCATTTTCTTTGGAAATCTATCGTAAAACTCTGAACAGGTCAGTTTCAAATTGCACAATAAGAACATTATCTTTGCAATGGTCTCTGTTTGCAACTTATTGCGTTCCTTTGTCCACTGAGCGTTTATTAAAGAGAAAACTCGTTCAACACTTGCGTTGTGGCCTGGAATAGCAAAATAAATTTTTGCTAATTCAAGTAGTTCTGAATATAATTCTTCATTAAGTAATTATCTAAAATAAGCGGTCCACTTTTTATGGCTAATAGCTTTTTAAATTCGGAATTATCTTTATGTTGCTGTAAAAATTATATGTAGTTTTGCCACTGATCAAAACAATAACTGTCATCTAATTGAACGTTCGTTATACTCAAATTTTCTATCGTTTCTACTGCTTGTTCCCAGCTAGGAATATCTATTAAAGTCATCTATTAAAAGGGTTTTAATTCTGTGCTCATTCCATTTGTCCATGCGTTCAAGTAATCTTTGGCAATTTTATACATGGTCTCTATATTTTCTTTAAATTATGCTACCTGATCTTGATGAGACTCCGACAGACGTCGTAAAATTCCGTTAACTTTCATTCGGCAAAAATGTTGGTCGAGTCGTTCATTAATATTGTTCACTATCTGCGAAGCCTGGTCAATTACTTCACTCACGGAAATATCTGCAGTGTTTGATTCGACTTTCGTATGAAGACATGAAAAAGTGTAAGAGCCATAAATAGCATTCAGAATAGTCGTTTTCCAAAAAATCTATGAACGACCTTGGAGAATAACTCAATGAAAATTATATGACTTTGAAGGCTCATATATTTGTAAAATTTTCTCTATGCAGGATAAAGAGACAGTCATCTGGTTTTTGAATGGTAATGCATCTGTTTAAAACGCACTTCTAGTTCCGAACACACATTTTCTAAAGCTTCTGTACCGACTGTTAAGCTGGCAAAATGGTTGTTAATTTGCATCACCATGCTTTCTACATAAAAAGATAAGGAGACGATAGCGTGATGTACGGAATTGTTCAAGATACGTGCAATACAACTAACTCCAATCATGTTGTCATTTTGTGTAACTGATTTCAGTATACTGTAGACGTGGTTATACTATATCTATCTCTCCCTCCAAAGTTAGTAGCGCGACAGTCCCGTCGTGGCTTGCGCTCGACTTTCGATTGGCGTGGCAACCACATAAAAAGCCTAATAAAAGACGGACAAGTCGTACGAGAAGATATTTGGACGGACACGTTCCAAAAAAGCCAAACATGGCAACCCTATGCGTGTAGGAGACGCAAATGTTCGCGCTCGAAAATTAGCTTGGCAATTTTGTGTTTGGACGAAATGAGCATAGGGTCTCTGTCCAGAAAACCGAAATTTACGTTGCCTACCACCAACGCGCATTATTCCATCTGCTAAAATGGGCTCAGAATCATCTAAACTAGAAAGTCTCTCCGAGTTTGTGAAATTTCAATTTGTACTATTTACATCATCTCCTGAGTTTTCGCTACTATTTAAAGACTCCTGTTCTTTAACAAAATAAAAGTAGTAGTAAATAAGTTCACCAATCGATACTGTATTATGATATTGCGTTTCGCAAATGTTTCTATTTTCAAGTTAATTTTTAAAATTATTTTCTCTAATGAGATATTATATTTTGGTTCATGTGGCTCTAAAAATTATTAAATTGATGATGATTCCTCAATTTTTGTAATTCATCATGTAATTCGACAAAATCTACCGCGGGAAAATTAGGTATCTTTAGATTCAAAAATATTAACAAATTTTTTAAAATTTATCAATTGCGAGTTCTATGTAGTTTTTCAACTCGACCATTTGGCTGTATATTGCATGCACGGAAATCGAATATGCGGAAAACAAAACAATGGAATTGAAATTTCATTATCCAATTCTTGTCATTATTATATACCTCAATGTGACTATTTCTATGTTTAATCCACGATTATTTCACCTGGTATCAGAAATTTTCTGAACCTCACAAAACAATAAAATCGCATCTCCAACGTATAGAACCATGTTAATAATTGAACTGAAACACTTTTTATTGATTTTAAGGAACAATATTGGTATGAAATACTTATCCAAGGGAACTTCAACAAATAATATATTTATTACAAACTATCAACAACATAGTGTGCTCTCTTCGGAAGTATACGAACAATTAACTAAATTCTGCTAATAGAATAAAATATTACTTCTACTGCTGTGTACAGGGTTTTTCATTATATATGGACCCTTCTATATCTCACTGCAGATAACAATGTTTCAAATAAGAGTTAAAGGGTTATTAATGTAGTTTTTAAAATTCAACAAAAATATTATACAGGATGTCCCAGAAAAGAGGGTCAGAGCCAAAGTGTTCTTTTTTAAATGGGAAACCCTATATATTTTTATATTTTTAAACTGTTCACTTCAATCCGAATTCAGCAATATATAATTGTTATATATAGTCTAACCTTAGCAGTTCAGAAAATATATTCATTTAAAAATCGTTTTCCGTGGGATGAAAACCAACTATAAACAACGGGCAATGAAAGCATTGTCATATTTGACAAGTAGTTATTTACACCATTATAAAACATTGTATTTGATAGTTTGGAAAATGCGGTATACAGATGATGAAAAGATAGAAATATTTTCTCTATTTGTAAGAAATAATAATAACAAATTATATGCAAGGAGAGAATTTATGGAATTATATCCAAATCGGCATGCGCCTAGCAAAACAACGTTCAACACAATATACCAGCATGTAATGTCAACTAAGAACTTTTCTAGGAAAAAACGAACGTGTGTAATTAATGAGGAGGATGATTTAGATATACTTCTGCATTTTGAAGGGAAAAAATATATATTTCTTTGGATTTTATGGTAGTTGAATAAGAAGGAATAATTTTTGCGCTATTACTTTTTTGCAGAAAACTGAAGACTCGTTAGTAACCAGCTCCAATGTATTACAAAAACATACCATGAAAGTTTCCAGGAATCTGAAAAGACACAATTATAAACCATATAAGATACTTCCCGTGCAGGCTCTTACTGAATTGCACAAACGGAAACGGTTAATATTTTGTCAGGAAATGAATGCTTCGTCGCTTGAATGAAACTCCAGATATCCTTCAGAAAATCTGTTGGACGGATGAATCCAGTTTTTCTACAGCTGGCGTGTTTAATAGAAAAAATAGACGTTCATGGTAAAATAATAATCATAGACAGCGGAAAGTGCAACAAATAAAGAAATCTGGACGGGAATCAATCAAAGTTTGGTGTGGAATATTCCAGAATAAAGTGGTTGAGCCAATATTTTTCAATTATAAGTTAACAGGAAGAACTTACCTAAACTGCATTATACCCAAAATAAGTGAAATACTAAAAAGTGAATATACAGCTGCCCAATTAAATACTATGATCTGGCACCAAGATGGGGCATCACCCCATAATGTATTAGAGGTGAGAGAACATCTCAACAATCAGTTTTCAGAGTGGATCGGAAATAATGGAACAATTCTATGGCCTCCTAATAGCCCCGACCTAACTCCCTAAGATTATTTTTTGCGGGGGATGCTGGAAGATATAGTTACCTTTGGCGAAACTAACAATCTTGAGATAATTCAGGAAAAGATTCAAGGCGAAATTAATAACTTAAATAATCATGCTGATATCATTTCTAAATGTTCAGAGAATTTACGCCGAAGATACCAACTATGCATTGGCAATATGGGGGGCCATTTTGAACAATATTTATAGTTTCATTTGAGCTTACTTAGTTTGAGATTACTTTATTTTGTAAATAAATTTACTGAATTCCATTCGATAGATTACTACATCTTACTGTGTCGTAAATATTTTCTGAACTGTTAAGGTTAGACTATAACAATTATATATTGTTGAATTCGGATTGAAGTGAACAGTTTAAAAATATAAAAATATATAGGGTGTCCCATTTAAGAAAGAACACTTTGGCTCTGACCCTCTCTTTTGGGACATTCTGTATAATATTTTTGTTGGAATTTAAAAACTACTTTGATAACCATTCAACTCTTATTTGAGGCATTTTTAATTGTAACAAATAATAAGTGAGATATGGAAGGGTACATATATAATGAAAAACCCTGTACATAAAAACACCACGAGTCGTTCGATATAAAAACAATATACAAACATGAAAAAATGTACAAAGGAAATATATATGCGAATTCGCCCTGACTAGACGACGTTGCGTTCATTGGTTTTTGGCAAATCTTAGTTTTAGCAAGCCCCAACACTTAGTGCTTCCAGCACCGGATTAATGATATTTTCCGCCCTGGGCAAATACTTTTTTTGTGCCCCTTCCATTTATATCCCCTCCTCGTCTTTTAGACAGCACATACGACATACGTTAAAGGTATATCTGTAGTTACACAAAAACATAGTTATAATAAGGTTTTATTTATTATCGAAAATAAATATATCAAGATAAAAATAAATAGAAAAGAACACATATAGAAAAAAAACGATTACGAGTAAGTTATGAGAGTGAGGACAAGGAGACAAATATTCTAAGACTGTAGAACAATAAAACATATAAGAATTTAGAAATATCAATATGTAAGCATTGCTAATGAATACTCACTCAATACTCTTGGTGATCAATAACTCAATACATTTTTTTGTCTCTAAAACTCATTAGCTTCTCGCTTCCAGAGATATAAATTTCTCAATGACAAATTCATCAATCTCTCATCCCCTCAGATAATGTCTCACTCTTTTTAGGATTGAGGAGGACCTTTCTCACGAAGCATTAGTTGAGGGCATGCATGAAAATATTCTCATTTACATTTTGGCTTTCCGATTCCAAGTTGGTTTCATTATCTTTCGAACTTGTCAACTCATTTTGGAAACTACTAATGAAATATTTGAGCTGAACGCACTCTTCTGGAAAATTATGACTTAATCGTCGCTATAAAGTTCAAGAAGTTTTTGAGCACTAGCGATTATTTCGTTGTCAGTAGCTGTTCTTAAATTAGTCAAGAATCCAAATTTTTCTGATATTTTTTCATTCGAACATTTTCTTCTGTTCAACTCCGCTACCATTGTATCAATGATGACGTAAAATACATTGATTTTCATATTATTTGAACTAACAGGTTACATAATTTGTCTTCTTTTAGTTTCGACTCCATAAACTGAGCATTTTGTCAAGTCTCTACCAATTATTTAATAATTCTGGTAATTATTTCTATTGAAGTTCAAATAACTTACCAAAAAATCGTATAATGTCACCACGAGAAGTACGTCCATTGTTACGTTTTGAATACGTTTGTTTGTTTTATTAAATTTAGATAGAATGTCGTTCCACACTGCCAATAATACACCAGTCTCTAATTCCTCCATAGTTTTAAGTAAACCACTGGCTTGAACTTTAGTAGCTGCTCCCTGGTTTTTGTCCTTAATAATTAGCTCTAAGCAATTTTCAAAACAGTCATAACCATTATACAAGGCTTTAACAGCATCTGCTCTTGCCGACCATCGAGTAGTAAACACTCTTTTTGGCTTGAATTGTAGTTTTGAAAGAGAAACTAGAATAATTTCTCAACGATGTGTGAATGCAGAAAAAATGTATATAAATTGTTGAGAAACATAAAAAAATTTGTTGTAGCAGGACAATACTCTGCAGCACAATTTCCAACTAAATCGAGCGAATGAGCTGCACACCGGATGTAGACTGCTAAATTATTCTGTGCTGCTGCAGACCTGAATACGCCCCAGACATATTTCTAGCATTATCGTATGATTGTCCCCTGCAATTATTTAATTTTAAATCTTTCAATGCTTTCATTAAAGCCACTTCCATATCGGAAGCTTTATGTCCAACACTCATGAATTTAAAAAAAAGCGTTCAACAATAGTACCATCTGGTAGTATACAATGAAATATAAAATTAAGTTGATCTATATGGGAAACATCAAGAGTCGAATCTAAACTTATGGAATATTATTTACATATTTTCATTCTTGAACTATTTTATTTCTGACTAGCTTTGCAATACATCCTATGAATTCATTACATATTGTTATAGAAAGATATGAGACTTGAACCTTACCTTTATCTGCTTTTCTTTCAAAATTATTTCCAAGGAAAGGATTAAACTTGGCTATTAGAATGACAGTTTCTAGGTAATTTCCCGAATAATCTTGTCCAACATGCTCAAAACTTCCGCGAAATGCTAGACCCTGTTTTGCTAAAAACTTGATTGCCGCTAGTATTCTTTTCAAAACTTCTCTCCAATAATTCATTTCCAAGACATACTATTGTTGTGAAGAAGAATCAATTCTACCTTGAATTTTTGAGCGCAAAATGAAAGCTTTCATATTTTCTCGATGTTCCAGAGAACGCTTATGTTCAGATATATTTTCCATATGTTTCCAATCTTTAAAACCATTCACAAAAGATGAACGGTCATTAATAGTATTGAATAATTCACATTGTAGGCAGTATAATTTGTAAGTAGAATCAGAATATATGAGCCACTTACGATAAATAGTTTGTCCATTAGCCAGCTGAGAATAGAACATTTTCTTTGATTCGTATCTTGCGACATTTCTATATACTAGCTTCGTGTATTCAAAATTAATATCATCCAATTTTGGAACTAATGCAGATTTCAAGACGGCATCTATCAAGAGATCATTGATTTTCCAAGTAGCAGGATCCGTACAAAAATGTTTGATTTCAGCACCAAGATCCAGAACTTCACAATCACCTCCATTATCACTATTATCAATAAATTTCTCGTCCAATTTTGGTTGAACATGTCGGTCCATCGGGCCCACACATGTTCCTGAATTTTCACTATTTTGACTATCAATTGAAATTAGGGATAATAATAAATCAATAATGATAGTAAACCGTACATAGACACAAAATCATTTTGTGCTGAATACTATTTTTCTCGACGTTCCTGATCTTTTTGAGTAATTTGAACAAAACAAAAAAATGGCATCACAACAAAAATTTCAAGTATTGCATATCGTAGAATAAATGCTACATACCTGTGTTGATCGAGAACTCTTCTTGAGAATTGGGCAGCTAGGTTTACTTCTGTCGATGAGGAAATGATCCAATTTGAGCAGTTTTTCAGACTTCTCTTGCTTTTGTTTCTGAGCTTTACGCCTCTGTGCCCCACTAGGTTTTATATAACTCATTTCAAGTTTAATTGTATGGCAACAGTTCAGAGGAGTGTATTGGGAAAACTAGTTCTAGAATTCCGTCCTTTTATATACCAATTTTTTTAGTAAAGCCGTCGATAATTCTAGCAACGTTCAAAGAGTCGAAAAGAAGTCGGTTTTGCCTTCGAAGCCAGTAAAAGTCACCGAGTATACCAGTGCGAGATTTTTCCGACGCGGCTTCCGACAAAAACCCCAAAAGAAGACAAAAGAAGCCGCATTCGGCACTTCGTATATAAACATGAAACATCATTTCCCTATTCTCATTTAAGACTTTCACAACTACAACGAGTATGATTTTAATAATCATGAAATTTTTTCGCTCCCTATTTGAATTTAGCCCCTGGGCAGTTGCCCATCGTTCCCTGTGATTAATCCGGCGCTGAGTGCTTCCGCCTGTGAAAATGTCTTTCTCAAATATTTATAAACGTTACACATTATCTGATTAGATTGAAGTACTAATTGTTTGCGACAACATTTTAATGTATTTTTATCGTCATTACTTGTACTGGCTTGTTTTATTGGATAGCCTCTTGCGAAATATTTGTATTCATTATTACAATCAACCTGTTAATACAAATATATACCTTCTTCTTTTTTCCAACAATAAAATAAAAATATTATTATTGTCGTTATATCTACAATATTTAAACAAAACTTGAACTGTTCAATTAAAGAAACACACCGATAACTCCGATCGCTGTCCGCTTGATTTCAAATGTTTTTATATACCGTTAATGTACCTGACTAATTTCATTTTTAGTTTGTTACACTATAGTCAGTTCGTTCGTATCTCTAAGAGCCTATGAATAATATCCAATATTCTTTCCTCATGTGCCAATTAGTTTATATATATGATGAACAGTTTTAAAGATTAAAACTAACTTTTTCGCATCTGTGGCCCTGAACAATGTTCTATCATAAAATTGTTACTTGTATACACTTCGGGGGATGTATCGTGCTAACAAACCCAAAATTTTCCAAAAATAACCAAAAATTTAGTATATCTAGTGTCATAGGACCCGCTGTACTCTCTCTAGTCAACTGAAAATCAATAGGGTACATCTGTGAGACACCTTGAACAATACTTATTCATGAAGTTGATCAATCGTATACTCTCTGGAGGCTGTATCGTGCTAACAAACTAAAAATTCTCCAAAAATGACAAAAATTTGGTACTTCAAGTACCACAGCACCCGTTGTACTGGCTTTAGTGAGCTCAATATCAATAGGGTTCATCTTTAAGACGCTCTGAATAATATCCAATCATAAAATTCATCACTTGTATATACTCCGGTGGCTGTATAATGCTAACAAACTGAAACTTCTCCAAAAATGACAAAAATATCGTACTTAAAGTACTGTAGCACCGGTTGTATTGGCTCTGGTGAGCTGAAAATCAATAGGGTTCATCAGTGAGATGCCCTGAATAATATTCAATAATAAAATTGGTGACTTGTTGAACTCCGGAGGCTGTATCGTGCTAACAAACTGAAATTTCTCGAAAAACGACAAAATGTCGTACTTCAAGTACCATAGCACCCGTTGTACTGGCTCTGGTGAGCTGAAAATCAATAGGGTTCATCTGTGAAATATCCTTAACCATATTCCATCATAAAATTGGTGACTTATTGCACTCCGGAGGCTGTATCGTGCTAATAAGACTTGCAAGGAAAAGTGGCCGACGACGATAACAACGACGACGACATACACACAGGATTTTTTTTGCTAAAAACCGTTTTTTCGAGTTGTTGTTGATGGATAACGTAAAAATAACTCAATAAAAATTTTCAAATTTCCAACTTTTTTGTGGGTAAACCAATACTTTTCTCGCATATTAGATAGGTTGGCGGAAAAGTAATAAGTGGTAGCTATTTCTGCAGAATAGTTTGAAATTAACTTAAATAATTCTCAATTGCTCCTTAAACAGTCGAGAAGCTAGCAATTATTATAAAAATAAACGGTTTTGAAGATTAAAACTAACTTTTCCGCATCTGTGGCCCTGAACAATGTTCTATCATAAAATTGTCACTTGTATACACTTCAGGGGATGTATCGTGCTAACAAACCGAAATTTGTCCAAAATAACCAAATATGTAGTATATCTGGATTTATAGGACCCGCTGTACTCGTTCTAGTCAGCTGAAAATCAGTACGGTACATATGTGAAACATCTTGAGCAATATTCAATCATAAAATTGTTCACTTTTATACACTCTGGAGGCTGTATCGTGCTAACAAACTAAAAATTCTCCAAAAATGACAAAAATTTGGTACTTCAAGTAGCATAGCATCCGTTGTACTGGCTTTAGTGAGCTTAATAAAATGTGTGACTTGTTGAACTCCAGAGGCTGTATCGTGCTAACAAACTGAAATTTCTCAAAAAATTACAGCAAAGTCGTACTTCAAGTACCATAACACCCGTTGTACTGGCGTTAGTGAGCTGAATATCAATAGGGTTCATCTTTAAAATGCTCTGAATAATATCCAATCATAAAATTGGTTACTTGTATATACTCTGGAGGCTATATCGTGCTAACAAACTGAAATTTTCCCAAAAATGAATATCAATATCAATGAATATCATCTGTGACATGTCCTTAACAATATGCAATCATAAAATTGGTGACTTATTGTACTCCGGAGGCTGTATCGTGCTAACAATACATGTAACGAAAAGTGGCCGACGACGACGACGACGACGACGACATACTCACAGGATATTTTTTCTAGAAACCGTTTTTTCGTGTTGTTGTTGATGGAAAACGTGGAAATAACTGAAAAAATATTTCAAAATTCCAACTTTCTTTGGGGTAAACCAATCTAGCATATTATATCGGTTGGGCGGAAAAGTAATATGTATTGCAATAACTTCTAACAGACAATGCTCTTCTAATCCGTAATATAGCTGGACATTTTTGGGTTATTAGTATTGCTACAATCTTCTCAGTAAGCTTATAATAAGTTCCTAGTGAGTCACTGTAAGAGCTAAATTTCAATAAGCACTAATTTCCGATTTTTAAAACCAATCAGATGCAACTTTTTGTAAGAGTAAATATTTCGTAAATACACTTAAATTACTCAAGGATAGCAATTCTCACTGACTAGTGAAATTATCCACTTTTTAACTTCAATTACTAATTGTTTTCAAATGATAACTCTATCGCGAACTAGTGCAACATTTAATATAATCATAATATGGTTCCATAAAAGTGTAATTTGCTGTTGGAGAAATCACTATCATCTTGTGCGTTTTTTCTAAAATAATTGTTTATACTTTCGCATAATTATACTAAAAATTGAAGGTTCAGTAGATATTATGTAGATCATATCAGAAGTGACATTGTACATTCAGATACACTGACAAACAATGAGATAATTAACCTTTCACACGGGTCAAATCTTCTCTCGAGGTATCCAAACAATTGTCAAATTTCTGAGAGTTTTTATAATTTGATCAATATATTGTGGAATTATATAGAAACAGTTAGTTTTATTTAAAACAGTAATATGAGTAGAATAATTCTTGAAAAATTTTTGTTTCAATATTTGTTACTAGTATTCGCGGTGTTTACTAAATATAAAATTCACTTAGAATCAACTCGGATATTAAACAATCACCAAAATGAATATTAAATCAAATACCTTTGGAATGAATGAGAATATCAAACCTTTTCGTAAGCTAGAATTTACTCGGAGTATAAACAACCACCAAATTGAGTTCAAATCGAATATCTTTGCAAATAATGAGGGTATCAAACCTTCTGGTAAGCTACAATTTACTTGGAGAGTAAACACTCACCAACATTAAGATTGAATCATTAATTTTCGGGACGAATGAGGATATCAAACCTTTTCGTAAACCAGAATTTAGTAGAGAGAGTAAAGAGTCGCCAAAATTAGGATAAAATTGAATATATTTGTGACGAATGAGCATTTCAAATCTTTTCGTCAGCTAGAATATACATTTACTCGGAGAATGAGCGCTCACCCAAATTAAGATAAAATTAAATACCTTTGAAGCGAATGACGATATTAAATCTACCTGTAAGCGGTTTGTTGCTCACTTTTGTTTGATTGTGAGAACTACAGCTGTTTGGCCATTAACACGATTGGATTATTCCAATTCTATACATCAACCTTTGCAGATTAATGGTAGGTAACATTGCCTAGTCTATTAAATGATGTTCTGCGTGCTGGATAAGTCGAATATGAATTGGGATTCAGGAAATTGTCGTATAATAGAGATGGTATACAGGAAAATCTCTCAGAGTATGTGGTGAGTAAACAGATTAAATGGAAAGACCAGGTATAACAATCCATGGGAGAAGGAATAAGAAGAGATATATAAGTTGAAGGAGATTTACATTTACAGATCAGAAAGCTTTCATCATGGGCGAATAAGTATTGGATAGCGTCTTAGAACGATTTGGAACCTCTAATCACTTTAAAACGACTACCATTAGATAAGCATAACATCATCACCATCACGCCGTTCCATCCTTGCGGATTATGGCTAATCCTAATGCCTTGTATTATGATCCATTTAAGGTGGATCATTCCTCTTGCTGTGAGTCCGGTCTATTATCGTTATCTTTTGCCAGTCTACTCTGTTCTTACATTTTAAATTTCCCGTTATTTATTTCTATGGCACTGGTATAAAGGATAATAAATGTTTCAAAATAATTCCACAATTTAATGAGAAAGTCTTAAAAGTTGTAAAAACTTTACAATTGTTAGGATATCTCAAAATATCACCGTCAGAATGAGAGAAGTTACATTTGATGTGATACTTACATCATGTTTACTGATTATTTTCGGCTATACCAAAAAATGACCTATCTTGTGATTGTGATTGACTTAATATACAGGGTTTTTCAAGAAAAGGTATCACCGTTGCTAGGATAGGTAGAACACTTGTCATGGTACTGGTGAGATTTTGGAATATACCCTATATGTCCTGCCCATTGTAATATTTGTGCTTTTATGAATCTTAGAATAGTTTCACCTTCCAGTTCATCCTCTATTTCTTTATCATCATTACGTCTTATTGTTCCATATCTTGTAGAGCCTGGGCCCAGAATTATTTTCATAATTTTCCTCTTTTTTGTTATTGCGTATATGATAACTGGTCGTATAAGCGGCTTATAAATATTTATTTTTGTTTTACATCTTACCATTGCTCGACAATAAACTTGATTTCCCTTCAATATTTTTTATCCCATTCGCTCTTTCCCATATTTTTCAATTTTCACTCCTAAATAATCGAACTATGTGCTTCTCTGTCTGTTTCAAGATCGTTTTGTGCGTTATTATCTTCTCTTCCTATATACATATGTTTTGTTTTGTCGTTATTTATATACAAATCGAAGTTTCGCGCTCCCCTGTCTAGCTTATCTCAATCATTTATTATTGGTTCCTTTGTATTTGTTATTATTGTAACATCTGCATATGCAGTAACTTCTGATTGTTTCGTCATTACATTTTTCTTGTGTAAATTTGCCCTTCTCAGTTTATCTTCCATCACTAATTTAACTATATTGGTATACAGAGGGTGTCCATGATTGACCCTTCTAGTGTTGTCCTGAAATTTGCCTTCAGCTTTTGTATTTGCGAAACTCATGTTAATCAGTGTTCCCAGTTTTATTGGGATCTTTAATATTTCTAGTTCCTTTACCATATTCTTTCTAATTACTGTATCAAAGGCCCTATTAAAATTTATGAACACTGCATGTGTGATTCTGTTATGTTCCCATTTTCTTGCATTATTTTTCAAGTGTGTGTATTGCATTATTTGTTGACCTTTCTGACATGCAGTCGTTTCGGTAGTCTGCTAGGATTTTGTATAGATTTTAGATGTTTATTAATTGAATTGGCAAGTATTTTATACGCCACATTCAGTAATGTAATCGATCTATAATTTTAGCAGTTTTCCTTGTCTCATTTTTTATATATCGGTACGATGATGCCAGTGGGCCAATCTTCCGGTATCTTATTTTGTATCCATATCTCTTCCTTAGATGATATTTGATTCTGCAAGTGTTGTTCTCCATATTTCAATAATTCTGCTTCAATTTCATTGTCCCCTGTATACTTACTGTTACGAAACAGCAACCTGGTATAGTCCCTAAAACCGACTCTGTCTAAGCCAGGTATAAAAGTTAAAATTATGGCGGATACGCAGTTATAAAAAACTGTTTACGACTCTACGACTATCTTATGTAAACATTGTTTTTGTGACCAGAGTTATCTAGAAAAGGCCAGAATCAATTGTCCGGAATTTACTAGTAAAAATGGCTTCAATATATAAGGGGACTGATTAGGAAGAGTTAGTTAGTTGATAATTAGACATCGTGAGATAAACAAATAAATGAGTGAATATTAATTAATGAACTGTTTATATAAATTAGTTTAGGTGAATATTCTGTATATATAAATTAAGTATAAGTGATTAATTTAGTGTTTAAATAAATTAGTAAGTAGGCATACCGTGTGTTTAAAGTTTATCCCACCCGTTTATTGTTTAAATAAATAACAAAAAAACATTACATTGGTGTCAAAAGTGGGATAATATAAATTAATTGCTACGTAAAAATGGTCAAGAGACTCAGATGGCGGAACTAAGAGCGGAATTGGAAGATCGCGAGTTGGAAACGTCCGGTAAGAAGAGCGAATTAATAGAAAGACTCAAAATGGCACTGGAAAGTGAAGGCTTGGATCCAGAAACATTCTCATTCAAAGACGAGGCTTCCACCTCAATCTCGTCAATTTCTGATATGAAGAATGATTTTTCTGCAATGAAGAACGATATTTCCACTATGAAGAATGATATTTCTACTAATATGGACGAGAAGATTTGCACTATGAAGAATGACATTTCTGCCTATATCGTTAAAAAATGACATTGCTGCTGACATCGAGGAATGAAATTTCGTCTCTGAAATCAGACATTGAAAACAAGATAACAACGATAGACGAGAAAATCAAGGAATTGGAGAGAAATATGGCAAATATAAGAACAGAAGACACGCCAGCAGAAGAAAAGAAGATTGAACAGATAAAACCCTGCAAGCCAGAAATAAACTCCAGGATAGAGGACATTGGCAGTTTTGCACGAGTCAAGACCCCAACATTCGACGGAAATACATCGTGGACCAATTATGTGAAACAGTTTTAAGCTGCCGCTAGAGTGAATAATTGGTCCGATAAGGAGAAAGCAGTGAACTTAACTATCGCGCTTCGGGGAGATGCCTTAGATGGATGTACTTCAGACGATACCTCTGGAAGGAACGGATGATTTCGAGCTGCTGAAGAAGAGGTTGGACATGCGATATGGTCACGAACATTTGGAACAGTTGTACAGATTCCAGCTGCAGAACCGAAGGCGGAAACGTGACGAACCCCTTCAAGAGTATGAAATGGATATTGCCCGACTAGTTCGATTTGCTTATCCATCAGCACCAGAGAACATGATGAAATGTTTAGGCATCCAGGCCTTTATTGACGGCTTGTGTGACCACGATATGGAGAAGACGCTTCGATTAGCCCATCCTAAAACATTGGCCGATGCATTGACTGCTGCTCTTGAATATGAAGCAGCAACGATGGCTTCGGGATACAACAAAGGTAGGACCATATAGGAAGAAGGTGACGATGACAGACTTGACCAGATCGTCAACTTGTTGAAAGGTATGGCAGACAAGAAGCCGAAGAAAATCAGGTGCTGTAATTGTGGCCAGCTAGAGCATGCACGCAGTTTATGTAAGCGTCCTACGACTCCTGCAAACCAAGAACCTCTTAAATGCAAAGCAGTCAAGGAAAGCTCGCGGTACAACAAAGGTAGGGCCATGCAGGAAGAAGATGACGATAACAAACTTGACCAGATCGTCAACTTGTTGAAAGGTATGGCAGACAAGATGCCAAAGAAGATCAAATGCCGGGAGTGTGGCGAGCTAGAGCACGTACGCAGTCCGTCTAAGCGCCCCAAGATTTCTGTAACCCAAGAACTCCAGTCATAGGGGAAATCAGACAGCGGTGAACATCCTGCTGATGTGAATCACCGAAAAGCCAACTCTTTGCCTAGACGGCCATGCCCTGTAAACTTTTCACAATGCAACAAGTCGAAATCTAAGGAAGTTGCAGTTTCAAGAATTACAGTAGTCAATGAAGAATGGTCACCCACCAGGATCAGAGAAGATCAGGAGAATGATCCTCACCTGAAGATGTTCCGGCAATGGAAGGAAGAAAATCGGCGACCTACCTGGCAAGAAGTGTCAAGATTTTCACCGACACTCAAGGCATATTGGGCTCAGTGGGACACCCTTTTCCTGGAAGAAGGGCTGTTGACAAGTGTCCTTGAAAAAGATGATGGTTGTGAGATGAGGAGGCAGCTAGTTATCCCGAGAACAAGAGTAGCTGAGATACTGAAGAAGTTAAACGACAGTCCATCGGGAGGTCATCTGGGAGTGAAGAAAACCCTTCAGCGAGTCCGTGAAAGGTTTTATTGGATGAACAGCTCCGACGATGTGAAGGACTGGTGTAAGAAATGTACGACTTGTGCTACGAGTAATGGACCACATCGCAAGGAGAAAGGCACCCATGAAACAGTACAATGTTGGAAGCCCTTTCGAAAGGCTTGCTTTAGATATCGCTGGACCATTTCCGACGACAAAAAATGGTAGCAAGTACATACTGGTTGTAATAGATTATTTCACAAAGTGGGTGGAAATTTACTCTATCCCGAACCAAGAGGCTACAACTGTCGCGGATGTATTGGTGAAAGAATTCATCAGCCGATATGGAGTGCCCATGGAAGTCCACAGTGACCAGGGAAGAAATCTCGAAAGCCATCTATTCCAGGAGATTTGCGACAAGCTGGGAATGAAGAAGACCAGGACAACGGCTTTACATCCACAGTCAGATGGAATGGTCGAGAGAATGAACAGGACTATTGGAAAATACCTGTCCAAAGTAGTATCCAGCCATCAGAGAGATTGGGACCAGTATCTTCCCCTATTCGCATTGGCTTATCGATCTGCTATTAATGAGTCCACGGGTGAAATACCGGCGAAAATCCTGTTTGGACGTGAACTGAGGCTTCCTTGTGACCTGGAATTTGGCTGCCCGCCTGGAGAGGATCTAGCAGGCGAAGACTACGCAATCCTATTGAGAAGAAGGCTGGATGATATTCATGAATTAGTTCGAACAAATCTTCAATTTTCCAGCGACAGAATGAATAGTCGGTACGACATGCAGGCAACAGAAGGCGGTTTTAAAGAAGGGGACAAAGGATGGTTACACAACCCGACGAGGAGAAAAGGATTTTCTCCAAAATTACAAAAATCCTGGGAAGGCCCATACCAAAACCAAAAGTAGTTCACCAAAACCGACTAGCGCCATTCGAAAGCGACCATGACCTGGAGGAAGGAGTAAACCTTATTCGAGATGTGTCTGACCCCACCTTCGATGAATTTATGGGCGCGTATGGAGGTACAGGGAAAGCTAGATATGGAGTCACTTCGGAACAACAACAAGATTTGTTCACTCTCCCGGAAGATTATTCACTGGCATACAACATCCCCGCCCGTATCAAGAACGCACGAGGGCTGGCAACCGTCTTTCGAAAGAAGTTCGGGCAATTAGAGAAACTTGAAGACCAGATTCCAGCCCCTGGCAAGATACTTAAACTGAAACATAATTCGCGGTACGTCTTCTACGTGGTAACTAAAGATGAATTTAAAGATCGATCTACCTACCGCGATGTGTGGGAAGCACTTCGTAACCTCCGAGACCATGTGTTAGAATCCAGCGTGAAGACACTGGCTATGCCTAAGATAGCGTGTAACCAGTTGGAGTGGCGAGTTATCAGGAACATGGTAGAGGTTATCTTTAGAGATACCGGTGTCCAGATATTAATTTGCAGCTACAACCCCCGTTATCAATATCCGATGAAGACGGTGCCCTGCTATTTCCATAAGATCGGAAAGTGTAGAAATGGGGCCAGTTGCCGATTCAAACTTGTAGTCTCGGCTACACAAAAGTTCCAGGAGGAACTTCCATTTAAGGAGGGGGTAATGTTACGAAACAGCAACCTGGTATAGTCCCTAAAACCGACTCTGTCTAAACCAGGTATAAAAGTTAGAATTATCGCGGATACGCATCTATAAAAAACTGTTTACTACTCTACGACTATCTGATGTTAACATTGTTTTTGTGACCAGAGTTATCTAGAAAACGCCAGATTCAATTGTCCGGAATTTACTAGTACAAATGGCTTTAATATATAAGGGGACTGATCAGAAAGAGTTAGTTAGTTGATAATTAGACATCGTGAGATAAACAAATAAATAAGTGAATATAAATTAGTGAACTGTTTATATAAATTAGTTTAAGTGAATATACTGTATATATAAATTAAGTGTTAGTGATTAATTTAGTGTTTAAATAAATTAGTAAGTAGCCATACCGTGTGTTTAAAGTTTATCCCACCCGTTTATTGTTTAAATAAATAACAAAAACATTACATTACTATATATTGGTTTACTGATTTCTTGTTTTATCTCATCTGCTTCTGGGTATCATGTTTCCTCCTTCTTGCAATAGTTGTTCATCTACATATTGTGTAAGTCTATCGTTTTGTTGTTCTATATATAATGTTCCTTAGTAGTGTGACTCCAATTTTTATTTTATTTTTTGAAGTTCGTGCTCAGTTTTCCCCGTTCTGTCTTTCATTTTTCTTATCATGTTTGTTGGTGCGTTCTTTGTGCTAGTAGTTTTTGCAGTATGTTTCTGTATTGTCGCTATTATCAAATAGAGGTATACGTATCCGTTTGTGCGATCTCGTAATAGTCATATTTCTACATATTTGTTTTGTGTTTGTATATCATCTAATTGATTTTAGAATTCTTATGATGGGTGTCTCCATGTCACTTGGTGTCTTCTTTGGTGTTTAAATTTTGTGGATAGAAAAGTTATGAGCCTCAGTACTCCTATCTTACATTTACTGACGTGAATTTAGTGATACTATTCACCAAATCCTTCCTAATATAAAAATCTACTCCTTTCCTAACACTTTTATCTTCTCCACTATAAAGGACTGTGTATTTGTCTTTTGTTTTTCTTCCCGATTATTCCCATTTTGTTTCTTGATAGATGTTGCATTTCTTTTGTATTTTTCCAACTCTTTTGCTGTTTCTTCCATTTTACCAATTTTTAAAAGGGTTTATCTTTAGGATTTTTTATTTTATTTCTTTTTCGTTTGTCGTATTTATTTTACCTAGTTCATAGTTGATATTTTTGCAACTCAAATTTTTATTTTGTGTATTTTTATTATTAGCATTTGTTTTCCCATTCCGCACATATTTATTATTATTACAATTAAAATTACAACTACTAGATATTACCATTCCCATCGTTACTACTATTAATATTATAACTATTATCGTTGTTCCTTCTTGTATCCGTTTCTTCTTTGTGGACTTGTTTACCCATATGTTTCACTTGCTTTTGAAATTGGTCCTGTTTTGCTGTTATTTTTTGCGAATTACTTGAACCCTTCTACTCTTCTCTCATCTTATGCTTGAGGTAATCTTTCACTAAATGTACTTGTTCCTTTTTTCTGTGATGTACGTTTGTTGTTGATGTGTACTTTTACTTCCGTTGTTATCTTACTAAAGCTATCATCTACCGAGTGGGTTGCTCCGTATATCTTTAATTCGTTATATGTAATATATGCCCGTTGTTTCATATGTGTTGTTTTCAATATTTTTTTTTGGTTCAGTATTTTCCTAGAGTAATACTCATCTATAAAAATATCGGTACCTCAAAGTTTCGTGGTTGATCTTATTATTTCTTAAAATTTATTGGCTCGCCCCTTACTTTGTAGAATCAACTCAAATTACTGTTTTAAATGAAACTAACTGTTTCTAGATAATTCCACAATATATTGATAAAATGTTAAATATTCTAAGAAATTTAACAATTGTTTCGCTACTAAATATCATCGTCAGAATGACAGAAGTTACATTTCATTCGATGCTTACCTGATGTTTAATAATTATTTTTGGGTAAATCAAGAAGTAGCCTAGATCAAATATTTTAAATCCGATACAGTGAACACTTACGAGCATACAGATTAATACAACCAGATAAGTACCACTACGCAAAACATCTACTTGACACCAAACATTCATTGACACATAACACAGAACTAGAAGTACTAGATATTTGTGATAAGAAACAAGAACTGGATTTCCTTGTAGAATTGGAAATTAGGAGACATTTAAGAAACCCACAATATGAAGTCGTTAATGAACAGATAAATCTAGAGTGTTCTCTGCTTTTAAACTGCCTTCTTAAATGATAATTGTAAAGATACGCAGATATAGTATTCCTGGTTCTCTATATCATTTCACAGTTGTACTGACCTTAGATGGGAAACATGTATCCAGGATATCCCCATAGAGCTAATAATATCAATCATCTTTTTTCTATTATTATATATTAAGTCAATCACAAGGTAGGTCATTTCTCATAAATAAATTCCCTGTAACTTTCTACTAAACCTGGATATGTTTACTTGTAATTATAGTTTCCGATGATGTAGAGTTCAGGCTTGCTATTTATAATTTTTTTAATGATGGACACAATCAGTTAATTTATTTGCAATTAGATTTCTAACCTATACTTCGTTTTAAAGTAGTTGACAGCACAAATCGCCTATCATAAACGGAAAACGGAGGTCGGTGTCTTAAAAAAGTTTTTCTCTTATTCATGTTTTTCAATGTATCAAAGAAATTGTGACCAGGCCACCCGGTAATCGGTCAAATAACAATAGGTATTAAAATGTAAATGGAAGCATACGCAGGTATCCAAACGGTCCATAGCCGTAGAACAGGGTTCTTTATGATTTTTGCTTAACGTTTATTATAATTCATATCATAATGAAAATACAAAATAATTGTGCACTATGATTTATATACACATATTCTAAAAAAAAATAAAAAAATTAGAACAAAAAATTGCAGGTGAACATTACTTTAACTATAATATATACAGCATTATTAACTAAATTCTTCATCATATACACACATATTCTTGTAAAAAATAAAAAACTATAACAAATAATTGCAGGTGAACATTACTTTAACTATAATATATTCAGAATTATTAACTAAATTCTTCATCAGAAAAATCTGAAGAATTGTCTTGTCCTAAATTATTAATAAACGGATCGATGTCTGTAGTTTCGTCGATTTAGTCGTCAACATCCCACATTTTCCCCTCATTAGGTATAATAGTTATTTACGTAACTAGTGGTATATGGACATGTTACGTACACAATTTCATCTACAACTGTTTATTAGTAGGTATTATTAAAGGTACTTAAATTTTATTTGAAAAAATACCTCAATCCAATGTATTGTTAATAATATTGACTGCAAACTGTAGATCATATCTTGTAACCATAGCAACAAAATAAAACAAAGCTGTGGAAATAAAATAAATTAGTAATGTCATTAAATTGTCAAAGTTGAATGAACAAAAATCTTTAAAAATGAGTTCAAGTGAAGACAATCTCCCTTTGGATATTGAAAATAAAGCTACCAGTGTTATTTCAAATCTTGTGCCAAAGAAATCACGAGAAAAATACCGGCTGACTTATGATCGTCACGAGAAATGTTGCCGAAAGAAGAAGGTTGGAAACATGAGTAGTGAAAAAGCATTATTAGTATATTTTATCGAGCTAAGCAAGATACAGAAGCCTTCATCCCTTTGGTGTTACTATTCCATGTTACGAACAGACTTTTCAGTTAAGCAGAATGTTGACATCAAGAAATGCTTACATTTGATAGCATTCCTGATAAGAAAATCGGAAGGGTACAAACCTAAAAAGTCAAAGGTATTTACAAAGGAGGAAATAAGCAGATTTTTGACAAATGCGAACGATGAGAGATATTTGTGCATGAAGGTAGGTAAGACTCTGGTGTAAATTATAAAAAGGTGTATTCATATGATATTCACTTCAAGGTTATATTGATCTTTGGTTTGGCTGGTGCATATCGGCGGGAAGAGCTAACAAATATGTTGATTGAAAATATAAAAGATCAAGGAATTTGCTATCAAATTACTATACCAAATACCAAAACCGAGGTGTCTCGAGAATTTTTGATAACATCTGGAAATATTGACGGCGTGAATCTAGTTGAAGTCGTCAGAAATTACGTTGCATTGAGACCTAAAAATTGCGAACATAAGCGATTTTTTGTTGGATACCGGGCTGGAGAATGCACAATACAACCAATTGGTACAAATACTATTGGGAATGTGCCGAAATTAATTGCCCAATTACCTGAATTGCCTAATCCAAGAGAATATACTGGATATTGCTTTCGAAGATCTTCAACCGCACTTTTGGCTGATTCTAGGGCAGATCTTTTGAATATAAAAAGACATGGTGGCTGGAAGAGTAATTCTGTCGCTGAAGGCTATATCGAAATATCTGCTGAAAATAAAAAACGAACAGCAATAAAAATTTTGGGACAAATTGAAAACGATCCTTTGATATCAGGAAATATTCAAAATCAAAATATGAGCAATTATTCTAGTGAAGCGTTGGGTATGTCAGCGTCTGGAATTAATTTATACAACTGTAAGGAGTGCGCTCTAATATATACAATAAATAAGCATAAAATAAATATTTAATTCTGGTATTAATATTTTCTTGATTCTTATTATCGCACAAGTGCGGTAATGTATTCAAAAATGCACTAGTGCGGATATATACGTCATTATGACACTGAAAATAGTGTCAAATCGTACCTGTTACATGGCAGTTGTAGATAAAAACTTTATGGCTCTTTGCCAGTTTTCGGCAGTCACATTCGCCAATGAATCCATCAAAAGTTGCCGTACTTCTTGAAGTTTAAAAGTTTTGTTGTTCCTGGCTACATAACCTTTCACTTGTGCCCATATAACCTATATTGGGTTCATCTCACAATGGTAAGGGGGTAAGCGATGTACAATAATACCTCTACTTTCTGCCATCTCAATAATTACAAATTGCAAAAGTTCTTTTTTCACCATTGTATTATCGAAATTTAAGGCTTTACACTGCAACTATTCAGTTATCGCCGCTTTTTCCTATACTTTTTCCTCTACTAATCGAGAATGATTGCTGGCGCTATCCATTACAATAACTGAATTCTGGGGAATGTATTCGAACATTTTCTCGAAATATTCCTCAAAAACATCAGCCGTCATTTCTTCGTGGTAGTCTTTGGTTGAATTAGATTTGAATTCCAATAATCCTTGATGCAAACATCCGTTTTCACTGCCTACATGAGTTATAAGCCCTTTCCAGATGGAAGTCTTAATCCTGTTGACCAACTCTCCATGACAGCTTGTCGGGAATTCAGTATATTTTGATCCTGCCAGACTTTCGATTCGGTGTGTCCTTCATTTAGTCAGATTTCATCCAAATAAAAAACATTTTTACATTTGTTGCGATATTTTCGTATTCTCGTATTCAGCAGACAATATCCGGGATATCAATATATCAATAAGGAGAGATTTTCTGTTCTGTTTTTCCCACCAAAAGTTATTTCCCTGGCAGGTTTTCGTCATTTTGGTCGGCTTGCACAATCTTGTCCAATGTTGGTATTTCTTTTGCCAAATTCATACGATGCACTATTCTACGTACACTTTTTTTGACATCGTCGTCAATTTCTAATGGTTTCTTCCCCGGGTGAGGAATAGGTTCACCGAAGTTATGGCATTTTCTCTCACGTAAAAATCTATAAATCGTTGATTCTCTTACCCCTATCATATTGGCACAGTTCGTAATTATTTCGCAAACAGAACTTGTGGGGTTTTGATGCACAAGAGCATCATGAACGTTCAGATTTATTTTTTTTTCCCGAAAGGAATATGGAATTTTGCTAACTCGTTGAATAGAAATTGGAGAAAAACTTGAACTTGAAGCCATCTTAATCAGACGAACAGACGTTACTTGCTAGTTGCCGAATACTAACTACTTCTATACAGGTAGTTAGATTTAAATATTAACAGGAAATTGAGTTGTACCTGTATATGTTACGGGTCAGTTACACAGAAATAAAGGAATGTTTGAATATAGTATAACAAAATAACTGCGGGAGATTTTGTAATGCTTTCTATATACCTGGAAAAAACTTAGATATATAGATTATAGATAAAATGAAATGAAACATTCTACTGTATTTCCATCTTTTGTCTTGTATAATGAAATCACAAACTTTTGAAATTTGGGAACATCAATAGTCAGAAGCATGTGAAGATATTTACCGAAATAATTCAGTTATACGAATTGTAGAGCTGAAACAATATCACAAAAATATTATTCTTCATTCCGGCGGGCATGTTTTTGAACCAAACAATATATTTTTTCAGCTGAAAAATTTTTTTTTTCACTAGATCAACTCACACTCATCATTCAAGTATAATTTCAAAGCAATTCCTAATTATACATTTGTTTCAAATAGCGATATTCTTGATTCAATTCTACGAGTTCTGAAATCAAATGAATACTTGAACAAAATCAATAATACTTTTATCATTTTATTGGTATTACTGGTATTTAACCATACAAAATGTATTCTAAAATTCAAGTAAATATGTGTTTAATTAGAGTATTTGATATTCTTGAATATACAAAATTGTTTATTTGTTTCGATGGTGGAATACATTCTCAGATGAAAGTGAAATTATTCTTGCATCAAATAAACCTGAAGAATTGAATAGACGAAATATAATAATTGCCATCATCTTATATTTTCTTGTATCAACAAATATTCGTCTTGGAATCCAAATAAAATAGAGTTTTCTTTTAATTGATAGTTTTATTTCGCCATATTGAAAGAACAAATTTGTTTGACTAAAATACATTTTGTTTGATTCAATACTTTCTTTTTTTCTGTGTAGTTCCGTCGCGACTATGGTTTACAACCATTTGATGGTCCGAACCCCCGATTCCTGCTATCAACTCCATTGCGATAGACTTTAAATACATATATTTTGACCTACTTACCATTTTCTGGTGAATTATATTTGATCATATAGCGCAATTTACTATTTACTGGTCTTGCTAACATAATTTAATTAAAGTTAGTTTTATACCACTGTATTTGTTAATTATAGAAGAGCTAATTTTCTATATTTTTATCACTCACTCGCAGGACCGTATTTCAAGTCTCTAGAAAAACTTTTTATGAAACCTAATCATAAGAAATTTAATTCTTCTACCACTTTCAAACTTTCTCACATTACCGACCCTAAAACATGTGACCCTTCCTTTTTCCGAAATTCTTATTTAACATCTTCATTCTCTTCTTCAGAATGTGTGTCTTCTGATAATACATGCGTTGACAATTTTATAAATTATGCCTCCAAAAAGCTTTTGGGCCTCAGTGTACTGAAAAATATAGATAACCACCAGCCAGATGATGTCCCATTCAAAGGAATACTGAAGAAGATGACTATGCTAGAGAATGATGCGATTCCCATACGCAATAAACGAAATATAAAACTGATTTACCCCCAATAGAGTTGAAGACATCAAATAAAAAGGTAAACGACCAAATGGAAGTTATTTATACTAACAGTCTGGCATAATGTAACAATAATAATATAGACAATTTGTCTGATAATGATGATAATGGAAATCACGCATCCGTAGCCGATTAGAGTAAAAATTTTAATGCCAAACTCTCCAGAACAGTAAAAAATGGTACTAACCTTGCCAATAAGACAACTGAGGTTAGATTCAAAATATCTGATGTAACCAATGTGGTGAAACCACTAAGTACAAAATCAATATCAACCAGAGTTAAAAAATCTAGTAATAATTTTTCGGTGACCAAAAAAATGACATTGTCTCCAGCAAGTGTCAAAATAATGCGATGTTTTGCACTCAAATTCAGAATTGGAAGAGAATGAATACATAGAAAAAATAATGGGTCAGAAGTAGATAGGGTCGTAGTAATTGAGGAATCAATAAACATCAATTCCCTTTCTAAAAATAATCCTAGAGTTAACAACTTCTCTTCATACATTTCATTTTCGACAAAAGATTTTCACAAAGGGAATGAAACTCAACAAGAACAAAAGGACACGTCTAAAAATGATGTAGATAACAAGGAATATATTTACAAAGTGAGTCAGACGAATGATCTATCGAGATCAACCAAACCTTCCAAAACCGCAATATCTACATCCAATTGAATAGCAAACAACATCAATTCAAATTCCTTCTCACGCCGATCAAGTGAGAAAGACAATAATAGAATCCGAGATTATTCGTACAATGATAGTAGTTGCGAAAGAGCTCTTAACAATATCTTCACAATCAGATCCATAAAGGGTATTCCCCAAATATCTTTGTGCCTCAAAGGCCTCAAAAATATTGGTAACACATGTTTCATGAATAGTATTATCCAATGCCTATTAAACACAAGGTGGCTATTAGAATATATAAAGAAAGACGCATACATAAAAGATATTAACATAAACATATCTAGCATGAAAGGAGCACTAATTAAAGCATTTGCTGAAGTTATTCAAGAGCTTTGGTCTCAAAACGGTTCAGACAGAGTGTTCAATACAGTATCATTGAAAAGTCAGATTCAGCAATTCAATTCAAGGTTCATGGGATACACTCAACATGATGCACAGGAGTTTCTTCTTTACTTATTAGCAGGACTTCACGAAGATGTCAACAAGGTATATAAAAAACCAAAGCCAATATCAACAGTAATTGATGACAAACTTAGTGAAATTGAGAAAGCACAAGAATCTTGGTTGAGATATCCGAGAATGGACAGCTCCAAGATTGGGTATAACTTTGTCGGTTAACTAAAATCAACAATCAAGTGCACAAACTGTGGTCACTGTTCAGTTACCTACGATCCCTTCTGGGATTTATTCCTTTCGATACCCCAAAGAACAGGTCAATCACGACTTTCACAATGTTAAGATTCGTTTACAATAGAAGAAACAATCGACGGTGATGAGAAACCAACATGTTCGAAATGCAAGGAACGAAGACGATGCACTAAATCATTCTCAATTCATAAATTTCCGAAAATATGGGTTATTCACCTGAAGCGCTTTTCGCAAACAGAAAGATTTAGTGGAAAACTTAATGTTGCAATATATTTTCCAATGAAAGGGCTTGATATGAGCCATTACGCCGCTGATAATGTGGCATCTTGTATGTATAACCTTTACGCTATATCAAATCATTGTGGAACCACTTACAACGGTCACTACACAGCATATTGCCGACATCCCTACACGGGACATTGGCACGAATATAACGATTCAAGGGTGCTATTATTATCATGGAAATCTTTAGTTAGTGGAGAAGCATATGTTCTCTTCTATGAACAAGATGACACAAATTGTATATTTTCATTGTGAACCAATGTCTTATTTGGTTTTTTCTGCGAAATTTATTTATATATTCATACATACATTGTATTCTTATTAAATTAATTTTATAATTTATAAGCATAAGGTGTCCAAAAAGAAGACTTGAACAAACTTTCATAATTTTGATAGATGCTTCCCACTATACTAAATTTACTTTAACGTGTTTTAACCAATAATTTACGTATTACCTCAGCTTATGAACTTTTTAATTGTTTTGTTCAATCCAATTTTATCATCTGCCTTACGAATGTCAATCATCGAAAGGCACGAATGAGTTGAAAATCGAAGATAATATTGTTATACATAACCATTGTTATCAAAGTTAATTTCAGTTGAATTGGATAGTCTGCGATTTCTCGGATAACTCACTGTGTAATACATCTCAACAACACCGGTTAAGTAGGAGAGAACATATGAGATTAATCAAAATAGATTGACTAATAACATAACCTACACTGTTAATTTACTCTCAGTGGAATAGCTAATTGACACTCTTATACTGTATTCTTATACTTATTTTATTGTTGCAGCGAATGTCGAGTATACGTCCAAACAATTGGAATCAGAATATTTAGATACGTCATAAATATTCTTGTATACTTTTTACAGACAGCTCAGGAAATGTAAGGAGGAGTAACTGAATGTTTAGAAAATTGTTCAGATATTATATGTTAACCACTTTAGTGTAGTGTTTATGGAAATTATCTAACTTATCTGTTATATTTTTAAATAGATGTAGACTTCATTCGACTTGTGACTAATGAGAAAGTTAGTCAAACATTCAGCTAAAAAGTAATTGTTCAATTTGTCTGTGTTTTTGTAGAGGTATAATTATAGTAATTATACCTACGTTGAATTTAATAGAATACCATGAGTAAGAGTACTATTTGTATTGTATATGCACCCAGTAGATAATATTTGTATATGTATGCACTAACAAATTTGAGATGACTGATATTGGATTGGTTTTATAGATTATTCCACAAAAGTCCAGATGACAACGATGTTGATCCATGGGATCATTCCAGTCATCAACCAAAACCGTTTGGAAAGAAGCGTATGACTGCGACGGAAATTGAAAGCATGGTGCTGAAAGCAGAAAAGGAAGCTTTGGTAAGGATATTAATATAACGTTAACTAAATGGATATGTCCAAAACATCTTAGAAGCCAAATAAGACAATTCAACTAAGAAAAAAGCTTTTAAATTTGGCAGCAATTTTAGACTGATAATAAAAATTTGATGCGGTATGAGTAACTGGAGACCCATTAGAAATTATCATTTTTGAATTAATTTTAGTTATCAAATATAGACCTTAGCTTTTGCGAACTTTAATCAGTGGCGTAGCTAGGATCCAAGGGCCCTGGGGCAAATCAAAAAATGGGGCCCCACTGCTATGTAAACTGATTGGGTTTTATCAAATAAAAATATGAAATATACAAATACTTTGAAAATGCCAAGCTACTTAACTTCTTAAGCTCTTTTTTGTACACTGCAGGGCAGGTAATAAAAATATAAAACAGTAACAACATAAATTACAATTATTACTTGGTGTAGGTTTGGCTAATGAAACGAAATAGAAAAGATTCAAGAGTTTATTATATAAAGGTCGGGCCTACCAACTGACTAAATAACAATTATATTTACAATTTTTTCCTAGCTTTAGTTTTCGCAAAAGTATCAATGACTTCGTTTAAATCCAGGCTTGAAGCGGTTTTGTTTTCAATTGCTATTGCATTTAAACTAAACTAAAATTTTAACAAGACAATTAAAAATACAAATAAAAATATTCGACAGGATTGTGTATTTATGATGAAATATTAAAATAAATGGAATTATGATATCACAATGAATTTCCATTAAAAATAAAGTTCAAATATAAATAAAAATATCACAATAAGTTGACTGTCTCGACCCTTACTTCGTGGAATATGCTCATATTAGTGTTTTTAAATGAAACTCAAGGTCTCTAGTTAATTCCACAATATAATATAAGTTATTGAAAATTCTAAAAAATTGACAATTGTTTCGATAAATCAATATCATCGTCAGATTGACAGAAGTTACATTTCATTTTATGCCTACCTGATGTTTAGTAGTTATATTTTTGGCTAGACCAAGAAGTAACCTAACTTGTGATTGGCTTAATGTATGTTTATAGAAAAAAGAAGAAGATGTGATATTACAAATATTGAGGCTTAGATATTATTAGCCCTATGGTGATATCCTGGATATCATTTTTCCAATTAAGATCAGTATAACTGTGCAATGATATAGAAAACCAGGAAAACTATATCTGCTGATCTTTACAATTATCACTTAAGAAGACAGTTTATTAGTGGAGAACTCCCTAGATTTAACTGTTCATTGACAACTTCATATTGTGGGTTTCTTAAATGTCTTCTAATTTCCAGTTCTTCAAGGAAATCCAGTTCTTGTTTCTTTTCACAAATATGCAGCACTTCTAGTTCTGTGTTAGGTGTCAATGAATGATTGGTGTCAAGTAGATGTTTTGCGTAGTGAGATTTATCTAGGATATCACCATAGGGCTAATAATATCTAAGCCTCAATATTTGTAATATCACATCTTCTTCTTTTTTCTATAAACATATATTAAGCCAATCACAAGTTAGGTTACTTCTTGGTCTAGCCAAAAATATAACTACTAAACATCAGGTAGGCATAAAATGAAATGTAACTTCTGTCATTCTGACGATGATATTGATTTATCGAAACAATTGTCAATTTTTTAGAATTTTCAATAACTTATATTATATTGTGGAATTAACTAGAGACCTTGAGTTTCATTTAAAAACACTAATCACAATAAGTGTCACCACGAATTTGGAGTGCAACAATATATTAGATCATAATATATATATATATATATATATATATATATATATATATATATATAAATATATATATAAATATATATATATATATATATATATATATGTATATTTTTTTTGAAGTATTTTTCTTGGGAAAGGTTCAGATTAAAACTCTTGTAAGTTAACTTGACGTTTCGCCTAAAATATAAGGCTTTTTCAATATATATGTATATATATACATATATAAGGGCTATTGAAATAGAGTGGTAACCGTGGACATGCATGTTTCTGGCTCATTTTGCCTCTTTAGTACGGCATAACCAAATAAGGATGTGAAATTTGGGAGCAAAGATGTTAATCGAAACATGAGAAAACACAAAATAACGGATTTCAGCAGGAAAACCAAACGCTCATTTGTGTCTTCAATTGGAAGATCCCGAGTTTTCAGGACAACAACCAACAACGACACATAGTAAATAACAAAGAAGATGTAGGAATATCGCGTGATATGTTAACAACAACAACAAAGAGATTCATGGGTAATTCGCGCAAAATGAGGGCTACTACTCTATGTTGTTATTGTTGACATATCACGCGATATTCTTACATCTTCTTTGTTATTTACTATGGGTCGGAAGGTTCATGGCGGGGGGGCTATATGCGCCTCCGTGTCGATGTTGGTTGTTGTCCTGAAAACTCGGGATCTTCCAATAGAAGACACAAATGAGCGTTTGGTTTCCCTGCTGAAATCCGTTATTTTGTGTTTTCCCATCTTTGCTCCCAAAGTTCACATCTTTATTTGGTTATGCCGTGCTGAAGAGGCAAAATGAGCCAGACACATGCATGTCCACGGTTACCACTCTATTTCAGTAGCCCTTATTTTGCGTGAATTACCCATTAATCTCTTTGTCGTTGTTAAAATATCACGCGATATTCCTACATCTTCCTTGTTTTTTATACATACATATATATATATATATATATATATATATATATATATATATATATATATATATATATAATTTTTTTTTTAAATTTAAGATCGATCGATAAGAACAATTCTAAAATTCCAAGGAAACTCAAAGTGAGTTACAATCGATTTGAAACGCCGGATTTGTCACTTAACAATTTGACAGAAACTGTATCCAGGCGAAAGTACATGGAATGAAATAACAGTAATGGTGAAAGTTTAATTATTCGCCATCGAAAAGAAGCATATCATTATAAATTATATTTACTTAATTGGTTAGCATGAGACAGAGGTCAAATCTAAGTGAAAAGTATCGATAAAAGTTTATATGGAGACTATTATGTAGTTTATGTTCAGGTAATTAACACTACTCTTTATCGCTGTACCGGGTGGCAAAATAAGCGTCTGTATCTGTAAAAATTATTATTATGAATGTGGCCAAGAGAAATTGCTGGAAAGTATTTACAAGCTAGTAAAATGTCGGTTAGGAGGCGTAATAATAATTAAAATTATAAAAAATACGTTTTCTATAAATTTTCCTAATTAAGGTATAAAAATGCAGGCAAATACATTTTACGTCAATAAGGATTAATTTTGGTTCAGCAACTTTTCCTCCAGTTTCTTAAGTCAAGTGGTGGTGGTAACTCAAACATTGATTTAAAAAATATGCAATATCTTGGAAACTCATTACTCTAAAAATTCAAACTAACTTTCGTTTGGGAGATTTTTTTCGCTGTATCATACGTACTCGAAGCGAAGTATTTGTATTTCTTTCTACGATCGCCAGATGGCGTTTCCTTGGAAATCATGAATTTTATCATTTTTCTCATAAAACTTGAATACATTGATATGTACTGGGTGTCTGATTAAGAGAGATAACCCGCTGCATCTCAGAAACTATTTAACGTACAGCTTAGAGAAAAACATCTCTATTACAAACCAGAAAATGCTGGACAGTATTTTCGAGTGTTCAACTACACCGCCTCGTTAAAGAAATATAGTCCTATAATTGTTCCGCCTATTTTACTACATCAGCGTCCTTGATATTGAACTTACATACAATAAGGATTTTCAAGGAGTAACGCTAAAGAATTGTGGATAAAAATGAAAATTGAATGTTCTCGTGAACCATGCTCAGAAGCCAATGGAAATCGTAAATTCTCCTATCGAAATCCATTGGAGTTAAGCTATGGTGCAAAATCACATGATAAGGATGTTATCTAAAAGTAAAACTAATTCGTATCAACATCAAATCCGATTACTTTGTAGAATATTCAAGGCTTTTTTAGAGTAATATAAACATATACTCACCTATATTTTGAACGGTAATTCGCGTTATTCGCAATTTCAAGGACAAAGTTTTAGTGCTAAGATGGGGATCAAACTGTGAATATTGTAGAACATTCATGATATTCTCTTCAGACCCACCACTTAATCGTTGCACTACACGCGTACCTAGGATATGGCGCGTCAAAAAATCCATGAACTCAAACTTTCTGCCGCATGGTAAATAAGTCAATGTGGAACATTTCCTTTCATGGGACATATACGAGGGTTGCCTTTTATGTTTTGGGATTTGTCGAACCTAGTGACAGCTCTATCGTAAAGTTGGAAATTTTTGAGGTTATACGTACTCAGAACGTTTTGACATACGAGAGCTATTTGTGTTATTTACAGTAACTTAACAGATTCATCTCGGCCCAAAAATGGAATTAAATCGTGAACATTTTCGTGCGATTATTTTTCACAACTCTCGACGTGGTTTAACTCAGCAACAGTGCATGGATGAACTTAATTCAATTTTTGGTGATGAAGCTCCATCAAGCACCAGTGTTTATCGATGGTATGGGGAATTCAATCCTGGTCGTAGTTCACTCCAAGACGAATTTCGTGAAGGTCGTCCAAAATCAGTTGTTGTTCCGAAAACCATTTATGCTGGGCGCGAACTGATATTGCAAGATCGTCATGTGACCTATCCTGAGATTGAGACAACCTTAGGCATTAGTGGGACCAGCATACATTCTGTTGGCCCCAATGAAACAGATTCAATACTGCATAAACATTTGACTGTCAACAAAATTAGTGTTTTTAAATGAAAATCAAGGTCTCTAGTTAATTCCACAATATAATACAAGTTATTGAAAATTCTAAAAAATTTACAATTGTTTCGATAAATCAATATCATCGTCAGAAGTTACTTCTGTCATTCTGACGATGATATTGATTTATCGAAACAATTGTCAATTTTTTAGAATTTTCAATAACTTGTATTATATTGTGGAATTAACTAGAGACCTTGAGTTTCATTTAAAAACACTAATATGAGCATATTCCACGAAGTAAGGGTCGAGACAGTCAATTTCGTCAACAAAATTTGTTCGCGTTGGATCCCACACAATTTGTCAATCTCTCAAAAAAAGGCTCGTGTCGATTGGTCGAAAGAAATGCTCAAAAAATACGATCGCAGTACTTCGAAAGACATCTATGACATCGTGGCAGGTGATGAATCGTGGATTTACGCGTATGAGTCCGAAAATAAACAGCAGTCAACTGTATGGGTGTTTCAAGATGAGTCAAATCCAACTAAAGTTGTTCGCGCAAAAAGCCCTTCCAAGCAAATGGTCGCCTGTTTTTTCGGAAAAACTGGACATGTCGAAACTGTACTACTAGAACAAGGCAGAACAGTCAATTCTGCGTGGTACGCAATAATTTGTTTGCCAGTTGTCTTCCAAGAAATCATGAAAACCATACGCCGAAAACGAATAACTCTTCAACATGAAAATGCGAGCTATCACACATCGGATCAAACAACTGCATTTTTGAGCACCCAAAACATCGATTCGATGAGTCATCTGCCGTAAAGTCCCGACTTGGCACCGAATGACTTCTTTGTATTCCCGTACGTAAAAGACAAACTGAGAGGTCAACGTTTATCCACACCTGAAAAATCGGTTGCTGTATTCAGAATGCATGTTTTGGAGATACCTCAATCAGAGTTGCAAAAATGCTTCGACAATTGGTTCAGACGCATGCAAAAGTATATAGATCTTCATTGGAAATATTTTGAAGAACAATAAAGTGATTTCCGATGATTAATATTTGTTTTTGTACGTAAAAGACAAACTGAGAGGTCAACGTTTATCCACACCTGAAAAATCGGTTGCTGTATTCAGAATGCATGTTTTGGAGATACCTCAATCAGAGTTGCAAAAATGCTTCGACAATTGGTTCAGACGCATGCAAAAGTATATAGATCTTCATTGGAAATATTTTGAAGAACAATAAAGTGATTTCCGATGATTAATATTTGTTTTTGTTCTTTATTCCCTAAATATAAAAGGCAACCCTCGTATGTCGCTGAACGGGGCCATTTTCGAGATAGAGGGTGGTATAGAAATCTGGGAAAAAAGTGGAACCATAACCATCTAGAAGCAACGGGAATTCAAAGCATCCATTGTTTATAAACCAAGAAAAATAGTGGCAGAAAAAATTTTATGGCGTTTTTGGAGGAGGGTGGGGTTGAAGTAAACCGGAAAAAAGTGGATCCTAACCGAATAAACTCAAGTGCGATGTTCTGGTTCCAACATCTACTTTTATGGAGAAATTGTGGCAGATACCGCTGACTGGCAGTATGACGGTAATTTGAAATCAAGCGTGGGAGAATTTCCAAAATCTGGTGTAAGACAGTATAAATTATGTAAGAACTAAAAAATATTTCAGCCGCTGGCCAAACAACTTCCATAACGACCGCATAAGCATTACACAATACTGGCAGGCATTTCCCCCATCCCCCCAAAACCACCCCAAAAAGAGTAAAAGTAGTTTGTTTGCTAGTGGGCGTGCACTACATTGACAATATCGCTATGAATGCTTCACGTTGACATTTACTACACGTTCGTACGTTTTGTAGCAAGTATATAAACAATCAAATATCGATTATGTAAGATATGTCAGTTCTGTTAGATATTTGGTTAATTTGGTGATACTAGTAGCAGATATAATCAACGAATAATTGTGACCGAGTTTGTTTCCAAATTCTGTCCAGTTCCATTGCAATGGGGGTATATTTTTGTATTTTTATCGAATAATTGTTTCTTATATTATGATCGGTTCGGATGGAATCGTCTATGCAATATGTGTGTTTGTTTTTCTTGTCAGTGAATGTGATGTCAGCCCAGTTTTGTCTGATTGTAGCGTTTTGTCCCAGTCTATTTTGTATTCCTGGTTTTCTAGGATTTGCATTGGTAGTAAGGTACGGTTTTGTCTATCAGTGAATAGTTATATGGTATTTGGTGGTGGATTATTTTCGCGGCATATTATCGTCCTTATAGTTATTTGCTTGCACATGCTAGTATTTTCTCTTTTTTGGCGGTTTTCTCTCGTTCAGTGAAAGGTCTGTATTGTGTAAGTCTATTGGAGTGAAGTTTACGTCGGCGTTCACTATTACTAGATGAAGTGAGCTTTTGAACTTTTTATAGTGAAAGTATTCTCTCAACTTTGAGGTTTGGGTGTCTTGTAGTTGGTGGATGTCAAGATCTCCTCGCCCACCATCTGCTCGAGTTAATGTGATCCTTTCTGTACAATCGTGAGTGTGGTGCATATTGCGTTTTGTCAATAGTGTTTTGGTTTGTCTGTTCATATTTTCGAGGTATATTGGTGCCCATTTGAGAAATCCGAATGGGTAAGTGAGTGTTGGTATGGCATAGGTGTTAACGGCCTTCGTAAGGTTTCTGGCAGTAAGTTTACATTTGAGTAGTTGTGTGCGTCTCTATATTTGTGTGTGAAATTGTTTTTAATTTCTGTATGGTTGAGTTTGATGGTTAGTTCGATGTCAAGATATTTGTTTGTGTAATTTTCATCCAAGTGTTCTATTATACATTCTGTAGTTCTGCTGAACTCAGAATTGGTCTATTTGCCATGTTCTATGTTGTTAACTTTGTATTTATTTAAACCGAATTCCATTTTTATGTCGTTCGACATGGTTTCTGTTATTTTAATAAGTGAGTTCATTTGTGTTTTAGTCGAGCTGAACAGTTTGATGTCGTGTAGAAAAGGTGATTGATTTTTTAGATTGTTGTTCCTGTTGAATTTGATGGTAAATCCTTATTTTGTTTTAGGAAGAGCCTGGAATATGGCATTGAGACACATGCATGAAAATAGGGCACTTGATGAATCCCCTTGAAATATTCCTTGTTTAATGAGTAACTTGTCAGTTATGAATTGTATATTTTCTGTCTGCACATGGATGTTAGTGCACCATCTTTTCATTATGATTTGGTGGAAATTAATGATGACAGGGTTGATGTTGTAGATTCTAAGTGCGTGTATTAGCCAGCTATGTGGTACGTTATTGTAGGCTTTTTTGTAATCCATATTTGTGACGAAAAGATTGCGGAATTTTTTGAGTGCTTGTTTATGGATTACTGTATCTATTGTCAGCTGTTCTTTGCAGCCCTAACTCTGTTTATTGCATCCTTTCTGTTCTTCTGTGAGTATATTGTGAGTCTCTACGTGGTCCTGAATATGTTGTGTGATGGATGAGGTGATGATTTTGTATATTGTTCATAGACATATGATTGGTCCGTAGTTGGCTGGATTGAGAGTGCTTTTGTTTTTAAGTTTGATGTGCGTGATGCATTGTGTTAAAAACTTAGGGTGTTCTGTGGGATTGTGTACGATGTGTGTTGTAAGTTGTGTAAGTCTCTCTTGTGTCGTGGTGAATTTTTAAGCCAGAAGTTTTGAATTACCTCAAGGCCAGGAGCCTACCAATTATGTGTTTCGTTAATCATGCCCTTAAGTTGTTCAACGGAGATGGTGGTATTGTTTCGTGTATCCAGTTGTTCGTACTTGTGTTGGATTTCTGAAAACCAGTTAGCATCTGAATTGTGTTCCACAGGGTTTGACCATATTGATTTCCAGAAATTAGTGACATCTTCTTCTGGTGGTGTTGGGTAGTTTTTATTCTGGTTTTCATTATTGAGTTGTGCATAAAATTTCTTTTCATTCTGTCTGAATGTGTTCTGTCTTTCGGAGGTTACTGGTTGTGGAACGTTTTAGACGTCCTTCATATACTGCTAGGCGTTGTTTGTAGTTGTCGAGGAGTGATGTAAGTTGTTGTTGGTTGAGTTATTCCAAATTAATGTTTGTTTTTAATTGTTTTGGTGGAACTGTTACCATCTGAGAATGTGTCGCAGTTTTTTCTGATTGTCGTAATTTTTTGTTCAATTCTACGTTGTTAGTTAGATATTTTTGGTTTTGTCTCGTTTTTTAGTGACGGTAATCGGTAGTTTTGGTTCATTTAGGGTCAATGTACAGTAGATTTGGGTGTGTAGCTCAGTAATGTTACATGTTTCGGTGATGAAGCTGTTGAGGACTGTTCAGAATTCATGAGAATTCTTCGCAGTGAGTTATTGAAATTCAAATAATTATTTTTCATATTCTATCTGTAAACTCTAAATATTATCTCAAAAACATCAATACCATTTCAACTTCAATTTCTAGTCAGCAACCGCTCTGTTGATTCCTTATTTATTAGTGCCAACAAAACATAAAAAAATTCTTTTCTATCGCCAAAGCCATAACAATTTTACCGTAGTAGCGGTTCCCCTTTTTTCAACCAGCATTTTAAATCAGTTAAATCTAAAAGTTTCTCGATACATAAAAATAAAACGTATTAAGTGTTGTGTAGGGTTCGTATTCCTTAAATGTAATAGTTATAAGTCATCATGACGGATAAAATTGTAAAAAAAGGATTGTGTTAACAACTGTCATCGAAAAATAAATAAGAGAGTTATGTCATTGTATTGATGGAGAAATAAGTCAAATAAATAATTATATATATTTGTCCTTCAAGAAGAAGTTCCAGTACAGAATTATTACATATTACGCAAATAAATCAAGTGCCGATCATAAGTAAAGTGTTTGAATGCCAATAGAAAATATGCCTTCAGCTTCCTAATCAAGAAAACGGATGTCTTCTGCGAGATACCTGAGAATGAAGGAGGGAAATAAAATGTCTACAGTCCATTCTAAATCAAATAATTCCTTCCCATATCCTCGAATCCTTGGGCTTTTATTGTGTTGGTCTTTTGGTTGGCTTTTAGTCGGGGTGTTTTTGTCTGCTGTTGGGACAGTTTCTATTTCATGTAGTTTATGAGATCATTTTATCGTGAATGTGGTCTCGTTGCTAGTCTACTGTAGGTGCTGTAGGTGTGGTTTTGAACGTCTATGGTCTTTGAATCGTGCAAGGGGTGGTATTTGTGAAGTTGGTTCGACAGTTGTCGCATTGGTACGGGGTGTGTGGGGTTCAATCTGTATGACAAGCGGAGTTGCTGTTTGATCGATTTCTGATGTAATTTCTGGTTTAATTAGATCTATTTCAAATTCAGTGAGTTGGTTATTTATTTGATTTCTTATGTGATTTCTTGTTTAATTACATCTACTTCAAATTCAGTGAGTCGGTTGTTTCTGATGACAACTCAGTAGTAGTCACATATTCTTTGTTCGGAGAGGTTCTGGAATTCAGGATATTTGTTTACGAAGTGTTGGTGCATACGTATCCTGTAGTCTGTAAGACCTTGGAATAAATTGGTAACTCTGGGATAACAACGAACGACAGGCTTTGGTGGTCGTTGGAGTTTTCAACGCAACATTATTGGCCAGAGTTGGTGATCCCTTTCGTTCTGAGTCTGTATCCATTTATATGGGGTCGAGAAGTATTCCCGCCAAGTCCCAGTTCTCAACGTCGCTAGTCCGAGGCTTCACTATTACTGTTGTCCATATATGGGTTCGCAATTTACAGCTATTGAAAGCTTGCAGGGTGGAAGATCAACCTATTTCAGCAGATATCTGCCGTATCATTACAAGCTGTTGCATTCGAGGTATATTGAGAGTAGGAGAGGTTTGCTACATGAAACGTCCGTTAGTGACACCTGATAACCCCCAGGTGCCATTCAACCCTCACCACGTAGGTTGCTTGTGACAACCTCCTATGAGTTTTGAATATTATCATTAATATTATTATTACGATAATTGTTATTTGTATCGTTGCTGCTGTGCATTCACATAAAAAGTTATTAGACCATTATCCGGTTTACCGAGCCAATCATAAAACCACGTTCATGAAAAAAAAACACTTGCTACAAAACGTATAAATTAGTAGAAAAAGTCAATATGACGCATGCGTAGCGAGTTTATCAATGTAGTGCACGCCCACTAGCAAACGAACCTCTTTTGCCACTTTTGGGAGGTTTTTTGGGGAACGGGGGAATATCTGCCAGTATTGTGTAACGTTTGTGCGGTTGTTATGGAACTTATTCGGCAAGCGGCATATTTTTTTTTAAGTTTTTATCTACTTTATACTGTTGTAGATCAGTTGTTGAGAATTCTACCAAGCTTGATTTCAAATTACTGTCTGCCACTATTTTTCCATAACAGTACATGTTGCAACAATTAAATCGCGAGTGGGTTTATCCGGTCAGGATAAACTTTTTCTCGCTTTACTTCAACCCCATCCCCCTCCGAAACCGCCATTAAGTTTTGTCTGCCACGCTTTTTCTCGGTTTATAAAAAATGGATGCTTAGACTTACCGTTGCTTCCAGACGGTTAGAGTCCATTTTTTCCCACATTTCTACTCCTCCCTCTATCTTTAAAATGGCCGTTCTACCATATATATGTCATCAGAGAGAAAATGCTCCACATCGAATCAAAAACTTATTTACCACGAGGCAGAAAGTTAGGGTTCATGGATTTAATGACGCGCCATATCTCAGACTAGCGGCAAAATGCGTATACTATAAAGTCTCTGATTTGGATAACGCATCGCACACTCTCTTTCAGCTGAGTTTTAAAAATATTGAAAATAAACAGTTAACAAATCCGCCGCGTCTTCATTAGTAACAGGCATTTTAAATCGAGTCAAATTACAATCAAAATGAATGTTTTGACGTTTCAACACAGTATTAGCTTACAAACAGCCTTTTGTTCCAAAGTCTACTTATATTTTACTTCTTAACAATATAACTCAATTCTTGAAATTTAGGGGGTCCTGATAAAAACGATTTACGGTAGGTTAATATAGATCAAGAGTTGTGCAGGAAACATTTCGACTTATTCCCGTAAATTTTACTAATCATTACAGTGCACGGTCTCGCGAATGGTTTTCGATTAATTTCTCCGGCAGAAAACAAGAGAGACACTTGCGGTTTGCCCCATCATTTTTAGCCTTTAATACTGTAAATAACTGTGTTATAATGTACATATCATTGTTTTGGAGTTTTATGAGAAAAAATAATTAATTTGTGATTTGTAAGAAAAACGCCATCTAGCGATCGTAGTAAGCATCACATATACTTAGCCGTTAGCACGTATGGTAAAGCAAAGAAAACTCTTTCAAACGAAACTTCATTCGATTTCCAATCGGGATATTCCATATTCTTGATATCATTATTTTCTTACCCACAACACTTTACTTAAAGAGTTGGAGAAAAAAGTGCTGAACTAAAGTTACTCCTTATAGATGTAACAATCATTTGTCTGAATTTTCAGTAAACCTTGGTTAGGCAATTTTTATAAAAAATTATTTTAATTTTCGTTACGCTCCCTAGCGGACATTTTAAAAACATGTAAATTATTTCTCTTAGCCACTTGGAATTTTTACCGAAAGGTCGTAAGTTAAGCGGTTTCCGAGATACAGCCGCTTACCTTACCTTTATTTGGCCACCCGGTACATATGTCGCAGCCGACTGAATTGTCGTTTTATTATATACACGCGACTCAACCACACGCCTTATTGTCGAATTGCCAAGTGCTATAACGTACAACACTACAGTACAAGACGACACGACTGTCAATTCGCAGAACCAACAATTACCGGACATAAGAACCGCCTTCAAAGTGAACATGAAATTCGTATTAAAAATGTGAAATCGGTGTCTTACTTCGTTTAAGCCTTAAACATAGTATGCAGTGTCGTATCAAGCCGATGATGAAGTTTGAATGAAAACTAAATATCATATTTTGAACGGTAATACTCCTGAAGTATTTGCTGATATATCTCAATATATGGACAGAGAAAGACTTCAGAGTGACTGAGAATTTCACTTACTGAGTTGTTATAGTATATTGTCACTTTTAGGGTTTGTGGTTCTGATTCTGCAGCTCGGTACTAGTTTGATTTACAAACATACATTTAATTGCTTGTTGGCAACGTTTCACTAGATTTTTATGACAAAGATCAAAAGTTGTCATACTAATTCATTTGTACAGGATGATTCATCACTAATTGTGAATAATTTCAAATTATGATCAACCCAAAACGTCTAATTAAAAACTAGCTGTTTACTGAGTTTATTTTTGTTTAATAATTTAAAAACGATTTGTGCTCAGTACTTCACACCTATTGTACGTATCCATTCCTGATTTAGTTGAAAGTATAGACACTGTAAACCCTACCAAATAATGTCAAATGAACGTTTCTGGTTAAGGCTGGTTACTCTGGGAGGTCGCAGACGCACCATTTCTGACAGCGAACTTTACTCGATTCTGCTGGGACGAAAAAAGGAAGAAGAGGAAGGAGAGGCAGAACGGAAGTAGGGAGGACAAGAGGGAAAGTGCTATAGAAACTCTGCGAAGGAAATTAGAGAGACTGTCGGAACTCACGGAGCAGATGCAAGACGGGGAGGTGAAAAGGGCGATAGGTGAAATGAAGTCGCTCACAAAGAAATTAGCAACCATAGGGGATGCTTGCAATTCTAAGTGCGAAATGTACGGCGTGCAGGGAGGAGATGGAGAAGGAAAAAAGAAGGGGCAAAATATCAATAATAAAAAGTTAAATAGAGTTTGATTTTTATAAAACGCGGAAGAAAACTGGGAGGAGGAGGTTTACCAGTGTAAGCGCCTCTAGGCCTACAGCTTTGATGAAGCGCTGGAAAAAAAAGATTGTGTGGTGGTGCTGGACCCCTGGAGAGTCTCATAGGCTCTACTGGCTAACTTAAGGGAGAAAAGGGCAGAAATAGTCGAAATGGCAGAGGAACTAAAGGAAGAAGGCGAGGTAGACCACCTCGCACTTTAAACCTATTGTACGTATCCATTTCAGATTTAGTAGAAAGTGTAGACACTGTAAACCTTACCAAATTATGTCAAATAAACGTTTTTGGATACTACCAAAGGCGTACGACGGGGCAAGTGACTGGTTAATCGTTCCCAAATTCTACGCCACTGGCGGAATAGAAATTTTTGGCACAATTTTTCGATTGTACCATACTTTTCACATAAATAACGTACTCTCTCCTCATAAATACGAAGTCAATATTTCTCGAGATATGTTAAGTTAAACATGAAACTGCAGCATTTTTTTTTAAATTTACGTGTATTATCTAGGTCGATGTTTTGGGACAATGGATTGCATTTAATACGCAAATGAAACTTCAATCCGTATTAACAAAAAGTATATTGAAATATATTGACAAAAATAAAATAGATCTTTTAACTCAAATAAACCGTTCGATCATCTCGAGGAATTGCCAATTAGTCGAAGAAGATAGAAGTGGTTTATGCAGTATGGAGCACCACCTCATTATCGGATAATAGTGATAAACTACTCGATGACCAATTTGCTCATCGTTGGATTGGTAGTAATAGTGAAATTCCACACTCGACAGGAACTATGGCAGCAAATTGTAAATAAGACTAATTTTATTGCTACTCTTCCCAACATATTTTTAAAGTAAGAAGATCATTTAGCCCAGCGGTACTCAACCTCTTTGAGTAATGTACGACAAAATTCTTTTTATAATTTTAAGTACATTCTCGGTCGAACTATCCTACAGTGCGGACGTATCGATTTAAGTTCCCTTACAATAAGTTTACTATTATTATTTTTCCCTGTGTTGTATATAATTAGTGTAGTAGCGATACTGTGAGTGATATTTATCTATTGATTTTTTTTGCCACGGCTCTGAAGCCAAAATGTCCGGTGGCCAATATGAAAAAGGGGGCAAGGACCAACCTCTGCGATCAACGAGCAGAAATTGTCCTAATGCGCATGTGGAAGAAGTTACATTTTCTGGAGATATTCATATGAATCACCAAAATAAGCAAAATACGATAGACTTAGCAATTAATAATGTTTTAAACAAAACGGTGAACAAAAGCAACGGTGATACGGAATCCGTGAAAAACTTACTAATAGGTTCTAACAAAACAAGTAATATAAACAGTGGTCGTAGGTCAGTTAATACAGACAATAGATTTCTACCGACCGATTTAGGTCCATATTTAATTCTTGTAGAACATTTAGAACTAAATATTGGACGTTTACATCCGATACAATTAGGTGAATAGTGACGACTCCGATTTGTGTGATTGTAATAAATGTTTTGATGATATTAATCATTGGATGTTCAGCTGTCAACATAATTGTCAAGCGACAAGATATCTAATAGAAACCCTGTCTAAAGAAAATGTTCTTCTCCCACAAAGTCAAGTTTCTTTGTTATTTCTCAGTCGGCAACATACTACGGTTCGTACTATATTATGGGAATTTCTTAAACGTGCCAAAAGAAAATATAGAAATCAGTACAACTGTATTTTAGATGTAGAATTGTTGAGTCTAGTTGTAGTATACCTATTGACTTTCCTTTTTAACATTTATATACCCCCTTGCAGTTGCCTTTATTGTGTGTAGTGAGTAAAGTCGCTATGACGAGCACCTTAGCGTGAATCCAGTGTCCATGTTTACTATCCTTTCTTCTTCGTTTTCTACGACTTCTTTTGTATAGGGCAATGAATGATGTCTGACTTGGATATTAGTAAATATGTTTGCTGCGGCATGTCCTTTGTTTCTCTTTTTAATGTCATATTACTTGTTTATTCTTGGCTGAATGGGATCCAACTACCAAAGCTAAAAAAGAAAATGAAATTTTAAGTAATACCTTACTAAAATACCTATCTAGAAACTAGGAATAGCTATAGTAGTTTAATTTATTTCAATTCACATGCACAAATTTTCACCAAGAAATTAAATTCAACGATAGTAAAAACACTTTTATTACATTTTTAGAATTTATACATAAGAAGTTATAACAACCAATTATTGAGAAGTTTGTGCTTCAGTATTTTCACATCATTTATTAATTTCGTGTTCCGTGTTACTCAGATGTAGCCGAAGATCAGGTTCTACATTAAGTTTATTTCTGAATACTTTCTTTATAAACAACATCGCGGAAAATCCATTCTTCCATAGGAATGTTGTCGAAACGGGTATGAGATATTTTAAAGCTTGTTTTGCAAGAGATGGGTAAAATCAACATTTCTTCTTGCCCAAAATTCGCCAAGAACGCACTTCTTAGATTCAAACAATAATTCACCATCACACGACAATTCCACTAGTTTTTCTTGTTCGGTTGCAATTAAATCCTGCGCTGGCGATTCAACAAGAAACAGATTTCGAATACGTTTAAATTGAGAATACTTTCATGTGAAGTACTCCTTAAGTGGATTATATCCTTCATGGATTGACGGATTTTTAGCATCGAGGGAAGTAAGAAATTGTCAGACAGGCGTTGGCCAGGAGGTACTGTTTCTTCCCGTTGAAGTCCTTTGATTGTAAAGGGGGAATGAAGAGGGCGGTTCCCATTTAAGAAGATGTGATAGGGGGGGGGGGATCCTGTTGATGTTTTGTATGAGGTGGTCAGTTTCGTTCACAAAGTGCCTGAGGAAATTGGGGTTGTAAAGGCTGTTTGTAAGTTAGAACTGAAAGCGGCGGCTTTATCTTCCTGTGTGTGAATTTTCTATACTTACACATTGAGATAGGATTTTCTCTGCTTTCTTGGCATATGAGTATGTAGAATGTTTGCCAAAACACGCGTCTTTAGTCCCGGTCGGCAGTGGTGTCATTCCATTTTCTCTGCATATCAAAATTTATTTCAAGCTTGGCCTGGGCGTTTAGACGGTTCCATTGTATTTTCACTGCAGTCATTTTTGTAGAAATATATTGAGGAATAGAGTTGTAATCGACAATAATGGTGGTCAGAAGGAAGCGATGTCGTATGAATCGATTATGAGGAATTGGAATTCCTCTGAGTGTTCTTTTAAGTCATCAGTAAGAGTGATGATTAACGGGTTGTAACGGATTACGAGAGACATGGTTTGCAGAGGAATTCCAATCGGCTTTCTTGAAGTCACGCTTAATGAAGGTGGTTAGTAGAGGTTCTATTGGAGTAAGTATTGAAGTGTTGACCAGTAGATACGTGGTCTGAGGTGATAGAGTCGCCTATAAAACATTCGTCTTCAATGCCGATGATTAATATGTCTTTGTAGATTATATTGTTGACTGAAACCCGGACTGGTTCGTTAATGTATCACCAAAAATGTTGTTTCGGAAATTCAAATCCCCCGTGATGATGGATGCGAGAATGAATGTATATTCGAGAAGATTGGTTGTATCTTTTCGGATGGTTGTGCAGGAGAAACTTTAGTCGGGAGTAGTGGGAAGTCGTTATTGGAGAAGATAGAGAGGGGTGAAAAAGTTTACTTCTGGTCTGGATTGGGGAGCATTGTTTCGACATTTTTTTGAGGACGGAAGCGAACAAATTGGATGAGCTATCCCGTCTTTTAGGGGGAATTTTAACAAGGGGTGGCAGAGTAAAGCCGACTGCGGAATCACTGCAGTATGCAGTTTTCTCCCTGGAAAGATTCCTGAGTCTTTTAGCCAACCGGTTTCTTCCTTCCGCTTGGGTTAGTTTTATTTTTGTGATGTTTTTGGGGGTTTTTGGTCTCTGTACCTAACAAAGACTCTTTCATAAATAAGATTGCCCCTTTGTGGGCAAATTTTTTGAAGTGTCTCACTTCTGTACCTAGTTAACTCTTATGTTCTCGATAGATAACTCTTGAGGAAACATCTGTATTTCGGTTGTTTGACGCTTCCTTGATGCCTAGACTCTATTTCACATTGTCGGCTGCTTCTGTGCTAACCTTCGGGCATCTCTTGCGATGGAAAGGCGTCACTGAAATTCGATATGTTATCCAGCAGTGACCGAATTCTCAGGAGTCTTCTAGCACTTACTTACTATATCGATCAACGCGAGATATAAAACATAGCTCCCGATCTGCATAGGATATAACTGAATCATTTCAACTTGCATTACAATATGGGCTTCTCCTCACATACACTTTTTATTGATCATATGTAAATTGAACGTTTTTTTTTGTATAAATAATAATCATAACCTATTTCTTTAGATTAAATCTCGTCTAGAGAAGGAAAGATTAAGAATTCACGAAGAAAATCTGAAGCTACAAAATCAACTGAATACTGCAATCAAAATGCAACAAAAGCTTAAATATCACGCAGCTTTAGTGGGCTTTAAGAAGAAGCCGTCTATAAAGAGAAGCCATCTACTGACACCTCTCATTCCTCCACCGCCTCCTACAGTGTCAAATCAGTATCCGCAACCCCAATTTGCAGAATCGTCAGACTCATCTTTTTTGACTCAACAAGAACCAAACTCACAACCTGGGGAATTTGCTGAACCACCTATGAACTACGTACCACCAGCAAAAAAAATTGTGACTCCGACTACAAGTTACCTAGAACAGTTTACCCCATCACAACATTCGCAAGTTTATTCTGGTAAGAGTGACCATGGATTGCCGGGGGAAACGGTACAAGCAATTCAAAGTAAGTTTCTTGTTTAACTGTAAGGCTGATTTATTATGTAGAATATGCATGTTAATGAATGTAGTCTTTTCAGTAGTGTGTTCAATTACGTGATGGAATCATTGATAAATTCTATTCACATTGCTCACTTTTCGCTAAAAATTTCCAAAATATCAACAAAAAGTACCACATTCAGCAATTTATAAACTTGCGACTATGTTGTTAGGAGAGGGTTGCAAAGTAGTATGTTTATTGTAATGAATATTACAAAAATATAATAGCATTGTAAGCATTGTAATGTTATTTAATTGGTAATGGTACAAGGATAATTTGCGTTGATCAATGATTTCAAAATGTAGATACTGAGAAAACTGATCTCAATTTCATCTACTAATTTTTAATGCTTCCTTCAAAATCCCAGTTTAATCCCAAGTCAGATTCTACTAAAGGAATTATTAATTCAAATGCAAGGATTTCCATTGATAGAAGTTCCTCTCAACGTCTACAATAATTGTTGGAAGGTGATTATAAATTTGTATAAGATCGATTTACACAAGGTAGAAACGAAACGGCACAAGTGATTTCTGTTCATATTGGTCAGTATTTCATCAGTACCGTAGCAGTGCTAGTTTATATCCAAATAGAATTTTTTCTTCTATTTTTTCGCGTCACCCATTCTGTTCTTAAAATCCTTGTTTCGTTTCTGTTATCATTTAGATCCCCAAATATTTATTAATGGCAGTCAGTAATTTGTTTTTTTTAGCCAATATTCTTTATTTTCCATTCATTACACAGAATATATCGACAGCATAGGTACTTTTGTATACTTTTTACTGGTAGCACAGGAAGTGTACATGATTAAATTCATGATCATAGCCGGTACTATTGTTAAAATTCCGAATTCGTAATCTAAGTTAAGAATAGGTGAAAATTGAAATAAGCGATTTTCCGAAATAATTTCTGAAAAATTATAAACTTCGAATTGACAAACATACTAATTAGATATAACAAAATCTTCAAAACTGTGTAGAAGCCCTCCACTCAATTGTGGCACAATTACAATATATCAATTCTTCCAGACATCGAAGCGTTGAGAGAAATCCAAATTAATCCCTTATGAACCCCCAAATTCAATTTGGTGAATTTTTATAACTATAATTACCAAAACATTCATTATAAGTTGTTTCAAATTAACACTTGTCTCTAATTGAATATTTAATATTACCATCACCTACAGTCTGTTTGAAATAGATAGAGAGAAATAAAACTTTATTTAACATGCAAAACCCTTACCAGGTGGGCAACGAAAACTCCTGAATTTTAAAGTGATTTACATTATGATTCAGTTCTTTATTCCATTTTTTGCCTATCCAACGCAGTATAACGTTGGCATATAATAAAAATTCCATGTTCGGGTCGCTTGTTATTGCGTACCTTTAGGTAGAGCTGTCAGTGGGTACAATAATAAATGAAAATTATGATTGCGAAAAAGACTAGTCGTATAATACAAGATCAATTAATAATAATACGTTAATTACAAAGTCAATTATAGTAATAATAATAATAATCAATTATTTTCATATTATGATACTGAAACTATAGAACTTATTGACAACAAGGGGTTATTGATATTATTCGACCATAGTATTAGTTATTAGAAAATGAAAAATCTGATGAATTCTATCTCGTCCGACTTTGGCTATTGGCTCTACGGTTTGTTCCATTAAATTGTCTAATTTTCACATTTTCTGCTCTCCTGTGATTACATGTTCTATGCATTTTCGCCATCTCCCCGCACTAACTTGTTACAGAGTTTCTTCAAAATGTGCACGGACATATTCATTTTATATGTGCTATTTTTCCTTGCCACCAATCATTTCACCTGACCCCATATTATCCATATAGGCTTTAACCTACAATGGTGAGGAGGAAGTCGAGGTATTATAATATTGAGAATGGTAGGAAACGATGTTTGTGTATATTTACAATTGCCAACAGTTAATTTTTCAACATATCCTCTTTAAATGTAATTTCTTCACCTAAAAGCCACTTACTGATTTCTGCTTTTTTCCAAGTGGTAGTAGGCAATTTTTCACATCTCCTTGAATGATGAGGAGGGTTGTCCAAAACAATTACCGTGTTGGGCGAAATTGGAGAAATCATTTGTGAAAAATAGTCCTCAAAAACATCAGCACTCATATCTTCGTGATAATCTCCAGGTTGTAGCATGAAATTAGTCCTCGAAAACTCATTGTGAACGTATTTATCGATATTTAGGAGTTGCTGTGGTGCAGGTATGACAGGCACACTAGAATCCAAAACACTAGTAGTTGAGATGATAAATGGATACAGCTCCAAAGTTCGTCAAACTTCTGTTCGATATATTTTCTCGGTCAAAATATTTTTCGATGGCTAGTCCTATGTATCGTTAGTATAGCGTTCAATAAAGAAACTCATCATTTTCCAAAGCTTGTGATGAGTGATCCCGGATTCTGTTGAAATTTATAAAAAGTGATTGAAAAAAATAAATTGCTCCGTAGTACTAGAATCCACTGTTTAATAAAACAACAAATGGCCGCTCATTATACAACACAATGTTGAGGATGATATTATTGTTTTGTTTGATCGATATATATATATATATATATATATATATATATATATATTATAGTATATCTAATGTGTTTTACTAATTATATTATATTTTATATATGAATATGAATTTATATGATGCTGAATTTAGTTTGTAGCTGTCATCACAATTTGTGATAATAACTACACTATTGTGAAAATACCTTTACCTCTAAATATAACCTATAAAATTTTTAATGACAGCAGTTGTCAAATTAATATGCCTGGCTAAATAAATAGTAAATTTTATATTATGAAAGATAAATCAATACAACACCAATCAACTCACTCTTTTCTCAGAGAGGGATCAAAGATTTCAACTAATAATACACATTTGTAAATTTCCAAATAATTTACTAAATTACGTATCACACTATTCAAATCTACAGTAACTGTTTATCCAATACACTATAAGACAATTTAAATTATCTTATGACATATATGAATTTACTGTCAGGAGATTAACTAAATGTCACTTATTATACTTAATTTTCTATAGTATAAAAATTATTAAATATAATGAAAATGAAAATAAAAAGAGAGCCAAATAGATTTGGAATTCAAATTTATATAATATATTACCAAAATAACACTTACAAAGATTAAAACTCTTCAAAAATATCATAAACGCATAAACAAAGATAGAATTTTTTATCAAACCTTAATATCAAAAAACAATCTATATTAGAAATTTCCTATCTAAATAAATTTAACCGAAAATTCAAAATGTCTCAATTTATACTTGATATCTGTCAATATAAAATACGTAAATTTTCTTGTAAATTGTCTGTTCCCAAAATTGTCTGCACTTGACGTAGAATTTTATATAAGTAACGTTACTATAATTTAATCATAAGATGCATCTATTTTCGAAATAATTTTGATCAAAGGCCTATTAATTCCCGAGAATAATATATAATATGGACTGGACTCACCAAACTGGATACTAGAAGATCTCGTACGTATTCCAAAACGTATTTTTAGTATTTCCGGAACAAACGTTTCCAAATCAATAATTTAGAAAACGCGAAAAACACTTGCACTTTAGCGGTAATTCTTTGTGAATAGTACACGCACTGGCTTTACAAAAGGCAAGATATGTTGAACTGATAACAATTATATAAATCCCCTAATATTCAAAATTAAATTTGAGACAACTCTTATTATGATGTTGTCTCATGGAGATTTCAAATTCAACTAACTAAAATGTTTCAATAAAAAATTCTCTTCTCCTTTGGTTCCTAGCATTCTTTTTTTAAAAAAAATTACAAATTTACGTTTTTATATACCAAGGGAGATTTTCATTATTTTATTCATAAGTGCCATTTGCTAATAGAGACATCTGTATTCTGGTTTTTCAAATCGTTTTAAAATCTATCTGTCATTAAGTATATTCTGCAGTAATGTCATATGAAATTGAAATGTCAAATTTTATTAGTATATTGAACCTTTCAAATTATTGATAATAAAGTGTGTATTACTAGTATTACATCTAAATATGCATATTTTCTTTATTTCAATGTTTTCTATAGAATTTAGATAGAGGATATGTATTAATATATATATATATACTTTCCGCACGGCTGTCAATAAGCCGTCAAACCCGTGAATTCTGTAAGATTCACAGATGTAATTATTAATTGCTCTTCCTTATTGATGTTATTTATATAAATTCAAATTTAAATTATCGTTATCGGAGATATGTACTCATATCTCGTAAGTTGATTCACATTAATCCAATTATGATATTTCTTGTATTTTCATTTATTTTTTGATTCACGAAAAGAAAATTTAGCGATTTTTAAAGTTCAAGCAATCAAAGGATAGCAACGAATTCCTAAAACTGTTAATTAATTATTGTAACAATAACCAATTCACTTTTAATTTTTATGGTTCCAAATAATTCAATTTGTTCCCCAGTTGTATCTATTAAGTACTTACTTATGGTCATTTTTTCAAAAGAAAAATAATTATCGCTATTTCCTTATTTCACTATTAAAGTAATTGTAAATGCATGTGCACTTTCTATAGAAACAATATTCAAACATATACTGTCACAAATAAAACGTAAGATTAGTCAGGCAACTCAATATACACGATCTGATATTTACATATTGTTTAATAAAATGAGTGGTCGTAGGAAAAATATTTTACATTACTTGTGCGAAAGTGACATTTCAATCTCGTGAGATTATCGCACTCGGCTTACACCTCGGGCTACAATATTTCCCACTCGTGTGTCACTTTCCGCACTCGTAATGTAATGTACTATTGCAGTGCTAGAGTTGAGTTACTTTGATTGGGGTTTTCATTTTGTGCGGCGTTCATGTGAAAGGTTCAGTGAAGAGTGGTAGGGAGAGGTCGATTGTTTTTCGATGGCAGAGTTTGTTAAAGAAGAACATACGGCGTGTAGATTAAAACAGACCAGGAAGCATTATGTTCAAAACTGTCTAGAATGGGTGTGGTCTACAAGTTACTGGAATTGGTATTGAAAGTGACTTAAATGAGAGTTTATGATAATTTGGGAGGCTAGGGCAAGATTGAGGGTAGAGGAAAATATGATTTGAATCCATCGGCCAGTTCAAAACTTCGTTCTAGCTCGTCATCCAGCCTACTTCTTTGAAGTAGGCGATAACGTCGCCTGAATTAAGTTCCCTCATACTGCCATGTGTTAGCCTGTGCTCGCCGAATACATGAAACCTAAAATGAGAGAGTGTCTGACATTCGAAAAGAATGTGTTCGACAGTCTCATCTTTTTGTTCACATCCTCTACAAAGTGGCGTGTTGAACGGACCCAGTCTGTGGAGGTGTTTTAGTGGGTGGCAGTGACCAGTCAAAATACCCGTGGTTGTTCGTAGGTTCCGCCTGTTTATAGTCACGTATTTTTTGGCTGACCGGATATTGTAGCAGTTCCTTGGCAGGCCTGCAGCCTTCTGCGTCGTCCCATCTACCCTTAAACTTATTAAGGGAGTGTTCCTTTAATGGGTCGGCCGTCGCTGACGCCGATAGACCAATGAAAGTGCCAGTTCCCAAGATTTTGTGAGAGGCTGCCTTCATGGCTAGCAGTTTCCTTTCGATTTCTCATGGCCCTTGATGCAACCTAAAGTGACCGTGTTGTTGTTACTGGCTTCGATTAAGGCCATGTGACATTCTAGTACTAGGCCTGATGTAATGCGTTCATGGCTAGAAGTGTTTGTCTACTGTCCGTAAGGATGTATATATTATTACCTGTGGCTTTCCTTTTGGTAATCTCTTTTGCAGCGGCGCAGAGAGCAGTGAGCTCTGTTTGAGCAACACTTGCATTGCAACCCATTTCCCATTTTATGTTTAGATTCAGGGGTCTGGAGTCCACATTTGATTCAGACCCATCTGTGAAGATGCGGATTGCGCCTTCTTCCAATGGGTCTTGTGAGTGGTTTTTAAAGATTACCTTGTAGGGCCTGTTGAAGGCACATCGCGGTGGAATAGAGTCCGTATTGGCCTGCAGCAGTGGGACCTCCCTGAGGGCCTCATGCCACAAGTTACTCCTCAGTTTACCGGATCCTACATCAGGTTGTATACCGGTAGAGCGTAGGCATGTCATGGTCATCAAAACAACCTCCTTGATGTATATGTCAAGAGTAGCGAGAACGAGGATTACCTCCATAGTTCATAGCTTTTGTTGGTGTTGTTCTAATGCCTCCTGTTGTGTTGAGGTATGCAGTTCTTTAGATTTGATCCAGTTTGCGGACGACTGTTAGCTGTTTTGCTCCCCAGGCAATCGCGCCGTACGTTCGCATAGGTCTGATGATGGCAGTGTAGATCCAGGCAGCAGCCCTAGGTGAGATTCCCCAGGTGCGGCCGATGGTTCTACGACACTGCTTATAAGAAATATATGCTTTTTTCAACTCTGTTTTCTAAGTGAGAGTTCCACGTTAACTTACTGTCAAAAGTGACCCCTAAATATTTCACCTCTGAAGAGAAATTAAGTTTTGCAAGCTTCCTTTTTTTCGTGAAAAGAATCATCTCCGTCTTTTTTGGATTTATTGACAGCGAATGGTCTCTGCACCATTGTTTTATGATATTGAGGGCCTCTTGCATTAAAGCGCAGAGTGTGTCCCCGAATCTTCCTGGAGTGTATACATGTTGATTTGGATGCAGTGGATTTCGTGTTATCACCACATCTCTTTTGTATCGTTCACACAGCCTCTCTAAAGTCTTCATTGGAAACGATGTGAGGCTAGTGGGTCGATATACCGATATACTTTTGGAATGGAATGGTCCATTCTTCCTGGTTTTCGTATGAACACGACTTTGACTTTTCTCCAACCCTTAGAAATATACTTCAGTGCCAGTGAGGATCTGAGGATTCCTACCAGGTGCGGCGTTAGGTCACCCAGGCCTCACTGAAGTAGGGCTGGATAAATGCTGTCCGTACCCGTGGATTTAGAAGTGGAGAAGCCTGAGATGGCCCACCTCAGTCTGTTCGCGTCGACGATCTGTCGTGATATACGCCAGTCGTCGTCCGTCGGGTAGTGATTCTCCTCATCCTCCCAGGCTGCCGTATTTGTAGTTCTGGAGGCAGGGAAGTGAGTTGACACCAATAATTGAAGGCTTTCCTTTAGGTTGGCAGTTTTTGTGCCACCCTCTCTGGTTAGTATACCGATATGACGGTGGGGATCTTTTGAGAGGGCTTCTTGGAATCTAGCTGCTTGAGGGAAATCCTCGATTTCCTCGCAGTATATTCTCCATGCTTCTCTTTGTTTTTGTCTAATGACTTTTTATACTCCCTGAAGTGAGACTTGTATAAGTTCCAATCCTTCATGTGAAAAGTTGAGTGAAGAGTGGTTGGAAGAGGTCGATTGTCTGTCGATGGAAGAGTTTGTTAAAGAAGAGCATACGGCGTGTAGATTAAAAGAGGCCAGAAAGCATTTTGTAATAAACTGTCTAGAATGGTCGTGGTCTACAAGTGACTAGAATTGTTATTGAAAGTGACTGAAATGGGAGTGGACGATGATTTGAGGGACTAAGGCGAGATTTAGGGTAAAGGTAAAGGTGGTTTGAATGCATCGGCGAGTTGGCTGGTGAACAAGTCTACAAAGTTACAGGAAAACCGCAGGAAACCCGCAACACCGACGAGTAGATGGGTGATCGATGGATTTAACTGGTATTTCTTTCACACTTGATGGGAGTGAAAGCGAAGTGAGCACGTCTGCCTATATTAATTATAGTGCGTGTGTTTGTAAAAGAACAGGATTGAGTGTCGGAGTGTGTCGGTTAGTATTTCTGGGGAATTTGGAATGGCGTTAGTTATGGTTGTGGATAAGATTTCAATGAGGATTTTGGTATTGGTGGAAGGGTCGTATGAGACTAGAGGTTTTTCCAGTGTAACTGGAGCGGTTTCGTGAAGGTTTTTTTGAGGTTACTAACCTGTTGAGGAAGCGAGGGTGGAATGCAGGGAGAGGACCTCCGCAATTTTTGCATGCTGGGGTGTCAGATTTGGGATATTTCTCTGGGCAGTGGCCAGATAGCACACAGGAGGGGTATGTTTGCAGGATTCGGAGGAATGTCCTGGTTGAGCGCAGTTGATAATGGATGAAAGGGCTTGATGGTAGTAGATTTCGGAGTAGATTATACCTCTGAACATGGAAGTGGGTTCATTGTTTATTTTGTGGTATTGGAAGTTTTGGTTTCCACGAATTTCTTCAAAATATTTTGGGAAATGGTTACGTCTACATTTTTGCTGACTAGGCAGAATGGAAATTGTGAGAGTTTTAGTAGGACGAGGAGGACGCGGATGGAGTGGAGGATATTGAGAGTTATTTTGTGATCGCCGATGGAATATTGAATTTTTTTGAGGAAGGAACCGGATTCTATTTGTGATGGGTTTTTAGTAGGGCGGTTCTATTGAAATTTACTTCAAGGAATGTTATTTGGCCATTTCTGAATTTATTTTTGGGTTGAATATTATTGAGGAAGCTTTCTTACGTTGTGTTTGGGGAATATTGTTGGTACGGGTTGAGGATTACGAATGTGGAGGGTTGGCTTTTCAGACGAAGTTAAAATCATCGTCTGGAATGGAAGATTGTCTAGCGATTGAGAAAGTGCGAGTATGAGATCTTACTGAGGAAGCGTTAGATCTCGGGCAGGATGGGAGGTTAGTGTGTTTATATGTTTGTTGTAGGAGGGTTTGAAGTTTTGAGGATGATGAGTAATTGGAGAGGGATTTGTTGAAAGTTTGTTTATATGCTTCTTCGCTCATTTACCTGACACTCGAAGTGTGAAAGAGTTCTTGTATTTGTTTAATTTGTTCTTGGGCTGGTGTTGTGTAGCGTGTGTTGGAATAAATTTCTTTTTCGAGCTATTGGAAGGTAGAATTGGGAATTCTTGTTGTGGAGTGGTTGGTCTGGCAACAATTTTAAAGCTTCGGCTTATTAGTCTCATTGTGTTTTATATTTACCTGAGGCTAATTGTCATTCCTCCGGCTGGTTAGTTGGCGTGGCGTCAAGTTGGTTAATGGTATCTAAAATGCTACAATTTCATAATCTAAAATGTTTCAAGAGAAACTGTTATGCAATCACACTTTCTAGTACGTTGCGATTCAATGTTGTACTAAACGGGACGACAGAGCGGTATGGGATGGATAATGTCGGCGTTTTTTCGGCGATCGCTCTGTGGGATTTTGTGTAAACAATGACCCAATCTCCTCGAACGTAAAACTTCTGCGAGTATCGTCTTCCTCAAGCAATGGACTGGGATCGCTGATTGTTCTGTTCTGGTTTTAACTATTTTTATTTCAAATAATGTAAATAATACATACAGACGTTAATACTCTTCGAGATTACACTCTCGGCTAAATGTCCAATTAGGACAATTTCAAGTTTTCATGTCAATACATTAGAAAATGCATCTCATCTCGTCACATACTGTATAGAAGAAACAAATTAACATGTTTTTATTCAAAATGTTCACAGTATATGAAATGATTTATAGTTTTTTAATGGCGACTTTCATCCAAGGAATATAGGCAAATATTTACGTGAGGTTCATTTTAGAAAATTGTTTGGTTTGGAGAAATTTGTTGATTTGAGTTCATTCACTGTAATAAAAAATTTCATACGTCCATTTACATTAAATTATAGTAACTCTCGACAGAATCGTTTATATATGGAAATTAACTAATTCTTAGAAACCGTTATGGCCTATAAACCGTAGGTTTGCGTAACACACAAATTTATATGGGTATATCGGGAGTTATCTTGTACTTTTGTTACAATTGTTGAAGGTAATTGACGTAAATATCATTTCTCTGCGACTCTTATTACAATTTATTGATACATCGCATCTCATTATCATCTTATACTCATACACTGCGTCCGAACGAAAAGTACCCGCCCTAAATAACTACGGAGGTAATATATTTCTACAAATTGGTGAAATATGTTGAATTTGATCTAATAGTAGACCCATTTTACCATAATACTTGTATACGTAACGTCACCCGTCTATCATCTACCCTACCGCCTTAAAAAATTTAAATTGCTATGGGAATCGAGTGATACAATTTTTAAAGGATCTTTGAATTCTCTTTACAATGTTCAGGCCCGCCCCGGAGTTAATAGATGTCTGGGCGAGATTTTGATCTGCGCCCCCTTCCATTGGTCGGAAAAACTTGTTCAATGTCCTTAACTGAAATGTTGCGCCTACAAGCCCTGTTTCTCTAAAAGATGTGAGGAAGGATTGAAAATTGTCGAGCAGTTACCTTCTCTTGCAATGTTTAGCTGAGATCCGGCTTCAAAAAGTAGAGTTATACAGGGCGATTTTTTTTAACTGCGGCCAAAGGTAATTGCATATTAAAAATTTTACCCCAAGTTAACTTATGTTCTCTTCCAGATTAGCGGTCGTTAAGAGTTTGAAAAAACCTGAATAAATGTGTCTAAATTAAGTCGGCTAAATTGAAAAAAATATTTGTCAAAACTGACAGATACCCAACTTTTGGTTACTGTAATGTTAAATTTTTAAAATTACATAAAATGATTTGTGATACCATTGAATAACGAAGGTATTTTCTTGTTTCTAACAATCATTTTGATGGCTTAGAAAAGGTGTCAGTCAATTACTTCCTATTATTAACTGGTAAAATCATAAAGTGCTTGTTATATCATAGAAACTGTTATTAATTAAAATTATTACAATGATTTCTTGAACTGATTTTGTTGGATGATTTTGATTTCTCGTTGCATTTCAATAACATATTTCCGTCCTATTGATATTGGTATTCTTTCACGTGCCTATCATTAATTTCAGAGTGCAATAAAACATTGGGTCTTGAAACATGGAACTAGTCAATTTTTATTTTATTGATGACAAAGCACAAAACATAAAAAATAATAAATCAACACAACCAATTGAAGACTTATCAAAAAAAAGGATTTTCTCTTGCTCAAATAAGTCTGTTTTGTTTATTTACTTCACCATTGAGGATAAAGCTTATTCATGATATTCCGTTTATCGTTAATTCCATCCATCCAAAGCACACATAATTTCCATCTATGGTAAGTAATCCCGTAGCAATAATTTCTGCACATTTTTCACTTCGTAAGACTTAAACTTTTTATTTTTCATTGCTTTACGCCCACTAGTTTTTAAAACTTGAAATGCGTCTGCCATCCTAGCCAGAATGTTCGTATATTCATCTTCAACCGCCAAGCAGAGATTCAGTATTACATCTTCTGTTACTACATTAGAATTTCTTTTCCTTTTTTTGCACATATTCTAAGCAACCCGTAGTCCGAAAAGTGTTGTAGAATTTCGTAACTGTGATTTTTCTCGGAAAAGGACGACCCGGATATGCAGTAGCTATATTTCATACGATTTCCATTTTTGGGTAGCCTAGACGCTCAATGTTATTTTCATCAGTACTTTTCTGTCAACATAGGTAGCGACACGATTAGGAAAAAGCATGTTTGGCAATTGTGTTAACATTTGCTGTACAAAAGAAGAAATCAAAATGAAAACCGGTTTGGATGATGTTAATATTCTGGATGAAATTAAAGTTAAAAATACCAGTGATTAGTTAAATTATTATCGAATGTCCGAAAAATTAATCAATCAGCTCCAGATACAATCACGAGACGCTCATTTCCTCCAAAGGAAAGATTAGCAGTTACTTTGTGATTCATGGCAACTGGAAGAACTTCCAGGACGAATTGTTAAATGAACTCTCTTAAAGCACATTTTTATCAGTAATTATAGCGCTTTCATTAACGTTTCCGTTATCCATGTTACAAAGACAATGATACAACTTCAGGGATAAAACTTCACCAAAGATAGAAGTAAACTGTTTTCGACACGGTCAGTATTAATGACAATACTATCCCCACTTTTAAGTATTGATGGAATTACCGATCATTCTTCAGTATCCTACTTCATTACTCCAATATTCTGTTTAAACATTCAATAATACTGCCAGTATTTAAAATATTGACAGTATAATTAATCGTCTAAACTTCGTTTTCGCTGGAACGAGTATAAACGTCTCAGAAGAGGAAATTGCTGCACTGACTTTACCATTTTAGAGTTTTGCGGTAATCTCGTTGTTGAAACCACACGTTCAAAAATTTGTATTTTTATGTATAGTGTTCAGAACACGTCCGAACAATTATTATATTTAAAATTCAATAGGCCGGGCTTGTCTCTACGCAACTTGTTTTAGTTTGATAAATAAATAAATGTCAGTGTCAACCAATTTTTCCAACCAGAATGGTCTCCCAGTTAAGATCTGAATGTTTAAGTTTTTACAGAAATTAATACATTCCGTCTTTCCTGTATAAGTGCATTTTTTTGTATAGAGTTAAAATTCATGATAAGTTAATTTTCATAGTGTTATAGTGTTTTGGAAACTAGGGATAAAAAAGTAGGATTGTTCTTCTATTCTTAGATCATACCATCCATTGTTTCATCTGTATATGTTTCTGACGTCAGTTAAAGTTTATTAAATATTACTGGATTGTTGACGAGATTACAGTGTATTTATTTTTGCCCAGAACCGGCTACTACGAAGACGCAGTCCGCTAATCGAAGGACGATTTCTCCAAACTGTGCTATGGTAAAACGGCCGTAACACTCGTGATTTAATAAGGGCCAAATGGCAGGACAAGGTTCATTCATTCCCTGGTATTTGAAACGACGTATCACCCACCGGTCACCGGATTAACTCACAGGGCAGGGGTCACCTGGGCTTATAAAACCGGAGATACCAAGAAGGAAAAATCTTTTTCCGCCTACCTCTATACAAAGTATACATCTGCCGTCCTAAGAAAAAACGCAGTAAGTGCAAAAAAGTCGAAAATCAGTTTTTTATCTACACCTATGTATTCGAACGCGCTGAATTCGAATATGCAAGAAAAAATGCAGTATATACAATGATTGCTGGGATATCGTCGTGGAATTTATCACAGTGGGTTCAGGAATCGTTCCTTTTGTACCTCAAAATATAGTATCTGCATCTGAGTAAGAAAGAAAGCAGTATCTGAAAGTAGACACTGTGTTTTAACTTACAATTCGTAGATAATACATTTTAACTTATTGTCTTAAGTGTACGGACAAGAATCAACAAGTAGATTATCTCAACTCACTGAGCTTAGCTCAGTTGTCTCCGTTGTTTCCAGAGAGTAGGTTCATTTGTACGCCCAAATGTTTGGAAGTAGATCAACAAAAATAATGGCGATGGTGCGCAATAAAGAATTACAGAAAGTGTTGCAGCAGCAAGCAGAGGCATTACCAGAAATAGAAATGGCTAATCAGGAAATAGACTGTTTGCAGAGAACTGAAAATATCGGAAGTGGGAATGTTCTTTTTCCTAAAACTAGTGCAGGACGGAGTAAACTGGCAAAAATACCAGTTCTTATTCAAGAACTTGTTCAATTATATGCTCATGAAAGTATTCTCATTATGCCAGAACTAGCGTTTGAAAGTCACAAAGAAATAGACGACATACCACTTATATTTCAAGAAGATCTTGAAAACGAGAAGTGTACTATTATAGATTTTGTCAGCCTAGCAGAAGGTTGGTAATATTCTTCACATATTACCAAGGTAACTAATTAACGAAATATCACCATTTCCAGACTCAAATCAGCAGTTATCACAATTGGAAGAAGTATTGCTCGAAGAAGAATCAAGAGAAGAACTAATCCAGATATCACAAGCAGAAATACAAGAAACAACTGTCAAATGAAAGAGGTTAGTATAAGTTGCAATATTCAGAGTATTAATTAGCTCATACTATAATAATGTTTCAGAGTATACAAAGAAAGGAGCAGTGAGAAAAAAATGGAACGGCCCAAAATTGAAAAATTACAGGAAAAACGATTGAAATTGCAAGAAAATCATAGAGTTTTAGAAGGATGTAATATCGATAAGTGTAAATTGAAATGTGACAAGCTTGATGATGAGCAAATGTGTAAAATCAATAGCGTGTACTGGAAGTTAAACTGGGAACAACAGAAATCTTTCATTCTACATCACTGTTCGAGAAATACTGTCAAACGCAGAACGATCAAAACAGAATATCTCAACGAAATGTAACTATACAATATCATCTCCATAGTAAAGAAGGTACAAAGCGGAACGTTTGTAAACAATTTTTTTTGACGACTCTCGGTTACAAACCCAAGAACGACGGCATTGTTTTCCGTGCTTTATCAACAGTTGCGAGGTCTTCAAGCATCCCTGCACCCGATCGGTGTGGGCATCATCCCAATAAAGCTAAAATTGACAGAGATCAAACACATTTGCACATTGAGTCCTTCCATCCGGAAACCTCTCATTATAGGAGGGAACACATGCTCCCAACGCTAGATACCTACCGGATGACGTCACAATTAACTTCATGTTCAGCGGTTTTTGTCGTAAGTACCCGAATACAAAAATTCCATATGAACTATACCGTAAAGTAGTGGGCGAAATGATCATTCATTTCACAAAACTTGGTCACGCACAGTGTGAACATTGTGAGACGTTTCGTTTACACAATTCAGAACATACCAAGAACAATTTAGACAGAAAATGTGAAATATGCAGTGAATGGTTCGCACATAATTCCAAAGTTGTAGAAAGTAAAGAAAAAAACATGCAGATACGATATTTGATGAAAACACCCAGCTGACTTACAGAAGATTATTATGTTACCTCATATGGATATGTTCAAGGCAGTTATTTTTATCAGACGCCTCACATCTTACAACGAAAGTTTTGTACCGGTGGGAAGAGTGGAGAAATCTCGATAACCATTCGCAGTTTTGTGGCACGAAGTAATAACTTCTCGAAAAAAGGAGGATATTATAAGCACCTTTTACCAATTCTTCTTGCATAATAGGAATACCAAGAATATAATCATTTGGCTAGATAATTGTTCCGCTCAGAACAAAAACTGGTGTATGCTCAGTTTTTTTGTGCATATTGTGAATTCTAGCATGGTGTCACTTGAAAGTTTGGAAGTTAATTATTTCGAACCAGGACACACTTTCATGAGTGCCGACAGCTTTCACCACCAAGTAGAATTAAGTTTAAAAAAGAAAAATAAAACATATGATTTCCTGGACTTTGTAGATTCAGTTTCAAAATCAAATTCAGGAGAAGTTGATGTAAAATCCATGCAGATCAACGATTTTTTCCAATGGAAAGACCATCATTCCGTGGCAAAGACTAATGATACAAAATTCAATAATCCTAAGCCATATTTGAGTGATATTGTACAGATCCACGCAGAGCGAGGAAAGTTCACATAGAAGTACAAAACAGATTTCGGCTCCGAAACAGAACTTGAGCGGAATTTCATCAAAAACGCTTCAATGAAAACGATTGGTACTGAACCCACTGCTCTGAGTGTGGAAGACGGCATCGAGAAAAGGAGGCTTTATTGAAAGTAGTGGGACCATTGATGGACAAAACTCGTTTACAGTTCTGGAAAAATCTCCCAGTCAAAAAACGAAACTAATTGTACTCAAAATACTCATCTATTTATTCTTACAGTTGATATTTCGTATCCATTATTATTTTATATGTTACCTATTGATAATTCATTCCGTTTGTTTTTATTTACCAATGCGGCATTGCAGTTGTGATCTCAGTTTGTGAATAGTAAGAAACGTTGAATAGAGAATTATTAAAGACACATACTGTTTCATGATTATCAAGATATGAGTTTTTTTCATAAGTTAAAATACAGTAAGTAGTTACTTACTACGTTTTATTTTATGGAAATGGGTCAACCTAGTGTTCATAATAACAGTAATTGATATATTTTTTGAAATATTCTTCGAATTGTTTCAAAATTCATAAAACATGAAACTGGAACAATAATACTCAGTTGAACTGAAACTCATGAATATATCTTGAATTGAACGACCTCAAATGGTCTTCCAATTTGTGTATGTGCTTAACTGCCATTTCACTTTTTTGTACTTACTGCGTTTTTCCTTGGCACGGCAGACATTTCCTGGCCTCATTGTAGGGAACCAAGTCGTACTTTTCCTCCCTAGGGAGGAAAAGTACTTTTACTCCCTAGGGAGGAAAAGTAGAAGTGACGTCATAGTTCGTTATCAATGAAATAATCTGCACAATTCCGAGACTAAAGTCGTCACTCTAGTCTCACATGTTAGAATCTATGTTAGATATATAGGAACAGTTAAAATGCTAAGGGATTTGAAGTACAAATAAAAACGTACACCCCCGATGCCTAGCCAAGAATTTTAGAAGTCCGTCCTCGATGCTCAGGCAAAATTCATAAAAGTCCATCCTCGATACCTAGCCAAGCATTTTAAAAGTCCATCCTCGATGCCCAGCGAAGTTTCGTAAAATAAGTAGTATTTATTAATTTTATTTGTTAGTTTCATAAATAAATTATTGAAAATGTCTGAGGGAGGCGAAAAAATATATGTATAACATGGGTGTAAAGTGCCTTTTCCTCCCTCGAATGATTACTATAATCCGCTACGCGTCCTAACCCACTTTTCCGCACACATTTTAGTTTAGAAAGTGCACAGGTCACGTTTTTAGACGATCCTCGGAAACGTTTGTAACAGATTCAGGCGAAGGGATAACCAACATAAAACGTCTTGGAGGCTGGAAGTCAACTGCTGTTGCTGAGAGTTATTTGGAGGACTCCGTAGAACAGAAGAAAACCACCTCGAATAAAATTCTATCATGTACTGGCAACTTGCAACCGGTGCCGTCTCCGTCATCTTCATGCACTTTGCAATCTACGAGTGTTACTCTCAACAGCCAGTTACCACCAACTAACTATTCTGGACCGGCTATTCTGACGCATTTGTAGAATGCTACAAATTCTGTTTTCAACATTAATATTAATAATAATTAGTAGATTTTCATGGAATGTTTTGTATGTTAAAATAAAATATATATTTTCAATGTGCTTTTTGGATCTTTATGCGGTCGTAGAAAAAATAATGTTCCTAATTCATGCGTAAAGTGTCTTTCCCGCCCCTGACTGCTTGCCTGAACTCGTCTTCGCGTCGATCGGGTCAACGGCAGCCGCGTGCGGGAAAGTATCACTTTCCGCACTTGTAAGGAAAATAACTATAATATGCGTCGACTGAGACTGAGCTTCTGATGCTGTTGTAGGATCTTCAACACTGTCTGAAAGTTATATCAGTGCTTGCATAACTTCAGCGTACTCATAGCTTAGATTGATGAAATCCTTGCTTTCCAGCTAGTTTCACAAACTTCTTTTATGAATAATGATTGAACATATTTACTGATTATGCAGTAACGTTTTATTCCCCTGCGAAAATCGTTTACATTTTATTTATTCCAAACAGTAGACTTGACTTGACACAAGACTTCGCACCGGAAGAGTACTGCAAGATTCAAATTGTGACTAGTACACGGTGTAAATGAAGCCCTGGGATACTGCTTTGAGAATCTTGTATGAACACCTTTCTTTATATCATCCATACTATCCCCGTTATCATAAGCTTGTACGCAACAGTCATTTCATGTCTAAGTGACAATTTTCGATTTCTTCGAACAACAGCTATCAGAGAGTTTCCCCAGTTGACTCTTTTGCAGCGTTATAGCCAATAAAACTATTTTCGACGGCTATATCACCACTTGTTTCGTTTTTTGTGTGATATAGTGGATTGTAAGTGATATCTTGTCTTCATGACTTATATTTGGTGTGCTCTCAAAAATTATAAAAAAATACTTGCTTTGCTTCATGTCCCAAAAGACATATGATCTCATTAACCTTCCATTACTCGCGCCAAATTTTGGTACTTAATAACTCGCGCACGGTCTAGGAGACCGGGTAATGAATTAAGTAATTTCTGAGCTTACTTATTACTTTGTGAAGGATTTTAGGGTTATTTCATCATTTTGGGACAGAATAAAAGTCCTTTATTAGGTTAGTTACAAAAAATATATTAGGCAAAAAAGCAGAACTGAGAAATTGCATAACATAAAGATAACAAAAAAAATTAACTTATATTTTCATAACACGCATTACACATAGGACGAATATGTTCTAAACACAGATATTTTGCACAATTTTGACAAAAGTACTTCGTCTTTCTGTTTTTCTGCCAGGTACAGACTGCACAGCGGCCGACGGTTCCAGGGGTTCTTACTGGGGGCTCATCTCCAGCTGGGACTCCACACACTTCTTGTAACCTGCTTCTTAGGCTCCTTGGCAAATTGGCAGATATAGCTCTTTCTTTTTGATAATCATACAAGAGGGCCATGGAGAGCTTAAGAAGAAATTCCTTTCGAGGCGTTGTTGAATCGGGATTGTTTCCATTATAAATGACAAATGCATGTATCCCAGCTACGTTCAGCATGCTATAAAAGGGGACCATTGGCCTTCGTCTGGTACCACGAGCACAATTATATTGAGCACACAATTTATCGACCATGTCGACCCCTCCTTTGGTGTCATTATAAGTCATTATCATTTCTGGCTTATTCGTACGAGGGTCAATGTCATCTCCAAAATGCATTGTTAAAATGAGAAGTACATTTTTACCTTTTTTTGGAATAAATGAAACCAGTGTTGTATTGTTGCAAAACCCAAACATTGAGGAACCGCTCAGTCGGCCTGTATTCTGTACAAATTCCAAAGGAAGCTGTCTCTTGTTCTTTCGAATGGTTCCTAGAAGGGTTAATTTCCTTTCTTTTAGACTTTCCGCAAGTTCCATACTGGTAAACCAGTTATCTGTGGTGACGTTTCTATTCGTACCATAGATATGTTGAGAAAGTCTTTCTACTACTGATTTAGCAGTCGTTTCTTTTTGAAACGGGCCTTCTGGCTGCTTACCCACATAAACTTCCATGTGACTGGTGTAAAACATATGAGAATCAGAGAGTGCAAAAATTTTTATGCCATACTTATTTGGCTTGTTGGGTATATATTGCCTAAAGCTACAATTACCTCTAAATGCTTCAAGCTTTTCGTCTATGGTTACATGCGCGGAATGTGAGTAACACTTTTTTTGGTTATCGTTAAATTTTTCAAACAAAAGTCTGATCGGTGCCAATTTATCCATTTGGACCCTTTCTTGTCTTGTATTTATATCGTCAAAACGAAGGCATCTCATCAGGAATTGGAATCGTATTCTATTCATTCCCAGGCGAAAAGCTTCAACGCCACTACCATCTGTTCTCCAAAGGTCGCCCAGATTCATATGATTAGCTTTTCTGACTCCAGCAAGATATAGGATGCCAATTAGTGCTTTTATTTCTATGAGATTAGTAGTTCTCACGTCTCTTTCCCTCGAAAAGTTTTGAGCGATGCTATTAATTTTTATATTGGTGCAATCTACAATGATATTCAGCATTTCTTCGTCAAACAAGCACAGCCAAATATCGAGAGGAGACTTTTTGGATTTTGCGTAAGCTTTCACCCCTGGCAATTGCAAAACAATATTTGCACTAAGTGTTCTAATATTTTTTGGTGGAAAATGTTTTTTCCACTGTGTTACCTTGTCTTTTCCTATAAATACTGCATCTCTGGTAACAGGAACAGGTACATAGTCACCTCCACCATCCTCAAATTCTTGCTCAGTGTCACTGTTTTCTGATCTCTGTTCTATGCTATCTCCCTCATCATCTTGCTCATCATCATCATCATTTCCATAATCTTCATCAGTTTCAACTTCTTCAAACAATCTCAAAAGTCTTGCTTGCTCCGTTTTGTAGTTCATATCTATAATAAAAATAGAAAATTGATTTCCAAAAAATTACAACCAAGAAAACACACGTTTCTATATGCAACGAGATATTTCAACTATTATTTCATGACACACCTTATATTAGCATTATAGTATCAGAAATTTTCGTAAAAAAATGTAGAAAAGTCTAAAAAACTTACCGGTATTATTTATGAAATCTTTTCAGCGACAGTTAAAATTAGTTACTCAAATACTCGCACCCGGTCTACTACACCGTGTTAAAGCACCACTTCCGTAAAACACTTTCTATCAACTAATAAATGAGTGGGATGTTCGTTGAGTATGTACTGGAAAGGTACATGGAGGGGGAACGATGCTTAGCCAATGAAGTCGTAATTACGTCATATTGAATATTGGACCGGTCTGAGAGACCGTGCGCGAGTAATGGAAGGTTAAGGAACTATTTCATTTGGGAGGAACTCTTCGCAAGTGATCAGACGCAACACCGTTAAATTATCCAATTAGTTCAATTAGGCCCAAGTAATCGCCATAATCCTTGTTTAATTTTGAGGATGGCTCTCGAACAGCGATGTTTTCTCCGTCAAATGAAGACTATGGCTACAATGCCTTATAATACCTCCTGCCATCTTTCAGTCTCGCTCCTAATTTGAGCAATTAGCTCGTTATTAATTGAAACATTCTTTTTTATCCGTAACTCGGCTTCAAGCCAGATAGTTATATATTTGAAATGTTTTGGCGAGGTTTCATGTAAACGAAGTCGTTCTGCTAGGTGTTTTCAATTGTTGAAACCTGACCTAATATCGTTTGGTGTTTTCAATTATAATCTATGAATAGAAAGAGATATAGCGCGAACTTTATAGTTTCGGCTCATCCTTTGATTTAAATACTGTCATGGCACAGTCAATATTATAATTTGAAATGCTTATTAGAGGATAGGTAAAGAAGACTACATAAAATGCGTAGCAGGAAAGGAAACTATATACGAAAAAACAAATAACAATGGGCAGCGACTGTGTAACCTCGCAGCAAGCACGAATATGTACATAAGTAGCACAACATTTCCACATCCAAAAAAACATAAAATGACATGGATGTCGCTTGATAACAAAGCAACATCTCAAATAGACCATATATTAGTTAATAGGAGAAAACAAACATCAATAAAGGACGAGAACATACAGAGGAGCATGTGCAGACTCCGATCACTTTCTTGTTATTGCCAAAAGAAAACAAAATTTAAAAAAAAAACAACGAAGGACCGAAATGCATTAGATGGAACATAACAAAGCTAAGTGAAGAGAAAGTAAGGAAAGAATATGAAACACAGATAGAAGAATTACTAAGCAAAATAGTGAAAAAGGAAGACACGTTAACGCACAATGGGAAGCTATAAAAAAATCCATTCATATAACCACGGAAAAGCACATAGGCAAAATGGATAGAGATGAAAGAAAAGAGTGGTACAATGATAGTTACCGTGTAGCAGTAGAAAAAAAGGAAAAAAGACAAAAATGGATAAGAACAAACGAAATGAAGCAAAAGCAAGAATACATAAAAAGCAGAAATGAATGTAACAAGATGATAAGAAAATCGAAGCGAGAATGGATGGATAACAATATAAAGGAAATATAACAATAAAGAAAGAATTGTAATACCAAGAAATTTTATAAAAATATAAATGAACAAAGCCGAACCTATAAGGGCAAAACGAAATGTATAAAAAACCAATATGGCAAAGTCATTGAAGAAGAAAATGAATACAAACAAATATGGATGGATCACTTTAGGACTTTACTAGTAGAAGATTCAGATATTGAAGAAGACATTGAAGAAATATCACAAGAAAAATATTGGAAGAACCTACGAGAGCAGAGATTATGGAGATTATTAACAACAGCCGAAACGGGAAAGCTTCTGGAAAAGATAACATAAATATGGAACTGATAAAGTACGGAGGTGAGAAGCTTCAAGATATAGTATACCAGAAATAGGCCAGATAATTACAATCTACAAAAAAGGTGAACAGCATGAATGCCAAAACTATAGAGGTATAACAAAACTGAATAATGCTTATAAAATACTAATAGCTACAATAAACAGAAGGCTTAGAGACACTATAGGAAATACTATTGGACGATATCAGTGTGGATTCGTAAAAGGAAGATCAGCGGTGGATGCTATATATATACAAGCAGATAATGGAAAAAGCATATGAACATCAAATAGAACTGGGAATGTTATTTGTAGACTTTCGGCAAGCTTACGATTCAATACATAGAGGCAAACTTTTGTCTGCTTTGAAAGAACTAGGCATCAATGATAAATTAAGAAGGTTAATCAAGATGACTATGGAAAACTCAAGGGCTACAATAAAAACACAAGGAGGAGAAACTGATGAAATATACATAAATACGGGTGTCAGACAAGGTGATTCGCTATCTGCAACATTATTTAACCTAACACTTGAATATGCAATGAAACGAATACAAAAAAGCAATCTCAGGACGAGCGGAAAACAGATAATTGCCTATGCGGACGTTGTAGTAATCATATCAAAGACAAGAGAGATTCTGGAAAACACAATAAGGGAAATCACAAGTGTAGGAAGTAGGATGGGATTAGAAATTATTGCAGATAAAACAAAAATAATCATTTTTGGTAAAATGAATCAAACCAGTGCAATAAAGGGGTGCAAATAGGGCTTACCATGCCAATAAAAAACTCTCAAAAAGCAAATTACTCTCAAGACAAACCAAAATCAATATTTATAAAGTGCTAATAAGACCCATCCTGTTGTATGCTGCTGAAACAATGACACTGACTAAAAAGGAAGAAAAAGACTTGAGAATAATAGAAAGAAAGATAATGAGAACAATATTGAGACCAATCAAAATGAGAGATAAACGAGTACAGACAAAGAATGAACTATGAAACTGAGCAAGAACTGGGAGGAGAGGACAAAGTAAGGAAAATAAAAAGGCAAAGAATGAAATGGCTGGGACACATATATAGAGCAGAAGAACAAGAAATAACACTGCAAATGACACAATGGGATCCTGGGGAAAGAAAACGTAGGGGTAGACCTAGAATAAAATGGCTGGAACAGGTGAAGGAAGATATGACAAGAGCCGGAATTGGAGGATGGAAGGACAAAGTTAAGGATAGTAAACTATGGAGAGCATTGACAGAGAAACTCTAAAAGTGAAAACGGGGATTGATCCACCCCAAAAAAAATGGATCTAGAAAGCGTGAAGCGGCGAAACCCCAGCAGGGTAATCGAGCCATTATATATATAAATATATGTATATATATATATATATATATATATATATATATATATATATATACTAGACGATATATTCATTTTACAATATAATTTCAACTAACAATCGTTAAAATGTATTTAATAATTTTATAATTAATTAATACATCTTAAACAAACCGCAAGACAATTAACACTACCTTATATCCCGTTTCAATAACAAGAATTAGTAATATAATTTACAAATAATTTATTACATTTCCCATATTTCACTGGACTCTAAGTATATTTTGAGATACGAATTTTTTCAAACATAGCAGGAGGCCCCGAGCGATAAGCGACGCTCACTATTTAGTTGGTAGGCTAGCATCAAGAGAGAGTGTAGTATGTAAGTGGTATTGGTGAAAGTAAACAAAATATTAATACCTTTCAGAGTCCAGCTCCGCAACATAACTTAAAGGGGATATACTATTACATTTCTGCACTATATATTTTACGCGTACTAAACCAGTATAGAACGACTTATTTTTTTGAACGGTCATTGAAATTTAATTTGTACAATTCTTTCCCATGAAATATTCGCGATCCACTAACACGGGGGCGATATCTTTTCTACTTTTCACAATAATTCCCATTAATCTCCATATAATGATATAATCTCTTTTCAAATGCTTGGCAAACATTTCGAACACATCTGGAGTCAATAAACGGCATTCTCGAATGCTTCTGTGACGTATATCGGTAAATCTTATAGAGGTTCATGTTGTGTTGCAAATACCTTCGACTTGAAATGATCCCAGAGAAAGAAATCTGAAAGGTTTAAATAGGGAGCATTTTAGGGTCACGTGTAACGTGATTACTTATTTTGTTATGCACATAACTCCAGAAATATTACTGTAGTTGACACATCTATTTTTCAATTTAATTTTTAATATTATTTTGAAGTTATCTGGCATTGTTTAATCATTCATTATTTTTAATTAGATTCGAAGTTCATTTTAAACGTGGAAATTGTTCAGCATTCCGATTGTAGAGCGGTATCCGGTGGCAATGCGCCAGCATAATTCCCCCAGCATGCCAGTAATATGGGAGTATGTTTGAATTTTGTGCTCACTTGGAAATTAAATGATATACCTAACTGAAATCACAGAACAATAAAACTCACCGTTTGAAATTAGTTATTATTTTAATCCATTTGAAGAAATAACCAGATTAAGATAGGAAGAAACCGTAATATGTGTGTATACGTTAAGATTGCTGAACAAACGTATCTGACACTAAAAGAGATGGGATTTCATTCTATATAATTTATAGCCCATATAGGGTTCGTCAATTTCTGTATTATCACTTTCCTAGTGGATGTACTGGAAGAAGAGGATCTGTGGAGTGGCCAGCCTAGTCACACGATTTGAATCCTTGAGATTTCTTTCTCTGGGGTCATTTGAAATAGAAGTTACTTGAAACACAAGCTGAATCTCTAGAATATTTACGTCAAAGAATATTTCGTACCAATGTATGGAAGTCAATGGACATCATTTTGAGCAATATAAACGACATTTTGAATTATAAATTTCGTGCTTTCATTTTTTAAATTGAAAATTATCAAAATAATTATTTCCTCAAACCCGTTGATAAATGTTATATAAGAATTATAGACGATTGTAAAGAGAGTTATAAAATATTTTATATAGGTATCACTCGACCCCCTTGCAATTTAAATTTTTACGGGGGTGGCTGTGATAGGGTGACTTTATGTGTACAAATATAATAGGGAAACGTGTCCCCCTTGAAATTAAGGTCGACGAATTCCACAATTTTTTTAGAAAATTATTAATTCGCAGTTAAATTAACTGTCTCGACCCTCCATTCGTGGAATCTATCCATATCACTGCTTTAAATCAAACTTACTGTTTCTGGATAAGTCCACAATATATTGAAAAAATGTTGAAAACTCTAAGATATTGACAATGGTTCCGTAGCTACGGACCCGTCCGTAGTGCATAAAATTACCAATTATATGATTGTGTATGGATCAGGGCATCTCAGAGATGAGCACTATATTCATTTCCAGCTCATCAGAGCCCGTACTACGGGTTCTATAAATCTAGATAGAGGTATACAACACTCCAAGATATTTCGTTTTGACTTTGATCAAAACCCACAGCAGGTAGTCGATAATACAATACATTGAGGAATTCATAAATTTTTAATACTCAATCCTCAAGTTTACTGTTTTAAATAAAACTAACTGTTTCTAAATAATTCCACAATATATTGAAAACAATGTTAAAAATTCTATGAAATTTTACAATTGTTTTCATATTGAATATCATCGTCAGAGTGACAGAAGCTACATTTCAATTGATGCATACCTGATGTTTGATAATTATTTTTGGCTAGACCAAGGAGTGACTTACCTTGTGATTGACTCAATATATGTTAATAGAAAAAAGAAGAAGATATGATATTACAAATACTAAACCTTCGATATTAGCCCTATGGGGATATCCTGGAAATGAATAAATGGTGTCAAGTAGATGTTTTGCGTAGTGGGATTTATCTGTTTGTTTTAATTTGTATATTCGTAAGTGTTCACCGTATCGGATTTCAAAATTTCTAAAGGGTTGACTCAAAAAGACAGCGTTACATTAAAATTTTTGGGAATTTTTGGAGAAATTTCGCTTTGTTAGCACGGTATAGCCTTCGGAGTGTACACAAGTGACCAATTTAATGATTGGATAATATTCAGGGGGTCTCATAGATGAACCCTATTGATTTTCAACCCACCAGAGCCAGTACCAGGTATCCTATAAATCTAGATATACCACATTTTTGGAAATTCCGGTTAGTTAGTTACCACTACAGCTTCTGGAATGCGGAGAAAATAGTTTTAGTCTTCAAAACCGTTTATTTTTCAGCCGCTGGAGTAATCTTCCAATTTAAAACTATCTTAATTTTACCGGGTCATCATTTTCTTGTGGTTTCCGTTCATGAGTAAGTAATAATTCGTCGGATAATAACTGCATATATATATATATATATATATATAAAATAACGCGATTTACACTGAACAATTTCCTTATCGCGTTTCATCTAATATCAATTAGTATATAATAACAGTACATTACTAACATCTCATCTTTAATATTCCAGTAAATTATACGTATAAATGGAATCTTTCAATTTTTCTAGCATTCATTGTCCATTCTGATCCGACAGACATGAATAATTACTTCAACTCAGTAGAGTAGCATTCGTATATTCAATATATATACATATATAGACGAAAGTAGTTCGTTGCCGAAACTAGTTAGGGTAACTTTTTTATTGGGGAATGCGGCAATGTGAGAAAGAAAACTCTGTTTAGTTAATCCTAAGCTTTCGATAATTTATTATTATCATTATCAAAGAATCTACAAAATAAATATCATATAAATTTAAAATATGTTTCAAAGTAAAAATATTTTTCACTTACACTAATTGAGGTTGTTCACAATAATATAATATCTATTTATATGAAGAAACATCATTGTACAATTTTAGCGTGAAAATATTTAAATTGGCATGTTATCAAATTGATGACAATTTGTGACAAGTTGATGTTGTCATAGAAAACATTTATATATATATATATATATATATATATATATCCAGTACATAGTATAGGATATAATAAAATGTTTACTATACTCTTATTATATTTAAATGAAATATAAGTAAATCAATAAATAGAATTCTCCTCTATAACGCCTTGATTTCCATTATTATATTTTTTGTCGAATGATAATAAATAACTATAAATTGAATTTAGATTCTGAATATCAGCTCTTTTATTTAAACAATTATTCTCTTGAGCAATGAATGTCATTTCCAGGAAAATCCTTTTAGAGTAATTGTCTTCTTTACACAACATTTTGAAGTTTTTATAATCAATTATATGTTTTGTTGAGAAAACGTGTTCTGCTAATGCTGAACGTTCTGGGTATAATCTTGAATCACTCTTATGTAGAGCTCGCTTAGTAATTTTTTGAGAAGTCTGACCCACATATACAGATTCGCATGTAGAGCATGTTAATCTATATACAACATTAGAACGTTCAGTATAAGGATCAATTTCTTTCAATTTCTTTCAATTTACTAAAAACACGATTAATTGTCAGAACATTTTTATTTGCAAAAAAGTTACCCTATACATATATATATATATATATATATATATATATATATATATATATATATATATATATATATATATATAATTCGTATTAGGAGCTGTTTATTTCACAATTTAGAAATATTTGTGAGGATGCAGCAATTGGCTTGGAAATTAAACTCCTATTTTAATTTAGTGAAAGCTTTCGTAATAGTTTTATTACTTCGTCAGTCACGCTAAAATACAATGTATAACTAAAAATGAAAAATCAAAAAATGGGTACTTACATTAAACGAGTAAAAAATATGAATTAAAATTCAGAAAAACAGTGTAAAAATATTGATATATGCTTGAGACTTTTCAAAAATTATTGTCAATATGAAATTGACAAATGGATGATATAACAGAAATGTTCGTTAAAATTATTGTAAAAGGTTGAACTAAGATATTGATGAAAAATTATTATTAGATCTGTGATTCTTTTTATTTAATTTTGTCTCAATGTCCAGAATATTAGAGTAAATAATGTTTAAATTTTGAAAATCACTTTTCTTGTTTAATCTATTTGTTTCATTTTTTATATAAACCATTCCTAAAAAACATCTTTTTAAACAATATATTTTCTTTGGTTGAAATAGGAATGTTATTGAAATCTATGGAATGTCCTGTTACATTAACGTGCTGTGACAAAGCACAAGCATTCGGTCTTAAAAGAATATCGCTCTTATGTGAAGTAATTCGGGATTTTAAATTTCTTGAGGTCTCACCAACATATTTTTTATCACATTCTTGACAACTGATTATATAGACAACTCCAGTCTGATCAAGTATAGGTGTTCTATCTTTTAATTTTGTGAATAATGAGTTAACAGTTTTAATAAGTTTATTAGCCAGAACTATGTCTTTTTCTTCTTTTAATACATTGTTAATTTTGGGAGTGAGTTCTTTTATGTATGGGAATGATCGAAATTTTTTGATAATATTTTCTTGAGAGTTTTCATTATCATTTATATTATTTGTCGAAGATATTAATTTTTTAAAGTAGTCGTTTCGGGTAGGAATTTTCAATGAGTAAATTAAATAATTCCTTGAAATTTTTCATTTTCAAAGTTCTATGACATATTTTGTCTATTCTATTATTCATCCCGAGTACTAAATTAATTTTGGTTCTTTCCAGATGATAGGAGAAATAGTTCATATATCTCCCAGAACTTGTAGGTTTGATATACCAGTCAAAAATTATTTTATTTTCTGGTGTTCTTGGTGTTCTTATGAGTTTTGTATCTGAAAATGGAACACTTCTTTCAGTTTCGGTTTCAATTGTAAATTGAATATATCTGTTATAATTATTAAAAGAATTAAGAATCTCACTTTCTTCACCTTTGGGTATCGCACAAATAATATCGTCTACATATTTTTTAAAAAAAGGAATTTCAAAAGGTAATTTAGGTATACAATAATTCATTAAGTCATCCATAACATATTGAGCAAGAATAGGTGATATTTTTGATCCCATGGGAGTTCCGAAAATCTGTTTATAAAATTTTTCATTAAGTGAGAAAAAAGTATTATTAAAAATGAATTTAATTATCTTAATGAAATTATCTTTATCCAATATTATCACTAAGACCTATTATTGCATCTATTGATGCACCTACTGATAAATTAACATCTTTCCTCACAGATATACTTACCAAAGCATATAACGTAGATAATGAATATTATATTGAAGATTCTTTCAAATTTTCAGAAATAATGATTCCCAATTACCGTCAAACTACGTTATTATAAGTCTTGATGTCGTTTCACTTTTCACTAACATCTCTGAGGAATTAGTAATCAATAGTGTCATCAATAATTGGAACTCTATCAAAGATCATTGTTCTCTGGATAAAGATAATTGCATTAAGATAATTAGATTCATTTTTAATAATACTTTTTTCTCACTTAATGAAAAATTTTATAAACAGATTTTCGGAACTCCCATGGGATCAAAAATATCACCTATTCTTGCTCAATATGTTATGGATGACTTACTGGATTATTGTATACCTAAATTACCTTTTGAAATTCCTTTTTTAAAAAAATATGTAGACGATATTATTTGTGCGATACCCGAAGGTAAAAAAGTGAGATTCTTAATTCTTTTAATAATTATAACAGATATATTCAATTTACAATTGAAACCGAAACTGAAAGAAGTGTTCCATTTTTAGATACAAAACTCATAAGAATACTAGAAAATAAAATAATATTAGACTGGTATATTAAACCTACAAATTCTGGGAGATATATGAACTATTTCTCCTATCCTATCCTATCCTATCCTAAATGGTCTTCAATCCCAAGAATACAAAATAAACAATCTATAATTAGATAAAAAAGACCAAGAACCAAAAAAAGCGAAACTATATATATATATATATATATATATAAACTTCAGAGAGGAGTGGCCTTTTTTGACAAACCCTCAAACTCGTGGTAATAGCAGCCAAAAAACTTCACATGTTAGAGATAAAGTGAATCAATTAGTACCCACTATGCGAATAAATATTACAGTTATGTCAATTCAATATCACATTGTGATAATGTCCTTCCTTTTATTCCTCTTGTTTTCATCACATGCACATCTATACAATCGCTTATGCCCAGCTTGTGGCTGTTAACATTTGTGATGTTTCAACTTAACTTCTCAGCGATGTCAAAGCGCTGCCTTTTTACATTACTGTGATATTACTAGAACTTCCTCAAAAGAAAGTCTTTATAACGAACGAAAAACAACATTTCTGTTACATTCTGAAATGCCTTTCAACATCTTGTCGATGTTAATGCAATGTCTAAAAAATAACATCTTAAAATGATCTAAATGCGACATTTCAAAAACAATACAGTGTATTCTCGTAGATGTTGTATGGACATTACATAAACCTCTAAACAATATACCTCAAACATTCTGGATGACATCCTATAGATGTTTCTGTGCCTAATCAGCAAATACAGGGTGAACAACTAAGAACGCCGGCTGTCGGCCATATTTCAAAAAATAGTCATAGTACAACTTTAAAAAAATACCTTCAGGAAAATGACCCTAAAAAAACGCTGCAAAATATTTTTGAGTTCCTAAAATATCTCCTATGGGGTGGAATGAACACTTAAAAACATAATACTGTGATTATCTCCAAAAAAGAAATTACTAATCGTATCCTAGAAATACAATGTTTGATATATTGTTGAGCTTATGAAAAAATGTAGTTAGGGACTTATTGTCTGTATTCTTCAAGTAAGGGGTGGGGGAAGGTTCAACCCAAACAACAAATGTAACACTTTTTTTTTAATCGACATCCATGTTTTTGGCTTCATTTGAAAGAGTTTTTCATTTTTAATAAGAAATGCTTAATAAAAATAACAAAATTGGACAATTTTGTCAACGCTTTGTGAAAAAGTCCACAATTTTCCCATTTTTCTCGGAAATTTCAAATGTAATGAGGCATTTTTCGAATTCTGATGAAAAGGGGTTGAAAAATAGGAATCTATTCCAGGTTATAAGACTTACAATATAAAATATAATAAAATGCTTCAATTTACATTTGAAATTTCCGAGTGGATATAAAATTATCTAATTTTGTTATCAATCTTATTGAACAGAAAAACTTTTAAATACAGCTAAAATCAATAATGTCGGTTAAAAAACGAAAAAGTTATACATTTGTTCATAAGTTTGAACCTTCCCCACCCATTATTTGAAGAATAATGGCAAAAAATCTCCTTAATTAAATTTATTCATAATCACATCAAGATTTCAAAAATTGTATTTTTAGGACACCTTTAGTATGTTTTTTGGAGTATTATGTTTTCGAGTGTTCATTCCACCCCTAGCGGATATTTTAGAGACTGCAAAATATTTTCCAGCAATTTTTCAGGATCCCTTACCTAAAGGTAATTTTTTTGAAAGTTTTACCATGATTCTTTTCTGAGATGTGGCCTACAGTCGTTCTTAGTTGTTCATCCTGTACATTTAAAATAAAATAGCAAAAAAATGATAAAGAATTTAAAACGTTTATTCACTATTAATGAACAGTACAGTAAATTTGAAAAAAACAGGTACAAAATTAGAAAAAATAATATCTTGTCCAGCAAAAAAATAAAATTGTGTAAGCATATTGCATAACAAGTCTGGAAAGTGGAAACTATTGAACACATTCAGTGAAAGCAAGAAATAAAAAAGGGTATATTAATCCGTAGTTACCATAACGTAACATTCTTTGAAACTGAATTAATAAAGTTTATCGGATACACATACATTACAGCTAGTTTACAGAATTTATTAGAATAGTTTTTTAATTATATTAAAACTAATAAAATTTTTACACCATAAAGATTTGATGAAACATTACGTTACATCAACAGAAATCCAATCTGATTAAAGAAAATTCTATTGTTTATTTACGGTTACTTTTTTCGAGTGCCTCAACCATTCCATAACGTACACTTCAAAATCCTTATCAGTGAAATATTTGAAGGTGTTCTGAACAACAGCTAATAAAACAATTACTTTATATCAAATTGTGCCCATGGAGAACTTTGACGAATCATCATAAACTACATAAACTTGATTTTCAGCCAATTGACTGGGACCCATTTTCCATAAGATACATGCGGGGTTCTTCAAAGGAATAATAACATATTTCATTTCAAGAAGTGACTTTTCATGATTTACCTTCTATTCCATGCCTCACTCCGTTTGGCAGGTAAATTCAGGTGTGCTATGAAAATTCATACTTCTTTTCTGTATAAAATAATATACTATTATCATCTTGTTATTTTCATCCTGGAACAAATTGTATATTAACATCGTGTGCTTCCTGCACATAAAATATAACTATAACACATAACTGAAAACCATCCGCAATTTCATGCTTGTCATGTTTGTTTCCACAGATAACTACTGTATGTTTCGTTCATCAGTTCGTCTTCTGTTTTCTTCTTTTTTATGTTGCTGTGATGTTAAATATGAGATATTACTGGGAGTTTTATGAACTAACGTCGTACAGACGTAATAAGTACGATGTTAATAAAAATTATTTCGAAAGATGTAAAAGTAACTGCAACATGTGATCATCTTGAAACATGTTAATTTATATATTACAGTAACGTTCTGTATGTGACATTAGTGAGAAGTATACAAATTAACACCGTATGAATGTTTCGTATAGGAAGTTACAAAAAAGAAGTTCATAGGATGTGTATGTAACTACGAATTCAAGTATTACTGTGTACATCAAAAATTTACATGACATGGATGTTAATAGAGTTGGTAATAAAATTAAGACATCTAGGAGATATCTTATTAACGTTTTAAATAAACATCACGAAAAGTCTCTAAAAAGAACATCACAAAAAAGACTTGTTTCTTGTTTAGTGGGTACGTTACCTAATCTTCCAGAGAACATTGTCTCCATTTTCAAAGGATATAATAAACCAAAAAGAAAAAACCGGTTAATTTAATAATGAGAATATTTTTTGAAATCATTGCGACTTACTCGTATTGTTGATTTAAAATTATACTCATATTTCACAAATTTCAGGAAAACTTTCATCCACTAAAGACAAAAATGTCGACTAAATCTAGTTTCTCACCTACATATTATAATGAGGGTCAGGATTTTTTTCCGTTTTTTTAAAACCAAAAGACGTACACAAGAAATTGAATGATTTTGTAGAATATCTATTTCAACGTGAAATCGACTGAAAGTCGGCATGTAGTGTTACGGAGGGCGACTGAAAGGTTGAAGTAAAATTGTTTAATAAAAATCCAGACTTCTAAGACATTCTGTTTTGTTTTTGGTTGCTTGCTGAAAACAATAATGGACCAATGTCCACACCTGCGATCAGGATAAGATTAAAAAATTGAACTATTAAATTTATCCATACTTTTGTCAAACAGCTGCCACCTGTCTTTTGCAAAATGTAAAAAATTGGGATGACGAAATAAGTCAACAGTCAGTGAAGACTCAAACCTCTCACATTTGGTATTCCCAAACTGTCAATCCATTTCAGCATTAACTATTGTTAGATAAAAAAGCCAAACAAAACTCACCCGCAAATACTGACGATCTCCACTTTCGTCTGATGTCAATTTCCATGAAAAGCAATAATAATTATATAACATTAACAATATCAGTAATAATCTTGTTTTGGAGAAGTAATGTAAGATCTGTAACTTGTAAAACATGGAAAGGACTTTACCTCTCACGTTGAGGCCCGACTGTTTGGAAATTATCTGCATTAGCAACTGAGCTGTGCTAGCCATAATGTGAAAAAAATTTTTAAATTAAAATACTTAATAATGTTTGTATTGTCAACATTCGACTGACCTGTCACCTCAGCCAACCATTAACTAGAAACACTAATTTGGGAATAAATCTCGTCGTTTCCGGAGTGTACATTATTAAAGTATAACAAATATGTATAGATCTTACTAGGTGACACAATGTCAGACCTTCTATTCATTGGCTCCTCAATGTTATTAATATGATACATTTCTAAAAACTTTCTTTTGTTATAGTTTCTTTCTGTATCAAGAATCTTTACTTTATCAAAATCCACATGGTGGAACTCATCTATAACATGTTCTGATAATTCACAATCTCACTTTTTAATCTTTGCACCGCTTTTTTATGTTGAGCACACCCTGATTTCAAGTTTTAAGATGTCATTCCTACATACTTTTTGTTGCAATTTTTACAAGAGATACTGAAATTATATTAGTTTTTATCGGGAAATCCTCCGGTTGCTCTAACTTAGTAAAAAGAGACTGCAGAGGTTTGGTTGTTCTTTGGGCAATTTTTACATTGGTCCCCTTGAATTAATTCTTCAAAGATTTTTTCTGATAGATATTTGATATAAGGAAATATTCTAAAAGTAACCCGTTGTGTGTTATTGAAATTAGCATCCTGTTCATTTTCATTACTATTTATATGATAGACTGTATGTTGGCCGGGTGTATTTTTTGAAAGGTATCAATCAATATTTTTAGGTTTTTATTAAGTAATGTTGGATGTGATATTTTTGTTATTATGTTCTTCATCCCTAACACTAAGGTAACCTTCATTTTGTAGGGATGATTGGACTTAAAGTTGAGGTATCTACCTGAACTAGTAGGTACTAGTCAAGTATCGCCCTGCCTTCATAGGTCCTGCTTAACTTTGTGTCTAAATATGATACACATCTGTTAAGTTAATTTTCAACTGTGAATTGTATGTATTGATTGTAACCAATGAAAATATTAAGAATGGTTTCGACACCATCTTCAGGAACAGCCGTGATGATATCATCTACATATTTGTTTAGAAAAAGTATATCAAAAGGTAAATTCCCAACACACTCAGCGTCCATGACATATTGCGCAAAAATGGGTGATACAGAACTACCCATTGATGTTCCAAAAACTTGTTAATAATATTTATCATTAAGAACAAAAACAGAAGTGCTATACACAAAGTCTACTCATTCCAAAAATTGGTCAATATTTAATCTACATGAATCTTGAATGGACTTCCAATGTTTGGTAATGCTATTTTTTACCTAAATTTTTCGGTATATTAGTGAAAAGCGACACAACATCTAGACTAATGATTACGTAACTGGTAGGTAACTGATAATTTTGCTTGACATTTGCAAATTCAAAGAGTCTCTGACGAAAAACCTGTTATTACTATTATAAAATATTGTAAATTTATCAGTTATGAATTGTGCAATTTTCTTATTAGGTGATTCTATAGATGGGATAACTGGACGTAAACTTAAGATTTCTTTGTGAATCTTTGGTAGTCTATAAAACTTTGGAATAACAGAAGAGCTCATTCTTAATCGTTTTCTATCTTCGTCATCAAAAAATTCTGAAAATTTCCTAACCAATGTTTGTGATTTTTGTAATATTGTTGAATTAGGATTGGTATTAATTTTTTTATAGTTAGTATCATTGTTTAACAGTGTATTTGCAAGTTCAACACATTGATTTTTGTATAAAATTACTGTAACATTGCCTGTATCAGCTTTAGTGACAATCAATTATGGATGGTTTTTTAGAAATCTTTGACATTTTTTGTTTAATGAATTTAAATATGACATGTTTTTTTGTTCTGATATAAATAATTAGTTATATTGTTCTCCCTGACGATGTCTTTTCAGAAATTGTCATTGATTCCATTTACAAGATTCTCAGCATCTGCTAAAATGTTTTTAATTTCTATTTGAGTAATATCAGCAGGTACACCAAATTTATGACCCAATGAAAGAAAATTTCTGACTTCCAAGGGTATATCAACGTCTGTCAAATTTGTCAACCAATTATCCTGTACCGGAATTGTCTCAACAGTATTTTTCTCTAGATTTTTAGGTTTATTAATATTTCTGAATTTAATTTTGTTGAATTCTCTATTAAGTTTTATTTGTTGTCTATGATAAAATGCACTCCAAACTTCCGAAGGGATATTACTTTTTATATCAGATTCTTTATTTTTTTAGATCTTTGACAGTTTATTGACATACTCATGCGCAAACCCGATTTCCATATTTAAAATTTTATTTTTTAACCTTCTGTTAAAATACTCCACTCTCCGCAAACTACTTTCATCCTATGTTAGTAATGAAGTAACAGTTCTATCCGTGTTGTGTAAGATGTGTTGTGGATAAACCCCGTGTTTTGTACAGTTTAATAAAAAAAATTTCCTGTTCTTTGCTCTATTGAGTTTGTTCGAAAAATTAACCCTATGTTTCAAATTTAATGAGACTTTCCGTCCGTAGGATCGGGCAATCTCCTCATAGAACTCCATGCTGATTTATATATATATATATATATATATATATATATATATATATATATATAAATATATATATATATATATATATATATAAATATATATATATATATATATATATATATATATATATATGAGTTTGCTTCCTCTATTTTTGTTGTGTTAGAAATTTCTAGGCCTGTAACTTATGGAGAAAATGGAATAGCTGCGTCGTAATTATTAATCAAAACACATTTTCAATATACTTGATATGTTCACTATGTACAATCATATTATTTGTATTGAACTGTATATTTAGATTTATTATTATTTTACAAATAATTTATGATAAAATGTATCAACAGGTTTCATAAATCAGAAAGTCAGTCAAAATGAACAGAAGGTTTACCCGGTATACCCAACCAATCAAGCTCAACATTCCATTGCACCTGAAAATGCGGCTTTTAATAGTTTTCATTCATCCGACGTGTCATTTCCAAGCAAATCAGATATACCTACTCAAACAATACAAGCAAATAACAGAAGATCGGATCACATATCTCCAGAAGAAGAATTTTATCAAGCCGCTTCTATCACGTATGACGCTTTCTACTCTCCGATTTTAGAGAAAATAGATGCCATTTTGAACGGACTGACATTCAACGAAGAACCTTGCAGGGAAAGACTGATTTGTAGTATGTACAAGAATCCTGAGAAGTTCAGTCCACATAGTAATTTGATTTCAGCAGAACTTAGTAGGTGAGTGAAATATCGTTTATTTTCGATATATACATCTGATGAAATTAATGTTACCTTCTTTATCCTCTGTCAATATCACTCTCCTCCCACTATTCTGTTTTCACAAAACTGGATGTAGTTAAGTCAATGTTTCATGAAATTGTATATTTAGTGTCAATTTCTAGGCGAAAAGGATAAATAGGGGAGAACCACAATCATACAGAGTGCTTCACACACATAAGGTATCCCCATTCCTAGAATAGGTAGACAACTGCATAATACGACGAATATGCTCAGTAAAAAAATTTCGAAGTGTTATCCTTTTTCAAGATATGGATTTCTTACTCTCCTAAAGGGCGCTAGTAACACGGTTGGCGCCGAGTAGTTTTAAATATTTTTTTGAGGTTATATTACCTAATCCAAATTTTATGAATGTTATACCAAAAAGTTACTCATGAATCTGGATGCTGAAAACCATTTTCGGAATATTTGTATTTAAAAATTATGTAATAACAATTGATAATTGTGGAAAGTATGTATTTTCAAAAACAATTATGTATTTTGTAATCCAAAAATCCAAGGTTGCGTTTGTCTGTACCTACAACCACTTTATCTTGTGCATACTTTATTCGTTATACTATGTTATGTATAATAAACCCTGAATTTCCGATAGTTATAATGAATATATTGTAGTTAGCCAATCTCAGTATCTCACTACTTGTCCAATTTCCATTTCTCCTGTTACTTCGTCTATTTATTCTACTTCTTCTAATCCTTCCATGGTTATTTTGATTTGTTTTAACAGTTTTTGTGGTATTATCATTTTGTTTACATCGTTCGAAAAAACTAGTTTTAAATATATGTATGTGTATTATATTTACGTTTATTACATGGGATTTTATCATATCCGAAATACGTGAAGCAACTTTCCAATAAAACTATTAACTCATGCGAACATTTGCATTTTAAGTTAAACTCGATAATGTATTTGACACAATTTAGCATATCTAGGTTAGTTGTATTAATTCACTTACTGCACATTTTTCATTTATTAAAATAACTTTGTTGTGTCCTTTTTTGAAAGTGTAATAAAATTCAAACGTTTTTTTGGTTCCCTCTTTTTAATTATGTCTCTTCTTAAGTTTAAATCTGTAATGTGTTCATTACAAATACATTCTCAAATCAGATACGGAAATGAAATTCAATAATAATCAACAATACAAATTAAGCTGTGTAGTTGAAATATGCATGTAATATTAAAACTTGACTTATTACTACAGGTATACATTTAAAGTATTTTATTACTTACATTGTTACTTGGTATCTTTCATTATGGACTATAATGAGTACGGGTCCTCCATATATTGGTCCAAAGAGAAATTGAATAAAAAACCTGAATTTGATGACACCTTCAATTGTAATGACCTCATTACATACATTACTATAGCATCTAATTTTAAACTGAAACCGAAATAAGTATTTCATTATATATTAATCTATTGAGTTGTTCGTAGACTATCAATTACACAAAAAGATATTAACATATGTGCTGGTCCATCACTGGAAGTTGAAAAACAATTTCTCTCACATATCATCACGTGAAACTAAAAGAAGAGGAGCAGTAGGTGACCAGGATATTCTTTTTGCGTCGATTAATATTCTTTTTCACTGGTCAAGGCAAATACTGAATACAGTGTAATTCATTATGAATACTAGTTCCAAGTTTTGTTTATTTAGATTGAGAAACCCTACACCTAGTCAGTGGCGTACTGATGGGGGAGGGGATATATACAGTATATCCCCCTCCATGGACACTTATATTTATCTACCGACTGGATTGGAATGGAGGCGAAGAAACTGATTCAGGCAATAATCAGTATAATAGGTTAACGAACATTCAATTTAATGCTCATAAATAAATAACAAACGTCAGGCACTGGCATGTTTGGAAGTTTGTAGTCAGCATGTCTATCCGAAAGTCCACAAACTTCTAGAAAAGTTTTGTACACTGCCTATGTCCACTGCTACAACAGAAAGGACCTTTTCAACCTTAAAACGTAAAAAAACTGATTTAATAAATGCTTCTGCCCAAGTGAGGGTTAATTGACTAGTCATGCTATCAGTTCATAGGGAAGGAGTTATATCATCTCAATAGATAATTGATAACATTGCTCTAATGCAAAGGCGCTTAGATTTTGTATTGTAATATTTAATATTGTTATAGTTACCATGATGGAAGTATTTTTTCTGGTGAAAAAAATTTGTATCCCCTCTCAGGTCTGGGTACGCCACTGCACCGTGTGCATTGTTCTATTGATGATATATTCAGATCAATTAGTCTGTCACATGGGCACAAAATGTATTATAGAGATAATTGTTCCGATATTGCAAAATGTTTAAGAACCGGCGCATGAAAAGCACAGAAGCTGTTAAATGATGCTTAAAACAAATAAACGGATTCGAAGGTTAACCTTTACTTAGTGGCGTTCAAGAAATTACGATTTAACGGCGCAGATATTCACGTTCAAATATAATAAAAATGTTTGATTCTAAGGATTGATCGGGAGAATAAGGCCAATTCTAGGAAAATAAAATTTATTTTGGAAAAAAAATACAAAACTTAGAAAACAAAAAAACTTTAAAACAATGTATTAAATATCCATTAATTATAACACCTGCTACATATTATCCCAGCGTGGTCCAAGCACAAAAATGTTCGGCACCTTTAACAGCTAAACCTGGTTTTGCATTTTTTTTTTAATCGCGTACGGAACAAGAGCCAATTATAGCTACTCTATCAGGCGGACCTTGCTCTTGCGGTCGCAATCCACAAACTTTCGAAATTCTTATTTTCAGACTTCTTGAAATATAATCGGATGTTGCTCTTACTTTCATGTAGTATATCAGCAAACTGATCCCAAGCTCGAGAAAAAAATCTTTGCGCTGAGATTATTTGCAGTATATATCATAAATGCATTTATAGCAGCTATATTCATTAGAATGTAAAAAATAGCCATATGCCATCGCCTTGAAGCTCTCACGAAGTTATAAGTAGAACGAAGCTTATCCACTGTGTCCACTCCACCTTTTGTCTTATTATAATCTATTTTCATTGCTAGTTTTCTGTTTCTGAATCAACAGCATCATCGTGATGCATAGTGGAAATAAGCAAAACCGTTTTTCTAGGCTTTGAGATATAAAACACTAGTTTTGTATGGTCTTGAAAAAGGAACATATTGGAACCTTCAGGACGTATTTTGCCTTCTAACAATAAAGAAGGTATTTGTTTTTTTTATTTTTGCAAATCGTGCCTAACAAACTTAGTCTATAATTGATACGGAATTCGTCAGCTAACTCTATACTGATAAACCAGTTGTCGGTTGTTAAATTTCGTCCTGTACCTGGGATGGGTTCACATAATCGCTGTACTAAATTAAATTGTGTAGTATCTACCTCGAATAGCCCTGGAGGCTGTTTACCAACATAAACTTCAAGATTATTGGTATAAAATGTCTTAGCGTCTACTAGGCCAAATATATTTATACCGTATTTGTTGGGCTCCGATAGAATGTATTGACTAAAACGACAATTTCCTCTAAAAACTTCCAACTTTTCGTCAATTATCCTATATTCCAACAACGAGTAGGGCCTTTCACAGTTTGACACGAAACTATCAAATACAATTCTCATCGGCGCAAGTTTGTCAGTTTTTGTATTTCTTCGCGACTCTCCTTATCATCGAAACGAATGTGGGCAAGTCTTCTTCTTCTTCTTTTCTAAATCCTTTTGCCCTTTCAGGCGTCGGATGTGGATTCCGTGTCCTGTACCCATTTCTTCCATGCCTTTCTGTCTCTTGCTAGATTTTTCATTTCTGCTATGGTCTTTCCTCTTTCTAAACCTATCTCTTGTATTTGGTCTAACCATTTCCTTCTAGGCCTACCCCTTTGTTTTTTGATCGGCTTTCCAATCTCCATTATTTTCCTAGTTAATCTATTTTGTTCCATTCTTACCATATGACCATACCAGCTAAGTTGTCTCTTTTTTATTTTACTAATTATCGCTTCCTGCTTAGTTGTCTCTCTAATAACGTCATTTCTAATCCTATCCCATTTAGTTTTCCCTGAAATTCTTCTTAGATGCTTCATTTCTATGGCATTTATTTTAGTTTCGTCCTTTTTTCGCACAGTCCAATTTTCACTTGCGTATATTATTGTAGGAACTGTTATCATATTATGAATTTTCATTTTTACTTCTAAGTCTATATCTTTATGTCCAAGAATTGTTTTATTTAGAGAGTAGTATATTTTTGTTGATTTATTTGCTCTGTTTGTTATTTCTGCATCTATTTTTCCATCTGCTGTTACTATACTTCCTAAATATTCAAATGTTGTTACTCTTTCTAGAGTCTGGTTTTTGCATTTAATATCTCTATTATTTTGATCACCTGGTTGTTTTTCATTTATTATCATCACTTTTGTTTTATTTATGTTCACCTCCATATTCATGTTCTCTACTTCTTTAGTCCAAATATTCACTAGTCTTTGCATTTTGTTCTTTGTATTCGCCACTAAAACCACATCATCTGCATATAGTAGACTACTCAGTTTTATTGGTTCTAAATTTCTGTGTCCAATTATAGTATTCAGCTGCTCATACTTTTCTTTGATTCGTTTCACAATCTTATCCATGATTATTATAAACAGTAGTGGGCTTAAACTGTCTCCTTGTTTTATTCCCTTACACATTTTGAATTCTTCAGACCTTTGGCCTGCAATCTGTACCTTGGCTCTAACTGTCTCGTATACACTTTTAATTATATTTATTAAGGTGGGTGGTACTTCCATTTCCTCCAGGGTTCTCCATACTTCTCTTCTATCTACTGTATCAAAGGCTGCTTTTAGATCTATAAATGTAAGGTACATTTCTTCTCCCTCTTCTATTTTTCTTTCGATTATATTCCTTAGTATATAGATATTGTCATTTGTTTGTCTTTCAGGTCTAAAAGCTCCCTGTTCTTCTCCTAATTTTGGTTCTACATATTCTCTTAATCTTTTTTCTATTATTTTTGTGTACACTTTATAGCTAGTTTGGGCCAAACATATTGCTCTGTAATTCTCACATTGTGTCTGTTCTCCCTTTTTATAGATGGGTACTATTAGGTTATTTTCCCATTTCCTTGGAATTTTTTGTTGTACCCAGGCTTCTTTGCATACATTCCATATCCATTCTTTTCCTCTTTCTCCTAATGACTTAATCATCTCTGGCGCTATCTCATCTTCTCCGTTAGCCTTGCCTATTTTGATTTTTTGTATTACTTGATCTATTTCTTCTTTATGGATTCCTTGTAGTTGGTCAATTTCCTCTTCTGCGGTTGTTATACTCTCTTCCGGTGTTAATGTATGGAATTGTTCTGTATAGTATTCCTTCCATGTTTTCAATACTTCTTCCATTTCCGTTTGTACTTGTCCTTGTCGATTTTTTATTGCTCTAATATCTTTATATTTATTTCCTCTCAATCTTTTTATTCTTGTCCAAAATTTCTTGTTATCCATCTTATGTAGATCTGTTATTTCTTCTCCGAATTTCTTCCATGACTCACGTTTTGATTTTTTGACGGCTCTTTTTACAATAGTTTTCTTCCTGTCATATTCTTCTTTGTCCACATGTGATTTTGATGTGATATATTTTTTCCATGCCGTTTTCTTTTCTTTAACCGCTATTTTAATTTCGTTATTCCACCAGTTAGTCCTTTTTATATTCTTATTATATTTAATTTTTCCACATATCTTCTCTGTTGCTGTTAATAGCGTTTCTTTAAAGGCGACCCATCGTTCTTCAAGTGTCCAGTCTGTTTTTTCTTTTTCTAGTTTATAGAATTCTTTATTCGTCTCATTTTGGTATTTTTTCTCGATATCTTTATTTTTGAGTTTATGTGTTGCTAGTTTACTGTAGTCTGTAGTAAATTCTTTCCTGAGTAATTTTACTAGACAAGTTGTCACTACTAATCTGTGGTTAGATCCAATTTCTGCTTCTTTCTTTGTTTCAATTTTTTGCATTACTTCTGTTAGGTTTTGTGTATATGTTATGTAGTCTATCAGGCTTTTAGCGTTTCTTCCTTCTGCCACAAACGTATATTTATCATTTAGTTGTTGTTCCCACATCGTATTTCCTATTATTAGATCATTCCTTCTGCAAAAATCTATCATTTTTAGTCCATTTCTGTTGATTATGTCTTCTCCATGTTTTCCCATACAACCCATTCCTCTATTGTAATCATTTCCTACCCTGCTATTCCAATCTCCCATTATTATTGTCTTTTCGTTTTCCTCCCTTACTTCATCTAATACTCTTTGCAATTGAATATAAAATTCTAAAATTTCTTCCTCTGCCGTTCCTTCTACTGGCCCATATATTTGTATAAAATTGATTATTTCTTCTAATTTCATACTAATAACTATTATTCTCGAGTCGACTGCCTTAAATTGTATTACCTTTTGTTTTATTTCTTCTGTAACAATTATTCCTACACCCTCCTTTGCCCTTTGTTCTGGTTTTACTCCTGAATAATATAATGTGTGCTTTGTTGTTAGTTGCAAACATCCTTTGCCTTTTTTCTTCGTTTCACTTAGTCCTAGAATTTGAATATTATTGTTTTCCATTCCTTCAGTTAATTCCAATTCTTTCCCTGTTAATGTGTTTATATTCCATATACCTACGCCCATCTGTAATTTTTCCATGTTTTGAGATCCGTGTTTTTTATTATTACTCTGTTGATGATAATCTTCCTTTAATTTGTTATGCTTGTTACTTGTTATTCTTCTGCTTTGTATTTTGTTATTTAATTTACCGTTATCATATCCCTTGTTCTCAGCTTGAGTCATTACCTGTGTACTATCTATAAGTGTATTGTTTATTAGTTTTTTTGGTTCTGCTCTCTAGTCATCAATTGTAATTCCTCTGAATCTTCATTCCATTTCCAAACTATTCCGTTTACTATCAATTTCTTGTATCCTACTTTTGTATTTTTTCCCTTTTCTTTTTCTTCTTTGGCCTTTCTTCTAATTGTTGTTTGTATCTCTAATTCTTTTTTGGTAAGGTCCGACTCAATATAAATATGTTCCTGAGAATTTCTCAGTCTACTTTTGCTTCTTAGAATGTCCATTTTATCTGCAAAACTTTCCATTTCAATCAAGTAAACCTTTTCACTTAGTTTTTGGGCGCTTCTTATTTTGACATCTATTTGCAGTCCTTTAGTTATGAAGTTTTCCATAGTTGTCTTTAGTATCCTATCATCTTTTGTATTCAATTCTAATCCAGTGATGACCAAATTTTTCTTTTTAGTTATTTTTTCTAGATATTCCACTTTGTTATTTAGTGTTTTTATTTCGTTCTTGAGTTCCTGGTTTTCTTGCTTTATTTCTAGTAGCTGTTTGTTGTTCTCGCTGTTTTCCTTTCTTAATTGCTTTATTTCATCCATCATTTCATCGTTTTTGTTCATCAATTCTTGCATCATTTTTATCATGGTTGCTTCCGAGCTCTCTTTTTCTTCTGCGCCTTTCTTGGGTGTTCTCTTAGTTATTTTACTTCTGCCAAAACTTTCATCTAATTCCCTCCTTTTTCTTTTGTATTCTTCATCAGTATCTGTTCCGCTCTCTAAAGGCATTTTGTTTGATTTTCTTTTGTACAATCCACGAAATCTGTGTCTCTTTTGTAGTTTGTGTACCGAGAACCTACTTAGTTCAGTCCTTAGCCTACTCAGAGCTGACCGATTTCGTTTATGTATGTAAATCTTATATTACTTTTTACCTGGTAAATATTTAAATCCGAACCTGTTAAATCCTACTTAATTGGCCTGCCTGTGTAGCAATTACCGGTTTTACTGCCAGCTAATTAGAATTTTGTAGTGTTTAGTTTTTATATTTTATAGTGGAAACTTTTTATTTACTGTATATTTTATACTCAATATTTTTATTATTAGACTTAATTATGCTAAAATCTTACTTTGATTTTGCTGTCTCCAATTGTGCACTCACTTCACCTCTTTATATATTACTTCGTATAGCTTTTACAATTATTTGACTCGTAATTTATCTGATATTCAGCTTTATTACGGAGCAAATATTAAATCACTTTTCAAAACCCAGTGCCAGGACCGGAATCCGAATGTGGGCAAGTAAAAAGCGAAATCTGTAGAAGACATGGCGAGCCTAAAGATTTCCATCCTTTTTCCATAAATCATTAGCATTTAAATGGTTGCTTTTTCTAGCTGCGGCAATATACAACAAACCGAAAAATGCATTTAGTTCAGGAGCATTTGTTGGATTGCAGTTTCGTTCCCAACTGTAGCTATGCTTGTTTTTTCAATCATTAAGTTGGTATTTTCTATTATTATCTTCAGAACATCTTTACAAAAAAGCTGCCAAATAGAAATGGCATCTTTCAGATTCACAAACTTCCTTTTTACTCCTGGCCGCCAATGCATCACTATATTCACCGATCTTGTGCTAACGTTTTAATTTTGTGGTGCATGTTTACACTATTTGGTACATTAATCTTTTTAAAAAATTTAGGCCCCTTTGTTTTCAACTTCGTCATCATTGCTTTCTAACTCTTGGTCACTTTCGCTATCCTCCTCCCTTGTTTCTACAATAACTTCTTCACCATCGGCTTCGTTGTCGTCCAATTCCATGTCGGATGGAACTTCTTCCAATAATTTTAGCAGTATCTGTTCCTCCTTCTCGAAGTCCCTTGCAGAAATAACTGGTATTAGTGATAGAAGTACTAGAAATAACGAAGGAGTTACCGAATAAGAAAATTAACAGTAACGTAAATAGCGGTGCCGGTGTATCAGACCGAATAGGAAAATTCTAACCTACTCACAATGGGCACGGCGGCAATTCTAAAGCCAAGCGTGCTCAGTGGTATTTGAACGCTGAATACCCCACTTTTTCCCGTGATGTTATGACCGCGCAACTGTGGCGTCGGTGTGTCAGACCGTACGCCACTAATGAAAGGTCAGGGGTAACCTTTTCGCACTTATACACTGCAGAGGCTAAAACGTGCTAACAAACCGAAATTTCTCCAAAAATTACCAAAAATGCAGGATTTATAAGACCAGTTGAACTAGCGCTGGTGACTGAAAATCAATATGGTTCATCTGAAAAACGCTCTGAACAATATTCAATAATAAAATTGGTTACTTGTATACACTCCGGAGGCTACATCGTGCTAACAAACTGAAATTTCTCCAAAAATTACCAAAAATGCAAATCTGAATTTATCTGGTGATAATCAAATTGGTGATTTTTATGCTCTCCGGAAGCTGTATCATGCTGACAAGACATGTTACAGAAAGTGGCCGACGACAACGACAACGACGACATACAAACAGAATTTTTTTTCTAAAAAGCTGTTTTTCGCGTTTTTCTCAATGAAACACGAAAAATAACTAAAGAAAAAATAGAAAATACAACTTTTCTCACATCTTAGATAGGGTTGGGGGGAAAAGTAGAATGCTCAAAAGCTTCATACATGGTTGAGATAGACAGATCTTCCAAACTAAAACTCAATCATACCAAGGTAAGCGACCAGAAGAGCCAAAACTTAAAAAAGCACGCCAAGTTCATTCAATTCTAAAGGTTATCCCCTATTTCTTTAAATAACAATGATGTGGTGTATTTTGAGTTAGTACTGAAATGTCGTTGTCCTAATGAGAAATATAATCCTGAACCTAAGCACTGTTTTCATAGGGCAAGACCAAGAAACGCCTAGGTTTGGACAAATTAATTCAACGCCTTTGTATCACGATAAAGCACCAGATCACATATCTATTACTTTTTCGTCCAACCTTATCTAATTTGCGATAAAATATTGGTTTACTCCAAAAAAAATGGCATTTTGGAACTTTTTTAAAGTATGTTTTCCTTTTTCAGCAAGAAAAACACTAAAAAGGGTTTTTACAAAAAAATCATGTGTTTGTGTCGTCGTCACTGTCGCCCGCCAATTTATGTCATGTTAGCACATGTCTTGTTAGCACAATACAGCTTCCGTAGTGTAACAAGTAACGAATATTATTATTGAGTATTGGTAAAGACATCTCACATATGAATCCTATCGATTTTCAGCTGTCCAGAGCCAGTACAACAGGTGCTGTAGTATTTGAATTACAAAATTTTTGGAGAAATATCAGTTTGTTAGGACGGTATAACCTCCGGAGTTTATACAAGTGAACAATTTTATGATAGACTATTATGCGTGACTTGTCACAGATGGACCCTATCGATTTACAGCTCACTAGAGCTAGTACAACGGGTCTTATAAATACAGATATACTACAGCCTCCGGAGTATTCAAGTGCGGAAAAGTTAGTTTCAATAATGTACGCTGACCAATCAGGGGCACCACTCCAAACATGGGCACTCCTTCAAAATTTCGATTCGTTGTGCTATTCTCCACCAGATGGCTTAGAAAAGTAATCTATATTACCACTGACCAACGCCTATGCTATCTCAGCAGATGGCAGCTCTTCAGTTATGAAATATCATAATGGCGATTTGAGTGTGTGAGTTATAATATACGGTAAGTCTTTCTTAATGTTTTTCTCTTATCACCTTTTTCAAACTGGTTCATGTTATACATCATTTGTTAGCTAACTTTCTCTGTTAGAAAATGTAGTTGTTAGAATATTCATTTGAGATACTCTTTACATTTTTTCCCAATTAACTTTGTGATGGTCATGTAGCCAAAAATGGGCACCATCCTCAGCGCCAAATATGGATAGTGCCCATATTGGGCACCGATAAATTATTTCTACCACATTTTTTTTCTTAATTTCAGGACATGGCACCAACAAAAACGACTTAGCCAGGTCAACTTAAGCAGGTCCATGGATGCTGTGCGAAATGGAACATCAATAAAAAGGGTCATCCAAGATTTCAATATTCCATGCAACGTCATTTCATGCAGAAAATATCGAGTAACGTTTAGGGAGACACTTCATGCATTTTTAGATTTGCCGGAATTGGTATGCCATTAACCTCGAAAGTTTTGAGAAGAACCGTTCACACATTCTGCGTTGAAAATAATGCGATACTGCCACTAAGCAGAAAATAATCCTCGCCAATTTGGCGTAAATGGCTTAAACTGTTTATTCAGCATCATCCAGATGTAGCCCAAAGGAAATTAGAAACAGTTAATCCAGCTCGAGAGGCAAAATTGAATAAAGATATTGTAACCAATTACTTCCAGACATTAGCAAATGTAATGACTGAACTGAGTGTTATGAATCAACCGCAGTTAATATTTAACATGGATGTCAACTTACACTTCATAAAGAGCCAAAAGGTCTTGACTCGAAAAGGAATTAAAACAGTTCATATGGTAGCACCAGAACATGGATAAAAAGTGACTGTAGTGTCATGTGGGAATGCGTTAGGGCAGGTTATACCATCTGTAAGGGGCAAAGGAATAAAACCGAATATTCGGACAACTAAACAACTGGAGCCAAAGTGTTCATAACCCCTCCCCATAAGTTCAGAAACTTTTGTCGAATGGGTAGATCATTTTTCACAATACACGCCACCGGGAAAAGTTTTGCTGTCATTCGATGCGAAATCCCACTTGGATGCAAATATCCTAGCTCCGGCTGACCTTCACGAAATAACTCTATTATGTTTGCCAAGTAATTGCACCCACGAACTTCAAACCATGGATAAGTCGGTTTTCCGGGCGTTTGAGTACCACTCGGATAATGAAGTTCAGTGCTGTTGGGGCCACCAAGTTGATTGAATACAGAGCATAACAAGTTTGGGTATAGTGTTCTCAAAGGTTTGGCCCAAGGCAGTAACACCCACAAATGTGACAAATGGATTTCGAGCTGGCGGAATAATCCTTATGACCCAACCGTAATTCCTGAAACGGCCTATGCAACCTCCCGACTAACAGAAAACCGTTATAAGAATCGCGAATCGAAATACTTTAATTTTCCATGAATAATATGTAAAAATTAGTGAAAAATCATACGTAAACTATGAGAAACTTTTTCGGTAAGTAAAAATTGATAAATATTTATCACATTTTCAGAAAAGATAGTTAAACATATGACAATTACGCACAAAAATTGTTGTAACGATCGACCGCGTAGTTTTTCACTGCCACAATTATTAATTAACAAATTATAAAAAAGTTAACCGCGCGTACCTTGTTTAAACAACGGTGAAAAAGGAGCACGCTATTTTTAACAGTTACTTAGTGTCATAACAAACAATAAGCAATTATAAAAATATCCATTTCACGTTTTAATAATTTTTTAAAATTTTTTAAAATTTTGTCAAATTTTTTCCATTATAAACAAGGACGGTAGTTATGATAAACAAAGACCATTTAAGAAAGAAAATATTTATTATTGAAACGTTCAATTAGTTGCATGGTTTGATGAACATTGAGCAAAATTATTTATAATGGAAATTTTTTTTTTCAAAATTTAAAAAAAACTGTTAAAACGTAAAATGGATATTTTTATAATTGCTTACTGTTTGTTATGAGTTATGACACTAAGTAACTGTTAAAAATTGCGTGCTCCTTTTTCACCGTGGTTTAAACAAGGTACGCGAGATCAACTTTTTTAAAATTTGTTGATTAATAATTGTGGCAGTGGAAAACTACGCGGTCGATCGTTACAAAAATTTTTGTGCGTAATTGTCATATGTCTAACTATCTTTTCTAAAAATTTGATACATATTTATCAATTTTCACTTACCGAAACAATTTCTCAAAGTTTACGTATGATTTGTTACTAATTTTCGCATATTATTCATGGAAAATCAAAATTTTTCGATTCGCGATTCTCATAACGGTATAGGAAATCGTCGAATAAACAAAAATGGGGGGGGGGTAATTTTTTTGATTTAAGGCTTTGTTTCAGAGTTTTAGACACAAATGTATCGAAAAATGGGTCTTTTTCCGATATTTCGGTACATTTGTTGTTCTACAGCATTTAGCAAGCACTTTTTGGAGTAGGCACGCATAGATTATTGTTGTACACAATATTCAGCAACTTTCTGCATAAAAAATTATGCGTTATCAAACAACATCCGTTTCAATTGTTCTATCGCCGGGTTTACAGGGAGAAATAATAACTGTATGAAAGTCGGACTTATACCATATCACCAAATCAAGAAATCGAAAAAGTAAACAAAATCTGCAAATAATGTTCATTGATTTCTCTCAGTTGTTAATTTGTTGTCATTTTACATCGAAATAGTTAATTCTAAATTGGAACCCTATTTCTTTCAGAAGTAATATTGGAATATTAACTGAGACTCGCCGAATTGAGATTTGATTGTGATCGGTTACGGGGATAATTTCAGAAGTCAAGTTGATGTGGCAAACTTATTTAATTATAGTTGCCTAATATTTTACAAGGTACTGTGTCTAAAATTCATGCACAATTCACCGAACTTGGACATGTCAAACCTTAAAAAATAAAACCACACTCCGTTGAAGATGATGTGATAGTCGGTACTTTGTTAAGTATCGAAGTGACTACAATGTAAAGTTCATGTCAAATTGCCTGTCAAAAGAATGTGATTCATAAAATTACACTGAGGTGTCTATATAAAGAAAAACTTCCATATATAAAAGCTCTTATGTAGGAGCTAACAAAAGACAATTCAGATTGTAGAATGTATTTATAAAAGAACAATGAATAAGCTGAACAGAAATGAAAAAGATGTACAACTATTTTTCTGATGAATCAAAATTCACATTAAACGTGAAGGTGAAATCGACAAAACTGTAAATATTGGATTTGCGAGACATATACTCAGTATCTTCAAAAGGTGAACGTTTGGCCACGTATCATAGGTGATCGTACTATAGGTAGTATATTTATAGATTGAAATTTGACTGCGGAAAACTATTTAAGTATGATAAGAGACGAAGTTGTCTCTGCTTTGGCCAACTTATATCCCAACGCAATTGATCCGACCCTAAAGAATGATAATGACTGGTTCCAGCAGAACGGGGCAACATCCCATTATGCTTTAGTGGTGAGATCTTACAATAACTGAATCTTCCCCAATAAATGGATTGGAGGGAGAGGTACTATTGAGTAGCCAGCTAGATCGCCAGACCTTACTGCGATGGATTTTTTTGTGGGGTTATCTCAAGAAGAAAGTATATGCAACATAACCAACTAGCTCTGCAGACCTCAAAGAAATGTAACTAGAGAAATACGGACTATTTCACCTCAAACTTTGAACAAAAATCGGGACGAGTTTTAAATGGGACTGTGTTATTGAGAAAAACAAGGTGGACAAAATTATGAACATGTATTCGCCCTCTACAATTGAGTCTATGTTTAAAAAGCGTATATTTGAATTTAAATATTGACGTTTCCCAGCGTTTTTTATATATTTTTAAAATAAGGAGACAAACAAATTATTTCCATAAGCGGTTTCCACACTGCATATCCACTTGTCGGTATATAAAGCAATAAAGTTCAACACGCCGGCATATATCTGCTTTATTGATCTAACCAATGCATTCAACAAAGAGGTATCAATGAATAACGGATACCCTTAAAGACGGCATTGTCTATGAGGTCGTTGCAGTAACTGTCGCAGAAACAGAGACAGCTTCACAAGTTTTATCCAAAATATCGAGAGATCGTACAACAGCTATTTTGAGTACCTGAACTTTCCGAAAATTCGTTTTTGAGTTGCTCCAGTCAAGAATCGATAGCAATACTAGTGACAGAGACATTGGTATAAAATACTGCCGACGCGAGATGTGGGTGGCTGTATAAGCCAGATGAAGGAAATGAAAACAGATAAGAAGACACCACTGAACCGAAAGAGTATGAGGAGAAAGGAAATTGAAGAACTTACGGAATAACTGGAATACGAATAGAGAACCGTAGAAAAGTATATTTTATTGAGAAATTTCTACAACCATGATTCCGACGCAGTCGCAAATTAGCTGAAATTCACTGTTTATCACTACATGCAATAAGCATTTCTATCACGTCAAGTCAATAGATAGCAGACATAATGTCAAAAATATAATAATTAGTTCATACATATTCCAAATTCATACATGCATGTTGAGATGAATTTATTCAGCTTTCTGTTACCTATCAGTTCACATTGAAATGAAGAGATGTACATATAAATTTGTTATCTCATTTTACGTCTGACATCTACCAAATCAATTGCATTTGAAAAATGCAAAAATTGTTGTATTAACACTTTAATTCGCAATTTTAGGAGTCAAAAGCTTTCTTTAAATTTAATTAGCAGTGATATGTACCAAATTCTAAGTTTTGTGGTGACATCATTAGTTAAAACTTACTGTGTATTAGTTTTAGAAATTTAGCTTCATCAAATTTACTGAAGATATATGCAGTCTACAACGTATCAATTTGTATTAATTGATGTGTCCTACTTTCACCCGATCTGCAAATTTACTTTTAAAAAAGTATCAGCCAAGACATTATATATCCTTTCTCTATAATCAGATGAATTTATTGATATTATTGATTAAATTGATAACTTTCTATATTATACTAACCGACCCAACAGACGTTGTCCTATCATAGCTATGAATATTCAATTCGAACCGGGAAAAAATACAAAAAAAAATTCAAAAACATAGTGTTTATTGTAATATTTTTTGATACACAACATTGATAGTTTTGTTTTCTCGTTTGTAAGTAAATAATGTTTCAAAAAATATATCGCAACGATTTCATATGCCAGGATAACTAGAATAACTAGAATTCAAAAAATGATACTCCAAGGAATAGGTATAAGGATGATTCAGCAAAAATTATTATAAGAGTGAAGGAAATTAACCAATTCGCTATATACAGAGATCTGTTGCTGAAAGAAGCAGAAAGAACAATCACGTGCTATTTTATTAGTGATATGTGGTCACTTTGTATTTTATGGAAAGGAAAATTAAAGTAAAGTTAATTTTTGTTTTGCAGAAAACTATGATATCCATGAACTTATGCAATAATCTCACAGCATAACGTTTTTTGGTGAAATAAAATTTGTAGTATCAAATGATTCTTGCGATCAGGTTGCATCTTCAATAACCTTCTTTTTAGGAGCGAGTAAAGTTAGGGAAATACCAGTTGGGTTTATTATTTATCATTCTAAAACACAGGAAGTCTATGAGTTAGGTTGTAAAATGTTAAACGAGTTGCTTGGTAATGTAGGTTTTTTTAGCAGAGGATTTCCTATCGTTTTTATGACGAATGATAGTTTTGCTGAAATAGATGCCGTTTAGAAAGTTTTTCCGGCTTCACAACATCCTCTTCAAGCACTGTGGCGTTGGTTATGGGATACGGCACACCAATTAGAAAAAAAAAAGATAAACGAATCTTGATGACATTATTTCGTGATGTAGTTTATGCACAGAATGCTATATGTGAACTATATAGGAATACCTTTTATGAAAATGAGATCGCTAGAAAATATGACAATTTTCAAATTCTTTTCGAAAATTATTGAACACGAAATTCAAAACAGGCAAATATTTTGTAACTAGGGACAAAATACAAATAACACCATTGAAGTTTAAGTTCACATAATGAAGGATTTCAATTTACAATCTCTCTCAGGATGTTTCACACATTCATTGGAGGAATTTTAGAAATAAAAATGTATCTGCAAACGGTCGTGGGTTTAAGTTGCATCTTTTTTCAGAAAATCCTGCTCTAATACTACACAAAAACGACAAGAAAAAACTTATTTTAATTATGAATACATAAAACTTTATAAATTGAGCCTCTGAGACAGTTTTTTAATTCGGTTACTTCGCCTTACATGAAGCTTCATATTTGACTTAAAGTTTGAGTCGAGCGTACCCAATAAGGTACTGCTAAAAGCTGTTTCTTTAACCTTATTATTTTCAAGCCCTTCCATAGACTTGCTAAAATCAAAATCTGTTTCTGTGAAAGAACAAGTATACTGTACAGCTAATGAAGGCGAAGTCACTGAAATCTCAGTATTCATACCTGTAGTAGTTGGTGGCAGAACAGGATCCTCCTATTTTGTAACCAGTTCACGCCCAGACTTAGGAAATTGCAATTTTCCTATATTATTAACATATTTATACACTGTTTTGCCATCAAATTCCAACACATACGTCACGGGGTAATATGTTTCGAAATAATCCCCTCCTTCCATTTGTCATTACAATACGGGCCCAATACTTTCTCCCCTACCAAAAATTCAGGCGGTTTATTACAAATATTTTTTATATGAAATTATTTTCGATTTTATTTGGTTTTAATAAATCTAAACGGGTTCTTGGTTTAACTTTAAAGATGTATTCGTAGGGGCTTAGGCATGTGCTAGCACATGGGGTATTCCTATAACTAAACAACAGATTTACAATTTGCTGGTCTAATGTTAAAGAAACTTTTCAATAAAAAATCCTTCTAAATCCTTTCTTACCTTTTTCATCATTTCAATCTTATCTTACGCATATTTTGCCACCCTAAAGTGACGTTCTGCTGCTCCGTTTGATTGTGGTTGATATGGTGGTACCATAACAATTGAAATTCCATTGGCTTCCCTAAACTTACCGAACCCGTCTGCATTAAATGGCGGACCATTATCACTCACTATCACACTGGGTAGTCCTATATAAGAAAATGTAATTTTTAAGTTTTCGATAAATTGATTTAATTTGCTTCCGTTAGGCATAAAGTGTATATCAATCTATTCGGGCTTGCTATCTATAATCAATAAAAGACACGTATTATTACGGTGGAAGAACTCCTCGTGAATCCTATCGAAGACATTAGCTCACTTTGGCCAAGACAACAAGTATTTTTCAGAATTAGACTGACTTAATTGACACACCACAGATGATTTGACAGTATCCTCAATATCCTTTTACATATCCGGCCACCACAAAGTGGTTCGAGCCAGCATTTTGCATACTATACCTATATGACCTTCATGAAATAAATCGAGCTATTCTCTGCGGAGCACCTCCGGTATTAATATTCGTGACCCAATTATAAAGCACCCCTTTTCCACTGTTGGGTAATCTTTTTTAGATAGTATGGCTTTATATTACGAGACACCTTGCTAGGCCAACCGGTTTCCACTTAATCCATGACTATTACAAAGGGTGAATAACTACTTGAAACTCTAGCAATATATGGTAGGAGCAACCGAGACAGCATAACGCCCTCAAACAATTTTGACCCATTACGAAACTCAATGCTATAATCATAGGCTGACAAAATAATATTCCGTGTTAGAATTCTACATGTTGACAATACTAAGATATTTTTACTAGTATTAAAAATATTCTCTATAGGCTAATGGTCTGAAACCAAAATAAAAGAACGCCCATATACTCGTATGTTCTTATGGAACTCCTTGACACAAAATATTATCGCCAATGCTTCTCTATCTTACTGATAATCATTTTGTTCGGCTTTTGATAATGTCCCCGAAGCCAATATTACCGGCTTTTCTGTTACATTTTCCCGATGACTCAACACACCTCCGATACCATAAGGATTAGCATCACACAAAATTACAATGATCTTATTGTGATCATAATGTACTAGACATTGGTTTTACATCATCAAAACTTTACTTAGCTTAAAAGCCTCTCGGAAATTATCATTAAACTGGAACTCTACATGTTGTTCCAATAATCTATGAAACCGTCTTAATTGAGACGAAATCATAAGTGAAAACTTTCCATAATAATTCAAATGTCCGAGTAAACTACGGAACTGTGTGCTGTTTTGCGGTTCAGGTGCATCACGATTAGCTCTTAATTTATCTTGAGTCGGATAAATACCGTGCTTATCAATATAATTTTCGAGATATTACACTTTACTTTGAAACCGCTTACATTTCTCCCAGTTCATCTTAACATTGTATTCACTTAATCGCGAAAAAACGACATCTAGAGTTTTTGCTTCCTCCAATTTGAGGCAATTAAAATATCATCCAGACAACAAATTACTTTATATATTATTCTTAGCCTAACTTTCATGATACATTGTTGGAAGTTTTGTTTAGTGAAAATTTAAGTGATTAAGTCGTTTATCTTTTATTTATTTCTATAAAAAGTTGAAGTGTTTGTCAACGAAATCAATTGAGCTTACTCATTGATTTCATCATACCGTCGCCGCCTACAACAGGGTCTATCCCTTTCACAACTGAGTACACGCGGAGACTCAGAAACAAAATTCAAAAACTGAACGCTAACAAACCCGAAATCTTTCGTAGTGACAGTCTATCGAATAGTAATATAGTGCGAGTTAACCGCCCCATAGTGACAGTTAAAACTTCCCCTAGAACATCAAAACATAAAGGTACGTCACTATTCAAAATACATGGAAAACCGCATCGCCGGTCTAAAATTTCCACTGCGAAAAAACCCATAACAACACAAAAAAGTGACTGGGAAACCGATTTCACCGGCGACCCGGGTCTTTCACCTGAGAACATTGTACACCTTAATGTAACCAATATATCTAAATACACCGAAGAATTAAATAGAATTAAACATAAAACCAAAGAACTTAAAAATTAAAATAAAAACTACCTTAAATTAGTCTATATTGAAGATGACCCTAATAATAGAGAAGCCGACACAATAATTCTACCAAATTCTCCACACAAAACGGAAATATTAAATATTTCTAAAAACTACCTCGACCAAATTGATGTGAATATACTTTCCAAAGCTATTCAATACGCAAACCAACACGACGGCGAACCAACCAAAAAGTGTCTAGAAACGGAAAAAAAGAGTCTAGAATCCAAAAACAAGTGTATAGAATTATCCAAAAAGTGTATAGGAGCAGAAAAAAAGTGTATAGAAAGTAACAAAACTAAGAGCACGGAAAACTCCTTAGACTTCTCAGACATCAGCAACAAAGGGCACACTATTTCAATAAGCCCCTCGCTGTCAGCACCAATTTGCCGCAGTGAAAATAACAAAAACATTTCAACCCCAGAAAATCGTAAAAATTCAAACTCGCCAATGGAGGATGACACAATAGGAACGCAACTGCACGATGTCTCCTCAGACAATGATAAATCAATGACAAATGAGAAAATCGTTTCTGTGGAAATTCACAATCCTACAAAAAAATCATGGGCCCAGGAAACGGAAGAAGCTGCAGCTCAAAAAGCAAACGAAGAAATAGACAACTTCACCTCGGCAATATGCCAGCATCATCACGAAAAATAATAAAATTACTCGACGACAAATGGACATGAGAAAATCTAAGCTGCCTGACGACATAAACAAAATCACCACCATCCCGAGCGAAGATCAAATGGAAATCTCACCACAGGAATTCCAAAAACCGAAGTCACGACGTTTAGTAACATTCTCAAACTAAACAAAAGAACCACAGCAGTAGAGACGTCAAACAAATATGACTCTCTCTCAGACTCCACCGATGAAGATACAATAAAAATACCGGAAACCAGTCAAAAAAAAGGAAGAAACTGAAATTCAGAAAATTTAACAACGATGTCTCAACCTCCGAAGAAGAAGTCGAAGCATCACAAATTTCCAAAAAAAAAGAACAACCCAAAAGCTCCCACAAACAAATACAGCACCTCATGCCCTCCCATCATTATTGATGGAAACGTGTCTGCACACAGGGACATGGTAAATAGGTTGAAGGACGAAATTAAAAGTACTTTCGAAATCAAATATACCAACAACTCCTCGATTATTTTCACAAAAACGGTCGAAAAATTAAAACTGGCCCTCAGAAGAGAAAAAGTCGAACACCACACGTATTCAAGATAAGAAGATAAAACTCATGCTTTCGTCCTTCTAGGGTTGGCCGAAGGACTCCAGCTCACCGATATTGAAGAAGAGATGGAGAAGACTTATAAAATCCAAACGAGAGATATATTTCGTATGAGCACAAAAGGGCGACCATTATACCTAGTTGTGACGGACTCCAAAATAACTCTGGACTATCTAAATAAAAATGCCAGAGTTATCGAGCACACCAGAGTCCAGTGGGAACTCCGCAGACAGAAGAAGCCGATAATATAATGCCACGTATGCCAATTGTGGGGGCACGCGACGGCTAATTGTGGAAGATCACCACGATGCCTGAAGTGCGCAGGCCCACACCTCACCCCGGAGTGTACGAAGGACCGTTACAGACCCGCCAGATGCGCCAACTGCAATGGAGACCACCCTGCCAATACGGACGTCTGTCCAGAATACGTCAAGCGAAGGGTTTGGCTCGAAGAGAAGAAAGCACAAAACCAAAAATCTTCAACTGCTTCCCCAAAGTTCATCCCAGCCCCCATCCCCTCAGTAAATCCCTGGACCAACAAGACAAACTCTATCCTCCCTAGCCAAACCAAATTTCCCAGTCTTCCTTCAAAACCATCCCTAAGACAACCCTCTCAAAATCAACCCCCTCAAACCCAAATAAGAGCACAAACGAACCAAGCCCCAAATGACATAGCCAAATTCTCAGAAATACACCCTTAAACCTAAACCATCCCCTCATAACACCCTTCCCGACTACATAATTACACTTATACACTACAAAAAAAGATTAAGAAAAAGATGGCAACTTTCCAGAAGTGAAGAAGATCGAACCCTGCTGAAATACTATCAAAATACAATCAACACCCTCATTAGAGAATACAAAAACCAAAACTGTAAAACCGGAAGATAGTTCACTCTGAAAAATTGCTAGATTTTTAAAAAATCCGAAAAAGGGCATATCCAGCATAGAGATAAACGGACACACATACACAGACATGAAGGAAATTGCGCAGAATTTCGGAGAGTACTTTCAAAATAATTTCACAAATAACTCACCTCACACATATTTTCATCGACACATATCACATATAGTATAACAGCACTTAGATTCAATACCCTTACAAAACACAAACAATTTAGCGTCGTACACAGAAATTTATAACACTATACAAAAACTTAAAAACAAAACTGGCCCAGGATATGACGGTATACCAAATTTACTGTTGAAAAATCTGCCAAAAAAGGCTGTTGTACAATTAACTTATATAACCAATTTTATAATCAAAACTGGCATCTACCCCGATATGCTCAAGATTGCAAATGTCATACCCATAATCAAAGCAAATAAACAACCACGTTACGTAGATAGTTATCGACCAATATCATTATTAAACAATATCGCAAAGGTGATCGACAAAATCATTCTTAAGAGAATGCAAGATTTCATTGAAAAACATAAGTTATTACCCCCCGAGCAATACGGTTTCCGAAGTGGCCACAGTACTATAGCACAGACAATTAGAGTCATAAATTACATAAGAGAAAGCTTTCGGGACAAAAACAAATCAATCATGGTCGCGATCGACATACAAAAAGCCTTCGACTCCGTATGGCTCGAGGGTCTAATATTCAAGTTAATTAAACTGAAAGTTCCTAATTATTTAATCAAATTAATGAATTCATACGTCACAAATAGAAAATTCTTCTCAAAAATCAACGATCATACTGCTGGTCCCTACAACATACAGGCGGGAGTCCCGCAGGGTTCAGTGTTATCACCTTTGCTGTATTCCCTATTAATCCAGGACATTCCAACATCCCCAAACCTGTTAACTGCCATGTACGCGGACGATACTTGTTTTGTAGCATCTGCAAAAAATCCGAACACCGCACTCAACATTGTACAAACACACATTAACACACAAATTATACCCTATTTTAACAAAAAAAAACTTAACATCAACGAATCCAAAACAGAGTATTTATTACTCAGGAGAATCACGAGGAAAGAGAGCCCATTGCAGTCTCAGCTTTGTGTTAACGGACACATCATCCCCCCGAGTAACACGCTAAAATACTTAGGTTACACTATCCAAGGTAATACCAACGCCAAAGCGCACATAAACTGTCAAGCACACAAGGCTCAGACTGCAATGAGCGTACTCTATCCCCTCATCTGCAAACACAGTCATCTCACCACTCACAACAAACTACTTATATACAGACAAATTATTAGACCAATTCTCACACATTCAGCGCCAGTTTACAACACAGGAACAAAACAAAACTTTCACGCACTGCAGGTGGTACATAATAAGTGTCTGAGAATGGCAATTAAACACAACGCAATCTACCCCAAATACCCTAGAAATACCTGGTTGCATGTGAAAGCCGACATGCCCTCTATCAAAGACTTCATCACTGAAATATCCAACAACTTTTATAATAATTGTCTGCCAGATGATCTTCGTCATGCTCTCAAAGACGCAAATCGCGCAGAAGGCATCCGCGATAGTGGGTGTAGGCTTCTGCATGGATCGCTAATTACATAACATGGTTGCTAAGTCACAAACCCACATTTCTTCAAACAGAGGTATCTTCAGGGCGGTATGAATAACCAAACTGAACTACCCCAATCACTTCCAAAAATAAAACAAATTAAAATAAATGTCTGACACGCTGCCTCTCCAAATCTAAAAAAACTCCCTTTCAAGTATTGAGACCCTATTTTTCAGCTGTTTTTCAGGGATAACCTAGCCGAAAGATTCTGGGAGCCATATCTATATGCCGGGGACAAAGGAAGTTAAATCAAGGAAAAGTATTGGATAATGCGGTTTCCGCAAGGAGCCACAAATCTCACCTGCAGGAACTACACAGAAAACAGGATGAATAGCCAGACCATCGGCACTATATATTTATATATTTCACTCTGTATTCTGTATATTGGTAATCTAAATATTTTTAATAAAGACTATTTTATTATTATCACTTTAGGTATTCCCACTAAAATTTGATCCATTACCCATTGAAATATTACTGGGGCTGAAGCTATACCATACGTTAAGCGAGTGAATTGAAACAAACCCATGTGTGTTAAATATTTTTGAGAATCGGGACGAACCTTAAGCTGTTGGCATGATCCAGGAAAATCTAAAACTAAGAAAATACTACTACCTGCCAAGCCAGCGAAAATGTCATCTGGAGTGGGAAGGGGGTACTGATCAACATTTAAAACTTTATTAACAGTGGTTCTCATCTCGGAACAAATTCTAACATCAACGGCTTTTTTAAATACTACTACTATAGGTGATACTCACTCACTATACCTAACGGGCTTTAAAATTTGTACATCCAACATTAGTTTTAATTAAGCCTCCACTCTGTTTCAATGCATATGACATCGAATAAGCTCTCTTAAAAATGGGTGCAAGATTGTCATAGATGCAAAACTTAATTTCATAAATTTTAATAGGACTACACAGATTAAGATCAACCACGTTTTTATATTTAGTTTGCAGATCTACAACTATCACCACCAATATTATTAACTTGACCCTCGATATAGAACTTATTCTGCCAGTGGGGTAACAAAATGTTAAGCCAATTTCTGCCATATAATGGCATAAGCTCCTGATTTGAACCTATATGAGTTAATGGCAATGAAAAATGGTATCCTGCAAAATCTACTACAACTATGCATTCGCTTAGGGTTTTAATATTTAGCCTGAAACTACATTTGACATAAAACTAACAGGTGATAAAGCTACAATAATAAATTCTTTGAAATGACTCGCATACTATGCTATTTTAGAAGCTCATGTGTCTGTTTCAAATTTAATAACTCTACCAATTACCTTTAAAGACAATTGATGTGGGAAAGTATCATTTGCCCTTACACTTGAACTTACAGCTTTTACCATATTTAAACTCAAATTGAAAAAATCTCTGTTTACTTCTTCTTGATAAACAGTCGTTTGATACGTCGTTTGTTCCTGATCCAACTGTATTATCAGCTAGACATAAATTCCCAGCATTGCCAAACTTATTGCATTTAAATCACTTCCATTTAACAGCTAGGTGCCTATTTTTGACATGCCACTTTTGCTACAGTCACTTCCTCGGTCACTACGTTCCCAAACTTGATTTTACTTCTAAATAATTAAGTCCTGAAACTCCACCATCTGTCCAATTATGAACTCGTTTTTCGGCCATTTCGGCTGCTTGTAAGCTGAGCTTCCGATAAAAGTTTCCTCTGGATTCTTTCACTACCTACTCCACACACAAACTTATTACATAATGGTTCATCCAAAAATTGCCCAAATCTACACGAACTAGCCAATTTACGTAGATCCACAGCAAATTCTGCTCTGATCAATATTCTGATTACATTTATTAAACACAAATCGTTCAAAAATCTCAAAAATCAATGGCGCATAGTGACTATTCAACTATAACTGCTCAAAGGATAAATCAACTGGTTTCTCCGGTGAAACTAAATTTTTTAAAGTCTGATAAACTTCTGGACCTGCCAAGGTTATAAACATTGAAATCTTCATTCTATCGTCGGTAACCATATTTACTTTAAGGAGATAATCTATTATTTCCAAATATAACTCGAACTCTCCTGTTGGTCCTGTAAAATGTTCTATACTTCCAATCATAGGCATTTTAAGAACGTAACGTAACAGTAACTAGTTTCTGCAATCAAATACTTCGCTACACTACCGTTCACTCCTTGAACGATAACCCTAGACCTGAACAACTTGGTCCCAGTTTGCCTCAAGACACATAACAACAGTAGGTTGAAGTTACCACCTCGTCGCCAATTATTATGTTCGAAAATGAAACTCACGGGTTCTAGCAACACTTTACTGACTTATTTTTTTTATGTTTACAAGTCATTTCGATTACTTAAGCGGGAAAATCATCCGCACACCCGGTCCATACTTAATAGTTCTCCGGTCAGTCTTCACTGTCAGTTGTTAAAAGGATGTGTTCCGTTATTCAAACTAATATTAGAAACATAACAATATTTACTCTATATTTTTATAATATACGTATGCTAAATGTTGTAAAAAACAATACAATAAATTCATGGCTGAATACTCGTCTTCGTTTTCTTTTATTTATTTCTACATGTTTTGTTTTGGATTGATTTATTTCTAAGCACCCGTCAGTTTCATGTTCTTCTTTTCTTGAGATTATTTTTCTAAAAAATAGTCCGACCTAAAAATTAATAAGGGTTTGGAGTATGTTCTGGTGCCATAGGTCACCTCTTCAAATATTTTGGGCTCTATTTGAAGGTTTTTTACTTATTTAAATATTCACGGACATATTAAAACTTATAACAACACAATGACAAAATAGGACGTTACACAACTTTCTTATCAATTCTTCTGTCCCCCTGAATCTTTGCTCGTTCGTTGTTCGATCACTTCAACCCCTTCTCTGGACGCGGAGTCGCGCTTGCGCCGTAGGACACTAATCTTCCACAAAATACGGGGTGCGCACTCAATGTTCTTCAGTATACTCCCCCCTTAGAACAGCATGTTCAAATTGAAAATTATTCGTTATTTTCTGGAAGTAGGAGTGGACAAATATGTTAAATTCCCCGTTTGTAAATACCACATGAAGTGCGCACTGTCACAAACGCGCACTTGTTCATCGTTTCCAGGATGCACTGCAACTATTTTTCCTAACATCCAGGTGGAAGATTATCTTGTACTATGACAACGAGGTCGCCAGTCTTACAGTTCGATTGCCGCTTTTTCGTTTGTTTCATCTCTGCAATTCGGCTAAATAGGAACAGCTCCATCTTCTCCAGAAACTCTGGTTTATTTGCTGTAGCAATTGGAATCTGAATAAGGTTAGTCTTGATATCGTCGTACGCTGGGTCTAGAGGTGTCACAAGTGGACGACCAATTAAGAAATGGGAAGGTCTGAGAGGGTTTAAATCATTGTGATCTGCGGACATGGGATAAAGAGGTCTAGAGTTCAATGTTGCCTCAATCTGCACAAGCAGCGTTGAATATTCCTCGTACATTATTATAGAATCATCTATTACTCGGAATAAATGCTATTTAAAATTGATTTAATATTAGCCTCCCATAGTCCACCGAAATTCGGACTGCGTGGTGGAATAAAATGCCATACAATCTGTTGTTGGACACACATTGTCACAAATTTGTCTTGTGAATTCTCTAGAAATCGATAAAGATGTTTCATTTCTCTGTGAGCTCTGACAAAGTTAGATCCGTTATCGGAATATAAATAGTGTGGAGTGCAACGTCTTGCAGCAAACCTTCTGAATTCTGTGATAAATGCTTCGCTGGACAAGTCCGTTACTAATTCAATATGGATACATTTAGTTGCAAAACAGTTAAATAGACAAATATACGCTTAATAAGTTTGGTATGGACGACCTTTCCATCGCGTAATATCACCGGCCTATCGTAGTACGGTGCGAGTAAAGGGGTATAACACTTGAACTGTGTGCTTCGGAAGGTCAGCCATAACTGAAGCAGTTGGTTGAGGTTTGTTTCGGAAGTACCATTTACAATTTCTTACAATCATTTTAGCAACACTCATACCTGACGTAGCCCAAAATTTTTGGCGTACTGAAAATAATAGAAGTTGCGGACTGACATGCTGCAGTCGCGTGTGTTCAGATTGGAAAATTAATTTTGTCAGCTTATGCTTTCCGCTCAATAGAAAAGGATAATTTTCTTCAAACGTCAATGATAAGTTTTTTAATCTCCCCCCAGCCCGCAATACACCGTCTGTATCTAGAAATGGATTTAAAGTGAGTACTCTATTTTTATTTTTATTAGCCCGAGGTTTATCACTTTGCATCATAGACATCTCATTGCTAAAACTATCTTTATGTGCCAATTTAATTAAGCATAACGTGTTGTTTTCCAATTCCATAAGACTACGAGTACCCATTGTCCGATTAAGTTGTTAATAAATCGTAAAACATACGCGACTACTTGCTTCAATTTGTTTCGAGTTGAAAACTAGTCAAATATCAAAGTCGGTTCAATATTGCTTACAAGAGAATTACAAGTCTTTCTGACTTCGGGTAAATAATTACTTTTAGTATTTGTAAATGCTTGCGGCCAATCTGCAAATTCGTACAAAAATGAAGGTCCGTTCCACCACATATTACAATAAAACAAATTGTCTGTATATATACCCCGAGTTAGCTACGTCAGCAGGGTTGTCTTCAATGTTTACATAACTCCATTTGGATAATATGTCAGATGATCTTTGAATTTCCGCAACTCTGTTGCTGACAATAACTTGAAGTTTGTTTGGATCAGTTTTCAACCAACACAAAAAAATTTGTGAGTCACACCAATAAAACGTTTGAAATTTGCAGGTTAAGGAATCAGAAACTTGTTTAGCCAACCTAGTAAGTGCAAATTTCTAACCGAGGAATTGACAATACTTCTATTGGAGATACCTTGGTTTTGGAACATAATACTCGAACAAATACGTTTCCATTGAAATCTGTAGTGTGAACGTAAACTACCGCTCTATAAGCATCTTTACTTGCATTACTAAACCCATGCAGTTCTATACTGATTGCCTGATTGCACATGGTGAATCGAGGAATTTTTATCTCATTAAGTATGGGTAAAAGTGACCGATAATGGTCCCATTTTTTGTTCAATTCAGCCGGTAAAATTTCGTCCTATTCTAATTTTTCGGATCACAGTTTTTGGATTAAAATTGATTGAACTGGTTGTTGATTAGGGGCGTCTGAAACTTTCTATTACAACGAATCAGAATAACTTAGCCACTGGATTCCCAACGTTTTAACTTCATCATTTTCACCTAGTTCAAGAATGCTAAAAGTGTCATATGTATCTTGCAGACCCCTATTAGAGGCCCATTTTCTTAAAGAAAAGGAAGCCGACTGTAGAATATTCGACATTTGATTGCGAATTAACACTTCTTCCTCTTCACTACTAAAACCTGTTATTAAATCGTTAACGTACATATCGCGATCAATCAATTGACTGCCAATAGGACATACATGTTTATTGTCAAATGCCAGCTTTTCCATACATTTAATTGCCAAATAAGGCGCACTAAAATTACCGTACGTAACAGTTTTGAGCTCGTAGGTAGAAATATCTTCCTCTTTACAATGTCTCCATTCGATATTTTGCAGATATCTTTCCTCGGGATGAATTAGAATTTTGCGGTACATTTTCGCTATGTCCGTAGTGACAACGAATTGGTGTTGTCTAAAACGAATTAGAATTTTGAAGATGTCGTTTTGAATTGGCGGCCCGATGTATTGAATATCTTTCAATGATTTCCCTGACTTTATTTATTCCGAGCCATCGAACACAATTCTAACGTCTGTTGTAAGGTTGTGTTCCCGAATAATTGCAAAATGGGGTAAATGGAACCTAAACTCCTTAATCGCCTCAGCATTTGTTATATGTCTCATGTGTCCTAAGTCTAAGTATTCATGTATGAAAGCAGTGTATTTATTTGGCTTTCAAGTTAGCATCCTTATTTAATCTACTCTCTTGGATAAGTAATCTTTCAATTGCCAAATCTGAGCTTCCCAATTCTTAGCTTTCACATTTTAGTGGAAATCTAACTATGAATTTTCCTGTAAAATCACGGAAGCTGTATTATTGAACTATTCTTCATAAATCTGATCTTCTTCTCACCATTTTAGTGACTCATGATTAATTTCTTCATTAGCCCAAAATCTTTGAAGGTCGATAATCAAAGCTACATTGCAAGAGATCTGCTTCTGAATAGGAATACTTAATGAACCGGATACTACGTAACCAAATACAGTATTAATTAATGGAGGTTTGTTTTTTCCTAAATTGATTCTCTCATCAAGTAAGATGTCCCAAAACAAATCTACTCCGATGAGCAGATCAACGCTCTTTAATAGGTTAAATTGGGTCTCGCTAATGTTATGTCTTTTGGAATATGCCAGTCACTAATAGCAATTTTATGTGCTGGCATGCTTTAAAATCATTGAGTGAGGATTTGATTGATATTTGACATTTAGCTTTTTAATTCGAACAACAACTATTAATACCAAAGACCGATATATCGGTAGGTGCAGTGTCCTTCTTTAATTGTATAGAGAATTGCTCGGAAATAAATGAACACTGGCTACCTGAATCTAAGAGAGCGTTTGCTTCATGAATGCTACCTGTCTGATCTCTGACATCTACAATCGCTGTTGAGAATAAAACAAAATTGTCAAAGCTCATACTATTATCCGCACCCGTAATTGAAGATCCGTTAAATTGGCTATGTTCTATAGAAGTCGCATTCTCTTGACTACCTCTGCTACCGACCACGGTAATATTCTTTTGTATAACTTTCTTAATTTGAGGTTGATAATGCAACAATGAACTATGCTCTATAGGATAAGCCTTACAGCTACCCTTCTTGCATTGGGTATAAAAGTGCCCAAAGCATTAACAATTTGAACACATTTTTATTTCTTTTACTTTGTTCCATCTTTCTTGTACAGACAGTTTCAGACATTTTTCACAAGAGTTAATTAAATATCGTTGTTTGCAAAAAATACATTTTAGTTCAGTCATACTTTTCCCATTTATCAGATAATAGTGTATCTTTTGCATTCACTTGTAAAGTTCCTAAAAAATCTGCCCAATTTTTAAGAAATTCACAGAATTGATTGTATGTTTGCAATTACTTGTCATTCATAGATTGCTCCCATTCGCGAATGGTATTTTTGTCGAGCTTCAATGACATCATATAAATTACAATAGAATCCCAATGTTCTGTGGGAAGCTTTAACGTTCTTAATGCCCTCAGATGCTTGTTAATGTAATCAACTAATCCGCGTAATTCTGAAGTGGACTCTTTAGTTAACTTTTCGATGTCGAATAGAGACTTATTTGAATTATTGTTTAATAATAGTCTTGAATTAACAAATCTGTTACATAATATGACCCACGCATCATTATAGTTATGAGCGGCAAAGTCTAGACTTTAAATCTTCGTCACCTAAACAAGACCTCAAGTAATGGTATTTTTGAATATCAGATAGTGCTGCATTATTTTGAAATATTGCCTCGAAGGTGTCCTCGAATTCTAGCCATCTATTAAACTCGCGATTCAATGTAGAACATTTTATTGGGGGTTATTTTAACGGGTTTAAATTGTAAGTTTCGCTTAACGATTGATTGGTATCATTATTTGAAAGTGTCTCTGCCGACTGGTTTATTGGACTAATATTACATTTACTAATAACATATTTAGCTTGTGCAAAGTAATTTGATAGATTGTCAGTGAACGTGTCGCGTTATCGGCGTTAAATGTCAAGTTGATCGTCTGGACAGAGTCCCTCAATGTCTTGTTGAATTAGTTAAAAATCATTGTCTAACAACTCCAATTTAATCTGATTTGCAGCTCAATGATGTCTCAGCTATCTAATTTATTGTCTATCATGAATCTAGCATATAACGCACCAAAATAGTTTTTAAAAATTGTTAATTCATCCACGTCTGCGTATCAACACGTTTAATTCTGCTCCAGGCTTGTCTGAGTCAAGATCAATAATGCATGAAAAGTTCCATCTTTATCAAATCTCAAATTGGGAACAAAACCATCGGACACCCCTCGTATATAAAATATTATTGGTAACAACATTCAAATTGGCACAGTGTATATGAATACTTTCTCGCACCACAAATTTTGTATTTGAGAATCAAAACAAATACGCAACAATGGAATATCATTTGTATGTAAACTAGCGAAGTTAATAAATCAAATTATTTAATGGAACTCCAATAGTCTATCAGTAAAAGTAAACATCAGAACATAAAACTTTTGTTATATTAACACGAAGGAAATAGTTCATCAATCGAAAATAATAGTGGAGTAAACAAATCTAAAAGATATCAAATATTAATCGAAATAGAATAGTGATCAAATGTTTCTAATGTAAAATCGAATAGTCAAATCTTTCAAATGTAACATCGAAAGTAATCGAATGATTGGGCGCTAATAGTTGGTAAAATAACTTTAAAATTATGTTCAATCAACTGTATTATATTATGAATTGTTAAATAAAATGATTTTCTTAATTGTTATAATCGGTTAATCGATACAGAAAAGTCATGCATGCACAGAAATCAGAAAATACCCTAATCGAGTATATGAATCGAATTCAATAGCAATTTGACTCTATAGTCTCTTACTTTTATCAATTCAATCTAATTGTACAAATCGAAAAAGGAACATAGAACATTTTAGTAGAATAAAGTGGAATATAAATATAATAAAATGGAATTGGCCTAATTGTTTTAACGATGAATATCCTTTAATCCCTTTAATCGGCTTAGATCACACCGCTGAAGCTGTTTCTACTCATACTTCTTCTAATTTCAAATCCAGCGATGGATAAAAATATGTTCTAGTGCATTAGGTGACCTCTTCAAATATTTTGGACTGTATTAAAAGGGTTTTTTACTTTTTAAAATATTTACTACTGTTTTATAACTTATAACAACACAATAACCAAATAGGACATTACACAACTGTCTTTTTCACTCTTCTGTCCGCCTGACTCGTTGCTAGTTCGTCGCTGTATCCCCACAGATAACCCGCAGATAGATGAGACACTGATTGTGGCGCCATCTAAAGAGCCTGTCGACTAAACAAGTGAGTGATGTTAAAAAGATTTCTGTAATTTTAGGTTTTGGCGGTATATTCAAATTTACTGTATTTTATTTCCAAATGACCATTTATAGTCCATCATTTAACATTTCATTCAGTTTAACTCAATCATTATTGAGTTAAATTAAATGAAATATCAAATGATGGACCAGATGGACCATAAATGGTTGATTAAATTGGAAAAAATAAAACGGTAATCATATAAACAGTTTATTTATTTTGGTATAAAAATACACAACAAATAATTTCTATCATAAAGTACTTTTCTTAACAAACAGAATGACAATAAATAAACTATAATGTAAAAACAATGCAATAATTAAAAAATAATTTGAGTAACATACATTCTAGATTGGAGTATTATTAGATTTTTAAATGATATTGAATCAAGATAAAAGTAGAAAATTATTTATGATAAGTTTATATTAATTTATTTATTTATTATTATACTCGTATAAATACACAGAGCTGGACAAACTGCTGAAGTATAACTGCTACTTACTTAATCAAAAAAAGTATTAGCAATGAGTAGTCAACTACTATTATTGGCAACTTTTTGTGAATGAAAACATTTGAGTATGATTACTGTGAATGTTAGAACAAAAGTAATTAAAATCCTTTTTTCTGAAATTGTCAAGAAAGCTTGTCATGACAGAACTCAGGTTGGTCATGAAAGTGTCACTTTAAAGACTAGTCCCTTTCATGATTTTTACAAGACTCCTGTCACTTTACAAGACTCATCTGTCATTTTTAGACTGCAATTGAATTAGAAATCGTCACTTATCTTATGAAACGTAATGTATGTATCTTATGAAATGTAATTAAAAACACTAACAATCAAATACAACAAATATTTGTAATTGGTATTAGAATTATGAAAATGAAAATTAATGTTAATGCTGCCGACACTAGTATTATGTACAATAGAAAAGTTCATTCCAGGTATATAATTCAAAGCATTATTATTTCTGTTTTGAAAAACGATTTCAAAAAAAATATAATACCTCACTGGTCATGAAAGTGTCTCTGCTTGACTCGGGGAGGCTTTAAAGAGATACTCGGATGCTACGCATCCTCGTACTCTTCAATAAGCCTCCTCATCTGCAAAGTTTCACTTGCATGACTTGTAATATACTATTAAAGGAAATGTTGGTAACTACTGCCCAGCTCTGTAAATACAAGGTGCCAAGTGATCACATATAAGAGTGGTAAACAGCACTTTTGACTGTACAACATTTAAAATAATATATTTAACATTTCATTTCCACTTAAAATACATCTTTATTTCTCTACTGGAAGCATTAAATATGTTTATATCACAGGCTTAAACCTAGTATATTGCATATTTGTATATTTCTACATTTAAAAGCATTACGTTTTTATGAAACCATAGCATAAGGCAGTTTAAGTTACTGTAGTGATCCCTAAAGGACAGTAAGTAGGGATCACTACATTACTCTGCAGCTCCTGGCAGTCTATGATTGTTAAAATGTTTCTTAAGGGCTCTTAAAAATCCCGTCTCGTGGAAGTCCTTTCTCGTTTCTGGTTGAGATTCTACAAGTAAACATACAAAATGACAACAATAAATAAGTAAACACACAAATATGTTTGAAAATTTATGTGAACAAAACAAAATGCGCTTACTATTGAAATAATAAGTTTACACATGTTTTTGTACTAAGCCAAAAAAATATCAAGAAATGTTTGAATGTTTAAATTTTTTTAGTTTTTTTAATTCTTTTTTTCAGAGCTTCCGATTTTTTTAGGAATTCTTGATTTTATTTGGGTTTTAACTATTTTGACTTTTTAATTTTTGTCTTAATCGGATATTTACAGCTAAGCGCTTTCAGCCTTTAGGTCATTCTCAAAGCTGTCGACAAGAGAAAAACATACAACAGGTACAATGTACATGCAATGAAATAAAATGTTCGACGTTACATCTTTATTTAAGTAAAATTTGTTAAAATTGCCCTATAAAGAGGGTGTACATACATATCATTTAGTTGATAATTTCAAATTAGACGTTTCGTTATGTGAATTACAATTGTACACGCTCTTTATAGAGTAATTTTAACAAATTTTACTTAAATAATGATGTAACATCAAACATTTTGTTTCATTGTATGTATCAGTTACAGGGTTCTATGTTTTTTGACACCTTCTGTATGTTTTTTTTCTTAACGAGAGCTTTCAGAATGGCCTAATGGCTGAAAGCACTTAGCTGGAATTTTAATAAAATTGAACACTCAGTACTCCTCTTTTCATTGACTCAATTTACATTTTAAAATGTCCAAAATTATAGCATGCTATATTGAATACAATAAAACTTACCATCAATTTTTGTTAATTTCCACTCATATGCGAAGGCTAATGAAACTGTCTTAACCCATCAAGGACTGGTGTTGCCACACGGCAACAGAAATTAACAGTTTTCTGTTGCTTAAAATTCATCAGATTTTTCATCAGATTTTTCATTTAAAACATAGATGGCGGTATAGACGGCAATAGTTTGTTACAGTGTCAGTTGACAGAACCGTGTGTAGTGTTTGCCTGTTCACTCCAGTGATATAAAAACACGATTTTGTTAGGGAATATCAAGAAGACTTCTCAAAAATGGATATCAAGTTTACGTAAGTATAAATAAAAATTAATTGTTACAGCTTTCGAAAATAAATTCGTTACAACAGCTTTGGGAATATATTATCAACGTAGAGGCGGCAGAATAACGGGAGTTTGCAAAAACCTTTGAGATCGTGAAGCTTTGGAACTCGATGTTGCCATGTGGCAACACGAGTCCTTTCTGTGGACTACCTTTTTACATTTTGCTTTTTTTTTCTAGCGGTGGGCTGACTTTCGAAGAAGCTCTTCAGATTGCGTATAATGATGATTTAGATGTCGACCAAATTTATATTGAGCCTCCGAATGAGGGTGCGATGACAGATTAGGATTCCGGTGAGGAAGATGAAGGCGGACTCGTTGATAATTTATCTCGGAATCAATTGAATGCTCCAGCTCAACTTGTTTTACATGGTGAAGATGATGCATTAGTTGAACCAGATACGGAACACGTAGAAAAAGTTACTTATGAGGACATTGAATGGATCAAAGGCGATCTGGTAGAAAGTTCAGAAAATTATTTTCGTTCGGATTATGAAAGTTTTAAAACTTTAACCCCAACAGAAATGTTCGAGTTATTCATAGACCAAGACGTACTTTCTTTACTGGTAGAAGAATCAAACAAGTACGCACAATTTAAAAACTTGCCATGTCCTCAAATTACTTTGAATGAAATGAAATGTTTTATTGCTATTCTGATTTTATCGGGATATTGTCAATTACCTGGAAAAAAACATTACTGGAGTACTGATGCAGATCTTGGTAACCAACTAGTGAAGGATTTAATGAGGAGAGACCGATTTTTAACAATTTGGCGGTATCTACACTGCGCAGATAATAATGCACTAGATCCAAATGACAAATTCTATAAACTGCGACCTCTAAGTGATCTACTACGGCAAAAATTTCTGAATTATTTTGTTCCAGAAGAAGATTTGAATTACGATGAGTGTATGGTCAAATACTTTGGAAAGCACTCATGCAAGCAATTCATCCGAGGCAAACCAATCAGATTTGGATACAAGATATTGTCGCTGAACAACAAATACGGATATCTTGTGAATTTTTCCTTCTATCAAGGCAAAGATAGGCGCGTGAACACAGAATACCAAACTGTGTTTGGAAAATCTACTGCTCCATTGCTGATGCTTTTGGATGAGTTACCAGAAGAAAAGAAAAAACATCGATACAACCTATTCATAGACAATTTATTTACAAGCTTTCACCTTCTTAGTCATCTGAAATCAAGAGGTTTCTCATCCACAGGAACCATTCGCGATAACCGAATCCCTAAAAATTGCCCGTTACTATCCAAAAAGGATATGAGTAAGAAACAACGTGGTGACTTCGATTCTTGTTTGGATAGAACCAACGGAATTTTACTAACGCGTTGGACTGACAATAATGTAGTTTCAGCAGCTTCGACCAAATATAGGGTAGCCCCACTTGCTAGTGTCCAACGATATTCAGCGAAGGAGAAAAAAATTGTTCAAGTAAAAAGACCGAACTTGATTTCCAAATATAATGCATCTATGGGTGGCACGGATCTGATGGATGAAAATATTGCACGCTATAGGATCAGTGTACGTGGAAAAAAATGGTGGTGGTGTCTTTTCACATGGCTACTTGATGCCGCAATTCAAAATGCCTGGGTCCTGTACAAACAGTCTGGCAACAATATAACTCAACTAGACTTTCGTCGAGAAATTGTCAAAACGTACCTCAACAAGTACAAGAATCCACCGAAAGGAAAAGGTAGACCATCTACTAGTAAATCGAGCAGATCTTTCAGCCGTGTTGGCGATGATGTGCGATATGATAATATAGGGCACCTCCTCACACCAGTAGAAAAAAAAATAAGATGCAATGGCGACAATTGCAAATCTATTATGCGCACAAAATGCATCAAATGTAATGTAGGAGTTTGTTTGTCGTGCAATGTTGAATACCATACACGAATGTAGTTTTTTTTTTCAATCAATAAAATTTTTTTTTCAATGAAACATGGGCAGTGTAAGTTACTCGCGTTGCCATATGGCAACACTAATTTTTGAAGAAAGTAAGAAAAATTTCACTATATTTCTTTAAGCAAATCTATTTGTTTCGTTCTGAAAATACAGTTAGAAAATATACTATTGCAAAATTCTAAACTTAATTAAATCCGTCCTTGATGGGTTAACTTCTCTTCGTCTTTCTCAAATCTAAAGAAACACTGTTTTTCAAAATGAAGAGATCATATCCTCCATCGTTTCCTCGTCGACAAATTTAATGATTTATTGCCACTGCTTTTCAGCCATATTAATTTTATCTTCCTGGGTTGGAGGAACAAAACTGTAAAAAGAAATATTTACTTTATTAATGCTGCAATTTTCAGTTTAGCTAATGTAAAACACATCCATGATCTCTAAAGTTGTCGATTAAATTAGTAAAAGTTCTGTGTTTTATGAAAATAAAGATAATGGTTGTTAATTGTGAAAGAAAAAATGCTCAAATTTTTTTAATAAAACTTACCGAGTACACCACTCATTAGACTCCTTCAGAATACACTTTGACATTGTCTTTTCAATTAATAACAATAAAGCAACGACACAACAAATAAATATTACACTACAGGAATTAAAATATACACCAAAATACTGTAACCTTGTAGTAACCTCTACACTTGAACTAAGAAATGATAACAGTATAACATATAATATGTAAGGACGAGCAATATGATATCGCGCACACGCAGTAATGAACATCAATAAAATTTGATTACTAACGACGTTACAGTTTTCGTTAATTTTTTGGATTTATCTACGGATTTTAGTTACTCGACAGGCTCTATAGATGGCACGGTCTGCAGTGTCCGTAGCCTGTCATCACTTCGACCTCTTCTCTGAAGGCGGAGTCACGCTTGCGCCTTAGGACATCAATCTTCTACAAAATGTTCTTCAACAGAGCAATTGTCATATGTATATAAAATAACTCAGTATATTTATTTGGAACATTGATCATTCAGTTGTGTTCTGAACAATTTTCGTAATTCCCTTTTTCAGCTAATATTCACAGATATTTATACACACATTTTCCTGGGAAACAGACCCATATTAATCGAAATAAAACTTATATTCTTATGTTTATGTATATTTTTAACGAAAGTAAATCTCACTAATATAAAAATGGTATATTAATGTATTTTTTTCATATTTTCAGAGATCAAAAGGAATTACAGAAGCCCAAAGCAACAAACGCGGCGGTCATTCGCTTTTACAAATATGTTCAAGCAGCGAGGGATGGACAAGACCAAAAGGACTGCATAAGGCTTTATCCTACTTGCTCAGTCAATACAGAAATATAATTTTTGTCGTTTTGACGGAGTTTGTACATCAATTCAATATATCCAGGAAATTTTCTACTTGTAAGATTTTCTTTACCTAGATTATATATTGTGAACTTTACTTAGTCAAGAATGGGAAAATTGATATTATTCGTTGTTAAAGCAAATAGATAGAATTAGGTAAGTTTTCACATCTCGCAGTCATTTTCGTAGGTATATATTAAACCTAGACTTGTTCTTCAAAACTTTTTAGTGGAGAGTTTCTGTATTTATAATTAACAAACTCCTCAAATTATGAGTATAAACAAAAAATATGTTGAAGAAATTAGAAAAAAATCAAAATTTTGTTTCTTGGCATTAAATTTTGTGGGTACAACTTAAAAATGTTGTCACAGATGAATCTAATTAATATTCTGTCAATATTAAAAGGAATATTGTGAGAACGTTTAACATTAAATTGTTATTATTACATACCAGTTTTTTTTAAATTATTCAATCTACCAATTGAATAATAATTCTATATATCTATATATTTGAGAAATGTTTAGCTTGAAAAGGGAGGATATATTATCTATTTTCCCAACACTCTTGACATAACATTGTTTTTGCACTATATACTCGTATAAGCTAATAATTCAGTATAAGGTTTATTACTTGTAAATATTTCCAGTCATTTGTATTTAATTATTTATAGCATGTTACTGATATGTATTAGAATAAAATTAAAAGGTTTATAATACTTCTGTGTCGATTACAAGAGCCAACCATTTATAACAAATCAATATTTAGCTCTTGCGGTCGACATATCTTGCTAAGTTATATAGATCTATGGGTTACGGTTTTGGGGAAATGTCCATATAATTCAAAATACAATAATAAATTGAATCTAAGAAAATTAGGTGATGTTTGGAATTATATGTACCTATTATTATCATGAGTTAACGTATTTCTTTCCAATATCGGATTGATATTTTTGTACTAGTTTCCAAATAATGAAACTTTGATACTAGAACAATTAATTTTCTGTACTAGCAAACGGAAATTGAAAATATTCACAATGATTTTCTTAGATTCCTTATATAATCAGTGTAGGTAATGTGGTTTATACAAGTAAAAAGAAATGTATTGTTTCCCCCACGGAAACCGCGCGATAATGATATTAACATTTGTAGATAAAGCATATCGTCTACGATCAATCCTGTTGCAAGTAATTGATGTAATATCATATCGAATTATTTTACGATTATTGTACCAGTCATCAAAAGTAAACCAATGCTTCTACGTTAGGCCGGTATAAGACTGTAAAAGTTCTGTGACAAAGACCTTTTGTAAAAGATTTCACAATATATCTTTTATATTATTTGTTTTTCAAAACTTTGCGGACTATATTACACTATGTAAAAGATTTATGACAAAAAGGTATTGCAGTGTGTATAAAAAAGGTTAGGTTAATTGAACATAAATGGACGAACAAGAAGTAGCGGCCTGTGCGGCGTCATTTACAGCCATTCTGACTGTGTGCTTAATAAAAATGAAAAAGAAGAAAAGTAAAACTCGGCGATTGTGGGTAAGACCATGGGTTGCAAGGCGAGAATTGAGAGGAGTTCACCAGAATCTACTTCGAGAACTTCAGTCGGAGGATATCAAGGCGTATAACAATTATTTACGAATGGATGAAGATACTTTCAAGTTCGTTGTTTCAAAAATATATCCACTTATTTGCAAAACAAAACACACATTTAAGAAATCCCATTAGTGTTGAAGAACGTCTTATGGTTACTCTTAGATTTTTAGCAACAGGAGAAAGTTATGCGAGCCTGCAATATAGTAGCCGTATACCGCAATGCAGTCTGTCAGGAATAATACCAGAAACATGTGAAGCAATTTACAGGGCACTGAAGGGAGAATACCTAAAGGTAAACATTCATGTCCAAAAAATGGTGTTTATTATTTATTTATGAACATTATCGTTATAATCAGAGCTTGTTATATTTGCCAGAAATAACGCATTATGAACTAAATCGGTTACGTTGTTGTCATATGGCTGGTAACTTGTGCTGTTGGTACTGCTATTGTTTGACAACGGCCTTGATTGCTGAGTTTCAAGCCATTCGTTTCTTGATGAATCTTGAAATGATGCAGGGCTAGGTGGCATAGTCGGTTGGTCAATCTGGACCCAAGTTTCCATCAACACTTTTTGTATTTTTCTTTTCGCCTGTCGTACGATATAATCGTTACTGGCATCTTTGATTCCTCGCAACTCAGTAACGATAAACTGACCAAACGAATCAAGCGCATCAAGTTCTTTTACTGCCGGTTTATCTTTAACAATGTTGGACAATTCTGTCATGGCATTTGAAGCCTTAACAATTAATGCATCGTACGTATCATACGATTTTTTCTTCTTATTTTTGGGTCCGGAAACCGTTGTGTCATCTTGTGCCGTAAAGGTCGCTGTCATTAGTGACTTCTCTGGTAAGGAATCACTGTTAGCAGTGTGTGATGGCTGGAACAAATGAAAATTACTATTTTAGATTGTATCCAAATATACTTTTTGTAAGTTCCTTCAACAGAAAACGAGTGGGAAGTTATTGCAAGAGAGTTTGAAGACAAATGAAATGTTTTTAACACCATTGGAGCCATGGACGGCAAACATATCCGCATAACGTGTCCAGAAATGGGAGGATCCCATTTTTTCAAATACAAATCGTACCACAGTATTGTCTTGTTTGCGCTAGCAGGTCCCGACTACAAATTTTTGTACGTAGATGTTGGAACCAATGGTCGTATTGGTGATAGTGGAGTGTATGCCAAAAGCAAACTGAGAAGATGTCTCATAGATAGAGCACAACTAAATATACCAGATGGTAGGAGACTTCCAGGTACAAATATTGTTGCACCTTACGTGGTACTTGCTGACGATGCTTTCCCACTAAGTTACAATATCATGAAACCATATCCATTGAAAAATATAACAAAAGAAGAAAAAATTTTTAACTACAGGTTAAGTCGAGGACGAAGAATGGTTGAAAGTAGTTTTGGAATTTTGGCTAGTCGCTTCAGGGTTTTTTTAACTACGATACATTTATCTCCAGAAAAGGTAACATTGATAACACTTGCTGCTTGCACACTTCACAACTTGTTAACAGAAAAAAGAAAACACCTGTATACACGTCAAGAAATAATTTGTAGAACTGAAAGTGGTCAACAGTTTCTTGATATTCATACTGAAGAGGAACTTCCTGAAATGGAACCTCTGTTTAGACAACTTGAGATTGGTGGAAACCGTCATGGACGCGAAATGAGAGACAATTTTAAAGATTTTTATAATGGCCCTGGAACAGTGCCATGGCAAGATAAATATGCCTAAACTTACCTCATCCTCAATTACTCCAGCACCATCTATGTCACCAATAGTTTCAGTTGGCTCTGGACGTGGGGCAGGATCCAAATTGGATGTAGATTCATCTGCATCAGTCGCTTTGTCCAAAAATTTTATTAGAGGAAACCAATAGACCGTAGGCGTATAAATCTCATCTTCCTCAGCACCACTTTTTCTGCTTCTTGTCACCTATGAATATAAAAAATATTGTAACAACCGATACATAATAAATAACTAAATAATTAATTTACCTTCAATTTTTCCGCCAAGTACTGACTTCTTAAACCATTTAACTTCTTTTTAACGTCATTAACTGTACAATCTTCACTAATTGTTTTTATCGACTCCGCTATTCTCTGGTAAGCCTCCAATCTTTTATTTCTGTTTTTATAGTCAGCATGAACACTGTTATATAAAAATTCGTTTGCTTCATATTCACTGATTAACAATTTAGTAGCACGAACGTTCCACGAAAACTTATTTTCCGCCATGTTGTTTACTTTAACCCGCTTTTTAACGCCACTTCTTTTATCAAATGTAGTCACCTGCTGCTATGTTTTACAACAGATCTTTTATCCAAGAAACAGTTTATAAAATATAGCATATTACACCATAAATGTTTTCATCATATTTCTTTTATAAAAGTTCTTTGTCAAAGAACTTTTACAGTCTAATACCGGCCTTAGAAGTAAATTTTCTAATCGGAAATAGAAATTCTTGCGTTGTAAACAAATGATTCAGATTTTTAGGATACCAAAATGTTTTTTTATGAATAATCGCTTATTTGTCAACATAGTAATTTTAGCGATTTTCGTTGTTTATAATTCTTTGCGGTTCCATATCATATGTGAAATTTAAATCTGACAGATAATCCATATACTTTACTAAGAATTGCTTGCATTTTTCTCAAATACTTACAAGAAAAATTGTAAGGAAGCTAGGGAGAACGAGAAACTGATACTGTTTTCAGGAAATTGGAATTTTTTTGAATATTAACGAGTCTCAGTTCTACTTTACAAATTTTTTTCAAGTATGTATATTTATTTTGTTGTGGTAATCAACTGGTACTCAATAGTGTTTTCTTGTAACGGGTAAAGCCTGAAATAGAGGTACGAAAAGTGCCATTTCTCGCATATCAATAATTCCCTGTTGTCTAATTTTAGAATTAAGTTTTTTTTTTATTGAAATAATACTGAACAGTATGAAAACAATAAATATAAACCAACTACAATATACTGTTTAGTACCTATGTGGAGGGTGTCGAGACAAAAAATACAGAACTATCAACAATAGTTGTATAAAAGTCACCATGCTGTGCACTTTTGTCTCATAAATCTAAATCTAAATCTTAGAATTTGACCCAAGAAATCAGCATTACAGTGTATATATCATTGAAAATTGATAAACTACATTCCAATACACGATTTCAAAGGAACTTGTTGAAGTACATATTCAAATCGACTTAAAATATCATTATATTCTGGTATACGAATAAACTCATAAGTATACGTATAAGTTAATATAATGTAAGAAAAATCAGTGAACTAAAACAATGAAGAATATGTTACGTTTAAAGTTATTCGACTGAGAGTACACAATCACTTCGTAGAATGTAGATCAATAGAAGGGAAATAGAGAGAAATGCGTATTCGATATAAAACAAGATATGGGTAATGGAACTGAAACATTTACAATGTCTCCCATTATTATTCAGCATTTTCAATTAATAAAATTGCTATGGCATGTATTGATTTTTATACACCTAAAATGTGTGAAGATAATGTATTGGTATTATATTGATTGCTTAACAGTAATGTCGGTTTAGGGTGAAGTAATTTGATGGATGGGAGAACAAAATTCATACAATCTTGTAGAGTTCTGAACAATATGCATGACTTTGGCGAATCTAGCTATTTTGTGAACACTTCACTCACCATTGGCTGGAATACAATTTTATGGATATTATCCAGCTCAGAAACCAAAACTAAATGGATATCAGCTTAATAGGACCCTTAAAAAATGTATAATAATGATATTACATTATCATTTATATTTCTATGTCATTCTGGCTATTGATATTGACTACTCGATTGAGAGTTCATACCAAAGAAAGTCTTAAAAATTAAAAATTTGATTCTTGGAATAATAAATTTCCGTTAACTGCTATTTAGAAATTTGTTATTCTGATTGTAAGTATTTTTTTCCATTTTTCTGGAAGAAAAACTTCAAAGTATAGTTATTTCGTTAAAAATTGCCAAAAGTTGTAATGTTGAAATTAATTCTACTTTCTAATTGTAGCAAATGTCTATCCAGATCATGAAACATTTTTTCCTAATATTCTGTAATAAATAAGTATCAGCGAATTTATATTATCGAGAAACTATTCATGCATTAGCTGGGACCAATATTTTGCTTTGATTTTTGGATGACATATTTGTTTCAATATTAGCCCTCCCGAAAGAATCAGCCTCATCAAATTTTCTAACCTAAAACCTAACCTAAAATTTTTGTGAACTTTACTCATATGTGCAGTTTCCAGCTTACCCAGGAAAGTCACGCACGTCTCGAAAAATTTAAATATATATACCTACTATTGATATGACCTGATTCGTAGCAAATTTGATAATGAGCTCTTATCCTATTTTTGTTGATTGTAGGCGTGATATGAATTGTTTCATGTTTCATGTATTGCAGGTACTCGTTCTAGTCAACAACGCAATGCATCAAACTGTCAATTCTTTGTTATGTTGTAATTGTTCTGATGCAGTAACCAAATAAAAAATCACATATTATAATCCTTAAGTTTATGTAGAGATACTGTGAAACTTAGTTAGTAATTTTTGACTTGGTATTGACAATATGTTTGTGGTTTATAAGTTATTTATTGTATTTAAGTTTATTTATTTATTTATTTATTTTTGAATCATTTATTTATTGTGTTGAGAATGTGTTTTTCGAATAATGTGATACCTATTTTTTAATATAATCAATTTACAATAATACATTTTTTGATTTAGATAAGTGAACTCTTTCAATTCCTCTCATTCCAGGAACGTCAGTATCTACAAGATGGATAATATAAATACATCTTTTCTCCGGAGGTGGAAAAAATTTGATGAAACTCCCTCTAAAGAATTATTGCTGAGAATGCTTTTGACATTGAAAACGAATTTCTAATAGAGAAATTGGAAAATGTGACATATCACTTTATTCGAACTATATTTTATATATTTATCAACCTCTATAAATTGTGAATTTCATGTTGAAATGTAGCTCACTGTAAATTTCCATTATTGAATAATGTTATTTTGGAAACTATACCGAGATCAGTAAAACTTTATAATGCAACCAACGTCTAATTCACTGAACGATGATCATCAATAGAATTCTCGCTCAAATTTTGACCCTCATACGATTTACTATACACTAGTAACATTTTTAACCCTAGAAAGCTTACGGGGGTGTCCAGTAACCCCAGCCAAATTTTAATTAATAATTATTAAAAAACCGTAACACTGGCAACCATGTGTTTTCTGCTATGTATCGGTATCCCGCTGTTCTATTTATAACGCGTGTGGCAGTACTGTTTGTTTTATGACGCAGTGAGTTCTGTCGCGATCGGGGTGACGTGTAACCCCAAGTAAGCAATAAGCGTTGTTTAAAATATTGAAGATAAAAAAAACTTTCCATGGCTGTTCGACCAGGTGACCCAAAATTCGAGGAAACTGTGCTAAGGTGGTATGAGGAACTTGAAAGTCAATATGATTCTGATAATGAAGGTACAGATTATGAAGATAATGTGTCAGTACAATCAGATTCAGACAGTATTGTATCTATCGAAGAAGAGGAATACGAAGACAGAGAAGATAATATAGATAAAAATAGAGAGAATAAAGCTGAAGACATAGATAGTGAAAAAGATCCTCTTCAACCAAAAAAGTTCAGAGGAAAGAATGGTTATAGCTGGTCTGCAGAACCACCAAGTCGTACTCGAACTCCTCAGCGAAATATTGTCTTTCGACTTCCAGGCCCGAAAAACGATGCTAGGAATATAAAAACAATATTGGATTCGTGGAAACTGTTCTTTAGTGATGAAATTATTATTTCCATCGTTGTATACACTAATCAAGAAATAGGTAGGCAAAGACAAAAATATTCTAAAGATTGTCGTTATGTAAATGACACTGATTCCATTGAAATTATGGCATTATTTGGTTTACTGTATATTGCAGGCCAAAAAAAAGACAATCATCAGAACTCAAAAGAAATGTGGTCAAAGTTTGGACCAGAAATATATCGTTGTATAATGAGCGAAACCAGGTTTAGGTTTTTGATATCCTGTATAAGATTTGACGATAAACGAATCAGAGATCCTCAAGACAAATTTGCCCCTATACGTACTATATGGGAACGATTTATTTCAAACTGTACTAAAAATTATACGCCCCATAGTTATTGTACAATTGATGAGCAGCTGTTGGGATTTAGAGGAAACTGTCCATTTAGAGTCTATATTGCTTCAAAACCTGATAAGTATGGACTCAAAATAATGACAATGTGTGATTCACGCACGTTCTATATGGTGAGTGCTATTCCATATATTGGAAAAATAAAAAGACCAGATAAAGAACCTGTGCCAGATTATTATGTGAGAACATTGACCGAGAGTATCCATGGAACAGGGAGGAATATTACAATGGATAATTGGTTTACCTCTATCCCATTGACCGACAAAATGTTAACGGAATTCAATCTGACTATTGTAGGTACCATCAGAAAAAACAAACCAGAAATTCCTTTATCTTTCCTCCCAAGTAGGGAAAAAAAAGAAGGTACTTCTCAGTTTGCATTTAGTAATAAAAAAACTTTGGTTTCTTACACACCGAAAAAAATGAAGTCAGTATTATTATTATCCAGCATGCACAGCGGAAAGGTCATTGACGAAAATAGCAAACCTGAAATCATAAACTTCTACAACTCAACAAAAGGAGGGGTGGATACATTTGATCAAATGATGCACACTTCATCTGTCTCCAGAAAAACGCGTAGATGGCCACTACGATTTTTTTATGGAATGCTGGATCAAGCAGGAATAAACTGCGACGTGATACACCAAATTGTAAAAGGTAACAGAAAAAAGAGTACTCGCCGAACATTTTTATTTGATCTTGGATTTGCTCTGGCTAAACCTCACATGGAAAGACGTTTAACCAAAAATCTGCCTGGTGATTTAGCATCATCCATTAGGAACATACTTGATGTGAAAGATGAGCCTAGACCTGAAGGAGAACCTCCAAGAAAACTTTTAAAACAGAAGCGGTGTTTTTTGTGTGCAAGAACAAATGACAGAAAAACCAAAACTGCCTGCGGGAAATGTTCAAAACCAATTTGTAACGACCATAGGGTGGAAATATGTTTAGAATGTTTGAAATAAAAGTTTTTTGTTCAAATACTGCAATTTTTTTTATTTATTATGCCTATTTTAATTGTTTTTTTTGGGAGGGGGTTATCAGTAACCCCATGTAAGCATTTAAAGGTGTATCTTTTACGTAAGCACTCTAGGGTTAAAAGTATCAATTATAATTGAAACCTCCTTACATCTACCATTTCTCTTAGTGTTTTGAATGAAACTCACTGTTTCTAGTCAATTCCACAATATAATGAAAAATGTTGAAAATTTTATAAAATTGACAATTGTATCGATAACTAAATATCATCGTCAGAATGACAGAAGTTACTTTTCATTTGATGCCTACCTGATGTTTAGTAGTTATTTTTGGGTAGACCAAGAAGTGACTTAACTTGTGATTGACTTAATATATGTTAATAGAAAACAGAAGAAGATGTGATATTACAAATATTGATGGTGATATCGTGGATATCATTTTTCCAATTAAGATAAGTATAACTGTGCAATGATATAGAAAACCAGGAAAACTATATCTGCTGATCTTTACAATTATCACTTAAGAAGAGAGTTTAATAGTGGAGAACTCCCTAGATTTATCTGTTCATTGACGACTTCATATTGTGGGTTTCTTATATGTCTTCTAATTTTCAATTCTTCAAGGAAATCCAGTTCTTGTTTCTTATCACAAATAAGTAGTACTTCTAGTTCTGTGTTAGGTGTCAATGAATGATTGGTGTCAAGTAGATGTTTTGCGTAGTGGGATTTATCTGGTTGTTTCAATCTGTATGCTCGTAAGTGTTCACTGCATCGGATTTCAAAATTTCTAAGGGTCTGACCCAAATAGACAGACAGACATATATACCTGCTTTCTTTAATGGTGGTATTTTTGTTTTAACATTTAACAATTTTGTACTTACGGTACTTTCTGTTTCTAAAGAAATTGTTGTATTCGTTGCTAAAGATATTATCTTTGAAATGTTAATAGAAATATTTCCTGCAAATGTGATGGTTTTATAAGTTTTCTTGATTAAAAAATTCAAAGAGTTAATAATGTACTTGATTATTTAATTTACCGAAAGCCAACACACACTGATGAGACAATTCCTTATAGTTCCAATGAACTCATGTCACATAAACTAGCAGCATATAACTCATTGATACATAGAGCATTTTCAGTTCCTATGAACAAATGTAATTTTGAAAGAGAGATTAATACAATTAGACAAATAGCAACATCCAACGATTATCCATCACATATGATAAATGAGCTAATTAATGAAAAAGAGGAAAAAGTGGCATTACAACCAATATTTCCTAAACAAACTGAAGAAATAAAAACTTATAAAACCATCACATATGCAGGAAATATTTCTAATAATATTTCAAAGATAATATCTTTAGCAACGAATACAACAACTTCTTTTAAAACAGAAAGTAACGTAGGTACAAAATTGTTAAATGTTAAATAAAAAATGCCACTATTAAAGAAATCTGGTATATATAAACTCAAATGTCCAGAATGTAATGCTGTCTATTTGGGTCAGACCCTTAGAAATTTTGGAATCCCTTACAGTGAACACTTAAGAGCATACAGATTAAAACAACCAGATAAATCCCACTACGCAAAACATCTACTTGACACCAATCATTCATTGACACCTAAGACACCGACTTTTAATTCTAATAAATTAGATTGTATGTCACAGATCTTAACAGTCTGACAACCATCGCATAGATATGATCCCAAAAGTGCCCTAGCGGTATCACCAGAATTGATAAATTTTAATATAGGTAACAGGACACTGTGATCAATCTTATCAAAGGCTTTGGTGTAATCCAGCAAAATCACAACCGATATCTTATTATCATCAGCAGCCCGTATCAATTCATCAGTTTCATGTGCGAGTGCAATAGCACAACTATATTCCGGTCTAAATCCAAACTTATTATCAGGTAGCACATTGTAATCATTAGTAAATGCTCTAATTTGTTTTTCCATAACTTTTTCCAAGATTTTTGACAAAACTGGCAAAATGTATATTGATCTTGAGTCACTGTAAGTTCTAGGTTTGCTAATTTTAGCCAAAGGTATTACTACTGCCATTTTCCATGCTGAAGGAAAATAACTACATTTTATGCAAGCATTAATTATATGTCTAATATAGGGTACTATAAATGGGCAACATAACTTAATAATGTCAATACTTAAATTGTCATTACCGAAAGTTTTAGATTTCATACCCTAATTATGTTGGTAATGTCATCTTCTCTAATAAAATTAAAATTAAAATCATGTGAGATATTGCTCTTTTTACTGTTGTTATAAAAGTTTAATAATTCATTGCTAGGAGGCAACTTACTTGCAGAGTTAGTAAAATAAGTATTTAAGTCGTTGACTGATTGTAAATGTGCAGGAATTTCCGTATGGTTGCTTTTGGTTATATTCAATTTCTTAAGTTCTCTCCATTTTCTTCATTGCTGCAATTTTGAAATCTGTGATTTAGGGACGCCCATTTTTCAGCTTTTATAGCGGTATTCGTAGAATTTCGCAACTGTTTGTAGTATTCCCAATGTTGTGGCAGTTTAGACTAACGAAATTTATTTAATGCTTTATTTCTTAATTTTTGCATTATTTTGATAGTTGGGAAAATAATGCAAAAATTAAGAAATAAAGAATTAAATAAATTTCGTCAGACGAAACTACCAAAACATTGGGAATACTACAAACAGTTGCGAAATTCTACGATTGCGTAATCGTTCTTGATTTTAACTGTTTTCAATGGAGCATGCATGTTTAAAGTTTGAATCATATATCAATCCAAGATATTTATTTTCTCATCAATGTTATCTATTGTATAAATATGATATCATTCAAGTGATTGAAGATCTAGCTGAAATTCATTGCTCACAATTTGATTCAAAGGTCTATATCTAATTTTAGGAATGTCTAGTGATTCCGAATTAAGAGCAATATTGCAGTTATACCCTGCATGATCAGCAATAAAATCCATACTCACCCACTCTGTGCATATATCTACATCAAATTTGGTAATAAACAAATCAAGGAAAGACAGACCACGAGTAGGTACTTTTATTAGTTGTATAAGGTTCAACATCTCTAATATGTCAATAAATGGTGTCGTTAATGTGTTTTCCAAGTTTAACATGTTAATATTGAAATCACCAATAAAAATAATATGATCATAATTTAAGCCACGTTTCTGTTATTCCAATAACATCACAGTCCACATCATTGATATAGCTCTGAAGATCTATAAATTGTGGAAATAACGAACGTACATTGACATGTGCAGCTGTGAACATCTTTAAAACATTTGACTAAACGCAAAAAAATAGAAGAGATTACATATAATATAAATATAGTTACATTGAGGTGTGAAATAATCAGCTGTGGCTAAGTTATTTCTGGGAATTATTTCTAGTTTTAGGGCCCTGGATCTTATTACTAGGTTTATTTTGACAGTTGCCAGATTAAGTTTGTCTCAGCGTATCAGGTGAACTAGAAGTATATATTGTTGCACTGGCACTTTGAGAAGTGCTGCTAGTTAAATCCTTATAAGTGGGTAGAATAGCTGGTTTCAGAGTAGAACGCTGTTTGTTTGGAGAAGGTACGGGAGAAGTGCTAACTGGTTTCTATTGCTGTAGTTTATCCAAATCATCAATAGCTAGAAGATCCTCGGCTAGGTAACATTTATCGTCTACAAACAGTTTGTTATTCTTGATAAAACAATTTTTGTGTTTGTCTTGTTTGGCTAAAAGTAGATTCATTCTTAGAATACTAGATTCGTATCTTTGTATCTTTGTTTGGATGTTAGATCTTGGAAGATACTTATATTTTTACCTTTTAATTTGTACCAATTCTTCCATAATTCACGCTTTTTCCAAGAACAAACAAAATCAATTTTTAATGGACTGTTATTATTTTTACCCAATTTGTAAAAATCGTTAATTTCATGGGGAGCTACTTCTACTTCCAGTAGCGATTTGATTTGTGAACAGATATATTGTATATTATAGTTCTCTCTAATATTCTGGATGCCAAAAATAATAATATTGTTTTGTTTGTTTTTAGGTTTTAAATTTTTAACTGCTTGCCAAAGCTCTAGGTTCTCTTTTTGCAATTCAGTAGTTTCCCTTTGTACTGTTTGTACTTTTAACAAAAGCCTAGCTTCAGATGCCTCAATCAAATCTTCTGATTCATTTTTACTTTTGATAATTTCATCCAAAATTTCCTTCAGTGAAATGGATTCTCCAGTGTTCATCATTTTTGCTGTGGTTGTTTCACTTTTTTAACGTGTGTGCTTAGCTTTATCCATTATTAACAATTTAATTCAATATTTCGACGTTAAGTTTACTATATTCACAACCAACTTACGGTGAGGAAGTATCCTCCACTAATGCATACAAGCGACAACCTTGCCTATTATTCAAAGCCGGTTTATTTACTTATCAACTGTTGACTGGTTCCATTATTTCTTTATTTTCACTAATTTGCTATTAATAATGCAGTGTGAATCATGAATCTGTTGATTTCATACTATTTACGGTTTTCAATTCACTTACTTCTCATTTTGTTTCACGTTCAACACTTATTATATAACACTTTAACATGTTCTGTAATTTAACTTTCACTATTACCTTGAAATTTTCAATATTATCACAGATAATTTTTAGTATGACCATACATCGCCGCTGCTACGTTGCTGTTTCTAATTAATTCCACAGTCAAATGAGAAAATCATGAGAATTCTGAAAAATTGACAACTATTGTTTCGATATCTTGAAATCTCATCGTCAGACTATCAGAAGTTACATTTGATGTGATGCCTACCTGATGTTTTATAATTATTTTTGACTAACCCATAAAACATTTCATAAAATGGATACAATAGACCAGAGATTATGTTTTAGCTATAGGGAAACAGTTTCAAAGTTGAATTAAAATTTTTGTTGTAGTTGCTAAAATTTGACAAAAGTATATTTTATCTTTGAGTACATTTTATAAAAGTATCTTTTTATATTATAATTAATGCTTCAATTCGTTTTTTATGGTATAGACATAAAGACAAGCGTCATTCAGACAGTCACAACTTGATTAGAATTTGTACTCACCTATAGGTACATTCATGCAAAATCTGTGATTGCATAAACATTCGAATTCCTAACCAGTATACTATTCTGCACCCAGCGCCCAACATTTGAAAAGTGAATTAGGACTCACAAGGGAATAAAGGCACTGGGATAGTCTCTTCTCGTCTAAGGATCCTTCAAGTCTTTGTATAACTAGCACACAAGAGTGGGTCACGGAATGTTTAAGTATAGTTAATAATACATTTAGAATAGTAAACAAAGCAAACATGATCTAATCCTAGTATATACACTGACTGGCATCTAAAGTTTAATATTGGTTTTTGATATAATCTTGGTTAGAGCATAGTTAATTTTCATATTTTCTATTGCTAGAAGGGAAATCAAATTGACCGGAAGTTGAATTCGGAATTTCATTATTTTTTTGATTACATTTTCTGAAAGCATCTAGTACAATTGATATTCGAAAATTATGTGGACTAAATCCTCTCTGTTGCCACATGTACTGCAGATATCACTTTCAATGATATTCAAGCATCATCGAATCTGACGTGTTATCATTATTTCACAAATTTTAGAGTGATTATATTTCTTAAAACTACGTTTGTGTAAGAATTTCCTTTCAAATGCTAGTGTATCTCGATAAATGGCATGCCACTTCGCCTTTCAAGATTGTTTCTATTTACTGTATTATTTCGTCACATTGTAGCTTGAATCATTCTGTTACCCGATTCTTTTAACCCTAAGTGTGCAGTAAATATATAAATGTTATTTAGTTTATATGGTTTTTTCGTATTACTTGAGGGAATATAATGAGTGCATCCCACACCAAGATTTGATTTGGAAGTATTTGTATATTTTTTATATCGTTACAAATTCTTAAAAATTGTTTAATATATATTTTATTGAATTATTACTTATGTATGGATTTTTATGGTATATGGGATTTAGGAAATTAGATTTGATGAAGATTGAATGGAAATGCTTCCCATGCAGGGAACCCCCAGAGTTGTCAAAGGGGCCAAGCCTGGACCAGTGCTGGGGAACCTACCTTCAGCGTACTTATATTGGCCCATGCGTGGGCCAGACTGCTTAACCTAGTCTTGGCCATGCCAATGATTGCCCAAGCTTGGGTCAAGACTGAGTAGCCTAGCCTTGACCATGTCAATGCCTACCCTAGCTTAGGCCAAGACTAGTTAACCCAGCCTTGTCCGTTCAATGGGGTTGCAAGCTTGGGCCAAGACTGGTTAGCCTAGCTTTTATCATGATAATACCTACCAAAGCTTAGGTCAAAACTGGTTGACCCAGCCTTGGTCATACCAATGATTACTGAAGCTCCGGCCAGGCCTGGGTAACTCAACTTTGGCCGTTTAATGGGGGCCGAAGCTTGGGCCAAGACTGGGTAGCCTACCCATTCATAGATGGCGGTAGCTACGCCATTCACATACTTTCATTCGTCTAAGCTTTGTAGGTAAGTTCATTTATGTTGGAAAATAAACGTTTTCAGTCAATGCTTGCTTGATTTTGTTTTCAGAAAGGTATAATGAAACGTATCGTCAATTACACATCCATAAATGCTTTTCCCGTGCTTAAATAACTTCCCGTCCCGTCCCGCGCACACAGGAAAAGCATATGTTCTGGACTTGTAATGAAATACACTATTCTGGGTAGGTTAATTAAAAAAATGTACCGAGAATACATTCAATGCTACTTTATACACAAGTTTAGCCAGATACACTTACGGATTTGATATTTGCATACATAACGCTCATGCCTGGGCCAGCATAGGCAGTGTTGCGTGGGCCAAGAATAGCAACCAAGCCTGGCCCTTTGCTATCATTCCAGATATCTACCAAGGCTTGGCCAATACGTTCTCACAAGCATAGATCAGAGTTTAACAGCATTGGGCCAAGCATGGCCCACTTCTGGCAACCAAGCCTGTGCCAGCCTTGGCAGGGTCGTGTGGGCCAATGATAGCAACCAAGGCTAGACCCCTGTTATGATTTCAGATTTCCACCAAGGCTTGGCCAATACGGGTTTACAAGCACGGGGCAGAGTTAAACAGCATTCTGCCATGGGTGGCTCCGTCGTATTTTCTTGTATGTGTTCAGCTCTGAAAATTTCATTTTCAGTGTCTGTGAATGACTCATCGTCATAATAGTCATCCAACCTATTATTTCTATTTTTACCAACTATTAAAGTTGTTCATAATGAACTAACTGATATGTTATCAAACAGTGTTGGGATTTGATATTTCTTGCCAATCGAGAGTTTTGGTAAAAACAAATTTCTGATAAAATATTTGTTTCCAGTAAATGATAATTATCTATAGGTAGTTTGAGGAATATTAAAAATTTGTAATTTGTATCAAATACATTCATTTATCTTACTGACGCGGTGAAAATGACAACAATTTTCATTGGATTTATAATAGTTATTGGTTGAGAAAAATGCTATTATAATGTGATCTGGGTTCAATAAAACATAATCAATCTATTAATACCCGTTTTTAATTTTTTTCGTTTATTAATAGTATATACGTATTAGTATCTATCAAATGGCACATTAACTTTCCAGTCTTGAAGTTTCAAATGCTTTTTTATGAATCAAGACTTAGATCGTTTTCGACGTACCTACCTACCCCATAAGAAAATTTTTGTATATTAATTTTGTGGAATAAGCTATTAAATGCAACAACGTCTCAGAATTGCATCAAATCGTTGAGTGAAAAAATAATTCAACGATCAAATGCAGGAAATGCCATAAACGACAACTTTTTATTATTTGAAATGCGATAAAAAATATTTTATTTTATTATTATTTGATAAACGAATAATAACAAACGGCATGAGAATTCAGCTGTTATACATGAAAAAGCTCTTGATGCAGTATTGGATGAAATATTGCAATTTTCCCAACTGAACAAAAGAAAAGTAACACTTCTTGTACCAACAAAGTAAAAAAGTTTTAAAAAAAGGGTAATTTAAAATTACAATAACTTTCCATCATTTTAATTTGACAAAATATATAGTTCATCGTTTAAAAACCGAATAACATCAAATGACATAAAAATTATGGCTGTTATGCGTAGTTAACGTAGAGATGATTAAAAGGTACGCTTCCACTAATCGGCGTCAAACGGACGGTACGAATCGGACGAATTGGATTTTTTTTTCGTCTTGCGTTTACTAACACGGATTATTGGAGTCGGTATCAGCATTTCTCTACGATGAGGAGCCAGTCATTTATTTCCTGCTATTGAAGCCAAAGCAATGTTGTTACTGAACGAAAAAGATGTTATAATTATTTGCGTGTTATTAGAAGAAGAAGATAACGAAAGGAAAAGAAAGAAATGTTGGGTGCATAATATTAACATAAAAAGACCAATATTCGGGGAATATCACAGTTTATTTTGTGGTTTAGTTCGAGATGAAAGAAAGTTCTTTGAATATTTTCGAATGTCACATGTTAGATTTGAAGCACTTTTAAATATTTTAAGACCAAATTTATTGCGACAAAATACACCATTTAGAGAATCTATAGGACCAGAGGAAAGATTGGCAGTCAGTTTAGGGTATGTATGATTTTGAAAACTAATATTTTAAGTAATACGTTTTACCGTTTCTAGCATGATCTATTTAAGCCCTTCAAGTTTTCATTTCTAAAATAACTAATTTTTTTGACTGCACAACTTTTGCTTTTGACCCCATATATTGAACTAAGAATTATTCTAAAAACAGTGGGATACAATAAGGTCAAAGAATAAAAGTGATTCTTAAGAAAATCTAATATTATGTTTATTAATAATGAAAAAAAAGTAAAAGGCAGCGCCGGTTTTACCACTAGGTGCGCTAGGCGCTAGCAAGGGGTCTCAAAATCTGAAATGGTCATGTGCGGTGAAACTGGCGCTGCCTGACGATACATTTTGAAAAATTTTTACAAACGGATTAGATTCTTTTACATCACTTTGAATTCTGGATGGAACGCAGTTTGGGGACCATAAGGACTTCTGGTGTTCTTGGAAACTTGCAGAAATTTTTTGTTCGGTTGACTGCGTATTGGGCGGGATACAGCTTGTAGATAAAATACGGCCCTGCTGGTGGTAGACATCCGGAGAAAGAAAATTTGATTCGGTTGTGGCAGTACTTTCAGTCAATAATCTTAGTTCGACGTCATTAACTATTTTGAATAACTGATTCTTTATCCAAATCTGATCTCGTTTTGGAAAAGTTTTTGTGGTGTTAGCCATATTGATAAAGAAGTCAGTTAAAGGAACTGCCGGCTCTGGCGAATCTACTTTTTCCTTTTGTGACAAATAGTTTTACAAAACTGAGGCGGCAGTTGAATTTTGCGGAACAACTTTTCTAATCCTTTTTTTGCCACGAACAATTATTGATGGTGCTGATACGTATGAAGTAGAAGGTAGTGTATCTGATGTGGTGGGTGAAGGTGGAGGAATGAGGGGAGTAGGGCTAGTCAACACCATTTCTGGGTTTTCCGATTCTTCTTCAATATCACTCTCTCGAGAAGCAGCTGTAGGAGAAACCTGTGATAAGTTCGATCGCCTTTCTTGTTCGTCGTTCAAATATGGGGCCAGGAACGCTAGTTCTTTTTCATACATGGCAGGCTTCAACTTTGATGTACCTCGGCCACTTTTGGTTTTTCGCAAGTTCATAGCTTTCCGAAAATTATCACTAGTTTTAGTCCACCGTTCTTTGCATAGTTTACCTGCAACAAACAAAAATATTCTAAAATATATTGTATTTTCTGTTTCAGATTTGTGGCTACTGGAAACTCGTTTCGAGCACTGGCTTTTTCTTTTCGACTCGGTGAGCGTACAGTAAGAGAATAATATGTTCAACTTGCAATGCAATATGCAAGGTTCTGCAACCAATTGTTATGCCAGCACCAGATGAGAAGTTGTGGACTGCATCAGAAAAATGTTTTCGGGAAAAATGGAACTTTCCAAATGCAGTCGGTGCTCTGGATGGCAAACATGTGCTAATTCAGGCACCATCACATAGCGGATCAGATTTCTTTTGCTACAAAAAACATTTTAGCATAGTACTTTTAGCACTGGTTGACGCAAACTATAGATTTATCAGTGTTGATTTAGAAATTCTCTTCTGGGTCAACGACTGATGGACGAGAATTTCAATATGTCTCAGTAGATGTTGGGGGACTTTGGCCTGGGAACTTTTTGTGACGTCACATGACCACGCTCCCTGACCTTGACCTAGTTTTCGTGACCTTGACCTAGTTTTCGTGACCTTGACCCAGTTTTCGTGTCCTTGACCTAGTTTCCGTGACCTTGACCTAGTTTGGATCACTTTGGCCCGGGAACCACGTCCTCAAAAGTAGGTCAAGGGCACGAAAACTAGGTCAAGGTCAATGACCTAACATAGCAAGCCCCACGAAGAGTAGGTCAAGGTCGACGAGGATGAGTCAAAGGTCAATGACTTGAACATAGCAAACCCCACGAAAAGTAGGTCAAGGTCGACGAGGATGAGTCAAAGGTCAATGACCTAACATAGCAAACCCCACGTAGGATACAGGATCTTAAAAGATCATACAGGGTGTAGTCGTGATATATTATACAGGGTGTAGTCGTAAAAATATTAGGGGTGTAAAGGTATACACGGTTGTAAAAGAAGAAGAAGCAAACCCCACGAGGATCAATCTAGTCACCGTGACGTCACCGGAAGGTCGAATGGCGATAACCTAACATACCCCACAAAAAAGAGGTCAAATGGAGGGGCTTTAGCGTGGGAACTTTTGTGACGTCACATGGCCACGCCCTCTGACGTCACATGACCACGCCCTCTGACGTAGCTGTCATCTGTCATATGTGTCATCTGTCAAATGTGTCGTCTGTCACATGTGTCATCAGTCAAATGTGTCATATGTCATCTGTCAAATGTGTCAACAGTCATGTGTTCTGTACCATTATTCATAAGTGTCGTGTCATCTGTCAACAGTCATATCCATCTTATGTTCTGTGTGGACTCTCATGTGTTCCATGACGTCATCAGCGCCATCTTTAGGCCATCCTCTTCTCTGGTTGGTTAGCGTCCTCGTGTCTGATTGGCCAAACTACATAATCCACCAGATGTCGACAATGCAGTTACCTTGCCATCTATCGTCGTCAACCTATATTATCCACCAGGTGTTGGTAATACAGTTACCTTGTCTTGCCATCTGTCGTCGTCAACCTACATGGTCCACCACGTGTCCTTAATACAGTTAACCTTCGGGGTGCCAAAACGGCCGTGGGTGGTAGCAATGCTACTTTTTCCGTATACTGCGCATGTTTTCCGTTACAGACAGGCCGTAAAAAACACATTTCAACGTTCTGCGCAGGTCCTAAAGGCATTTGCCCATATCTCTGTTATTGTTTGTTGGATTGGAGTCTTATAAACACCGTTATGATTGTTAGATCATTATCGTATACAGGATGTACAAAAAAGATGCCATTAGGGCACTAACGTATATCTCTGCTAATATTGGTCGGATTGGAGTCGAATAAACGCCATTATGATTGTTAGATTATTATCGTATACAGGATGTTCAAAAAAAGATGCCATTAGGACACTAACGTATATCTCTGCTATTATTGGTCGGATTGAAGTCAAATAAACGCTATTATGATTGTTAGATTATTTTTGTATACAGGATGTGCAAAAAAAAGATGTCATTAAGGCACTAACGCATGTATGTTTTCTGTCGTATGGTCTGCTTTGTCTTATGTCATATAATTTGTGTGGTCTGTCAAATGTGTCTTATGCCGTATAATCTGTGTCGTCTGCCAAGTCGAATAAACGCCATTATGATTGTTACATTATTATCGTATACAGGATGTGCAAAAAAAACAGATGGCATTAGGGCACTAACGTATATCTCTGCTATTATTGGTCAGATTTTTATGGAACAAACGATATTATGACTCTTAGATTATTGTCGTATACAGGATATGCTCATATGCTCACAATGTATTCAGTATAGGAAGTTAAAACACCTCTCAGAAACCTAGCACCCAGTATATAATAAATCCCCATATTTTGGTATGGCTACCCTGTATAAATTCAGAAGTGTAAATAAAACAAAATAATTTCAATCAATCAATTTATTAATCTAAATCGTTCACAACTTTAGGTTTATAGAAATATATAAATTCTCTAAGGGCCACTGCCATTATACTATTACTACAATCACAAATGGTGTACAATAGTTCAAATTTACTCAAATGTCTATTATTTTGAGTGAAATTCCTGATAATTTCAATCACATTTCTATAGAATTCACAAAAATTTAGAGATACTAAATGAGCGAGACGATGGGAAATGAGACAATTATCAACTTGTATAATTTGAAGAACATCTTGTATTCGTAGAAGGGTACTGATGCCGGGTTTAGTTACTTCCAACCATTTAACATCATCAAATATCAGTTGTCGAATAGTGCAATAGTCTCCACAACGTATCGTCTCTGGCTTATATTCTTCGTATAATGCTGGAAGTGGGGCACTTATAAATGAATTGTTATTTAAAATATCGATAAACGTGTCCCATTCGTAAGTGCTGAAGGAGATTTTTGTATCAACGTATGCGAGATTGATTACACTACTAAACGTCCGTGCTGGACTTAGACCACATCCAATTCGAAAATTCGTTCTGTAGAATACTCACTATAAAGTAAGTAGTGCTTTTCCATTATGGAAGCAATTTCATACTTTTCTAAAATATTATCTAGTTCAGCATCATAAGTATAACTTTCTGAAGCACTACTACTACTACTATAACCACTATCCCGAGAATTCATATTGACGACTAACAATCTAGCTTGCAGCTATTTCCAATTTATACCCACTCCTATCTCTTTGAGAATAATAATGTCCCCACTACAAAACCTTGTATTCACATGCAACAATCAAAGTGAAAGTAGTTACACAACAACAACATCTGCGTTTTCTATCCAACTGTTATGTTTTTTGTCTAAACCCAACCATTCAACATACATCTTGTTGCATTTTCTTCTAAGCACCTTTTCCAGCAAGTATATGTCTGGATTTAACGTTTTCTGCAGCTTTTCCTCGTAAAACCCTCCACTGATTGGTACACCATACATGTCTTCAAGCAAATACGTGATAGTATTAGTAATTTTGATTTTAACGATTTTGAATAGTTCTGTCGTCCAATTGGGGGTGTATCCTTTTTCAAAGACATGTTTCGACTTGCTTATACGTACAATATCACCATCTTTGAATTTTAGTGGCCCAGCTATCTTTAGATGACTATAGGTTTTGTGTAAAATCGTTTTTTCGCTGAATTTATTGACTTGATAAGGTTTATACTTGGTAGTTGAATCCTTTGTATCATTGTATTTCTTAGTTATTTTGGGTAGAATGTCTATCCATTTATAGGTGCCATTTAAACTGAAATGTTTATATAGTTTTGATTTCAATGTTCTTATCACTCGTTCGGCCATAGAAGCTTTTTAAGTACTAAATACGCTATAGTGATTAATTGCATGTTTTTTCATTAATGGTTGAAACTTGTTGTAAAATTCCGTTCCTTTGTCCGATTGAAGATTTTTGGGTGTTCGACCTGTGTGGGCGAGAATGTCCGAGAATGCACGAGTTAGCTCTTCGCCAGTCTTTGTCTTTAATGGTCGTGTCCACAAAAACAGAAAAACAATCGATAACGACTAGTATCATTTTATGGTTTTTATTTTGATGAGCGTAAGGTCGCATTTCAGCCAAATCCATTTGCCATAAATCATCTATGCCTTCGACAATTTTACGTCTTCGCCGATAATTTTTACGTATCGGTTTATGGAGTTCGTTTACAAGCTGAATTTTGGATGACATGCTTCGTAAGCGCATACACGTTCTCAACTGATGATATATTTTCGATACTATTTGATACCTTTCTTCAAGTAATTTGTTCGTAATTCGTTTATGGATACTTCATGCTCATTGATTTTTCCTTGGAGTTGTTGTTGTATATCTTTTAAAAATATATCCCCAAAACGTTGAACAAAAGATTTGAATTCTTGTCTCATATTATCTTTGGTCACAACAATCACATCATCGACGTACTTTTTAGTTGCCATATCTCGAGCTGCGACGGGCGGATTTCTCGAAATAAATGAATTAATGTAGAGGATTTCATCTCGGTTATTTTCTACCTTCTTTTGTAATGTAGGAATTAGTGTTTTATGAAGTTCTTGCCCATCATTATGATACACTTGCATCTGCTCATCGACATAAAGTTTATTGACAGCATCGCTATTTGTATTCAGCGCCTTAACATTACAGATTCTCACATTTTCAGCATCAATATTACCGTCCGAAGTGTGTGGATATGATACTTTCGACATATACGGTGTAATCCGTTCATTAACATGACGACGGCGGTGTCCGAACTTATCGAAAGGCATAATTGAAATGAATAGACTTTTTTTTGGTTATTCTATTATATTTGCTTCCTTTAGTTCATTTATGATGGCAACTATTTCGTTGTCGTTAGACGTATTACCTGCCTCTTTTGAAGCCATCAATAATTTCAAACGTTCAACCAATTCATTTGGATCATCCCAATAAATATATTCCATAGGTTTTTCGTTGTACGTTAAGCCAAGTCCTTTTCCCCTATTAATTGGAATTGATTTTAGGCGAGTTCTTGTTGACATGGAGCCAGATCGTTGAATTGGAGACGAATTTTGTGAACTACTCGGTGCTGAGTCTGATCGCGGGATTTTAAATAATGGTTTAATTATATATTTGTATTTGTCAGTACTTGAACCTTCAAGACGATTAAGAGTATCAGGATGGACTTGTGTATTGTTTAACAGAATTTTGTAATGTTTTAGATCTTCCTCTTTATAATGGGGATCGTTGTAAAATAAAAGCTCATACAATCCTTGAGTTCCAGGTAAGTATCCCGCCTCTTTTTTACCATCCTGTAGCACGTTCATATTAGCGTATGTTTTATCAAAGGCAATTCGACGTTTACCCAACATCCATCCAAACATACCATCATAGATAGGACCGTAATTTTTGTCAATTTTATCATCTTTTTGAAAATAATCCTCAATGTATTTCAAACTGATCGGAGGGTATTGATCCATATATTCTTGAAAAGCGTTATGTGAAACGTTAGGACGCATCTCCTCTGGAGATTCGGGGCGTATAATATTCCCTGCCTCATCTATTTCAGCTACAGATTCCGATTCGAGAAAAGATGGGGGTACAAACACATCATATACTTAAGAAAACCACATTACTTTACTTTCGGCGAAGCTGTTTCGGCGACCCCCACCCCTTCCCGCACGCGTTTCTGCGATAGCATAACTACGGGAAGTAACATTTTTCAACGCTCAGTATTCGATTTTCGCTGGAACTGTTAACATGGCAAGCTCCAAAATGTTTAGTGTTTCCCAACTTTATGGTAGGAAGGTCAAACCGACCGATGAGAGATTTGGATTATGGCTCTTGTTGGAAAATCTGGAAGGTAGCAATCTGATTACAGATATTGGAAGGCGAACAGCCGCTGGAAAATGGACTTATACCAATTACAGAACCATTTTGTGACAACATAATGCTTATAAAGGTATGCGGCATAGAGGACTGCGATGAAAATTCTAAACTTGTCAAAAAAGAAATATGTGGTTCTTTTAATAGTTATATACGTGGGAAATTTGGCGAATTGGTTTCTGCAAAACATGATGTTAAAGCTAAGCTGCCTTTCCTCCTATTAAGTAACAACCCACTTGCCATTGGAACAAGAGAAGTAATCGGAGAAAATTTGGAAATTATTAAAAGAAAACATAAAGAACCTGTGTGCATTTATTCAAGCAACTCCGAAAGGAAGATTACTACCTATTGGACTTGGACATAACGCAGGATTTTGCAGGAATTTTCAACAAAGAAGAAATGATTAATTATTTAACAAACAAATTTAACTTTTACATTCAAGGAGAGTACAAGGGAAGGTGCAACGTTATTGTAAACAATGATAAAACAGTTGGCATAGATTGCCTTACGTGGCTCACATCTAATGCAAGGGTTAAAATATACAACAAATTTATTTGTCAAATAACCAGTCCTGGACTTAACAAGAGAATTGGAAACCATATTATAGATTTCGTCAACTGCCCAGACGCAAGATTGGAGGAAACTTCTTCTTCTGCATTGGCCAAGAAGCATGGTATTACCAGATTAGAAGCTACGATATATAACTACCCAATTGAAAATTTCCATGGAGAAGGTTATAGTCCTTTAGAAGATTGCATAACTCTGCTACAAGATAGTAAGTTGTACTTCCAAAATTCCCCGTTATACTCTGTTTCGATTGCAAAAATGTGGATAAAGTTGACCGAGAATCTACAGAACAGCTGTTGTCTTGTGTTTAACAATATGCTGCAATATGTTTATTGAGGTAACAGCAATACAAGAGAGTGGACGGGATTACAAATAAATCTACCAATAGAATCCGACGCAAGGAAGAAGGTTATAAATTACATTCTCTCTGCATGCAGCTTTAATTGCCTCTCTATTAACCATATAGAAGTTGTAGAAGAAAAGGAGAACAGAGACAATGTTCGAATTATACGAAAATGTTACATTAAAGCTGGAGAGACCTACTTTTATAGATCCTGCACCCCATTTTCTACTACACCGGAAGATATCGACATACAGGACGCTGGACTCATATCTACAGATAATTTGGTTGCACGTGTTTTAAGGAAGAGAACCAATAAAACAAACAAACTTTCTCCTCATAATATTAAAGAAATCAACTCCCTGTCGCAAGCTTACGTTACATCGACAAGGAAACGAAAACAGGAAATGGATGAGCTAGATACCAAGAGCCGGAAGCTGGATTCTATCGAAAAGACAACTGCAATTAAGGAAGAATATAGAAGTCTACTGGAAAAAGAAGAGAAAATAACACAATTAAGGGAGAGATTAGGAAACTATTTTTATAGCTATTGGGCAAACCTAGACCCAGCAGGTGTGTATAAAGTGTCGGCGTGTACCCTAAACAATAAAAACAAATATACTTATGTTGGTGTGTTAGCGGAAAAGGATGGCATATAAAATGTCTACTTCTTAAAGGGTTACTACAAAAATATATTTCTAAGTGTTTACAACAATAGAGCAGCTCTTATTGCAGATGGTTATATTACAATACTTTATAATAATGGTATGGAGATAATATGTTTGCCTACAGAAGAAACGTTTGTTACGTTCACTACCAATGGTATTACGTCTTTCCAAGGCAACACATTCGCCAAGATAGAAAATTTAAAGTTTTACACGGAGGTATGGAAGAATATCCCTTTTACCCAAGAAAATATGACTCAAATTGAAAATATTACCATGCAGAATGTAAAAGATCGTAATAAATTCAGACATTGCCAACGCTTAGAATAAGTTGCCGAAGGAACAGAAATGGTAATTGCCGCTATAAAGGAAGTTAAGCACAGAGAGAGACTTCGTTACATATTACAGGTTGATAATTCGGAAATTTTCTATCGCTCGAACTATTGGTTGGAGTTAATAAAATCAAAATAAAAATAGATAAAATTAAACATACGCCTAATAGAAAAAGGAAAGAGTTGTATTTTGTGTGTAATAATTGTTTGTATTATTGTAAATAAAAACTATTAAAAAAATAGTGTTTTGTTACTGTTTGTTTATCCCAACCAGTGTTGTTCTGATCCTATTTCCTAAAGATATGGGTTAAGGGAGGTGGTGCGTCACTTAATACATGACAGAAGACACACACCACAGGGGTAGCAGAAGGTTAGCAGACACTCACACACCACAGAAAACAAGAAGGTAGATATATGACACAGAACACAAGTTTTCTTAGGTTTGCTATACAGATGATAGATGGCAGTTGACATACGTGACAAATGACGCACCACACAATACATTTTTCGTGGGGTTTGCTATGTTAGGTTAGCCCCATTTTGCGCACACAATAGGGCTAACCTAGCATAGAAGAGAGAATGTAATTTATAACCTTCTTTCTTGCGTGGAATTCTATTGGTAAATTTATTTGTAATCCCGTCAACTTTCTTGTATTGCTGTTACCCCAATAAACATATTGCAGCATATTGTTAAACACAAGACAATAGCTGTTCTGTAGACTCTCGGTCAACTTTGTCCACATTTTTGCATTCGAAACAGAGTATAACGGGGAATTTTGGAAGTACAACTTACTATCTTGTAGCAGAGTTATGCAATCTTCTAAAGGACTGTAACCATCTCCATGGAAATTTTCAATTGGGTAGTTATATATCGTATCTTCTAATCTGGTAATACCATGCTTCTTGGCCAATGCAGAAGAGAAAGTTTCCTTCAATCTTGCGTCTGGGCAGTTGACGAAATCTATAATATGGTTTCCAATTCTCTTGTTAACTCCAGGACTGGTTATTTGACAAATAAATTTGTTGTATATTTTAACCCTTGCATTAGATGTGAGCCACGTAAGGCAATCTATAACAACTGTTTTATTATTGTTTACAATAACGTTGCACCTTTCCTTGTACTCTCCTTGGATGCAAAAGTTAAAGTTGTTTGTTGAATAATTAATCATTTCTTTTTTGTTAAAAAATCCTGCAAAATCCTGCGTTATGTCCAAGTCCATTATGTAGTAATCTTCCTTTCGGAGTTGCTTCAATAAATCCGGTATTTCTTCAAGTAACCTGTCGAGTTTAACGTCCGCCAATTCTACTTTGTATGGAATGCACACAGGTTCTTTATGTTTCCTTTCAATAATTTCCAAATCTTCTCCGATTACTTCTCTCGTTCCAATGGCAAGTGGGTTGTTACTTAATAGGAGGAAAGGCAGCTTGGCTTTAACATCATATTTCTTCTTTGACAAGTTTTAAATTTACATCGCAGTCCTCTAAGTCGCATACCTTTACAAGCATTATGTTGTCACAAAATGGATCTGTAATTGGTATAAGTCCATTTTCCAGCGGCTGTTTGCCTTCCGTGTATTTAATATTTCCAATATCTGTAATCAGATTGCTACCTTCCAAATTTTCCAACAAGAGCCATAATCCAAATATCTCATCGGTCGGTTTGACCTGCCTACCATAAAGTTGGGAAACACTAAACATTTTGGAGCTTGCCATGTTAACAGTTTTAGCGAAAATCGAATACTGAGCGTTAAAAAATGTTACTTCCCGTAGTTATGCTATCGCATTAACGCGTGCGAGAAGGGGTGGGGGTCGCCGAAAGTAAAGTAATGTGGTTTTTTTACCTATATGAAGGAACAGACGTTTGACGTGTCCATAAGTTGCTGACGAAATTTGAGACAAGCCTGTGTTAAAATCTGTACATCCGAAACGCAATATTCCACAATTTCCTTTTGAAAGTCGAACACTTCTGCGCTTCTTTCGTTGTACCATTCAATTAATTTATTGCGTGCGTCTTCTTTGAAATTGTCTGGATCGTAAAATTCCAAAGCAGTTAATGGACCAATATACTTTTGATTTTCCATTTTGTTGAAGAGATGTGGAAAATATCCTTTCTTCAGCTCTGAGAAACCAAAAGCTTTGGTAGCAAAGACAAAGGCATTGGAAAGTAGTTGAGTGAATCCAGAAATTTCCCGTTTCCCACAGTCATTAAAATCAGTTTCGTACCACGCATAATCAGATCAGGTTTCAAATCAGTTTTGGTCAAAATGTAATTTAAAACAAATTGATGGTCGAAACCTCCACCATTGTGAGCGATAACAACTACTTCTTTAAATTTTTTTTTAACGGTAGTACCCCCTCCATGAATTTTGGTATTACATTATATCTTATTATCTCTTCCCTGAATCCACAACCCTGACAAAATACTAATTTACTTTCATTTATACATCTATGGCATACTTTTGAATAAACACATAAATTGGGTTCTTGCTGGAAAATTCCATCAGTTAATGCGTTTTCTTGTGTCGTTTCCAAGTCATAGAAAATAAACAAAAACTCTTTAAATCTGGGGGGTTTTCTATCAGGTTTCATATAACATAAATGACCCTCTAACTGATCGGATTTACAAATTTTGCAGTAAACCTCCCCGCATACGTGTTTATTATCGGCGCGTATCTCAGAACAATCCTCACATCTTTTTATTTTACTGAAAACACTGTTCAGGTGTGCATTAAAACACTCATCACCATAAAAGTTTCTCCCGCATTCATTGCAACCACGTATTAAGGGCACACCGGTGATCTCCTACACGCAAAACATGTTCCACCACATCAACGTTCATTTTTATTATTGTAAGGCGTGTGGCATACCTCACAATAGTAACTACAGCAGAAAGCTGCAGTTAAGGAGTTTATTACATTGTAATGACCCTCATGGTAGAGTAAATTCAGCGAGGGACCAGTACCATCACCTTCGAAAATAACCTCACGCCCTTTACTACCGTACTGATAAACCGTTATTTTATAATTATTCAGATACTGTTGAAACTGTCGAAGTTCGGGTATCCCGCACCCCTCTGGAGGGATGAAAACACCACTGGATTTCAACAGTTCCATAGCTCTGGTTGTTTGGAGTTCGCCAACATCGTTTCGAATCTTGGTGTATTCGGGATTCCTAAATGCCAAAGCGACGATGAGAGCACGAGGTAAGCAAAGATTATCTTTGTTTTTTATTAAAACAATACCTTTTCTTTTGCTGCATTCCTCGTTAAAATTATTATATTTTTTTTCTCCTCTACCTTTTCCATATGGCATCTTCACAGTTGTAATTCCCAAACAAAAGATTTCCCTATTTAGCCCCTCAGAATTCGATTGATATATGGAAGAAATGTTGAATAGATGAGGATTTAACTTGATGAAGATCCATACTGAACGAAGAAATAAAACAATATAGTTTGTTTAAATCTTCATTTATTTGAACTAATGTTCAATTTAAACTTGTTGACGCGTTTCACTCACACAGTAGCTTTGTCAAAACGAATGAAGGTAAAATATAAAAATGTCTTGAATGTCTTAATATATACAGTGCTAAATCTATTTACTAAGGTTAACAATGGTATTGAAAGAAATAACCTAGAAATTCATTCACTACAAACATTCCTAAGCTATCTTCTACGTAAAGAGGTTCAAAAAAGGAGACTGATTGATATATATTTGGTCGTTAAGAAGATTACCTGAATATTTATTTTTGTTAATTTCTAGGGCCTCTAATAAATTTAAACTAAAGGATTTACCGACTACATGGAGAATTCCAAAATTTGGGTCAAAAATGTGTTGATTTTCTAATAAATGATTTGAATAGTTAGAATCTAATTTTTTGTTGTCATAGCTACGTTTGTGTTCCGAAATTCTAGTTTTAAAATTTCTAAAAGTTCTACCGATATATATTTTATCACAATTGTCATTACCACATTTTAATTTATAAACTCCTGATTTGTTCAATTTTGAAGATTTAGATTTATTATTTTCAATGAATTTGGATAAATTGTGATCAGTTTTAAAGGAAATATTCATGTCTAAAGTTTCTAAAAATTATTTGATTTTTAAGGATGGTGTTCCAAAGTATGTTAAGCTTTTAAATTGTCTATAATTTTTATCTGAAGGTAATACTTGTTCTAAAGTCTGTTTTTTTATCTTTTTATTTATGATATTGTCAATTAAATTTGGATCGTAATTATTATTAACTGCTATTTGTTTTATGATATTTAATTCTTTGGTATAATTATCAATATTTAATGGGACTGTTAAGAGTCTGTGTATCAAACTATTGAAAGCTGCTAGTTTATGACTGAATGGGTGGACCGAACTATTATGAATTGTAACATCTGTATGTGATGGTTTATGAAATATAGAAAAATCATGTTTATTATTTATATTTGAAATTGTAAGGTCTAGAATGTTTATAGACTTATTTTGTTCAAGTTCTACGGTAAATTTGATATTATTGTGAATCGAGTTTATGTAAGTAATGCAGCTATCTAATTGTCTATTTGTACCGATGAAGCTAGCTAAAATGTCGTCCACATATCGGTGCCAGTACATAAATTTTTTACTAAGGGGGTGTTCATGAATTATTTTTTCTATATTATCCATGAAAATTTCTGCTAGTAGGGGGCTGAGACGGTTGCCCATAATCAAACCATCTTTACTGCTATAAACCTCTCCATTGAAATGAAAATAATTTTGATTCAAACACCCTTTTAATAAAGTAATGATATTAGAGTGAATTATAGGATTAACATTATTGTATGTGAGCAATTGAACTCCATAAAGAGGTGTACCCAATCAGGCCAGTTGTTTCTTATTTCACAGCACCTTCATTCAAAATTTCAAAGATTCTCATAGATGTCATTTCTAAATATTGTTCATTCATACCTCGATTTTCAGTTGAAAACTCAACGAAATTAATTAATCATATTCAAGATATAATACTACCCCATAATTCTAAATTCATATCGTTCGATGTAACAAATCTATTCCCTAGTATACCTCCTAAAGAACTATAACTCTTGTTAATAACTTGGTCACACACAATAATGTTAATCCTATAATTCACTCTGATATCATTACTTTATTAAAAGTGTGTTTGAATCAAAATTATTTTCATTTCAATGGAGAGGTTTATAGCTGTAAAGATTGTTTGATTATGGGCAACCCTCTCAGCCCCCTACTAGCAGAAATTTTCATGGATAATTTAGAAAAAATAATTCATGAACACCCCCTTAGTAAAAAAATTATGTACTGGCACCGATATGTGGACGACATTTTAGCTAGCTTCATAGGTACAAATAGAAAATTAGCGAGCTGCATTACTTACATAAACTCGATTCACAATAATATCAAATTTACCGTAGAACTTGAACAAAATAAGTCTATAAACTTTCTAGACCTTACAATTTCAAATATAAATAATAAACATGATTTTTTCATATTTCATAAACCATAACATACAGATATTACAATTCATAATAGTTCGGTCCACCCATTCAGTCATAAACTACCAGCATTCAATAGTATAATACACAGACTCTTAACAGTCCCATTAAATATTAATAATCAGACCAAAGAATTAAATATCATAAAACAAATAGCAGTTAATAATAATTACGATCCAAATTTAATTGACAATATCATATATAAAAAGATAAAAAACAGACTTTAGAACAAGTATTCCCTTCAGATAATAATAATAAACAATTTAAAAGCTTAACATACTTTGGAACACCATCCTTAAAAATTAAATAATTTTTAGAAACTTTAGACATGAATATTTCCTTTAAAACTGATAATTAATAAATCTAAATCTTCAAAATTAAACAAATCAGGAGTTTATAAATTAAAATGTGGCAATGACAATTGTGATAAAATATATATCGGTAGAACTTTTAGAAATTTTAAAACCAGAATTTCGGAACACAAACGTTGCTATGACAACAAAAAATTAGATTCTAACTATTCAAATCATTTATTAGAATAGAAAACCAACAGATTTTCGACCCAAATTTTGAAATTCTCCATGTAGTCGGTAAATCCTTAAGTTTAAATTTATTAGAGGCCCTAGAGATTAACAAAAATAAATATTCAGGTAATCTCCTTAACGACTAAATAGATATGAATCAGTCTCCTTTATTGAACCTCTTTACCTAGAAGATAGCTTAGGAATGTTTGAAGTGAATGAATTTCCAGGTAATTTCTTTCAATACCATTGTCAACCTTAGTAAATAGATTTAGCACTGTATATATTGAGACATTTTTATATTTTACCTTCATTCGTTTTGACAAAGCTACTGTGTTAGTGAAACGCGTCAACAAGTTTAAATTGAACATTAGTTCAAATAAATGAAGATTTAAACAAACTATATTGTTTTATTTAATCGTTTGGAAGAAATGTTCTCCCAAACATCATCAACTGTCACTTCCGACGCAGGTCTGAACCGCATCCATCCCTGACCTCGTGCAAAATCTTTGGAACGAAAAGTAAATCCAACATAATCTTCAGAACCCACATTTTCTGTCCCCTTCAAAACAATATCTGGGATGGCTTTTCTTATCCATTCTACAGGTTCCGTCGTCTCGCTTGGCATAGGTTTAATTTTATATACCAAAGTCCGCCCCTGGACACCGAATTTACGTATTTTCTTGGTAAAATCCTTAATAATTTGAAACTTATCCATCTTCATAAAATTAAACCAAAAAAATGGCTCGAAAAAACTTTTATTTCGACTCCAAAATGATTACAAATCAGACAGAAGAGCAAAATAGCTTGTTAAAAAATTCAAATTTTTCCAATATCCAAAATCTCGAAAATACTTACCCATAAATTCGCACACACACTCAAAGTTAAAACACAAATGATCTGTAATTAACCACACCTCCGTATTTATTCCTTCACAGATAATTATTCAATGTAATTGCATTCTCTTAAAGGTTACACATTTGAAAAATAAAATAAAAAATAGAGGTGAAGTGTTAATAAGGAATGCAGTTATTTACATTTTCATAGAATTTTGATTTATATAATATATCCTGTATGTATTGAAATGAGTTGATGAATATTATTTGATATACATAGTAACAGGAGGTTACGCGTGCATCCAAAAGGTCAAAATGTATCGTTTTTTATTGCATATCAATTTCTATTTTAAAATAGCTGATACATCACAAAAATGCCATTTGAGATAATAGTATCTTTTATTCATTTAATTGTTTATATCATTTATATTATTTATTATAATTTTAGTTGTTGAGCACCAGATGAAATAAATGAAATGATAAATGAATATCTGTTTAGTTTAAAAAGTAAAAGGCCAGTCCTCAAGATGAAACTCTTAATTATTTGCAGGGAATTATCGTGAGTGAGGATACGTTTATATTTAAATTTAAACTTCAAAATATTTAAGATATTATATAATTTATAAGGAAAAGAAATATTTACACTAACTGTTACTTATTATTTTCCAATAATTTTTAAATAGATCTAAATAGCACTCAATACGTCTCTGTACTACTAATAAATACTTTGGCCAATGGGTTTAACCATCTTACTGAATAATATTTAGAGGTTATGAGAAATTATATTATTGAAATTATCGAAAAGTTCCTCCTTTTTTTTATATTAGTTATAAATCTATTCAGTAAAAATTGTTATAATACTCTTATCTAAAATTTGTTAAGTAACTTTTTATCTGGTCGTTGAATTTTATGTGAAATATATCAAAAAATTACCATTTGAATTGACACAAGTCCGATCAGATAAGAAGGTTATGTATGTAAATTTTAACAGTTCATTTGTGAAAAATGCAAATGATATAAATTTAGTTTTTCATAAATTTACCTTACAGTTTGTAACTATGCACTGGATTTTTCTTCGATACTTCTTAATTTAATTATGTGTAGTAATGAACTGAACCAAAATTCAGTTCTATGTCCTTGCTGGATACCGAAGACTGCTTTTCCGTAGTTACAGTAAGTAATGTTTTATTATATTTACTTGTATTGTGATCAAATACTTTTTGTCCTCTTCATTTAATCTATAATCTCCACTATTGTCATTGTACTCTAAAGTAATACTTAGTTGATTTTACTTATATTTAAGAACAATTTCTTCAACAACTTTCCTTATATTTCAACATGTATCTTCTTTCTTTAGTTCTCTTATTATAATCTTATTTGATTCTTCCGAATGTCTCTAATTTAATAATCTCTTTCGAAATCTCTCTCAATTTTCTTCCCTTTTTTTCAATCAAAAATCAATCATTAACCTACGTCGATTTCCGCTTAGCAACCATCAACATTTTTTTTTATTCATCCTAGATGAAACTTTTGATTTTCTATTTTGACTAAGTGACCTAGCACACTCCATATATATATATATATATATATAAACAATATGTACGAATAGTGCGTGACATATGAACAACAAGAAATACCCACTAATCTCTTTGTTGCTTATATATACGAGTATATATATATATATATATATATATATATATATATATATATATATATATATATATATATATATTATTGAGCATATTTTGTGTTAATATACAAATTTATATTTTTGTTTATTGGTTTACCTACCTTGAGTTCTCTGAAATTAGGCTAACTCGTTTATATGTTTGAGAATAAACGGTGAGCATGAAATACTCTCTCTACTCTTTGAGTCCCGGCGGTATTAAGTCCCTTAAATATGTCACTATTTGTGTTTATAATTTCCACAATATTCAATTAATTTATTTTCTAATAATTTATGATACGCCTATGGTTAGGAATTCAACTGCGCATGAATATGGTTGAAAAATGATTTAGATTTAGTCGTATCCGTATAGATGGCACGTGGAACGATTGAAAACAAATGTATCAAAAGGAAGGTTATAATTACTTTTAACAATACAACATTATGATGGAATTTGTCAGAAAATATATGATTACTATATGTACAAAAGTGAACAAATTGGTGAAATCATTAGTATTCAACGAATTGTTAGGAATTTACCAGGTAAATATAATTTTATCGTTGTACTATTTAACGTTTTATTCTATTAATTAAGTGACTGTTTTAGTCGTTAATCTTTATCAAAACACTCGTTTTAGATGTACATCTATCAGTTATTATATTGCTAGCAATAAACGCGCACTAACCTGATGTATTAAGATTGCCGTTATCCTCCATGTGTTGCGTCAGAACAGTCGTATACAGGTATGTACGCCTTTTTTTAGATTACTCAATTCTTCCTTGATAACTCTATTCTGTCTCCATCAAATGATTTCACCTGCCTTCTGGTTGAATTACAGTTTTTTCTTTGTAATTTCGTAAAATGTCTTACTTTTTTCTCCCTCCACTCAAAATTGTTATCCCCCGGTTGCTAACGAAAGTCATGTATCTTTTGATTTTGTTGACATGATATAAAATTAGCGTTTTTAATTTAATTGTTTATACACAATATAAAATATTTTATCTGTGCAGAAAGTCTCTATCTTTTAACAATGCTGTACACTGTATGTTTTACTATTATCTCTAATTTCATAAGATCTTAAACACAAAATTGTCTTCAAATGTGTTTAAGTCTTGCCTAATAAATTCATCTACCTAATGTCCATTCTATTTTACATAAACTATTCCTAATTTGAATTTTCTAACTACTAAATAACAATATTATTTTTCCTACCCACGAAAATAAATCATACATTTTCTGACACAATAATACATAAATTTATATTCCCTGTTTTTCTGTTTAAATATTCTTCTGCCATAATCATTCATAAACAACTTTATTTTATCTATGGACAAACTTGACACTTATGTCATTCTAAAATCTAACCACAATATTCTATATAGTCATTCATTGTTATCACTTCAACCATTTGTCTGTTTATTTCTTTGATAATCGTTAATATGATTTACTCAACTATTCACGACATGAACTCAGTTTTAGTTTGGAACACTGCATAACCCTCATGTGCACTACAAACTTCAAGCAACAGCTCGTTTACATTTACTGGACAGTAAGGTAAGTTTTCTTATAGTGTTTTATGTTCAATTTTAAAGAAACTACCTAAACATTGAATTCCACACCATAAGTATCACAGCATTTTAAAGTTTTTCTCAACATTATAACGAATACAAACAACACAGTGTTTGATTTCTTTATGAATTTAATGAAAGTACGGTTTGAAAGTCTCTCGATCAAAGCAATTTTTAGTAATCCTTCTTGATAGATATTTCTAGTTCTATCTCTACGCTAGAATATATATATATATATATATATATATATATATATATATTATATATATATATATATATATATATATATATATATATTATATCTTTAAATGAGCAATTCTTGTATGTATATAATTGAAATCTCGGAATCGGCTGACATCTATTGGCGAATAATAATACTATTTTTTGTGAGCAACTAATTGCTTTAACGACACGACAGCAGATGGCGTTGTTAAGTAACACGAAGTCAATGAGTGTTTGCTTTGTATATATATATATATATATATATAAAAAGCTCATAAACATGAGAAAAATGAAAAACATAAATTTGACTTTAATAATACTAAAATAATAAACCAAGACTCTAATTACAAAAAACTAACAATAAAAGAAATGATACATATAAAAAAGGAGAACAATGTAGTAAACGATAAACAAGATATCAAAAATCTAAGCCAGATATATTATAATTTATTATAATAATAACATCAACCATTTGACTGTCCCCTGTATACTGTAAATGAATTGTTTCTGAAGCATGTACTTTCGATTTTATTTGTTTTTGAAATTATTTTATTAACTACCAGTTTTTATCGCCTGTATGTCTACATTCAATTTTAATCGTTTAAACTTGTTCATTTTATTGTAAAACATCGATATGTGAAGTTTTTGAAAATGCTCCAAATTGAAGGAGCGAAACGTCAAATTAAAACATAAACTGATACTGTGTTTACTATTAACCTGATGCCCACGAAAAATTGAAAAAAAATTTATATATAAAGGTTAAAGAAAATCAAATAATTTATATATATATATATATATATATATATATATATATACACTTACGTAATTAATTGATAAACTGTAAAAAATTAAGTATTTGTTTCTAATATAAGATTAAACTAATTGCACTCATGATTTTTTTCTTTAAATGACCAGTTCATATTTTTTTATTATTCTATCGGTAAGATCGAAATATATTATTCATATTTCATCATTTTATTAGTAATTCGTACTTAAATATAATTTCCAAAAAACACAAATTCTATATATATATATATATATATATATATTTTCTTAAATCAATTTGGTTAGACCGTCTTCAATTTAGAAAGTGCATTCAAGTGAATGCACTTTGGGAATGGGAATAAATTATTGAATACAATTTCCAGACGAGCTGTGTTTTGCTGTACTAGTACTAGCTGACTTCCCAAGCAACTGTAAACATCGGAAAAGTCAAGGGAAGTAACAGTTATCCATTAACAATAGCATAGATCAATTGCTTTTCCTGTTTCCTGATTTCTTTTCGTTTCATATTATCGCCGTCGCAAACTCAAGTTTATATTTATAGTTTCAAACTTATATTTTTTATTTCAAATGACACTAATTTTTCTACGTTTCAACTTCAACTTTTTTATATTTTTTTTCATCAACTTTGATAATAGTTTGTTAAATTTATTTCAATACTGTAAATCTTTTATTTCAAATTTCCGTATTTCCTTTATCTACTTTTGTGAAAATAACACTATTTGACTTTGATTTTTGTTGAATTGATTTGGCGACTCATAATTCAAAGTTGGGTTTGTGAAACTCGAAAATTTTTGTTTAATTATTTCTGAAGCTTTATGTTTTAGATTAGAATTATTTGGAAAATTATACAAATTAATTTCTGTTTATATGCCTAGTTTGTTGAAGAAGAAGATGAAGAAGTTCAATTATTACAGAAAGTTATCGAATGAACATGTGGGTTGAATATTATGTTTAAAACCTTAGCATAGCATTACCTAAAGTAGATTATATAATAAAAACCAACAATTTTATTCATGCAAGCAATTTTGAGACCCTTAAAGAAGACCCAACTAATAAATTTCAGAATGAAATATAATTAGCAGTAGATAACTCTAAATCAATTATTACCGATAAAGAAAAATATGAATTATTTTTACCCAATACGCAACACCCTGAACTTTATTCATTGATTAAACTCCATAGAGAGGGGTACCCAATCAGACCAGTTGTTTCTTATCCACAGCATCTTCATTCAAAAGTTAGAAGATTCTCATAGATGTGATTTCAAAATTTTGTTCATTCGTACCTCGATTTTTAGTTAAAAACTCAACGGAAATAATTAATGATATTCAACATATAATACTACCCCATAATTCTAAATTCATATCGTTCTGTATCAAATCTATTCCCTAGTACACCTCCTAAAGAAACTATAACTCTTGTTGATAACTTGCTCACATACAATAATGTTAAGCCTATAATTCACTCTGATATCATTACTTTATTAAAAGTGTGTTTGAATCAAAATTATTTCCATTCCACTGGAGAGGTTTATAGCATTAAAGACGGTTTGATTATGGGTAACCCCCTCAGCCCCCTACTATCAGAAATATTCATGAATAATATAGAAAAAATAATTCATGAACACCCCTTTAGTAAAAAATATATGTACTGGTACCTATTTGTGGTCCACATTTTAGCTAGCTTCGTCGTTACAAATAGACAATTAGAGAGCTTCATTACTTACATAAATTCAATTCACAATAATATCAAATTCACCGCAGAGCTTGAACAAAATAAGTCTATAAACTTTTTAGACCTTACAATCTCAAATACAAATATTAAACATGATTTTTTTTAATTCATGAACCATCACATACAGATATTACAATCCATAATAGTTCGGTCCACCCATTCAGTCATAAACTTGCATCTTTCAATAGTATGATACACAGACTCGTAACAGTCCCATTAAATATGAATAATTATAACAAAGAATTAAATATCATAAAACAAATAGCAGTTAAAAATAATTACGGTCCAAATTTAATTGACAATCTCATGAATAAAAAGATAAAAAACAGACTTTAGAACAAGTATTCCCTTCTGATAAAAATAATAAAAAACAATTTAAAAGCTTAACATACTTTGAAATACCATCCTTAAAAATTAAATCATTTTTAGAAACTTTAGACATGGATATTTCCTTCAAAACTGATTACAATTTATCCAAACTCATTAAAAATAATAAATCTAAATCTTCAAAATTAAACAAATCAGGAGTGTATAAATTAAAATGTGGTAATGATAACTATGATAACATTTATATCGGTAGAACTTTTAGAAATTTTAAAACTAGAATTTCGCAACACAAACGTAGCTATGACAACAAAAAATTAGATTCTAACTATTCAAATCATTTATTAGAAAACCAACATATTATGTAGTCGGTAAATACTTTAGTTTAAATTTATTAGAGGCCCTTGAGATTAGGAAAAATAAATATTCATGTAATCTTCTTAACGATCAAATATATATCAATCACTCTCCTTTATTAAACCTCTTTACCTAGAAGTAGCTTAGGAATGTTTGTAGTGAATGAATTTCTAGGTAATTTATTTCAATACCTTTGTTAACATTAGTAAATAGAATTCTGTATTTATGCACTGTATATATTAAAACATTTTTATGTTATACCTTCAATCGTTTTGACAAAGCTACTGTGGTAGTGGAACGCGTCAACCAGGTTAAATTGAACATTAGTTCAAATTTATGAAGTTTTAAACAAATTATATTGTTTTATTTCATCGTTCGGTATGGATCTTCATCAAGTAAAAGCCTTATCTATTCAATTTTTGAATTTAAAAAATTTAATTCTGATAAAATGTATTTGCCATAGTCTACACTTATGTGCTTCAAAAGCTTCAGAAGTTTTTTCTAACGGAGTGGACTTTTTACTTAAAGAAACTTACAATTGGTCCAAAAATAGTTCTCTCAGATTGAGTAATTATAAAGATATTTATAATTTAATCAATACTGAAGGTGATCATAAATTTAAAAAATTTGCTCAATTATCAACAACTTGCTGGCCTTCTAGGTATAGAGCTGTGGATAAAATTTTAAGCCAGTATTTACAGCTAGAAACATTTTTTTTCAATTATTGCAGGAAAAGAAAAATGTCATTCAGAAAAAATATTAAGTGATACTTATAAAGACAAAAGAAATAAATTAATTCTTCCTTTTTTACATTCAGTTTTAAAGCAATTTTCAAAAATCATATATTAATCATTACACAGCTTTTAGTGATATAAATAGAACACTGTGGACATTGGCTAGAAAAATTTTAAAACCAGCAATTATAAGGCACCTTGATAATTGAAGAATATGATTTAGATTATCACTTCTTAAAAGATATAGAAAACAAGTGATCTTTTGCCCCATAAGATCTTTGAAGTTAAACAAAAATATTTCCTTCTCATCAAAACCCTCTCACGGGAACTTATAAAACGCATGCCAGATCATTTAAATGTATTTCGCCAAGTAAAACATTTCAGTCCTAAAATTATTCTTAATCCCATTGGAACCGAAATTTCCAGAACTACCATTAGTATTTGCAAATCCATCAAAAAGACACAGACATAGAGATCCAATATCGGAACATTTTAAATGTCGACTGAAAATAAGCATTCGCAGTGGAAATTGTCCCAGAAGATACAATAATTTTTTGGAAAAGAGTAATTACTTTGCAAAATGCCGTAGGACCTGGCAGAATTTGCATTTACAATGCTTTCCTTGCCCTCTCCAAATGCAGTGTTCGCAAGATCTTTCTCGATAATGAACATAGTGAAATGTAAAATTAGAAATCAAATGATGCTTTCATTGTTAAATTCAATAATGATTATAAGATTTGATTTTTTTGTAAATTGCATATGTTGTAAAAATTTCAATCCTACAAATGAACTGCTATTAAGATTTAATTCAAAAATTATGTACCCAAATCCAAACCAAAATCGTGAAGATGATGAAAATGGTGAAAATGATGTGATAGTTATTTGTTTATAAACTATATGTTATATTCATGTATTTAATAACAATAAAAATTGTGTTTTCCAAATTTGTGTTTAATTTCATGAGTTAATTGGACATTTGGCGATTTTTGAGCGACATGGTAACGTTGGAACATGTTGCGATTTTTGGTTACATTTGCTGGTCGCTTAAGGCGGTTGAACACCTGACCACACTGTCCCATAGATATATAAACAAGAGGTAAAACATGTATAGGTATGTGTGTGTTTGGGGTCGGGGCCGTCATTGCTACAATGTAATTCTGATACCATGAATTTCATAAATTTTCAACACTTTTCTCATCCCGTATTCCTTTTCTATATTTTCCGCAAACAAAAACATAAGAAATTCTTATTGGTTATTTTTCTTTTCATTTATTTTAATTTTGTTATTTAAATTCGTTGAGGTTTTCACATTGATTATGTACATATGTATATGCACACTGTACTTGCTATAATTGATAAATCGAAATACAATCTGTGAAGTAATGTGGGGGAGGAAATCACCAAACAAGTATTCGGTTACTTAGGGTGGTTGCTGCCAGTTAAGGACCTGAATACGATGACCCAGCGTCACGCAACCCGCTGACGCTGCACCAACAACAAAGTTTATAAATACGAATGTTAATGTAACTTTTCACTCTTAATGTCATATTAGTTTCTTGAATGAAGTAGTCACTGTAATAATTTTCGTTTATGAAAACATTCTTTTCGTGAACCCAAACTTCACTAGCGCAGTCAGTAGGATTTTCCGGAAAAGTACAAAAGTTTCGCGAGTGGTTTCTTCGATTAACCGGAAAAACCGAACGTTTTCTGTAGTAGAAAAGCTTAGATTCGAAGGTATATCCTGTCAAAAGTATTAGTTACTACAAGAACTAAGAGTGTTCCAAAGAAGAAAAACGAAGAACCAGTTAATCCAAGTCCTGGCTGAAGAACAAATCGTCCGAACCTATTGGCAGTAGAAGTAAGAAGTGAGAAAATTATGAAAATCGTCATTTTTGCGTAAGCGCTAATCTTTTTTAAACATTTATTCCTTATATATGTATTTTTTTATAATAGTATTTATATTCGAGAGAAATTAAATAAATAAGAAATAATCCATACACACAAAAGAAATATAAATTAACAAAGTTTTATTATTTTATGACAGAACATTACAGGGAACTTAATTTGAGTAGTCTTTTCGGAGTAATAAATTTAATATAATTAGAAATGGCTCAACCTAATTACCAATTATTAAAGTTATACTTAGATTCAATTCCACCATACTATGGTAATTCACATACTCCCACTATATTTTTAGGTAATCGCTAAAGTTAAATCAATATTTTCGCAAATCAAACAGATAATGCATTAAATAATTTTTTGTTAAGAGCGATTTTAGTCAAATTGACAGGTATAGCACAAATACTAATAAGTTCACGAATTGAGCTATCTACCTGGCAATTAGTAAAAGCCGCGCTTGACCTCAGTTTTCGTGATCAGAGAGATATAGATTGTTTAATTCAAGACTTAATAGTGTTAATAACTTCGAAAAATGAAGTACCGTATACATTTGGCATGCGTTCTCAAGACGCACGGAGCTTAATCTTTTCCATATTAATTTTTTTAAATTTACCTGCAGCCTAGAGAACACTAAGATTAAAAGTTATTATGATTTATCGTTAAAAACGTTTATTAGACGTTTACCGTTTTCAATTCAATCAAATGTTAGGTTAAGAAATCCAGACAGTTTGGAAAAATCAATGAGTTTGGTTAGAGAGGAAGAACATTTTCTTTACTCGAGCCAGAGATCAAATAATTTAAATACTCAAAATAATTTTAAACCATCATCTGGATTCACTGCGAGAAATAATTCAAACTTTGCTTATACAAACTCAAACTTAAATGTTAATTTCAATCAACGCACATTTCCTTCGCAACCACGTCCAAATTTCTCAGTCTCGAATATTGTATCAAAACTCAATACAACGTCAGTCTCATCCTTCGCCTCTATTTAGACCTCAAAATACGTTTACTAATAACTCCTTCAATAGAAATCCTAATAATCATTTTGTACAACAACGTCAACATCATTTCCATAAATTTAATAATAATTCTGCAATCCAACAAAGAAATCCTAACCAATCCTTTAATCGTCCTTCTCTTCAAAATAAATATAAACCCGAACCGATGGACACTTCATCAGCAAATACTTCCTTAAAATCAAAACCCCAACCAAAATTCACCGCCAATGAATTATTCAACCAAGAGGTTAACCAAGTTCAATTTGAAAATTCATTCGAACCAGATCAACTTGATTATTTTAATTATCAACATTTACACCCAGATGATTCTCCAGAAACTCAATACCCCTATCACGATAATAATTTACAAGAAAGCAATGTTAGTGCTTAGAAACAAGATAATATGTATACGGAAACATGTGCGAACATTAGGGATAAATGATGATGTAAATCTTTATCTGGCGTAGACCTCCGACGGTCGGAGATAATGCAATTAAATGCATTAAAAGCAAATCTGCCGTATATTATAATTCCTGAAATTAATGTTATATTCCTAATAGACACCGGTAGTACAAAAAGTTTAATAAACCCGGATTTAGCACAGACGTATTTTAAAAAAATATTTCAAAGGAGAAATTTAATATACAAATGGCGTATAGTATTTCTTTTCACGACAAAGTAGCTAATATACCAGTTTTTAGTATTTTTAATGTATAACAAACGAATTCATATCACTTCAAGACCAATACTAAAACATTAAAAATTCACTTTTGAATAAATTCGAATATTATAGGTTTGATAATGAATTTGAGAACTCTTACCGCATAATGAAGGTACTTGAAAATAAAATAAGCATAACAACTTAATCCTATAGGGAAACTGAAACGTAGAAGATCTCTTATTGACGGAATTGGCTCTGCTATAAAATGTATTACTGGGAATCTCGATCAAAACGATGCTAGGAGATATGACGATGCGATATTATCTCTCTCAAATAATCATAAGAAATTCAAAACTTTATTTAAAGACCAGATAACATTGCTTCTAAAATCAATTAATAGTTTTGAGAACAATACGCGAATACTTGCCAACAACCAATTAATATTGGAAGATCGTATAACCAGGATACAGGAAATGATAAAAAATCTTAAGCTGGAAGAAGTAGAAACTTATAATTATTTCGCAATTCAAACTATTGTATCCCAAATTAATACAAGTCTTCAATTATTCTATGATCTACTCGAGAAAATAGAAGTTGCTGTTACTTTCTCTAAATTAAATAACTTTCATAACTTCATAGCTGATCCGAACGATTTGCTTTCAGAAATTTTAATAATTCGCAAACAGCCAAAGGAAAATAAATTCCTATTTGAACCAATTCTGGAAAATATCCTATTATATGTTAATCTATCTATTAAAATTAAGAGCTACGGCAAAGCTAATAAAATAATATTTATTTTAGAGATACCAATTGTTCAGTTAAACGATTATAACTACTACAATTGTCAATTTTTTAGAATTTTCAATAACTTGTATTATATTGTGGAATTAACTAGAGACCTTGAGTTTCATTTAAAAACACTGATTATAACTACTATCATTTGTATTCTCTTCCAACGTCCTCTTTTCATTCCTACAAAACAATAATCCCGCAATCAAAATACCTACTATCTTTTGAGCACGAGTACGCATTTATGGATATTAGATGCCAAGGAGTAACTGCAGGAGAGTTCCTCTGCAAGGATATCCAGCCAATCCAGAATACCAACAATTCTCCTTGCGAGATCCAGTTGTTGAAATCTACACAACACACTACGAAGTGTCACAAAATTCCTACCAAAATCACCGAACCTCAAGTTCAAACAGTGAAAAAAATCAGTGGATAATTATTTTACCCCATAGTATCGTGGCGACGTAAAAGTGCGGTAAAATTATAAACAATATTCCTCTTCTAGGTAGTTATTAACTGGAACTTAGTAATAACTGTGAAGTGCAGCTAGAAGGCATATTATTCAAAACTTTCGAGGATCAGTCTAAATTAAAAAAAAAAATCAAATTCCGCGATTAGAACCAATTAGAACTAAAATTGAAAATATGAAAATAATTCCCGTGCATTTAGACATAATTAGTATTTATACAATTTTACTTTACATTTTTGGGATTTTAATAGTTATTTACATGAGCTTTAAGTACTGCCGATCCAATGGCAAACCGGGCAGAGGAGGAGAGGAAGCCATTCAAGAGAAACCCTTAGAAGTGGATATTGGACTTTCTTCGTCGTACTCTGGTTCATCCCCCATAGTTCTGCACTAAGGCCGGAAGAGTTAAGAACCTGACTACGATAACCCAGCGTCACGCAACCCCCCGGCGCTGCATTAACAACAAAGTTTATAAATACGAATGTTAATGTAATTTTTCACTCTTTATGTCATATTAGTTTGTTGAATAAAGTAGTCACTGTAATAATTTTCGTTTTTAAAAACATTCTTTTCGGGAACCCAAACTTCACTTGCCTCTTCTCTGCTACATAAAATTACTTCGTGAAAGTAATAAATCTGTATTGAGGTGCTGGTAATAAATTTGAATTTTTATTAATGTCCAAAATAATTATTCCTTTCCAGGCATATGAACATGTCCTTATAAGTTGGAAAAGCTGAAAATAATTTATAATAAAAATATTTTAAAGTCTATAGAAATTGTTTCTTAATGTTCACTATTAAGCCTACAGAGAACCTAGCTTGATGTCTCTAAAAATAAACAAATATTATTATGGGGAAGATATATAAAATATCCTAAGATATTGAAATGAAACAGAAGGAATTTGGGAAAATAAATAAATAATTTATTAACAATAAATTATAACAATTGAATAAATGAATTTTATGCTGGTTTGTACTCTGGTTGTAGTCCGAGGGGCAAGGGCATATCGAAGCTCCTGCCGTAACCTGAATGTCCTCCTCCGTGATGATAATCTTCATGGCCAGTAGAATGAGAAGTAGAATGGGTGTAAACAGGCTTGGATACAACTTCATATGTTGTTTTCCCTCCGCCACCAGATAAAGATTTAAGTCCGATGATGGCCGACAGCATTAAAGAAATGAGACCCGTCATCAAAGCTTTACCAGCAAGTGCAGCTAATGCACCTAGAGCTAATGCTAACAAAGTACTTTTCATCATAGCTGCCGCGGCGAGAATCATTCCCATTCCACCACCGCCTTTTTTGCCTCCGCCGCCACCACCACCGCCTCCTTTACGAGCGGACTCAGCACTATTTTGATCGAAGAGGTTAAGTTTGATAGAATGACTGCTCAGGAACCCTTGAACTTTCCTCATTAAAAAAGCATCCAGCCGGGCGTCGGGATCGTTGGGAAAGTCCCTTGCTAGGTCCGATACTATATCCGCAGTATTCGCTCGAGCACTCACGTTTTCCCGCACTATTGAAATTCCAGGGTAAACACTAAAGTTTTCATTTTCGTTAAGTCGATCCACCCAACTAACAACGTCCAATTTTAAGCAAGTTGCGGAATAAGCATTTTCACAGTCTTTTCCTAAAGATCTTCTATAATCACTTCTATCACTTTTTTGAATTTGTTCTTCCGCTAAAGAATATGTTAACAAAAACATCGCGAATACTGAAGAAACGAACCACATTGTTAAGCTTGGAGTGTTAGACGCTAACTGCTGTATATAGCTGATACCGATTTACTTTTATAGTGAACGTTTGAAAAAAAATTATTTTGTTTTTATTACTTCAATTATTGTCCGGTACTGAGATGAATGGAGTTAGTGGAGCACAAAGTAATTGTGTGCTCAAGTGACGTTTCGATAAATTTTTCCATCAGAGACGGACTAAATAGTAACGAATAATTGAAATATGTAAACTTTTACTCTTCTTGCATAGTTTTTAATCTAACAGTACCACTCAATTAAGGCATTAAAAATCCATTAAGTGCAAGATATACGCTTCAATTCAAATTAATGCCGTGAATGTAATGAGATTTTTATTTAGAAATTGTATATAACTATAGAATTGTAGTTTTATCAAACAAATCTTTTTGATACTGGAAGTAGTAGCTTCGTTTTGTATTTGGTTAGGTTAGGCACACGTGCTGAACAAAGGTTCAAAATAGTATCGATAATATGATTGAAACCTTTTTCCTTTTTTAATTCTCTGCTAATTCTATTCCAAAAATATTTCCTCACAAACTTGTAAGAAATGTTTTGAACTGTATAGACAATTACGTGAGATTCGAAAATGTTATTGATTGATTCTCCTTATTTTCGTTGTCAAAAAAAATCTTTCATTTGTTATTAACACATTGGAGTAGAATTCAGTGTGGAAAATCATGCGTAATGTGACAGTATAATATTTTACCCAAAAATAGATTTTTTTCACATTTTTGTGTATAAAGCCTTTAGTCTAATAAGAAAATGTCTTTGCCAAGTTATTTAGAGTTGCAAAAAAAGGTCAAGGCAGTCATGTCACTACACTCATACATTTTTTGTGTAAGGTGACGTAGCTGTTATACACGTCAGACGGTTACTACCGCTTTGTCATAATAGGATAACGTTTAGTTGTTCAATTTGACGGGACTGAAATAACCGACAGAGTGAAAATACTATTTTTCATTGAAAAAACTTACATATAAGTAATAAAAAAGTTATTTATATTGTATTCTTTTGCCACTCTTCGAAGCACACAGAGGGGGTTTAGAGTCACATCCCTTGCATCGGTAAGATGTTTCCTTTCTTTTATTTTTCTTACTGCAATTTCTACATCGCAGAAAATTATTTTTTCTTTTTGCATCCAAAGCGAATGGGATTTTCTCCGGAACATGTGTGGAAACCCTACCAGCTGCATCATTGGGTGCAGGTACAACTTCATTTCGTTTTCTTTTTTTGCTAGGATTGAATGCTGTAGCATTAGATTTTCGAATTAGCTCTTTTTCGGGTGAGTTCTTGTCAATTTCTAGGAGTTGGTAAATTAGTTCGTCTCGGAATTGCGAAAATTAAAGTATTTTACATTTTTTAGTGTATATGTAAAATGCAATCCAGACTGAGATGTTCAAAAGGTGAAACATTACCTTTTTGTTCCACCTTATTGTTTTTCTTGGAGAGGAATAATATGCGACCATCTGGTCATACCCATCTATACCAGACACGTATCTATTAAAAGCTCCAATTTCTTTGGTTTCACCTTTATTTACCCATGCCTATTCCATGTTTCGACTAGTTCAGGATGAGTCGATGTGGTAATACAAATAACATCGCGCTTGTCTCTCCATTTGGAGACATAGACCTTCCGGCTCTCTGCCATATATAACCGCCCTTTTTTAATTTTCTGGTAATTACACAATTTGGATTATTATTTCTATTGCGACGAACAGTTCCAGTTGTGTGTATTTATTGTTGAAGAAGGTGAAGTGATAAAGACAAACTGTTGTAATAATTGTCCATGTACAAATAATGGCCTTTTTTAGATATAGCCTCATAAGGTGAAAAACTAGATCCTTGATTTAAGTTACTTTTACTTCCTCACCATTTCCACCATATAATTCTATATTGAAAACAAAACCATTTTATGGTTTCGGTTCATACATCTTAATACCATATTTATTTTAATTCCTCTCATGTTCGTACGGAAACTGAGTCTACCTCGATGTAGTAATAATGACTCATCTGAGGATATTTCTTTGGGAGGTGAGACGCAAGCCTGGAATCGGTCCAACAACATATTTAAAATAGGACTAATCATTGGCATGTGTGAAGCACCCTTTTGTGCGCATGGAAAGCACTGCAAAATTAGTTCGAATCTTCGTCCAGACATTAGATATAGGAAAATGGGGTTAAAATATAGAGGGCTTGTAGTAAAAAGCTGTCTTCTGTGAGGTAAATGAACTTGTGCTTGTAATAAACATAAACCTACAAACTTTTTCATCTCCTTTGTAGTTACTGGTGGAAAATATCGCTTTCCACTGTACCTTGTATGGGTAAGTCCCTACTTCTGAGAGCTTTGTCATACACGTTGGTATTATGGACAAGGAGATTTATTATATCGTCAGTAAAGAGAGCTTCTACTTCATAATAGTTGAATTTGGGAATATCTCCGAAATCAGACTCCCAGTTATCTGCATCAGATGAACATTGTTGAACAGGTACATTTTGATCATGTTCATTGTGATCAAGCTCATCTGATAAACTTTGATCAGAGGGGTCTACAACGTTCACTGTCGAAGAAGATTCGGAAATGTCAGACCTAACGCTAATTTCGGATCCCTCAGGGTTTAAGTCAGGGTCATCTCCATGCACTCCATCATCACTGAATGTTTCAGAATTGTTGCTTTGCATAAATCTCGTCATCTGTTTCAACCTCGTGAGCAAGTTGTTGCATGCGATTAATTTCTCTGATGTAGGGATCACTCATAACAAAAAATAGAAACATTCACCAAATTTTACTCCAGTTGGTTAGACCACATTCGCAAGCTAATAGAACAACTAACATATAAAAACAAACGTGAGAAAAATAAATACCTAATACAACGCAACTGAAATGGCTGTAGCAGACAATGCTCTCTTGTCGGGAACTTACGCACGCTTTTACAAGTGAGTAGTGGGGAGTCGAAAACATGAGATATAATTCGACAATATAAGAACCTAACTACTTTGTGCTATGACACTTAAGGCCAAGCCACACCAAACATCCATCCATCTTACGGATGGACGTGTTGGATGTTCAAAAAAGATCGCTTGCCAGCTTGGCAAATAGCGCAACGCAGACCGACATCCGTCCGTCCGCTGGACGTTTAAAACGTCCAATGGATGGAGTTTTTGGAATCGCCGGGGGCGCGATTTTTCCTTCGCATCCGCATGGACGTTTCTCCTGCGCATGAGCTCTGGGCCCGGTCACACGAGCTCCACTTGGTATCAGACATAACTACCCTAGTCCACATGGTTTCTTTGAAAACATATTCGTGTAGGATACTCTCCTCGCATTGTTTTCACAAGTATACCAGTTTTGTACCAAGTTTATTTTGTTTTTTTATTTATATGTACACAATACAATAGAATAAGTTCATCATTGTCACTAGAGCTGCAGTCATCAAGCCACGGGATACTTTTTGACAAATCACCTTCACACCAAGGTACATTAAAGGACATTATTTATGCACTAACTGCACTGCTACTGACACAAGTGAACAAAATATTCGTTGATGAAGAGATTCATGAAAACATCCGTCCACTGGATAGATGCTTTCGGTGTGAATCGGAGCGCTCCGTGGACGTCCGAGGTCGCACGTCCATCCAACGGACGGATGGATGCCGGTGTGGCTCGGCCTTTAGTCTTTATAACAATGTTTACGTACGGAGAATTGGACAGCAGCGGCCGTTACGTCACAACACAAGCAACATTTTTGGACTGGAATAGCCGTACTGTCACATCATGCATTCTCGAATTTGACGGTTATAGCCGACATGTCCACCAATGTGATAAATACAGAAATTCTTCCTTGACGTGGATTTTCTGTCACCTAATCGTACCAATTAATTATGCTGGTGCACCCAGTCAGATTTTCGTTAGGTTCGTTCCTAGAATATTACTACCCCATTCACTAGCTACCAGGAATACGCGAATAACAGATTCTTGTAACTATTAAGTGTGTCGCAAAAATCTACCACCACTAAAATTGAACCAAGCAAAAAGATGATGGAAGTTTGTTAATTTTTATGAACTCAAGATATTTAGCTGTAAATACTTCAGTTACGTGTTGAGGAGATAGTCATACATTAATTATATTAAATTGTCTAAAAGATATTATCAATGGAAACACTGCAACATGTGATTTTTACAAGCAGAACAGATTACAATATAAACAAAAATGATACCAAAAAAATAAAAATGGGCATTCACAATTACTGATTGAACCTACACATTGACATGCCTATCAATAGAATAGAAAACGTCCATCTGGAACATGTGAATTTGTTAAGCAGGCACTAGATGCTCAATCATTTTGACTCGAAGCTTGAACTGTTTGATACTTAGCCAAGCATTTAGTTATTGATAAAATATTTGAATGACGCTAGCATTAGTCTCAAGCAGCAACCAGCGTCAATGCTAAGAAGGCCAAATACATTGTTTGAACTCAAAGCATTAAAACTACTGTGCGGATTTGAAGGGACTTTGTACATTCCCATCACTTCCGTCAGGGTGACTATTTTACTAGCCAGTCAAACGAGTTGTGTTTTCTTTTTGTGGGCTAGTTTTCTTCGTCGACGTTAACGTCGTCGTCGCCAGTCCATCGCCTGAGGAAGGTGATACAGCAAGAGCGGGTCACTGATACAAACCTGTTCACCGCGATTTCGCCGGCAACGTGGACGCCTCCACCAGAAGACAACCAACCCCATGTTCTGCCGAACTTTTCAGTTCGACAGTTCACTCAATACACTTGAAAGTGTAAATTGTTTCTATCGAAACAACTCCTATTTATGAAAATAATGAATCAGTGTTAATCTTGTTTTTATTTCAGCCAACACAAAAGTAAGCCACACTATCCGAAGAGGGAAGGACATTTATCATCCAGCCAACACACAAGTAAGCCACACCATCCGAAGAGGGAAGGACATTTAGCATCCAGGTAAATATAAAACTCCTGAAAGCTAATAAGTCAGGAAACCTTTAACTGGGGAGGAAACTCCCTCCGGCAGTGAGTCAGCTGTCGGTATTAGCTTTCGACCCCACTCCATAACATACTCTATCCAAAAATGTCCTCCAGACATCGTCGCAGCAGCAGAGCTGCAAAAACATCTTTCACACCAGCCAGATTCGAAGCACTTGAACAATACTTAGAAGAAGCCAGACATCTCATTAATGAATCTCTGACCCTTGACAAACAATTCCCCCCCCCCCCCCCCTTCTCTCATCCGTCACATCCAGCACCTCCTCTACACACACTTCCAACAAAACACACCACTCCTCAACACCCTCCCATCAAGCAACACCACTCCACCTACAAAACACACCACACGATAACACTCTACAATACACACATACCCCATACACATCCCCACAACACATACAATCCGCACACACATCCTCAAGAAGGTCTTACGCTTACTCCGTAAGATCCCAATCCCCTACACATACACTCACACGACAACAGCCCGTCTCTGACGAGGATGGCTACACCCTCGTCGGGAAAACCAAAACCCGACCAACAACACCCACACCTACCAACATTCCCGCACCAACTCACACCATCAACGACACACCAATTCAAACCCTGAACCTCCGAAACCTCCCAACCCAATACGCCACTCAAAAATCCCTTTTCACTCTACTCAACACCTTCGAACTCCTTCACGGCCACGTCCTTTTTCTTAAGGTAAACTTCAACCGCACCGCCCTTCTCAAAACGTCCTCTCCAAAGTCAGTCTCAACTATTCTGAGACAAATCCATAATTCCACTGGTGACAAAAACATCATCGTCAACGTTCTAAACTCAACTGAACGTCCACCACGTCCAGCCAACAAAACCCTTATACCCACCTACTCTTTCGTCTGCAGGAATGTAGACACCACTGTCAGCCCCGATGAATTTGAAGAAATTCTTCACAACAAACAAATTCCCTCCCTCAAAACCTGGCGAATCGTGGCCAAAGCCACCAACAAGCCCACTTCGATGTTTCGCATCGTTACCACCTCAGAAACCCACTACCACCAAGCCCTAACCTCCGGCCTCTCATTTCACGGCCTTCCACAACGATGCGAGCCATCAAACACCAATCCACTTCCCCCCGTGCCCAAGTATTGCAGTCGATGCACCCAAACCGGACACTCCCCCGAATCTTGTCGGTCTAAGCCGATATGCCCCTCTTGCGGCCAAACAGGCCACATTACCGAAAATTGTCCCAAGTCCGGCACTCCTAAATGTACTAATTGCGGCGGTCCACACCCCGCTTTCCATCGTCGCTGTCCCCACAGGCTATCGACACCCCAAACCCCCCAAGAGACTGCACCAGTCACTCTAGAAAAACCACCAACACCCTATGAACTCTCTACCGACACCAAAATCATCATTGAAATTCTTACCGTCACCCTCATGAATGCCATCCCCAACTCAAGAGATGTCATAGCCGAAACACTTCGTCATTTAATACCTTCCATTTATCGACACAACTGCTCTATAACAAATATAGGCAGGCGTGCTCACTTTGCTTTCACTCCCATTAGGAGCGAAAGCGATTCAATTTGATCCGCGAGCCCCAACCACCCCGTCGGTGCTGCAGGTTTTTCACGTTTTTTTCTGTAGCATAGTGAATTTATTCGCTAGCCAAATGGGCCGACGTACGTCGAAGTTTTTGGATTTAAGATTATTATTCGGCGCCAGCTCACTCATTACAATATTTTAAACAACCATCTCCTCACCTCGAATTCGAGAAAAGCCAGTCGCCAGCACCCGACTTCATCCACACATCTTTCAATGTCTCCTAGTCACTTTTCCAACAAATTTCAACAAACTCAAAATTCCAAAAAATTTTCAAAATTCCAAAATCTCCTCTACGCTTCTATTAACTTTTATGACGCAGGAGACACAAAATCCCCAAAAATATATATTTTCACCTTCCAACAACACCATCACCCACCCCGCTTCTATTAACTATCCGCAACGCAACGTGGTTCGTCTTATTCATTTTCGACCTTTTCTAGACACTTTTAAATTCCCCATTCCCTCATCAAAAAAAAACCACGTTCGCATAAAAATCACCCAATTTTGGCGCTGATTGTTTTTGCCTCTCCCTCCGGTTGATTTCTAGCAAAGACACACAAACCACCCACAAAACCAACCACAACTTCAATTTTCTATACACCTTTTTTCTCTAACTTCCTAGACACTTTTCGAAAACTGAATCTTCAGCCCTACTTCAAACAAGCCAAGTCAATGCGCGCACACAAACCACCCCAAAAAACAAACCCCCAACCAGCCCTGAAGAGGAACCGAATCCTATAACAGGGCTACACGTCAAACAAAACAAGCCCAAATAAACACTACAAGCCCCAACTTCAAAAAACCCACGAACATCTCTCTCTCGTCGACGTTAACTTCAAATAAAACTCTCAGTTTTATTTACATAATATACAACACTCCGTTACAACTGTATAATCACTTGAATTTACTTTAGAGTTTGCAATACGCACTTGCTAATAAAACATATTTTTATTTAAACATGCGGAACTAGAAGCCTCGAGCGGACTTGAAGATATCAGTGAACCGTAATAGAAATGATAGCGATTTAAGGTAAATTTTGTACTATCACGGGTTTTTCCGAGAAGGTGCGTTGGATATTTATATGAGGATTCGAATTTGTATGAGCTTATTATTATATTCTAAATATTATTTAGCCTAAAAGGCTATTTTTGAACTTTATGAATGGTTTATGACATTGAAACAAGGGTATGCATTGAAAAATTTACGACATCCACTAAAATTATGTGTTGCTTAGAAATATATTGTCGAGTTTAGATAGTTTTAATAGGCGTATCGGCCAAACATGCTGGATGTATTTCCAACATTCTCCCCCCTACGATGGAGGCTTGTTGTAGTCGTTTAGATAAAAAAATTGAATAGTATGAAATGTTTTGTTGAATATTACTTTGACTTCATCATCATCATCACTCAGCGCTACAACACTGGGTGGGTCTTGGCTGACAGCACAACTTTATTCCAGGAGGCCCTGTCTTCCATCAACCTGTAATCGAGTGGGATGTTAATTTTTTGGAGGTCTGATCTTATGATATCTCCCCAACGTATTCTGGGACATCCGAGTGGTCTTTTGCCTATTGGAGTCTCTTCCCATATCAATTTTACAAGTCCTTCGTCGCCTAGCCTCTGTACGTGCCTGCCCATCTTAAACGCTGGAATTTAATCTCCTGGATAATATCGCTAACTTTGTATAACTCTTAGAACTCTGCATTAGTTCTAATGCGATATCGGTTGTTCTCCGGATCGTGGTAGGGTCCAATCCTCTTTCTGAGAATCTTTCGTTCGAAAGATCTGAGTTTATCTTCGTTTGCTTTGATCATTGTCCACGTTTTGCTACCATATGTTATTATGAGTCTGATGATAGTTTTATATATCTTGATTATTGAAGCCCTTGTTAGACTCTTTGATTTCATAAGGCTATTGAATGCAAAAAGTTAGCGGGCTGCAGACTGGATTCTGCCTTTGATTTGTTCAGTGACGTCGTCGTCTGCTGTAATTTTGGCACCAAGGTATTTGAAGTGTTCTACTTTTTCGAAGTTGAAATTGTTCACGTTTTGTCCTAATCTATCTCTTCGTGCCGTTCTATTTACGCACATGTATTTCGTATTTTCCTCGTTAATTCTTAGCCCTACTTCACTTGTTGTTTTCACGATCTCGTTGAAAATGTCCTTTATTGTTACGACAGAATCCCCGATTATGCCGATGTCATCTGCGTATGCTAACAGCAATTAGGGACCTTTCGGTGTTAGCAGTTCAGTTGTTATCTCAGCTGTTCTCACGGCTTTTTCTAGGATGAGATTGAACAGTAGTGGCGACGAGAGGGCATCGCCTTGTTTTAGTCCGTTATCCATTCCAAAGCTACTGGATAGGTTATTGTTTAACCGTACCGTTGATACTCATCCCTCTATGCAAATTTCGGTTATCTGGATCAGCTTTTTTGGAACTGAAAACTCCGACAGTGCGTTCCATACTTGGCTTCTCTCAATGCTATCATAAGCCTGTCGGAAATCTATGAAGAGGTTATGTACTGTTCTATTATATTTCCAAGCCTTTTCAAGAATTTACGTCAGTATGAAAAGTTGGTCTATAGTTGACCTGTATTTTCTGATGCCAGCTTGATATTCACCTAGGATGTTTTCTGCTTATGGGGTTAATTTATATAGCAGGATTCTTGAGAGTGTTTTGTATGCGGTCAATTTGCTTTTCTTATTTGTTGCGTAAAACGCGGGTTGGGTTGAACTATTGACGTTTAACTAGTATCACCCTGTATGTAGCGTGATGCTATATAAAATAAAAAAACGAACAGCAGCAATAGAGACGCGTTTTTTAAATATAAACAAATATATACATATGCACAAAGGAATAGTTAATCGGTACTATCTTGGAAACTGGTCTTATGTAAATACACCCCAGACTTTTAACGTGTACGTATCGAACATAACCGTCTTAGGTCTCGGCAAGTTTCCAAAATTTTAGCTAGAGGCTATAATAAAGGCGGAGTGTCCATATATTTAGCGAACACAATATCGTTTACTTTTAAATTAGTTCATTGTCACTTTTTACTTTTCCGTCAACCTATCTAATATGCGAGAAAAGTATTGGTTTACCCCAAAAAAACTTGGAATTTTTTAAAAAAATTTTGAGTTATTTTCACGATTTCCATTAACAACAACACGAAAAAATGGTATTTAGAAAAAGCATCCTGTGTGTATGTCGTCGTCGTCGTCGTCGTCGTCGGCCACTTTCCTTTACATGTCTTGTTAGCACGATAGAGCCTCAGGAATGCAACAAGTCAGCAATTTTATGATTGAATATTGTGAAGGACATATCACAGATAGATGAACCCTATTGATTTTCAGCTCACTAGAGCCAGTACAACGGGTGCTATGGTACTTGAAGTACGAAATATTTGTCATTTTTGAGAAATTTCAGTTTGTTAGCACGATACAGCCTCCGGAGTTCAACAAATCACCAATTTTATGATTGAATATTATTCAGAATATCTCACAGATGAACCCTATTGATTTTAATCTCACCAAAACTAGTACAACAGGTGCTATAGTACTTCATGTACGACATTTTTGTCATTTTTGGAGAAATTTCAGTTTGTTAACACGATTCAGCCTCCGGAGTATATACAAGTGATCAATTTCATGATTGAATATTATTAAGAGCGTCTTATAGATCAACCCTATCAATGTTCAGCTTACTAAAGCCAGTAAAACGGGTGCTTTGGTACTTGAAGTACCAAATTTTTGTCATTTCCGGAGAATTTTCAGTTTGTTAGTACGATACATCCTCCAGAGTGTATACAAGTGACTAGTTTTATGATTGAATATTGCTCAAGGTGTCTCACAGATGTACCCTATTGATTTTCAGCTGACGAGAGCGAGTACAGCGGGTCCTATACATCCAGATATACTACATTTTTGCTTATTTTTGGAGAAATTTCTGTTTGTTAGCACGATACATCCCCGAAGTGTATAAAAGTGAAAATTTTATGATAGAATATTGTTCAGAGCCACAGATGCGGAAAAGTTAGTTTTAATCTTTAAAACCGTTTATTTTAAATGGTAATACTCTATTTTGATAATACCATCAAAAATGCATTTTTTTGTTTACAGATATTTCATTTTTTTGTTACATAGCTGTATGTTAGGGAAATGAAAGATGTAGTTTATAACAATGCAAAGATGAATAAATAAACTTACAAGGTATTAAATTAAATGCTCAAACGGCAAGTCACCAATTTTATGATATGCAATGTAACGTTGAAACTCTTGCAAAATATTATTAAGGATATCAGCCTCAATTAAATTAATTTCGATCCAAATTTTCCCTTTTAGTTCATCAATATTATTAGATCTGTTAACTCTTCACTCAAGGTATCCCCACATGAAAAATCTAATGGGGATAGATCATGAGATCTAGCTGGCCACTCTAGAAAGCCTCGTCTGTCGATTCATCTATTGGGAAAAATATAATTTAGGTATTCACGGACATGTCGTGTGTAATGCGTAGGACCTCCGTCTTACTTGTACCATGTCAGGTTGCATAGATTCGCAGACGTGGATTTTTAGAGCGGCCAGCTGGATCTCCTGATCTATCCCCATTGTGGGGATACCTAAAGTAAAAAGTTTACGTTAACAGACCTAATAATATTGATGAGCTAAAAGAGAGAATTTGAATCGAAATTTATTTAATTAAGGCTGATATCCTGGTACTGTTTGCATTGTTATAAATTACATTATTTTGAATGAAACATCTTTTATTTCTCTAACACACGGTTATGTAACATAAAAAAATATTGACATCCGTACACAGAAAAATGCGTTCTTTCCAATGGTACTATCAAAGTAGGGTATTCCCTTTTTAAAAAAATGATAATGACGTCATCACTCGAACATTAATGCGTACACCAAAAAATGCGCAACTGAAAAATTAAATCGATGTATCCTGATCTTTTGTCCCCAACAGCAACTCAATTTGTATTCTTGTGATCGGAAGTTTCTCAAGTCAAGTTAAAACCAACTCCGTAACCACTTAAAATATTTCTCCTTAATCCTTCGAAAATTCATTCAATAATTAAAATTGAGATAGAAGACTGATATGTGAGCCGTTTTTATCTATTTCCAATAACTAATTTTATCAAGAGATTCTTAATATTTCTTCATAGCTGAAAAAAGCAATATTTGTATTTGTTTCTAAATATTTCAATCATAATCAAGCGGTTTGTAACAGCAGTAACCTAAATGTGCATACAATACAGTTTATTCCATTTGATACTGATTTCCATCTCCTGTGTTAAAGTGATATCTGCATCAAATTACCGAGTTCACCACAAAGTTTCATGATTTTCTTGTAGACAAAAACCTAGTAGTTCCTAACAATTTGAACGCTAAGCTTTATAATTGCTTCAAGATTCATATTTTGAGTATTACTTCTGTTATATCAGTTGTAAAACATCATAATGGGATCGTTAAAAATAGTAGGTACATAACATATATTCAAATATACTTTTTCATGTTTTTAACAAAATTCTACGTGCTAATTGTCATTATATTCATCAGTATAAAATAGAATCTCGATCAAAATATTTTGCTTTATAATAAAGTTGAGGGTAATGATGGTTATAGATGGTAATGAGAAGGAGGACTCTTTTGCAAGGGTGCCGCTCGTGTCTTTATCGGACCTGAACCTACAATTGGCATCGCAACAAGGGTTGCCAAACATACACTAAATACCTGGACTAAAAGTTTTAGACTTCTGGCATAATATACCAGGATTGGTTCATTCAAAGGCTTTCATAGATCCTTCGAATAATGTATCCAAACAAATGTCAGGCTATTCTAGACATGATCTACGGTGCCCACCAGGCCTTTTAACAGGCCACTGTCATTTGAATCATCATATGATGAAACTTAGACTGTCGGACGATCCCATTTGCCGTTTCTGTTTGGAAGATGATGAAATAGCAGAGCATATAATTTGTACCTGCCCCGCCGCGTCTCGAGTCAGGTATCTGATGTTTGGCAGGGCCACTTTTTTGCCCTCGGACGTGAAATATCATTCACCGAACAAATTAATCGGCTTCATTAAGAAGCTGAATTTGTTTGGTGAAATGTGAATAGGTATGAGCCACAATAGACTCTTACGAGTCACAATGGTGGGCCTCATTGACCCACTCATTACAAACCTAACCTAGAGGGTTGCTCAGAATTCATATTCATTATGATTTTAAAAGACCCATGAGTTCAGTTGTTTGGAAAGAATAGTAAAGTGACAAAATCTTCATTCAAGTTTCTTATAATTAGAGACAATTATATTCATTACATTTAAATGAAGTTCTTCAATAGAATTAGTAGATGGCTACGAACATCATTCCGTTAAAAGATTATGTGAAACAACAATTGTAATAATAGTTCTCTGATAATTTCCAAATGAAAAGTATGAAAATTTGAATTGATAAGTCATCATGAGTTCATAACGGATTAATTGAAATTTGCCATTTTGTTTCTCATTCTAATTGTAAGTTTTTTTACTTGATATACCGTCCCAGTTATGATAATCGTATTTGGAGTGAGTCAAGTAACCAATACGGTGAATTACCTGTTTAACTGGAACTAACTGCTTCTAAATATATCTACAATATATTAAAAAAATGTTAAAAATTCTAAAAAAATAACAATCGTCGATGATAGTAATAATAAACATTTGTTATTTTCTTAATCTTGTTACAATGTTTTCAATATATTGTGGAATTATCTAGAAACCATTAGTGTCATTTAGAAAAAGGAATATAAGTAGATTCCTCAGAGTACCGGTCGAAACAGTAAAATACGGTAAATGATTCATATACTATATTACATAATAATGGATTTATCAACATTGGTTTTCAAACAGTCTTCTATAAACGAGTACCTCTCCATTGTTCCACAAAGATTATCAGTTACAAGTTCGTTATTCATACATAGTTATAATTCTAGATACCGATTTTTAGAAATCACATAGGAAATGATACTATGTATCTCCACGATTTAAGAAATGATTCACACCCCATTACTCCAAAATCATCATCTTTATAAAAGTATTTATCTTCAATCAATAAATAAATAATTTATTCAAATAATAAATAAATAACAATAAGTGCAGGAAAATATTTTAAGCTGGCCTATATCCAGGTTGCAATGCAAGTGGTAACGGCATTGCGTCAAAACTTCTACCGTAACCCGAATGTCCTCCATGGTGGTAATCCTCATGTGCAGACGAATGTGAGTTGGAATGTGTATACACTGGTTTGGCGACTACTTCATAAGTGGTTTTAGATTCGCCCGAAGTTAAAGATTTGAGACCGATAATAGCTGATAACACAAGAGCGACCAAACTGGTCAATAATGCTTTTCCAGCAAGAGCAGCTAAAGCTCCTAAAGCTAGGGTCACTAAAGTACTTTTCATCATAACAGCAGCGGCTATTAACGATCCGATACCACCCCCTCCTTTTCCTTTCTTCTTACGACTAGTTACGGCATTTTCGTCGTCGATTTCTTCGGCAGGAAAATTGAGTTTTATAGAGTGGCTGTTGAAGAATCCCTGTACTTTTTTAAGAAGAAGAGCATCAATTCTAGCTTCAGGATCATTTGGAAATTCTCTCGCCAGATCAGCAGCAACTTGCGCATTGTTTATAGAATCACTAGTATTTTCACGCACTATAGTAACTCCAGGAAGCACATTATAATTTTCATTTTCGTTTAGTGTATCAACCCATCCAACGAGATTTAACTTCAAACAAATCACTGAAAACGTATTATCACAGTCCATGGCTAATGATTTTTTGAAAATATTCTTATCACCAATTTTTGTATAGTCTTCGGCTATACAACATGTTAAAAAGGCAATCGCGGAAACTATACGAGCGAGCCACATGATTATTTCGTTGATGCAGCAAGTTGTTGACTGATGTTAATATTTGAAATCGGATTATATTTATACCAGATGATATAAAAAAAATTGTATTATTATTCAAATAACCGCATGCTCAGAGTTAGTGGAACACAAAATTTCAGTGCAAGTGACGGGACCAAATTCGATCATTTTTTTGGCAGAGACGGACTGAAGTGTAACATTTTTTAGCATATGTGTACCGCCTTTCACTACGTTTCACACCTAAAAATAGCTCATTAAGATTATTACAAAGTTGAAATTCACTTTTTAATTTGTGGAATCACATAGCGGTTATTTGTGTGATATTCAAAGAAGAGAACTAGTTTGGTACTAACAGTAATAAACAATTATCTAGAAAATTATCATTGGTTACCATTTGTCACATATGGCTAGAATTATTAATTGAATAAAAACGAAGGCCTTGGATTAATATATTTCTGGGTTAGTAGGAAATTTTAGGTTTGTAGAAAGATGAAATTAACTGTCTCGACCCTTACTTCGTGGAATCTACTCATATTAGTGTTTTAATGAAAAATGTTAAAAATTCTAAAAAATTAATAATTGTTTCGATAACTGAATATCATCGTCAGAATGACAGAAGTTACATTTCATTTGTTGCCTACCTGATGTTTAGTAGTTATTTTTGGCTAGACCAAGAAGTGACCTACCTTGTAATTGACTTAATATATGTTAATAGAAAAAAAAAGAAGATGTGATATTACAAATATTGAAGCTTAGATATTATTAGCCCTATGGTGATATCCTGGATATCATTTTTCCAATTAAGATCAGTATAACTGTGCAATGATATAGAAAACCAGGTATATATAAACTCAAATGTCCAAAATGTAATGCTGCCTATTTGCGTCAGACCCTTAGAAATTTTGAAATCCGATACAGTGAACACTTACGAGCATACAGATTAAAACAACCAGATGAATCCCATTACGCAAAAAATCTACTTGACACCAACCATTCATTGACACCTAACACATAACTAGAAGTACTACATATTTGTGATAAGAAACAAGAACTGAACTTCCTTGAAGAGTTGGAAATTAGGAGACACTTAAAAAAACTAAATATGAAGTCATCAACGGACAGATAAGTCTAGGGAGTTCTCCACTATTAAACTGTCTTCTTGAGTAATAGTTGTAAAGATCAGCAGATATAGTTTTCCTGGTTTTATATATCATTGCACAGTTATATTGATCTTAATTGGAAAAATGATATCCAGGATATAACCATAGGGCTAATAATATCTAAGCTTCAATATTTGTGAAATCACATCTTCTTCTTTTTTCTATTAACATATATTAAGTCAATCACAACTTCTTGGTCTAGCCAAAAATAACTACTAAACATCAGGTAGGCATCAAATGAAATGTAACTTCTGTCATTCTGACGATGATATTCAGTTATCGAAACAATTGTCAATTTTTTAGAATTTTTAACATTTTGCATTATATTGTGGAATTAGCTAGAAACGTTGAGTTTCATTCAAAACACTAATTGTAGAAAGATCTCGACATGAATATTTTTGTCTAATAGGTGATAACTGATTCAAAATATTTTGATAATTTAGATCTCTTTTTGAAAATGATAGGAGTGGATTAATGTTTATAGTTTCTTAAAAGAAACTGAATATTCAAATATTTGTCCAATACTGACATCTCTCCTTTGTTAATTTTTATTTTCATGCAAATTTATTGATTCTAACAGGTATGATGTAATGAATATATGAAGCCTTTAGAACAGAATGAATATATTTGAAAATTAATTCATTATTACATGATATTAGGCATTTGACAATGAAAAAAATAATATCGATGCCTTATTAATAACAAATACAATGAACTCATCAACTGTTTATAAAAAAAAACTTTCTCCAAACACTTGGAATATTATCAATATTTTTATAATAATAATCCTATCATTCATCAAGTTTGTACATGGGTTTCTTTTTCCTTGAATGCTTTGTTGATACTTATACTCACATCATCGATAATCACCCTACAAATTAATTTTTTTGGAAATCCTCATAAAAATGTGGTTGTACAAAAAACTCACCATAGCAAATTATGAATCCATCTTGTGAATATTGTGGAACGATTTTATCACTGTGCACATTCAGAAATCAGACCTCATTGAAACTAATTAATGTTTCTCCTGGATAACTATTTTGTTCAAAGAATCAGTTATTTGCTAATCGTTAGATTATCATGAATCGCTTAGATGTATAGTTGGTACCTTATTGCGAAATTTTTGTTTTCTCTCATTGTAACTATCAAAATCTGGATTAGTATTTCCCAATAAAGTTGCATACGACTGTGAACATGTGAACTGTTCAATATTTTGAAACTCTAAACTCTAGAATCGCATTCTACTTTTCTACCATATTATTTATCATTATCAACATTATTATTTCCACAACAAAAAAAATGTTCGTCGATGAAAACTATGTTATCAATATGTATGTGCCTACAAGGAAATAAAAATGTTTACCTCACGATACTCAGAACGAATAATCAAATCATTTGGTAAAATGGTACTGAAATAGTATTGCATATATACGTTATTTTTTGATAGAGTAGAGAAAACTTGTTATTGCAGGTACCACAATTAATATATAATGTTAATTTTCTTTACCTTATATCATACCTTTTTCCACAAATTTATGAAAATTCGCATTTTTCATTGCTTTCTCATGATATCTTAAGGTACGTTGATGAAATTATCATTTTATTCCTGAGCACTTCTTCTCAGTAAGCCTAGTGCTGCATGGATAAGGTTCAGTTCCGTTTATGCTTCTTGCTCTCTAATTGAATTAGTGTTAAGAAAGTTTGGGGATTTTATTTGTACAAAAGAGTTCTAAGAATCGAAAAGATCTTTTCGGAAGTAATCGCACAAGTGCATAAAAAATACCGATAATTTTGCATGACAGCGTGTTGTCTAGAAACTGCATGAGTTCATTTTCATATTTTGGAGAAAGAGCCCGACACCGAAGGTGGAGGGGTCTTTAAACAAAATATGAAAATGACCGAATGCAGTTTTTCCAAAGAAAACACGCTCGAATGCAAAATTACCTGGTTATTTTGATGCACGAGTGTAATTCGGGGGAATATTTCCCGAATACAAATATTATAATAAACTGTAGCCACACCTATTGTCTGTTGTGTTTAGTGTTATTTGGTTCGCTTTCCATCACTTCATTTTCTATAATTCCCAATGAATCAGATCCGAAACTAGACATATTAAGAAATATTTTTTGATTTTACTTGTCAAACTGATTTTATTTTCAGTTATCATGGATTCACAATGAGATTACCGTGGATACGTAAACAATGCAATTATCGCAGTGCTCTTTCGGTTTCTACAGTACAGTTACCGCTGTAATCAATCGATAAGTGTACTCCTCTTATGGGATTTTTTACACATCAGGAAAATATTCGTCGAAATTAAAAGTATTTGTTACATCTTAAATCCAAGTCCGCTTCTGTAAAATTCTCCCGGACATAGACATCGAATATTAGAGTTTCTCCTATACATCCTATCACTTTTTCGCTTTACTTTTTTGTAATACGTTCGTCTACCTAAACATGTACATTGAATTTAAGATACTTTTAATAATAGCCTGCAGGTATTATTTGGGTGTTCGGTCAATCTATCTTCATATTTGTCTTTCTAATTAGTGTAGTTTGGTCCAATGAACAATTTAGACTAGTTTTTTGATATCATCGAAATTATGAAAAAGGTGAAACTTTTGTCAATAAATAGTATATTACGGTGAGAACAAAACTACACTTTCTCAACATATAATATATGTAAATTGTATAATTATTATATATCACACAGTAAATTTGCTTCTGAGATATATAATTATTTTCATCTTTATGACAACGCAAGGTAATTAACTTTATTCTTTATTGGGGATGTAGCATAAAATATTTTTTTGTAATTTATGTTCTACTTTAGAATTATTTACTGAAATTATAATAAGGATCAAAGCTTTGATGTGCTCATTAGTAGATTCGAAATAATTACGCAATTAATGTGGACATACAATATGTATCGAGTTATTCTGAGTCTAATTTATAAAATATACTGCACTAAATTAAATTAGATCAGATTTTAACAGGGTTACAGTGCACTGAAACCAAAGGTTTATTATGCCTCCCCTATCAGAGTTGTTTTCGCTACTACTACAGCTCGCCTTCCATTTCCAGGGTTCTAATAAACTCTAGGATTTGGGACGGCCTCAACGAGGTTGAGTCCTCACTCTTACAAGTTTCTTGTCCTAAGCATTTCTTGCGTTGGCTTGCAATGGCGAGGCATTCCAGGACTAGGTGATCCGGAATTTCATCCTCCTCCCCACAGAATCTAGACTCGTCAATCTCTGCTAACACCTCTTACCATTAAGTGCTTCCTAAGGCGACAGTGTCCTGTAAGAAAGCCCGTGAGGAGAAGTAGCTTTTCTTTACTGAGGTTCTAATATTTGTTGGATCTAGCAGTGTCAAAGTTCCACCGGAATTTTTTGGAATGTTCCAACCCTGGCAGGCGCCGCCAGAAACCTTCTCTTTCGGTTTCCTCATTCTTCCGAAACTGTTTCTTGTAGGAGAATTTACTACACCACAGAAAGGCACCGGGCCAATAAAGGGCATTTGTGCTCCTTTCCTGGGAAGTGTATTGGCCTCTTCATTTCCCGTGATTCCCGAGTGGCCAGGAACCCAGACTAAAGAGACCCTGTTATTCATGCCTAATTCATCAAGTTTTCTTCGGCACTCCTATGCCAACTTTAAGTCAATGACAAGGGAGCTCAATGCTTTGATATCTGCTTGACTGGACCAAGCTCTCTGATTTTTATTACTGTCATTGCCTGAACCTTCCTTAGATATTCTAAGAATTGCCTCTTGGGCAGATCTTTCTATCACTAGATATAGAGGTGTGAGATCTCTAATGATCTCAAGTGCTCTAGTTGGACACGTTCTCATAGCTCCAGTGATGCATACACATGCTAGCCATTGAACTTTGTCGAGGGTCTTCCTCGTGCCGTACTGACTTGCTTTTGTGTGCCAAATTATTGCCCCATACGTTTTTGCTAGTCTCACAATCATGACGTACATCCATCGTAGTATTTTTGGGTTACAGCCCCACCTCTTACCAGCTAAATTTCTACACGCCATCCAAGCTTTTATTGTTTTACTAGCAGTTATTTCAAGATGCTTATTCCACAGAAGCTTACTGTCTAGGGCTATCCCTAGATAATTAACCTCTGATTTCCATTCTATGATTTCCCTGTTTAATGATATGGGTTCCATGACTGGGAGTGTTCTTTTCCGGGTAAATGGAATTACTATGGTCTTGCTTAGGTTAATGTTTAGCCCCACTGACAAGCACCATTGCTCAATGATTCTGAGGCCCTTTTGTAATAAATCACACAAGGTGCTCTCGAACTTGCCTCTGACTATTAAAACAATGTCATCGGCGTAGCCCATACATTCGAAGCCAAGCTCTGTTAGTCTGTAGAGCAACTCATCTACTACGAGGCTCCAAAGAAGGGGAGATATCACTCCCCATTGAGGTGTCAACAACTCATACATCCATTTTACAATGGTTTCATTCAATCCTCGCCTTTTTAGTGCTTATTTGACAGACACATGAAATGTGTTGTCAAAGGCCCCTGATATATCCAGGAATGCGCATATTGCGATTCCTTTGTTGTTCAGAGTTCTCTGGATGACTTCGGTCAGCTGATACAGAACCGTCTCAGTTGATCGACCCGCTTTGTAGGCATCCTGACATTTATGAAGTGGTATATTCTCCAGACTCTCTATTCTTATATAGTTATCCATTACTTTCTCCATCGATTTGAGTAGAAATGATGTTGGACAGATGGGTCTAAAAGATCGGGGATCAGTCCCATCTTTTTTCCCTATTTTTCGTATGAAGGTTACCCATGCCCTTCTCCTCTTTCTCAGTATTAGACCCACGGCTAGACTGCTTCTTGTGATCTTCAGCAGGTGAGGAAGAATCTCCTCTATCCCTTGCTGTAGGAGTGCTGGAAATACTCCATCCACTCCTGGTGATTTATAAGGTTGGAAGGTACTTATTGCCCATTTCAACCGTTGTCTGGTAAATATTTTCTCAGCAATGTCCCAATCTTCCTTGCGGAATTTTTTTGGTATATTTCATTGCTATTTTGGTGCTTGTTGCTGGTTCACTACCTGAGAAGTTATTTCTAAGAAGAAGATTCGATCGTTCCTGTTCATCTTCCGTGTATGATCTGTCTGGCTTTTTTAGCGACATTGTGGGGTTTGTCCCCCATTTGGCATATTTTGTAGTCTGGTCGATGTGTGAGTGGAAGTGATCTTTTCGCGAAAGGCTTGAAAATGAAGCCTTTTGGCCTTCCTTATCTCTATATTGTACTGAGTAAGCTTTTCAGTGTACCTCTGCCAATTACCGTCACCTTTGGTTCTATTAAAGAGTCGACGGACCTCTTATCTGAGGTTTGATTTGTTCTCATTCCACCAAGGAGCATCCTTCTCTGAACGAGCTTTTGAGAGTGGAAACTGGAATCAAAAGCTTCCATTATTGCCTCACTGATCTGTTCGACTCTTTGTTCTAGGTCGTAGTGCGGGTGATTTACCCCATTCACTTCGACGTGTTCCAAATTGTCCTTCAGGTTGGTCTTGTAAACGGACGAATCAGTATTTCTAAAATTTTGGATTGTAGGAATCGAGGTGGTATATCACTCTATCCTAAATTCGATGATTCTATGGTCGGAAAGTGATGGCTCGCTCATCATCCACCAATTTTTCACCTTTTTTCTACCAGCAACATTAACAATTGTTACGTCCAGGACCTCTTCTCTTGCTCTCGTGACAAAAGTGAAGGTTGTCCCCACGTTTAAGGTCTCAAGGTTATTTGCCAAGATATATTCTAATAAACACTCACCTTTTGCGTTGCTATTGGTGCTTCCTCACACGGTATTGTGTGCGTTGGCCTCACCACCAACTATATCTGGCAGCCGTCTGCCATTGCAGTGTCTCACTAGCTAGTTACAGTTCGCTGACCCATGGTTCATGCATGGTATTAACCTTCGAGCTTCCGGTATAACTCACGACCGCTGATCCATGTTTGTCCAACAAATGATGATTCTGCAGAATTGCATATTTTTAGTCTATAGCTGCATTTATTTAGTATATAAGTTCGATTAATTGAATGTATTCAATATAGTGTATTTTGTGTTCAAGTTGTGAAGTTGTATTGTCAATAAAGTATCTTTTTAAAAAGTGACTTTTCGGGCAGCAACCCTTAATTGGCGCAGTCAGTAGTATAGTGGAAGAGCCCTTAGTGATCCTCTTCGTTTTTAACGTTTATCCACTTCAAGAACCTTTGGGAAACGTTGAAGTTCGTCGAAAAGTGCCAGAAGAAAAATAAAAGTAAGTGAAGTTATCCATAATTATTAGAAGAAAGAAAAAAAATCGATTTAAGTTAAGAAGAAAAACCATTGGAAAACCGAGTGAAGTTCATCCAAAAGCTATAGAAGTGAAGAAACGAGAATAAAACGACACTAGTAACCGGAATGCACCGCAGCATCACCGTTAGCCTCTAAGCAACTATTTTTTTCCTTTTTATTACCTATATGTCAGAAACACCTCAAGCAAATACTCCCTATACCTCTCAATCATTATTACGTCCATCAATCCTAAATTTAAACACACCTAGACTCATAATTACCCCACCTCAAATCAACATCATACCTGAATTTAATCCAAAACACCTAGACATCCTATCCCCATACGATGGAAATCCCAACGAGCTGTACAACTTCATTAATACCGCTACTCTACTCTTAAGTCATTTCTGGAACAATAACAACACCCAAAGTTTTCAAAACCACCTACTATTCCAAGGAATCCTAAGTAGACTGACAGGAAGAGCAAAGGAAGTCATCTCAGTCTACGGATGTACGGAATGGGAACATACCAAAGAAACTTTGATCCAAAACTTCGCCGACCAACACAATGAGAATTCTCTCACAAGAGACTTAGTAAATTTACGTCAAGGACCCAATGAATCTCCACAGCAGTATTACGAGAAAGTAATGGGTCTGCTAAATACAATATCTAACTACATTGAACTTCACAACGGCGATATTAACATAAAGGTAAGTGAGAAGAGCTTTTTCCAGAAACAAGCCCTAACAACTTTCCTAGCAGAACTTCGGAAACCCTTAGGTTTCACTATCAGAGCAATGAGACCAAGCAATCTATCTACGGCAATGCAGTACATCCAGGAAGACTGAAATTGGAAGAGTTCGACTATGAAGTTGCATATAAAAAAGGTAAATCTAATACTAACGCCGACGACCTCTCTAGAGTTGAGATCAACGCACATGAACTTGACAAAAACCTTCAAGAAGAAATAGATAAATTAGATAACGAAGACACGGCATCAATGTACAATCACCCAGGATCTATCTTCGATCCTTTAGAAGATATCGAAACAGAAATTTTTCGCACGACAGACCATCTAAATCCCAAAGAATTCCAAATAATTAAGGAATTACTAGAAGGAGAGAAGAAACACTCTTCGTCAATCTAAACATGAAAGAGCCTCCAACTATAGAAGACTTACTTCAAGAAAGAGAAGACGATTCCGATTCAAATGCAACAAAACATACAGCCCAAGAAAACCCTATCCTAGGAATTCCCATGAACGAGAGACCACTAAATCACTACAACAACAAGTGATATTCAAACTAATTAACCATAGTCCAGCTCCACCAGTTACCGAAGTAACTTTTGTTAATAAGAAAAGGATTTATGTTCAAGTTAGAAAAAACAATCTAAAAGGAGATTTTTTCAAATTCTTCAAAGACTATCTCGATCCCAAGAAAAAATATGCTCTGTACTTCGACAATGATGATCTTTATCCACTTCTCTGTAACATAGTACGAGAAACATTCAAGAACACGGCCTACGATTTAGTAAAATGCAATCAAGTTTTAGAAGATAATAATAGCTCCCAAAGACAAAAAGACATTATAAATCAATATCATGAAGGAAAGACCAACCACAGAGGTATAAATGAAACTGAAAACCAAATTCGGAAACTATACTATTGGCCTACCTTGAAAAAAGATGTTGAAGATATTATCAATTTGTGTTATACTTGTTTAGCCAGCAAATACGACAGAAATACTCCTAAACCAAAATTCATGATAACACCAACGCCAACAAAATCTTTGGAAATAATTCATCTCGATACCTTCCAAGCAAATGGTCAAAAGTTTCTGACAATCGTCGATGCATTTTCCAAGTATGGATAAGCCTATCTGATAGAAGGATCTAATTCTATCAAAGTTCTAAATGCTCTCCTCATCTATGTAACACATCATGGAATGCCACACATGATGGTATCTGACAGCGGTACCGAGTTCAAGAATGGACTTATGCAAGAGTTTGTAGACACTCATAAGATTATAATTCACTACACAACTGCGGATAGCCCACAGTCGAATGGAATAGTTGAACGCTTCCACTCGACAATACTCGAACATCTCAGAATCCTCAGAACAAAGAAGAAAACATTAAGAATTAAGGAACAAATGCTATATGCCATCTTGGGTTACAACAGTTCTGTTCACTCTGAAACCAAACAAAAACCAATAGATGTTCTGAATGGTCATTTCGGCGCTCAAGACCCTTTTGACATAGACATCGATAGAGCTTTGTTGAACAAGTATACACAAGGCCATAGGGAAAAAAACCAAAGAAATATATGAAGAAATCAACAGGAGAATCCAAGACATCAAAGAAAAAGCCATAGAAAAAAGGAATGAGAAACGACAAACTCCTATATCCTACAAACCTTCCACCAAAATTTATACCAAAAAGATGGTTAAAAGAAATAAATTACTTTCAAGATTTTCTCCTAAAATCGTTACAAAAGACAACGAAGTCACTGTTGACACTCAAAATACAACTATACACAAGAAAAATGTCAAACACCAGCCAAGCAAATCTAATGTGAACCCTATATTACAGATGTACATACATAATGGCCCAAGAAGTCCTGATCCAGGATCTCAAGGACAACCCAGGAATTCCACCCCTCAATCTGGGACTAGCAAGAATTCGATCTAGTAAACACGACTTCATCCACTATTTTCACCTGAGACCATTAGCTGAAGAAATAAATGCACTTGAAAACCAATATCGAACAGTAACATCAGAAATTCAAGAAGGACTTACACAATCTTACTTCGATTAGCTTCAAAATTTCGACCAGAGTCTGCCATACCTATTAATCGCTGCTGAGCAGAAATTCCACAGCATATATTCAGAATATAAACTGAAGAGAGGATTAATTGATGGTTTGGGAAGCATAATCAAAGTAATATCAGGTAATTTGGATCAAGAAGATGCCGAAAGATACGACAAGGCCATCGCTTCACTCGAGAAAAACCAAAACAACATTATATCAGAAATTGACAGGCATACGAGTCTAAACAAACTAATCATGGCAAACTATAATACTACAGTGACACTCATTACACACAACCAAGAAAACATTGCTTTTGAAATAAACAAAATCAGCTCTGATATGAACAAATGTGTATTTGACTTCAATAACTACATGGAAGTACGAAACATATTAGACCAGCTCAACCTAACTCTTCAGACTATCTTACAGCTTCTAACGGACTTAGGAACGGCCATTACATTTGCAAGATTAAATATCATTCATAGCAGCCTAATCAACCCAGAAGAATTGAAATGAGCAGTAGAGAAGATGCTTGAACATCAGTCGTCCGAACAATTGGCATACGTTCAAGAAGATTTCACGAAATACTTCAACATTCTAAGAGTTGACGGTTATTACACCAATCACACATTGGTATTTGTCATCCACTTTCCAGTCTTCTATCCCGATCCATTCTCATATTTTCATCTATTTTCAATCCCCACACATAACCAAACAATAATCATTCCACCTGGTCCTTACCTAGCCTCTAATGAAAACCTTTACCAATATATGGAAACACCCTGTGAACCAATGGGCATAGAATACCTATGTGTAGAACAGCTATTTTATGGAAGCTATGATTGTGTTAACGAAATCCTGAAGCTCACCAACGAAGAAGCCCGTTGCGAACATCTACCTAACTCAACTAACTCCACATTCATTCAAGAGATGTCAGAACCCCATTATATAGCAGTTTTTCCATGGCTACAAAAGATTTCTACACAGTGTTCCACTTCGAAAATCTTGGTGCTTCAAGGAACATACCTCATCGAACTTCCTCCAGGATGTCGCTTCAGAACAAATACGGAAGCATTTGAAAACACAAAATCGGTAATACGAGAAGAAGCTTTAACCCTGCCAAGAATCAAAACCTCCCCACAGACTCAGATAGCCAAGACCAAACCGTTGACAACCAAGAAAATCCCGTTGGACCAACTCCACCTCCTTACCAGGGATGAAGAACAAGTACAATCAATATCTACCAATCAGCAAAAGACAGACCCCACACACTTCTAGATGACTTCAATCTACATCATCATAGCCATTTGTATAATACTGGGATTATGTGAACTTCGAGGACGTCAACGTAAAACTCCAGAAGAACCAGAGGTTCATCAGGAACTGCCATCATCACCATCAGTTTTGTTCGTCCCTTACAAAACTTCTTCAGGAGATGGAGAAGTTACAGTTCGCTGACTCATGGTTTATGCATGGTATTAACCTTCGAGCTTCCGGTATAACTCACGACCGCTGATCCATGTTTGTACAACAAATGATGATGATGGCTGTTCAAAATCTAAATTATACCATTTTTATCAGTGAAAAATATATTTGATTCAACAATACTCTCACTGAAATTTCATAGTAATACTTTGAATAAACAAACCTACTACTTTCTTCTTAGAATTTGTTCCTATGGTTCAATGAAGGCTGTCCTAATATATCAAACGTTAAATATTGTCTAATACTCAACCATCAGAAATGCAGAAGATGTTCAAATACTGGTAATTCTTAATGGTATAATTAAAACTAGATGCTTAACTAAATCAGCCATATCATTATTCTACGATTTTTCACGTTTCGTGCTACTTAAGTTGGCAGAAAAAAATTGGAGGAAGTACGGTATATTCTTCTGAAGATACTGTTAAGTGCATTGTAGAAATAATTCAGATCTTGTTAGAATTATGTTTAACGCAGTCTTACATTTGCTATTGGATTCAATAATTTATTATCCATACACCATCTTTATAGTTAATTGTTTCTCATAAATCGATACTTCAACTTACAGGAAGAGAGTGAGATTGATACTCTGGACTATTACTTTTGGTTCTAGTGAAAATCCACGTCATTTCAGTTGTAAGCGATACATTAAAACTCCATTTAAGGGATAAAATAGTTCCGGAAAGGTATTGGTATGGAGGAATAGCTGCTGTTTTTCCGTAACTTCGGTAGCTTCAATTGGATAGAGTATGTAAAAGTGTACGAAAAGATGAAGATATTTTAGTATTATGGAAATGGAAGGACAGGAGTGGACAAATTATCTTATAAGGAAGACTTGGAAATTCAGACGTGTAGATGACAGCGTTCGATTTTGGTTTGAATTTCTGATTAGACGAATTTGGATGCATGAGGAAATGCTACACGTTTCACAGTTTTCGTCTTGGATTGCTTAGATAAATGAATATTGCACATGAAAACGGTATGGCATTTATAGTGATTGAGAATTTTAGGTAAATTTTAATGTAGGAAGTCGAAAGGAACTTTCAGTATGCAAAATATGCCACTTCGAGTGGCGAAACGCTAATGTTCTGCTAAAATAAATGTTACAAACCTGAACAATCCACATTGCTCTGCAGGAAAGTGAAAGCCATCATCTGTTACATCACAGAATTTGAAAATGTGACAAGCTAAGTGAAATGGAGGATAATTTCATTATTGTTGCTTATATTGAGATTAAAACCTACTTTATTTCTCAAGGATTCATCTCCTACTCGAAATGCCATATCCGTTTGACGAACGTTAACAGTCGTGTTGGCTATTATGACTTCATTCACAGCTGACCTGAATCGTTGACTGGTTGTCTGTCAGAGTAATTTTCTCAAGTTTCTCCGCCAGGATGTGCTTTTTCTACCAAGTCCACGAGTTTCCTCTAATTTTCTCTGGATGATCGTGAATCTCTGGATGTCTCATGATCTACGACTAGGTTATCCTCAATCAGCTCTATCAGTCAAACGTAATGGAATTTCATGGTCTGATGCAAGGAGATTCAAGAAATTTTTGATAAAATGTCCGTTTGTTACATAAGATGAATAATATCATTGTATGATTCAACATAAACTGATTAATAAAGGTAAGATGAAACACTCTAACACGTTTTTCTATACTCAGACATTTTTGGTTTGATAATGTAGTTTCTATAAGTGGTAGAAGAATCTAGTTATATTAAAAAGTAAGCAAATAACTTAACCGGTGGCAGATTAGTACAAAAGTATTTGAAGAAATCTGCATTGTCAAAATGCTTGGTGCCTAGGTGTACTAAGGACTCAATTCTATCTACTCAGCCGCCTGGTTGCTGATTGTATTAGAAAATTAGGAGAAGGTGCTGGTTGGTACTGCTTCAAGAGTAACTATTGCAGATTGGATTAAGACGGATTTTGTTAGTGCAAGGGTTTGATAGTAAAATCCCATTAGACTCAATTTTGAGAAATGAAAATTGAAAAGACGAAACAATTTTTGTCAAATATTATTATAGAAATGTTGAACACCTTATAACTCGTCAGAGATCTGAAGGAAATTACTGTGATTCAGTTTTTGTACCTACTTATTTAGTTTTATAATTACATGTTCCTTGGTTTCTGTTGTTCTTTTTACATAACTTCTTTTATCTAAAATTGTTTATGGTTTTAGTTTTGAGTTGATTTTGATTTAACTAAGGAATTGTAGGAATAATATTATTAATAATAAATATACTCCTCTTGCTGATGAAGTAAAGACAATTTGGAAACAAAGTGAGGTTAACGTGGATCCTATTATTATTTCCACAACTGGAATAATCCCAAAAAGCCTCCACACCAGCCTACAAATACCTAACCTACCATCGCTGATATACATACAGCTTCAGAAAGCTGTTACTCTGGAAACAGCAGCAATAGTAAGAAGACACCTCGACTTAAAATAGTTATGAAGGAACTTGTACTCGTACCGTTCCTCTCTGAAATACCGTTATGAGACGAGCATATACAACATAATCATAATAATAATAATAATAATAAACATGTTTTTCTATTTTTTTAACCCGACCACTTCAGTTTGAGGTTTATTTTTAGGTTATTATAGACTATACTCATCACAGTACGCCCCCACGTCGTCAGAATCTAAACACGGCACAAGACTAAAATATACAGCATTCTCCAACCGAAGGGCAGAAATCGACTTATTTTAGGCCTTACCTAAGGCTTGCCCCGGTGTAAGTACATGGCTTACCAAAAGTAGTGAATAAACTCTCCGACTCGGTAATGGTTGCTGACAGACAAAGCACGCGGACCAGCGGGAGCCTAGGTTAGGTTTATAATGAGTGGGTCAATGAGGCCTTCCACTGCGACTCGTGAGAGTCTATTGTGGCTCGAGTCAGTGGGAGCCTAGATCGAGGGCTGACGAGGACGTGGGAAAGAGGAAGGGAGCCTAAATGACATGCAAAGGAGTAGATACAGGGTGCAACCATAAAACTTCTACTTTGTAACCTGTTGTTATGTTATAGTCTATTTCTTAATGTCTGACAGCACAGTAGCCACATTAAATATTCAAATAGAAAATTATCTCTTACAGAGTGATCCTCAGAATTTTACAAGTGAATACTAAAATTCTAATGCAAAACAAGTAGGTGTCTGTATTGGTTATCTGTACATCCCTGTTTCAGCTCAAAATACAATATGGTAATAAAACCGAACAATGCCAACAAGAGGATAAACAGTGCGGCAGTGGCGGAGATTACGATATTAGTTCATTTTGCCTATTTAATTAGATTCGGTCAACATTAGAGTTGAAATAAAATTCATTCGTTTAGGCCTATTGAGTTACATTTTCATTTTGATTAAATTAAATTAATTAAAGAAAATATAGTTTAATTCTCATAATTCAAATTTATTGACAATGAATTAATGTATATTAAGTAAAGTAAACATACCATTTATAGGAAATATAGAATTCAATCTATAGTATCATACTCTTCGCTGGCCATACAAGAATCATCCAAAGACTCGTCAAGAGAGATCACTATCGGTTCTATAGTTTGTTCTATGAGGTTATCTAAAACCCCCATTTTTTCTTCCTCTTTAATCACATGATTCACAGCATCTCTCCAGTTCTCTTCAGTTATTGTTGTCAATGGGTACTCCATGAGCTCAAGAACATCTTTTATTTTAAATGTTTTATTATGTCTAGCTACATAACCTTTCATTTGGGCCCATATTAACTCTATCGCATTTAATTCACAATGGTATGGCGGCAAACGAAGCACTGTTATCCCACGATTCTTCGCTATTTCATCAATAACAATCTTTTTAAATTGTAGCTTGTGATCTGAAGCAACCTTTAAAAGTTCTTTTTTCAACATATCATCTTCAAATGGTATATATTTTACGATTAACCAGTATCTAATATCAGCTTTTCTCCAAGAGGTAGATGGAAGATTTTCTGTTAATCGCGAATGATAAGTGGCATTGTCCATAACGATTACAGCTTTATTTGGAATTAATTCGACCATTTGTGTAAAATACATCTGCAGTAATTTCTTCATGATAGTCTTTGGTTGATGTTGACTGAAACTCCAGTAAACCACCTTCAACGAACCCTTGATTGCATCCAATATGCGTTATTATTAGTCGGCGACCTTTACCGATAGGAGTTTTCAGTCCAGTAGATAAACTTTCTATGAAAGCTTGGCGACTGGTTTGAATACTTTTGTACTGCCATATTTTTTTCACTGAGCCATGTCTCATCGAGATAATATATTTGTCTTCCCTCCTGTCTGTATTTTCGGATATTATTTCGTCTCCAACATATTATTTCTTCTTTGTCGATTTGCGACTTTGCTTCTCCCAAGTAAAATTTAATTTGTGTAATATTTTCCAAAAAGTTTTTCGCCCTATGTCAGGCAAATTCTCGTCCTCCTTCACCATTCTTAGAATTATGTCAAGGGTTGGGATCTCTTTTTTAAAATATAATTTATGTAGTTTTCCTCTTATTGTATTTTGCATATGTTCATCAAGGTCAAATGGTTTTCTTCCAGTTGACTTTTTAGGTGGAGATATATTTCCATTTTTCCTCTCTCTTAGAAGCTTGTAAATAGTAGATTCACTAACTCCTGTCATATTGGAACATGTCGAAACGATATTTCTAACAGTAGCAGCCGGCATTTGATGTACAACAGCATCATGCACATTTAACACTACAGTCTTCGTTTGTAAGCTAATCACGCTCTCACACTTTACTGGGGTAAAACTTGAAGACATTTTTCACAACACAGTTAACACTTATGGAACATAAGCGACTTTGCAAAACAAATTATATAAATTTGGGCGAGAACAAGTTTCACCGTATATACCTACAAAATTTCTAAGTAGTCATTGGGACAATCCCTAGTAGAGCCCTATTGTAATGTTTCTTGGAAATGTTATTATCAACAAGTCGAAAATCAGAAAGTAATTATCTGAAGAATGAATTGATAAATGGTTTGTTAATATGTCTCCCAAGGATTGACCTGCTTCAAATTCTAAAGATAATTAATGAAATATTCAGTCAGAATAACTGAGTTACAAGATTATTTCAAAAATAATTCATTGTTTTAACTGTATGTACTCTACAAATGTATGAAGGACGTTTATGATAAAAAAGCAAATCAAAGCAATTCAATGGGTGTTAACTATTACTCCACTAAAATTTTCTGCTCGCAGGTGTTCACAGGCTACCCTCGGGAACAGGAAGTAAACCAGTACAGCAGATGGTTATAGGAAATGGAAAGTCAAAGTTGAACCACCATGAAGTTTATCCGGCAATTTTAATCTACAATAAAGTGCATTCAACTGAATGCACTTTCTCAATCGAAAATGAGTCGAACTAAGTTTATTTAGAAACAATCAATCATGTTGCTCGATGGAACAAAGCGTTTTATGATTCGTTGCAAAATTAAATTCATTTAATATCCAAAACAGATGCATCAAAACTGGAAATACGTCTTCCTATTTTTGAATTTCTGACAATAATCTAGTCTCTGAAGAGATAACGAGTACACAAACTGACAGTGAATTAACAATTTATATATCCAAAATCAACTCCGCTGTGTAAAAATGTTTCAAAGAACGATTTAGGATGTGCCTACCTTGCCGGTGCTAGTTATTTTAAGAGAAACGCAGTTTATCGCGTTTCAAGGGGCGTATTCTTAAGGGTGTCAAGACTTAGGGAAGGCTTAAAATAAGTCGTTTTCTGCACTTCGGCAGGAAACGCTGTATATTTTAATTTTTTTTAGTTTCTTCATATTTAAGATATATTTGAAACGCAACATTAAACATTACAAGAACAATATTTCTTTGTTTTTATTCAAATTTATCAAGTTTAAAAATTAATTTAACGGAAATATTGTGTATACTGTAAGTAAATCTGATCATATTTTACTCAACCTTAGAACATGCCAGGAAAAATGCTCATGTTCAGAAGCTTGTATAACACTTGAGTGTTTTTTTTAAGGAAAAATACTCTATGACAAGATATTCGAGTAGTAAAAGTATTCTCACGCACGACAAAAAAACAGTATCAACTTCGTTTTGAGTTACTAACGTTTGATGGAAATTATTTCGGCTATATTCAAGCTTTGAGTTTTCATAGGAAAAATATAAAAGCGATCAGACAGATACAATAAACAGTAGTGCTGAATATCATCCTCAAATATTAAAAAACGGATTTAGCATTCAGTGTGATACAGTACACAGTAATACTAGATATTGATTCATTATTACGTATTATGAAGTTAAAGAGCTAGAAATTTTTAGCTATACTGTATTAAAAAGTGAAATGGCAATAAAATTATACAATAAACAGAACAATATATTATACAGTTGGTTCTTCACCCATGCGTCATCATTATAATCATACGAAATTAGTCATAAAATTTTATGAGATTATGTTGTTATGTTCACTATTCATAGAAAGATGCCTCTTAGTGTTTATGTCGATGAATTTATGAAATATTAATGACGCATGGGTAAAGACCAAACAATCTGTGCATATTAGTATTTTAAATTAAACTCACGGTTTCTAGTTAATTCCACTTTATAATAAAAATTATTGAAAATTCTTAAAAATTGACAATTGTTTCGATAAATCAATATCATCATCAGAATGACAGAAGTTACATTTCATTTGATGCCTACCTGATGTTTAGTAGTTATTTTTGGCTAGACCAAGAAGTGACCTAACTTGTGATTGACTTGTATATGGTTATAGGAAAAAGAAGAAGATGTGATATTACAAATATTGAAGCTTAGATATTATTAGCCCTATGGTGATATCCTGGATATCATTTTTCCAATAAAGATCAGTTAAACTGTGCAATGATATAGAAAACCAGGAGAACTATATCTGCTGATCTTTACAATTATCACTTCAGAAAACAGTTTATTAGTGGAGAACTCCCTAGATTTAACTGTTCATTGACAACTTCATATTGTGGGTTTCTTAAATGTCTTCTAATTTCCAATTCTTCAAGGAAATCCAGTTCTTGTTTCTTTTCACAAATATGCAGCACTTCTAGTTTTGTGTTAGGTGTCAATGAATGATTGGTATCAAGTAGATGTTTTGCGTAGTGGGATTTATCTGGTTGTTTTAATCTGTATGCTCGTAAGTGTTCACTGTATCAGATTTCAAAATTCCTAAGGGTCTGACTCAAATAGACAGCATTACATTCTGGACATTTGAGTTTATATATACCTGACTTCTTTAATGGTGGTATTTTTGTTTTCTCATTTAACAATTTTGTACTAACGTTACTTTCTGTTTTAAAAGAAATTGTTGTATTCGTTGCTGAAGATATTATCTTTGAAATAATATTAGAAATATTTCCTGCATATGTGATGGTTTCATAAGTTTTTATTTTATCAGTTTGTTTAGGAAATATTAGTTGTAATGCCACTTTTTCTTCTTTTTTACTAATCAGCTTATTTATCATATCTAATGGATAACAGTTCGATGTTGCTATTTGATTGATTGTATTAATCTATCAAAATTACATTTGTTTATAGGAACTGGAAAAGCTCTATGTATCATTGAATTATATGCCGTTAGTCTGTGTGACATGGGGTGATTGGGATTAAATGGAATTTTCACATCACTCTGTGTTGGTTTTCGGTAAATTGAATAAACAAGTACATTATTAACTCTCAGAATTTTTAAATCAAGGAAATTGATGAAGCTTTTTTTTTAATTTCTAATGTAAATTTAATCTTTGGGTGTAAATTATTGATGTGGTTGTAAAATACATCTAATTGTCGTCACTACCCATAAAACAAGCTAATATGTCATCTACATATCTATACCAAAATAAAACATTTTCGAAATATTACTTTCGAAGATCTTTCTTTCTAAATTGTTCATAAAAATGTTCGCTAAAATAGGTGATATAGGGCTTCCCATTGGTAAACCTTCATTTTAAATATATATCTTATTGCCAAAAGGGAAATAATTCTGAATAATGCATACATCAATTAAATTAAGTATATCTGATATTATTCCTGGATTAATATTTTTATCTTCTAGTAATTTTCTCTTACAAGTATTAGACATTCTTTAGGAGAAATTTTAGTAAATATATTAGTTACATCGAACGAAATAAGTTTATAGTTATCTTGCAAGTTGATTGCTTTCCACTTTTTGATTAGTTCTATTGAATTTCTAATTGAGTACTGAGATTCATATCCGTAACTACTGAGTATATTGTTGAGCCTCTTTGCCAATATATTATTAGGAGCATTAACATAAGAAACTACAGGTCTAAAATGAGCAGATTTACATATTTTAAAATCGCCTACATAACATTCGTCCGCCCATCAGAATGTAAAGAGAATATCTACAAGCTACCTCATCTCAAATTGTGAATATTCAGATTCTTTGGATTCTTCTTGACCAATTTTAACACGTTTAGTATCAAAATTTATACACGCTTGTTTTGACTAGTATGCCGACCTGTATAATTTTGTATACAGAAATATGTTTGTCCTGGCCGTTGTGCTACCACGCTACCAGTTTAGCACATCTTTTTGTAATAAAAACAAAAATGGAGATTAAATTAACCCTTAACCACGGACATAAACTTTTCAGCAACTATCACGGATGTTGAGTCCCCCAGACTCCGTTTCAAACAAATTATATTTTTATATTATATGAAAATATTTGAATGTCAATAAATGTGTTAAAATAACTAACATGTTTTTAAGTATATTTTATTTTCAAAAATGAAACATTCTGATTAAAACAAATTCTACACTGAAACAAGTGAAACAAAATATATTTAATACATGCAGAAATGTTCTTAGTGTGAAAAATAAGAAAAAAATTAAAAACAGTATTTTTGAACAAAAAATGGTAATAAGTAAGTGCTAATTGTATTTTAGAAAGCATTATTGCAATTCTAATTTTTTACATAAAAAATCGTGCAAATAATATTTTTTCTCATCTTAGTCGACATCTAGTATTCCTCTGTACAACAATTCAAACAACATTTTCTTGAACATTGGAGGCAAATCGGTTTTTTACATTTTAGACATAAAAAAGCTGTTTTTCTTCTTATTCTCGAGGGGCAAATATAACAATATTTTCGAGTTTCTAATATTTCTTCCGGAGAAGGTGTATCTGGCGGAAGGTTCAAAATCTTGCGAATTAGACATTTTTGCTCTTTTGGAATACGCTTTGACAATAATATTTCTCGTACATAATCATCAATTAGTTGCTTTGCTAATTCTTTTACAAAACATAAACGTGTTTTGTCATTTCCTGGATATGAAGCATAAATAATAAATGAATTTGCGCTACAAATATCAACAATTTTATAAGAAATCGTCATTGGCCATCGACGACTGCGCCTACTGCAAGTATATTTGGCACATTTTTCATCCATAGAATCCACCCCAGCTTTGGTGCGGTTATATATATATATATATATATATATATATATATATATGTATTATTTCAGGCTTTTCTATTTCGGGATCAGTTTCTATGAAATGATAACATGTTGATAACATAATGACTGCCTTATTTTTCTTAGGAGCGAAAGAAATCAAAGTCATGTCTTTAGTGAATCCTCATATTGTGCCACCTATTTTGCGTTTATTTGCAGGTTTGAATTCGGGGGGAATTTCCGGCTTATTTTTTTTCAGGGTTCCTACATAAGTTAGTTTTTTTTTAACAAATACTGGGCAAGTTCAACAGATGAAAACCAGTTGTCTGCTGTTATGTTTCTATTGGAATCGTATAAAGGTTGTACCAGTCTGATGACCGACTGTGTTGGTATTTTCATCTGTTTTTTATTAGTGGTTAAACCAACTCCATAAGTGTTTCTTCCGGTATAAATATATCCATTAGACAAATAGCTGGTTTTAGAATCTGTCAATACCATAATATTGATTCCATACTTTTCCGGTTTAGATGGGATATACATTTTGAAGCTACATCTCCCACGAAATCCTACTAACATTTCGTCTACAAATACTGAACCTCCGACTGTGTAACATGCTTACGCGTTTTCTATAAATAAAGAAAAGATTTCGGTAATTGGTGCAGCAGGATCGTTTCTTTTTCGTTCTAGCCTAGTTTCGGGATTATCAAACCGTAGGTCTGATAGTAATACAGAAAAGCGCTCCGCCGACATTACCGCTCTAAATATTTCCCTGCCCGTACCATCGGTGGCAAAAATACTTCTTATATCTTCGTCATTGATTTGAAAATCGCAATAAATGAAAGTAACCCTATGAAAGCTCGTAGCTCTGTTCGGGAGAGTTCAGCAAATTCTGGTTTATTTTGTCTCTTGTAGCGATTTCCCATAGTGATAAGTTTTTTATTAGTCCATTGTAGAAAACAGTCATACAATTCATTAGAAAACAATTTATCGAAAAAGTCTGAAGGATCTGTTAGATTATTATCCAAAAGTGTTCGTGGGAGACGAATGATATTACAAGCTGCAGTACGAACGTTCCTGGTAGGTTCCTTTTTACTCCATTTATATCTGTTTTTTCCGAACCAATAGTTCTGCTTCTTAGTTCTTTGGCTCCCGCCTATTTCAAAGTCTTCTTCCTCTTCTTGGTTATTCTCTGTATCACCTTCCTCCATATTCTCTTCTTCTTTGTTTTTTTTCTCTTCATTTTCTTCTTCTGATGTATCTTCTAATTAGGATCATTATCGTCGTCACTAACTTTTTGCTCACATTCGCTATCATGATTACTTTGTAAACAGACAGTCTCATCTGGTTCAGAATCACTGTTATCAAAATCTGCTTCCAAAAACCACTGTAAAAGAGTTTCTTCGAAGTTTGGATCACCTAATTTCATACGTTTCGACGAACTAGCAATATTCACAGTTCTGAAGTTTTGGTACATTAACACGGACAAGGAGTCTACGATACTTCTTCTTATGTATAAATTACGATAATCACGGGTCACAGATAAACTACGCTTACAGTCCATCAGACACAACTAACTAGGAAGGTACCCAAACGCATAGACGAAATAAGTAAAAAGGGTGGGGGTAGCATCGAGAGAAATGTTCCGCGGAGTCTGTCAGACTCCTTATCCGTGGTTAAGGGCTGATAATAAGGTTTGTGACATTGACAAATTACTGATTGTTAAATTGTGTTATATTTTAGCCTATTTTCTTTTGTTTTATAAATAACTTAAAATAATCTGTTGAAAATTTACGCCTACTAATCTTCATTTTTGTTTATATTGCAAAAAAGCTGTGTTAAACTGGTAGCATACATATGACCAGAACGAAATTTTTGTGTATACAAAATGATACAGAGTGGCGTGGGATGAGTTATGATAAACTAATTCAAAAAATCATCGTTCCATTTTGTCTTTATCTTTGTTAAATATCTAAGATGATTTTAGTTACATTTTACAAATAACGATTTTCATTGTAATTATGTTTCAGGTTAAGTTTGCTTCTGATCAAACTGTCCAATGCTTATTTGAAATCTATGTTATGTTTGTAATATTTCTCTATTGACTGTGAATAGCATCTACTATACAGGGTGCGGCAGATAAACGGTCAATTAGAAATATCTCGAGAACTAAAGGCACCTGAATTATGAAAATTGGCATGAAAGGATTTTGAATACTGAGCTCTTGAATGAAAATATTGCCGTCACCATTCTACTTCCAGTTATACCGGAAGTTGCACATAACTTTGTAATTTTTAATGAAAGACGCTGTATATTTTTCAATTTTAGAAATATTTACGTTTATCTGAATATTTTCTGTCAATACTTCCCTATACCTATTTTGAACCGTTTTTGAGTTGTAATGTTTTTTATATGAAAATTACACTTTTTTACCATGTACATAAAATTCAATGTCCTCTAATGTAATTTGAATGGAAGTTTAAATTTCTTAGGAACTATCTACCACATACCGCTTTATCGTTTACACTATGAAGTTACCTTTCTTATTATACAGGGTGCTTTCAAAACTGGAATAAAAACGGAGTCCACAATCTTCGCGTAATTCCTTTTTTTCAAATGGGACACCTTGTATGTGAATATTTATTTTAGAAGAATGATATGTATTACTATTCTCTATTCCTATATCATGCACCATTCAAATAAATGAGCTTTATACATTTTTGTCACAAAAAATTAATTTTTTATAGGCTATGTGGTATTAATTTATCAAGTTAAACATTGAACAATTATACAGATACTATCCAAAATAATAAGGCACTAGCTTGTTAATGCAACACATGTTCAAAATGTTGCCCATCAACTTCCAAACATTTATGGACTCTTTTAATCAGATTTTCATTAGTAGCTCTTGATAGCGATTCTCTATCTATTTCAATAAAAACGTGAAGGACTGTGTTTATCATATTTTCCTTAGTAGTGACAAGTTCAGAGAATACCTTATTTTTAACTTATTCCCAAATATAGTAATCTAATGGTGACAATTGTGGGGATATTGGTGGCCAGAGAAACGGGCCTTTATTCGCTATCCATGCATCGTTGAATATTTCATCAAGCAATGTGCCTACTCCTCCAAGATTGTGAGCCGGTGCACCATCTTGTTGACCCAAGCTTCGTTAGCCTCATTAATACTGGTACCAATACTTGCCGTAAGATGTTGCAGCAACGTTCTCCGTTTGAATTTCCGTCATAAATCACGAGAGCGAGTATTTTATTATTTTTCACAGCACAAAAAACATTAAACGAAAAGGACACTTGACATTTACTATTCCATGTGACTTGAGGATTTTAGTTAACTATGATTCATCACACTAAATAATTTTTTTTGTAACATCTTCATATTCTTGGCATTTAATTAAAATCCATTCACAAAATTCTACACGTCTTACATAATCTCCAGAATGTGAATGCCGAGCTAGTGTATACGAATCAGGGGTTCAATGATGTTTTTATTTAAATTCTGTGAATTGTTCTAGTCGACACCTCTAACAGTTTCTTACATTCCCTTAAGGATGAATTTGGATGAGCTGCAAAATATCCCAGGATGTCTACTCGTAAATCCTCATTATCGACATGGGTCTTGGGCTTATTTCTCCTACTTATAAACTGACAAAACTGGGAACAGTTGTGCAGCAAACGTTTTACAGTTTCGTGATTTGGTCGAGGCTTTCTCTAAGTTGAAAGGATCTCTTATGAAATGTTGGTGTAATTTGTCTCTATTATCAATAGAAGTTATAAGGCCGTTGGTGATCCACGGTTTCTTCTTTTTGAAAGTTTTATATTTTTTGGAATAACTAGATTTTTTTTTATTTCATTCAGGGTTTTAATGAAGTTATCAGTAGCAAAATAACTTCCCTTTCTCCATAAACAGTTGTCCAGCTTTCAGTGCTGATTATATCTAACAATGTTCTTTCGATCAGATAATTTTGGTTCACATTGCTATCATTAATTTTATTTTTATTTTTCAAGTTTTAACTATTTTTACAGCTATGGAGAAGTGATCGGTGATATTACTAAAAATTACGGCTGGGTACATATTTTCAATAATGTTAGTATTATATTTTAAAGATATGTGGTCCAGACAAGCTCTCGAGACAGAAGTTATTCGAGTAGGGTTATTTATCATTCCTCAAAAAAAGTATTCAAATTCAAGTTGAAATGCTCAATCTTAGTATATAGAGGTCTATACAAAACAGCAACATTTATTTTAGCATTCTTACACTTCATATTGACTACACCTCCATTAACTTCACCAATTTTGATAAATTTATGATATTCATAATAATCATCACGGACGTATATCACAACTCCATCATTCTGATTAATTCTATTTCTGTTACATATCATTACATATCCACTTAAGGTTAGCGAGTCTGAATCTTTAGAACTTCAGATAGATAGAGCTGCAACTAAATGCTTATTTAAACATCGTATGTTATTATGGAAGATTGAGAAACACTCAGAGGAGCCAAAGACTTGTTTAAAATAGTAAAGGCTATTTATTTCATTTGTAATTATTGGTTCGTTGTCGTATTCGAGTATGAATTGATCCATTTGAAAAAAAAATATAAATAAAAATAATACAGCTGAAAAATGGTTTAGTGGCAAGGTTTATCAAATAGTATAAAATTAAGTGTGTTGTAGTAGGTATCCCCTTTTATCGTCCTACCATTTTCGGAACAAAAATGTGAAAAAGGAATGATTAATCCATTGCTGTGTACAGACCCTTAACGAGTTTCTTATATTTGGTTTGTCAATAGTATCCTTCAGTTGAGGCCGTTCTTGTTTGTTTCCTGAGGCTGATTGAGTAGATTTAGTTGTTAGGTCCTCTTTTCAGTGATTCTTTTATTGTTTTCTACCTTTGGTTTACTGGAGGTCAGGGTATCAGGTTCGCTGGTGATGCGATAATAAAGGCAGTTGTAACGCCAGCCATGATTAGGCCTTACCCAAAATCTTCAAGTTTGTCCAAAAACAGTCGAAATAGATAGAAAAAAACTAAGACAATTTTGACAGAGCCCCCAAATCTTGAACAACTTGAATAGTACTTTGATAAAAAAAACTAATTGAAAGTTGAATATGCAAAAAGAGCAATACATCTGGACAACACGGTTAAAACAACTAAGAGAGGATGATGAGTGGTCAGTGGAGAACAATTTATATAATTACTATGAGTTTCCTTTAGTTGTTGTTTATATTACAGTGATTCTTCATTAATTATTTTTAAAATAATAATTTGATATGAACAGCTTTAGCCTTTTTGTCCACCCTATACCAATTTGATTCAAAGCGTAATACATTTTTCAAATCGGACTAGCAACGAAAATCCGCAATTTGAATAAAAATAAGTGTTGCTGACGTCATCACTCAAATGTTAGTAACCCAGTATCACAGATTATCCTTTGAAAACTTGTAAATCAAAATAAAAAATGATCTGTTTCATTATTTTATAGACGCACTATATCCGTTTTAGAATCAAAATGAAGTTGTTTGTGGTTAAGTTATTTTCCTAATTATAAACAACTTAAAACAGTTGCGGCATGGTTCACATGATTCGAGTATTTGTTCAATTATTTTAAGTTAAAAAATGAAGATCATTAATAATATAATTATTTTTCATTTGTGTCTACATAATTATAATGATTCCATTATCTCTAACAATTATAATTGGAACTAATGTGGTGATAATTAGTGTGTGCGAGTCAACCGTTTAATTTAAATATCAATTTAAGGACGTTCCCAAGAGTGATTCGTGTTAAACTTAAAGGCGTATCTCAATATAAATATCGATAACTATCATTGAAAAAGGTTGAGATTCACAGAGCTCCTTTTATAACTTTTCCACACTAACCAAAGATAAATAGTTCAAAAAATGTAGATAAATAAATAAAAAGAAGAAAAAGGAATTTTTTATTGAAAATAAAAAGTTTTTACGAAATTTGATTACTGATATATGACGTTTATTTTATTTGATATGATTTAATATTCAATTTGTTATAAAATTACTTTTTCATGGATACATTCTCACAGTTAATATATTTTTATAAACTGATCACATTTTGCAAATTCTATCGTATCATACCTTTACGATATTTTAAATTACCCACACAATGCAGCGTTGCCACAGCGTTATCTCTTGTCAGGTTACGAGAAAAATATTGAAAACAACCGAAGGTAGCCAACTTTTTTAATTTTTTTAATTAATGGAATACCACTTGTCACAGTTTTTTTATTGATATATAATTGTTATACTTTTAATTAGATTCTCAGTTCCTTAAGACAATTGTTAAATAGAATGCTAATGTTTTCTAATAAAAAGATCGCTTCAATGTCGGCCAGAATAGGGTCCACATGTTAAATATATAATATTTAACAATATTTTTTCTAAAATTTGGTGCCACAAGGTATTACTTTTTTTACATTTAAAGGAGACCTTTAAGAACGTGTATCTAAATTTTGTGGAAGATTCTAAGGTAACTCTTTTTCTTGTGAACGTCCTTAATCATACACAATCAGTTCACAAAACTGATGTGAATATAGCTACAAAACTTGCCAACATTCGAAACCATTGAAATTATAAGTATAATAATGGTATGAGATCTGCCTCTGTATTATCTTAGTAAAAGACTCGATAGTAATATCTTTGGATATAATTGTGCCTCTAACACTATTGTATACCTTTTAATCTATTTTCAACAGTCAGAGAGGAATATTAGCTCATTTATACCTCAGAAATAATTTCCATAGGTCGTAAAATAAAATCCAATGTAATTCCTAAAGACAACTGTATTCTATAATCTTTTTCGAAAGACCAGTGGATTTTTAATCCCGAAATAACAAATTATTACAATAATTGGAATATTAATCTTCCTAATTGGCGTACATAATACACAATGGACAATGACATCCCTTTCAACAAACTCAGATAAACAAACTTAACTTTTTTCTTCACTGCTTGATTGATAAAAATAAAATTGAAAGGGATAATTGTCAAAAATATTGAAGAATGTTTGAACCAATTTCAAACATACTTCCCCCCAGCTTCTTAGCTTCGATAAAGGAAAAATAAAAAAAATCAACTTACAAGAACGTTCTATTTAAAAACGCAGAAATCAGTTTTCTAATTAATCTTCTTTTGGAAAAGGACATAGTTTTGTAATGTTTTTAATATAAGTTCCAGTTTTCGTTTTAATTTTAACTAAACGTACTTTATCCTCTTTACTATGAATAATTTCAACAACTCTAGCAAGGGACCATTCTAACGGACGCGAATTTTCTTCCTTGAGCAATACAATATGATTTTCTTTTAAATTTGGATGAGGAATGAGCCATTTTGGTCTATTTTGCAATTGGTTTAAATACTCATTTCTCCAACGTTTCCAAAAATTCTGTTGAACACGAGTACATCTTTCAAAACGAGTTAAGCGATTTCCACAATTCTCTGACAAATCAGGTTCAGGAAAGGATGTAAGACTATCACCAATCAAGAAATATTCAGGAGTTAAACAAGATGAGTCATTTGCATTATTTGAAAGAGGTTGGCGAGGTCTCGAATTCAAGATTGCTTCTATTTGTGCTAAAATAGTGCTGAACCCTTCAAATGTGAAATAGCCATCTCCAGCTATATTGTATAAATGATGCTTTGTACTCTTTACTGCAGCCTCCCAAATACCGCCCCAATGAGGACTCATGGATGGAATAAATTTCCATACAATCCCTTTACTAGCCAAAAATTCTACAATGGAATTGTTATTACCTTGAAAAAGTCATATAATTCTTTTATCTGATTTTTTGCCCCAAAAAAATTAGGTTCATTATCACTGAATATAACCGAAGGATTACCTCTTCTTGAGATAAATCTTTTCAATGTGAGTATAAAAGCATCAGACGGTAAACTAGAAACCAGTTCTAGATGAAGAACCTTGGAAATCATACAAACAAACAAAGCAACATAACATTTTATTAACCCTTATAATACCAAGCGGGGTGCAAATGCACCCCACATGTACTTTTTTTGTATATATCCACGCCAATTATATTTTGTTTTATTTCCTCTTTTTAGTGGCTACATTTTTTTAGGTTCCAAATGTAATTTACCTAAAATCTTACATGGATTTTTTCCATCTCAATAATTATTTAGGTTTTTAGAGTGCGGGGTGCACCTGCACCCCGCTTGGCATTTTACGTATACCAATATTTCTATGTTATTATGAGCTAACGGCAGTGTAAAATCCTTAGATATTGTACTGTTCGTATCTCCACTTCTCTTATTCGGCGCGGCGCTTGCATTGCTACGCCGCCGGCCGCCTACTGGTACAGGAGTAATAGTTATTACAATTTAGTGTCGTTCATGCAAGCGTCTGTGTAAGATAAACGAGTCGATTTATAGTACGCCACGTGGTTGTTTATTCGGTCGAAAATGAGTAATTTCCGAATTCGAAATGAAAAAGCTTTAACGGAGGAGGAAATGTTAACGCTGTTGCAAAATGATGATCCAGAATATGAGGAATTATTGCAGGAAGATGATGCAAGCGACATCGAAAGTGAGGACCATGTATCCGACCAAGAAGAATTCGATGAAGAAATCTATGCTTCTTCTGATGAAGAAAACACTAACTTAGAGGTACATGTAGCTGACATTCCTGTGTATACAGCTAAATATGGTACCCAGTGGTATAAAATGCCAATAAATAATCAAGTTCGACGTTCGCAGGCAAACAAGATTGTGCATGTTCCAGGACTTACACCTACCAGTGCAGAAAAAGGTACGATCAAAGAATCGTTTATGCTGTTTTTTTCAGACGATATATTTAACATTATTGTCGCTGAAACCAACCGGAAAGCCCAATTTAATTCTGATAATTATAATGAAACTCCTTCCGAGAGTACAAAGAAATATGTGCCAACTAACAGAAGAGAAATCGAGGCCTATATAGGTCTACTTATTACATTAGGAGCATTGCGAGCTAGTACCGAACCCATTGAAATCCTTTTTACTAGTGACCCTGCATATTGTCAGCCTATAATAACAGCAACTTTGTCTAGAAATCGATTCCATTTTCTGACCAAATTTTTGAGACTCTTTAATTTTGAGGCCAGGGCTGAGAGAAAGAAGACAAGCTTGCACCAATAAGGGAAGTATTTGATAAATTCGTATCAAACTGTGAAAAAGCACTATATCCGAGTACGCACGTGTGCATTGACGAGCAACTTGTCCCATTTCGAGGAAAGTCTCCATTTAGGGTCTATATGAAAAGCAAGCCAGCAAAGTATGGAATAAAGATATGGGTACTGGCAGATTGTGAATACAATTATACTTTGAATATGCAAGTGTATTTAGGTAAGTCATTTATTTTCATTTATGCTATGTTATCTACCGATTTTTTTTGTTAGGCAAAGTGGGCAACAAGCCTCAAAAAGGACAAGGTGAACGAGTTGTTCTTGAACTTTCTGATTATCTAAGTCAAGGATATGGTATCACAACTGATAACTTCTTTACTAGTATTCAGCTGTCTCAAAAATTGTTGGATAAGAAGCTTACATTATGTGGCACTCTGCGCAAAAATAAGACGTTTATACCAAAGGAACTATTTCCATCATCTTCAAAAAAAGAATATTCTCCAATGTTTGCTTTTACAGAACATTGTACATTAGTGTCTTATGTGCCGAAAAAGAACAATGCTGTTATTTTGTTATCAACCGAGCATGACGATGACAAAGTAAGTAATAAAGAGTCAGACTACAAACCAGATATTGTCTTGCTTTATAATAGTACTAAAGGAGCTGTAGATGCAACATACCAAATGGCAGCAAAATATACCACTCAAAGAAAAACTCTTAGATGGCCCGTGGTACTTTTTTACCATATTATCGATATTGGAGCTATAAATGCCTATAAAATATGGAAAATTAAAAATCCAAATTACGGGTCTGGGCACTTAGATGCAAAAAGAAAATATCTTCTTCAGTAGGGAAAGGAACTGGCCAAGGAAAAGTTGTTCCAGAATTGGAGCAAAATATCCCTTCAACAAGACCTGTAGGAATTCAAGGTAGATGTTTTCTCTGTGAACGAACCAAAGATAGAAAATCAAGACAACGTTGTGTAAAATGTGAGCGTTTTGTTTGTGAAAATCACTCTGACAAAGAAATTTTTTGTATCCCATGTGAAGCAAAAAATTAAAATTTATTTTGAATACCTAATCAAAGTTTGTTTATTTTTTAGTAACTAAATTGAAATAAAAATAGATACAAAATAATTTATTTGCGTTTTTTTTCATTTTCCTTAAAAAAGTGTAAAAATTACAAAGATAGACAAAAAAATGGGGTGCAAATGAACCCCGCTTGGTATCGCACGTATGTAAAAAAGCTTGGTATTATAAAGGTTGGGAGCCTTACGGAGATGTGACAATTTAATGAGAAAGGGACCACCAAAATCCACTCCAACTTTAGAAAAAGGTCTGCACGGTTTCAATCTATCTGAACGTAAATTTGACATCATTTGTTCACAGGATTTTGAATTGAATCTAGCACAATCTATACATTTTCTTATAATTCTTTTTATTTCTAAAAGATCATTTAAAGACAAATACTTTCAGCGAAATTTTGACAATGTGGTTTGCGCACCAGCATGCCCTAATCTGAAATGCTCGTATCTTAACATAAGTGTTGTAATCAAATTATTTGAAGGTAGTAAAATTGGTAATTTCTTATCATAAGGCAGATCAGAATTATCTAAACGACCGCCTATACTAAAAAGACCAGGATTGTCAATGAAGGAAGCTAAATGCAAAATATGTTCAATGGAAATGATTTTATTAACCTTTAATTCTGAGATTTCTTTAAAAAAGTACTGCATTTGCAAAAATTTCATTATAAAAACTTGTGCATTTTTTAATTTATCTACAGCTGAGGGACCCAAATTTTTCTGAAAGTTGATTTTGATATTATTCAAGAATCATAATCAGAGGGCAAGAACTCATTTTAATTTAACAATCGAGAATGATATTGAAAATACGGCATTCCTAAAACCTAACAAAGTAATCATGTTTAATATTAAGTAACGAAATTAATATTTCTTTTTTCAGGAATGTTATCTCTCATTTAATTTGACGAAAATTCATTTGAATCTACATGTGGACTTTCTATTAATTGGGGCCCATGCCACCACAACAACCTTTTGATTATGTCCTTTGGAGGAATGCCTCTAGTAATCAAATCTGCAGGATTAATTTTTGAATCTATGTGCCGCCACTGACAGTTGGAAGTTAAATTTTGAATTTCAGAAACTCTATTTGACACAAAAATAAACGGTTTTAAAGATTAAAACTAACTTTTCCGCATCTGTGGCCCTGAACAATATTCTATCATAAAATTGTTACTTGTATACACTTCGGGGGATGTATCGTGCTAACAAACCGAAATTTCTCCAAAAATAACCAAAAATTTAGTATATCTAGTTTCATAGGACCCGCTGTACTCGCTCTAGTCAACTGAAAATCAATAGGGTACATCTGTGAGACACCTTGAACAATACTAATTCATGAAGTTGATCAATCGTATACTCTCTGGAGGCTGTATCGTGATAACAAACTGAAAATTCTCAAAAAATGACAAAAATTTGGTACTTCAAGTACCACAGCACCCGTTGTACTGGCTTTAGTGAGCTCAATATCAATAGGGTTCATCTTTAAGACGCTCTGAATAATATCCAATCATAAAATTCATGAATTGTATATACTCCGGAGGCTGTGTCGTGCTAACAAACTGAAACTTCTCCAAAAATGACAAAAATATCGTACTTAAAGTACTGTAGCACCTGTTGTATTGGCTCTGGTGTGCTCAAAATCAATAGGGTTCATCGGTGAGATGCCCTGAATAATATTCAATCATAAAATTGGTGACTTGTTGAACTCCGGAGGCTGTATCGTGCTAACAAACTGAAATTTCTCGAAAAACGACCAAATGTCGTACTTCAAGTACCATAGCACCCGTTCTACTGGCTCTGGTGAGCTGAAAATCAATAGGGTTCATCTGTGAAATGTCCTTAACAATATTCCATCATAAAGTTGGTGACTTATTGCACTCCGGAGGCTGTATCGTGCTAACAAGACTTGCAAGGAGAAGTGGCCGACGACAACGACGACGACGACATACACACAGGATTTTGTTTCTAAAAACCGTTTTCTTCGTGTTGTTGTTGATGGATAACGTAAAAATAGCTCAAAAAAAAATTTCAAATTTCCAACTTTTCTGTGGGTAAACCAATACTTTTCTCGCATATTAGATAGGTTGGCGGAAAAGTAATAGTCTACCTAGAAGGATGTGATTTTAGCCAACACAAGACTATTCGAGAATCTGTCTACAAATTCGTAGTTAATGTAGGAATTTTATTTTTAAAACTTGAATTTATTGTTGTAATTAAATTTGTTAATAAAAATGCAGCACGTAACTCAATACGTGCTAGTGTAATAGTTTTTAAAGGAGTTACTCTACTTTTTGAAGCTATAAAATTACAAGAAATCAAACCATTGTCATAGAATGCACGAATGTAAACAACAGCACCATATGCCTTTTAGCTACTATCTGCAAATCCATGAAATCTAATTTTCACAATTTCATTTTTGAAGAAAATATGTCTAGGAATTAATAACTGAGAAAGTTCATGAATATGTGAAATGAAACTTGTCCACTGATGTAGAAGTTCAGAGTTTAATTCATCATTCCAACTCAATTTTGACAACGAAATATTTTGTATTAGAATTTTTGCCACTACAAGGACATGAGATATAAACCCTAAGGGATTAAACATCTGTGCAATTTGGGATAGGACAACACGTTAAGTAATTAAATTTTTACTAAGATTTTTTGGAAGTTTCACTGAAAATTGATCCAAATCTGGATCTCACGAAACGCCTAACACTTTATTTGAAGAACTTTCCATTTTCAAATCAACACTTCCTTGAGAATTATTCTCAATAACATTTTTTAGAAATTGTGGATCATTACAAGCCCACTTATGCAATGAAAACTTTGCTGACTGTAACAACTTTACTAGCTGATTATAAGTTTTTGTCAAATTATCTATAGAATCCCTACCTGATAAAATATCATCTACATAACACTGAGATAGAATGATATTAGAAGCTAAGGTAAATTTTTCTCTATTTCTATAAGCTAACTCATTCAGTGTACGAGTAGCTAAATATGGAGCAACATTTGTGCCATAGTAACAGTTAGTAGTTCTAAGCATATTAGAGGATCTGTAGGATTTTCTCGCCATAATATATTTTGTAGGAATGTCTGATTTTGAGTTAATCTAATCATTCGATACATTTTTTGTATATCACAAGAAAGCATAAAATTAAGCATACGAAAATGACAAAGAATATCTAATAGTTCTGGTTGAACTGTGAAATACTTTAACATGATATTATTTAACGAAACATTGGACGAACTTTTCATGCTAGCATCAAACACTACTCTCAACTTAATCGAACTTCTATCTTCTCGAATCACACAATGGTGAGGAAGGAAATATTTATTTCATTGGAACTCATTCATCAATTTCCAAGGAACATATCTAGCATGATTTAATAAAACATATTCGTTTATGAAGGATTTATATTCTTTGAATAAACAAGGATTTTTTTCAGAACGCCTATCTAAATTCTGAAATCTATTTTCTGCCATGGAATAGGAATTACCTAACTTTAAATGTTCATTTGAACTTTTTAAAGGCAAATCGACCTGAAAGGAACCATTTTCTAGAATTTGTATACTATTTGTGAAGATATTCTCAGCTAATTTTTCTTCAGGACTAAGAATTTTAGTTTTTGGGGAAATTTCTTCTATTTCCCAGAATATTTGCAACAACTCATCTGTATCAGAACTGTGAAGAAAGAAACAAGAACTATTATTTGAACTATCACCTTGTGAAACATATAAAATAGCTTCTCTAGGAATGGGACCACCTACTATATAACCTAACTTGGTTTCTACTAGTGTCAAGAAATTTTATTTGAATTTTGATCATACCACCATCTATCAGATTATAATAAATATCAGCTCCTAAAAATATGTCAATTTGAGAAGTAATGTGAAAATTAGGATTTGCTAATTTCACATTTGAAGGAATTACAATTCTTTCTCTACGCAATGAAAATTGTGGCAATTTTGTTTTTGTTACTAACCAACCAATTTATGTTAAAACTAACATTTCTTGCAATATTGGAATGAACATTAATATTTACCATTTTATTAGAATTTGTAATTATGCCATCAACACAATGTATTTGAATAACCTTTGATTGTGGAGTAAAATGGAGACTATCTGTTAAGGTTTCTGTAATTAATGAAACTATACTACAAGGATCTTAAACAGCTTTTACCTGAATAGGCTTGTTTTTTGAGTTATATACTGTTACAAGTGCAGTTGCTAGGAGTGCGTCTTCACTAGAGGATAACGTGGAGAGAGTAATATCATTATCTTTACTTGAAGAATGATTTTCTAATTGAGGATTTGAAGGATTCCCTCCAAGCTTTCTAGTATAGGGGATGTGTGAGCTATCATTACTATTTTGAAGTGATCTATGAACATTTCAAGTATTCTGTAAATTTCTAGGATTAAAATTGTTCGAATTTTAGGAATTAAACTTTATCTGTCTATTTTGACTATTATTATTAGTATTTTGCAAATTTCTAAAGAGCCTTTCAGAGTTGGGTGAATACGTGGAATTGAAATTTCTATTATTAGAAGAAGTTTGTTTATACAACAAAGTATGATGATAGTTTTGACATTTTAAACATCCAGTAGAGGAACAATCACTTACATAATGATTGTAGGCCAGACAATTTATACATCACTTGTTTTTTTTTAAGAATTGCAGCTTGTCATTATGAGAAATGGCGCTAAATTTCAAACAACTATAAATTCTATGATTATTTAGATTGCAAAATAAACATTTACCGCTCACAATTTGTGAATTCACTCTGTTTTCATTAGCAACTTGAATATCTGGTCTAGTTTTCTTAGAAATATGAACAAAATGAGAGTTTCTCTGTCCTTGACCTCTTTTCTGAGTAGAATTTAAATCAGGACTTACTGGTCTTTCGAGAATTGAACACCTGTATTCTAAAAATTGAAGAAATTGAGGTAACGTTGGTCTTGCATTTGGAGGAATTTCAAAATCAAAAGCCTTTTTTGTATAATTATCTGATTTTTGGAAGAAAATGAATACTAGTAACAAATCCCAATCATCAACGATTACTTGCAAATTTCTGAGACCATCTATATTTTGTTTTATGGAGGTGACAAATTCTCTGAGGGTTATGGAATTTGTTTTGCTCAAGGAAAGAGTATCTAACAAATTTTTAATATAAACATAAATGATATTCAGTTGATTATCATATCTACTTTTCAAGGAATCTAGAGCTACCATGAAATTATCACTAGATAACTGAAGATTCGAAATTAAGTGCAAAGGTTCACCCTCTACATAGGACTTAAAGTATATTAAGTTTTCAATATCTGTCAACGATTAATTGTTTACTATCAAAGTTTCAAATAATTGTATAAATGCATTCCAATTAGTAATATCTCCTGAAAATTCTGGAATGTTTAATTGAGGTTTGCTTACATGTGATATCTGGAATTCTGATTTAATACTACTCGAATGCTTTTTGGCAAAAGTGAATTAATCTTTCTTTGCAATAAGGATAAAATTAAACAATATTTATATTAGACTGCCTCTCTATCTGAACTTTGATCTTAGCCTAAACATTCTATTTGATCTTGTATTGAATTGTAACTAACGAATACTTTTGTTAAAAAATCTAATCTGTTAATTCACTTTCTGTCTTACAATCTTTATTATACCAACTCTCGGTTCTAGTGATTAGACCTTTTTCAATGGCTCTCTGTTTAATGAAGGCATCCATAGTTTATTTATTTGTATTAATTTCAATTTGAAAAGAAAACAAAAGATAATTCAAACTAGGAACTGTCTTCCAATTACTTATATGAAGTTATAATTCATTTACCAAAATTGAATGTTTATCTGACCTTATTTTCCTGAGAATGGATAGAATGTTTTATGAATTTATTGACCAATTTTCACTTTACTTCTCTTCTTTAACACACTATTCTTGTGAACTTGGGAAACTAGACTGGAACTCTTCTTTTACAACGAAATTGCTGATCTATTCTTCGGAACTGTACTCTCTTCGAAATATACAACACTATTTTTTCTTTATCAGACAGAAACTTCAATTTTGACAGGTAGTTACTTTGGAACAATAACAAAACGATTGGATCGGAACGGAACTGGTAAAACTAATCTTTCAAACTCTAGCTTTTTTTTAAATGTACTTGTCAACGCAAGTGAAATTCTTCCAAGGTTTAAATAGGAATTTAATTACTTTCGTTTTCCTAGTTTCTTCTTAGATCCGGCTCGAATTAGGATCAATTGCTAGATTTTCAACAGTCAGAGAGATATATTTGCTTATTTATACCTCAGGAATAATTTCCATAGGTCGTAAAATAAAATCCAATGTAATTTCTAAAGACAACTGTATTCTCAAATCTTTTTCGAAGGAGCAGTGGATTTTCAATTCATAAATAACAAATTATTACAATAATTGAGATAGTATTCTTCTTAATTGGCGCACATAATACACAATGGACAATGACATCTCTTTCAACAAACTCAGATAAACAAACTTCACTTTTTTCTTTACTGCTTGATTAATAAAAATAAAATTGGAAGGAATAATTTTCAAAAATATTAATTAATGTTTGAACTAACTTCAAACACCTTTGATGATCCAAACGTTCAAATAATACAGATTTATTTATTATTTAGCACAAAATTTCCTATATGGCGAAACCTAAAGAGTTAGTTCTAATGGAAATATACTCCTTTAAACACAATGCAGCTTTAGAGCGGTATAACCAGAGCTATATCCACTTAATATTTATTTTCTCATGGAATTTATTTCAAAGTAGGTTATTCTGTTCAAATATCTGCTGAGGGGCCTTTACGCCAAGTCCAATTATAAACTGGCATTTTAAAGCCGAAAACTGATCAACGGAACCAAAAAATCCGCTATATCATCGTATTCTAACAAATAACCGCATTTATCCTATTGTATCGGTTAAAACTGCTCAGTATCTGTTCTATATACTTCATAAGCGATTCTAATTTTTCTGCAACCGCACATTCGCATATTTTAATTCAATCAAACTATTATTTTTAGTTATACTTCATCAGAAACCGGTTTCACGAAATTATGTATGTTAGGCCTTTAAAGATAATGCCACTGTCGCAGATGCTGTAATCTTTTGTGGTCTATAAAACAATAGATATTCTCCCCTACACTTGGTGTCTGTGTTGAAGTAGGTAGCTTTTCGCAGGTTAAAATCAACTGATTAGGAATTGACAATTTTTCCAGATCAATCAGAAACACGTTCTCTAATCATTCTCTGTTAAGTTCAGAATATGAAATGAGTAATGAACTCTTAGCTCACGGGATTTGCATACTTTCATTTGCAAGACTTGCAGAAAATTAGGCTGAAGATTCAACCACTATAGCCGTAAGGAACACCCAGGTGAAAGGAATAATAAAAATGTAATAATGGAAAGAATACGTTGCAAATAGCTCACTAGGATAACTGCAGGTTACACAAGGAACGTTGTCTAAGAGTTTACCTGAAGATGATAACTTGGTTACCAAAACAGTCATGTGAAGCAGAAGAATAGTGGACATGCAGTATACATACTTGGAATAAGTAACTAAGTATAGAGAAGAAAACCGGTCAATTGTCTATTTGGACGAAACTTGGTATGACACACACGACAAGGTTAAGAAAGGATGGACTGATGGGTCAAACAACAATGCCTGCAAACCAAGGATCCAGACTTATTACTGTGCATTGCGGAGGATATGGAGGATGGGATCCAAATGCCTTAAAAATATATGGGAAAAAATGGAAAATTGCAACATTGACTATCATAACAACATGGTTTGAATTCACATTGATCCAAAACTTAGAGCCAAATATTGTTGTAGTTCTTGACAACGCTTCTTATTATTTACGCCAGCTTAATAAAATACCAAATAAAAGCTACAAGAAGACTGATCGACACAATTTTTCAATGATTAATAATTTGTACTTTGAAAATTCCTATTCAAAACAACAACTGATTGAAGTTTTGCAGACAAAGAAATTCAAGAAGAAATTATACGCCCTAGAGAGTATTGCTAAAAAAAGTGGACACTCTATAGTGATACTTCTTCCTTTTTTTTGTATTTTCAGTCCCATCGAGTTAATTCGGGCACAATTAAAACAGAGATTAAAAAACTAATCAAAATCGAAGATGAGTATAAGAATATTTGGAAAGTCCATATCAAGAGAGGAAATAAATTTATTATTGATTTACAATACGATAGTGATAGTGAAGCAGATGATAAGGGAGAGTGGGATGGGAGGGGGGAGTCTTGGCTTACTACCCGGACCAAGAGAAGACAACCTCATTAAAAACCTTAAGTCAAGGTGAGAAACCAGGCCGAAGAATTCGTGGATATATAGAAGAATAGTACTTACTGGTTTCGACCTTGAAGCACAGGAGGGAACTCCATTGTATTGAACCCCTTACCTCTGCATGCGGGGCTCTGCAGCTGTGGACCGTGATGACCCTAGCTTCTCGTGGGACCGCTCATGGTAAGAAAAAGCAAGGCTTTCACCTGAAAAGTAGTAGAGAAAACATCCAGCTCTTCATCAGGGCACCTCACAAAGCGAAAAAACGCCAAACGGCACAAAGGTCGTATGTCGTTCGACCTCCCAAAATCGGGAGAACCGGGCGGCATAGACGACCCACTGAGAAAAGGCCTCAGTGGAGCAGGGGTGCGCAAATACCTGCGACTCTTCAATCAGGGAATATTCCCTGAAGAGGCCAAGAAGCATGTAATTCAGCGCCCAACCTCCCCGAAGGAAGAACCAACGGGGAAGACAAAGATTAAAGGAGGCCCGGAGCATATTACTCCTCCGCTGCGGCCTCAAGCAAGAAATCAAAAACAGCTGCAACGGTAACCAGGCAAGCCACTGGTTACGCGGCAACTGTCAAAATAGATAAGGCTTTTAGGGTGGAAATAATGCCCAAGGATTATCCTGGGGTCATCCTGAAAGCAGAGCAGCTCTCCACACTGGAAGACACTCTGGTGGAAGAGCTGTGCCACAGCAAAGAGAAGGGAATCCACTTCTCAGGTATCCATTTCCGTTGTGGGATGATATTGGTGGACTTTGGGTCACAAGAATCGGCAGACTGGCTCATGAGGTCAGTGCCGAAATTGAACTCTTGGGAAGGCCCCGAATTGGTGGCTCGAAGTGGAGACGACATCCCAAAGGTGGTCACCATAACGGTGTTCTTCCCTAGAAGCCAAGACATGAAACTGGTGAAGATCCTCCAACTTGTCGAGGTTCAGATCTCCAACCTCAGTACTGCGGCTTAGAAGATCCTGAACTCTGAAAAAGAGGGATAGGGAACTATCCTCACGATTGGGATCGATCACCAATCTGGGGAGGCTCTGAAGGCAGGAGGTTACGCGGTGAACTTCCGTTTTGGGCGTATCCCTGTCTCGGGACTGAGATAAAAAAGAATCCCGCGGAGGATCCACAGGACATGGAGATACCCTTCACATCCGGAACCTCTGGAAAGGGGAAAAAGGCGAAAGCTTGATATTGGGTCAGCCCGAGATCTCCTCCGGCTCTGCTGGGATGACTGGAAATGCGGAGACTGCCTCTGCATCCCGGGAAGCTGGGCAGAGCAGCCTGGGGGTCGAGAGTCTGACTAGGGATCAAGAAACCTGCTCGAATACCGAGGGAGATACTGCTATGGTGGTCGAGGAGGGTCAGGGAGAGAGAAAGGAGGGGGATGAATAGAAGCTGAGTAACTCGGCCTCTCTCATCCATAATAATTCACGTTCACGAATGTAGCTCAGATTAACCTGCATCACGCGAAGGGAGCTTCAGCCGTGATTGCGAGGTGGTTCGCTAGACTACAAATGGATATTGTACCGATCCAAGAACCATGGATCAACAAAGAAGGCCAAATAAAAGGTTTGGCATGTAAAGATTCTGAATTGATGTATAATCAGAGGCAAGTATCTCCGCGTGCCTGTGTGTTCAATTTATTTTCTATTTTTTGTTAAAACCATGGTAACGATGTGATCGACAGATAATCAGAGTCGTGATCGTTGCATGCTGCTGTCAGTGAAAAATGTATGTGTCATAATTTTATTATATGTCAATTAAAAGCATATTCAATCGAAAGTTTTCTACTTATTCTCACTATCAGTTAATACAATTAACAAACAAATATTGGTCCTTCGAGAATCGGATGTGTGAATAAGTCTAGTATTATACCAATTTTCAATCAATTAAAATAAAACTACAAATTATACACAAGGAATCAATCCATCCACAAGTTGAAGAAGCCGTCCAGTCAAGTTTCAAGACGGAAACAGCAACGTAGAATAGCAATTTGGTCGGATGTGCGACTAGTAGATATGCTAGAATAAATACAAGGTCAGTCCGATCCTATTATAACCTGCATCCCTATTTACTATTGTCATTAAGATCATTATGCAACAGCGTATTATTTGAATTCTCTTCGATTTGTTTCAAAAATTATCAATCAGACATTCAAATATTATTACATTTGCATTTTTCAAACAAATCTAAAAACACATACATCAAATTATATCTCAATTAATAATTACTTTCTATTATAATGGCTAGTGTAGATATCAAACAACTTATTAGGAACAGGGGATCTATAATAAAACGTTTGACTACCGTTGAAAAATATATCAATTCAATCAAAGAGGGTATCATCTCACCTGATTTAATAGATATTCAATTACGATACGACAATAGTATCAATTTAATTCATGAATTTGAAAATATACAGAGGTTAATAGAAGAACATTGTACAGAAGAAGAACTAGAGATACAATTTGATGAACGAGAGCCTTTTGAAAATAAATATAGTAATTTACCATTTTTAAAAGATTACATTTCTAAAAGAACAAGTCCTACAACAGTAGTAAATTCTTCATCAGTCAAAGATTCATTATGAAACTTTTTACTTCCTAAAATCAAATTGCCTGTCTTTACCGGTGAATAGATCAATGGTTAGAATTTGAAAAGAATTTTATGTCAACAATTGATTCCAATACCTATCTAAATGATATTCAAAGATATAACTTTTTAAATGCTGCTCTAGAAGGGTATGCAAAACGAGTAATTTCGGGATGTGATAAATCTCAAGACTATCAAAGAGCTTGGCAAAAACTTTGTGAAAAATTTGATAAAAAACAATTTTTAATTGATACTCATATTAAAGCATTGTTTAATATCAATCCTATAAATAAATCCACATTTATGCAATTCAGAACTCTAGTAGATGCCATTTGGAAACATATCACAGCACTTGAAGGAATGAAGCTTTCAAAAGAAGTCCTTTGGGATATGACTATTATTCATATCATTAATAATAAACTAGATAAAATTACTCAGAACAAATGGAAAGAATCTTATACTGCATCTGAAGTACCTACATTACACAATTTTGTAGAATTATTAAAAGAAAGACAAGATGTATTGGAATCAATGGATGAGTCTCATTTTCAAACTAAAGTTCATACCAATTATAATCAATCCAATATTCAATTCCAAATATCGACAGAACCACAAGGCCGTAATCAAGTACATTTATCAATCAATAAATTAACATGTAACTTCTGCAAAGGTGAACATTATAATTATACATGTACTGACTTCTTAAAATTAAGCATCAATGAAAGATGGAACAAGGTGAAAGAATTACAATTATGTTCAAACTGTCTGAGAATAGGACATTCGAAAGAAACATGCAATTTAGGCTGCTGTAAGGAATGCCGACTAAAACACAATACACTATTACACAATTCTAATACAATTGAAAGTAGCGAACAAGACAATCAATGCAATTCTCTATCAATCAAACAGTCATGCAGTGATTCCAGCAATCCATCTAGTTCCCAAGGAGACCATTCAAATGTTTTACTACAAACAAATTCAATTTATAATCAACAAAATACTTACAATTCATCCATTTTTCTCTCAACTGTAACTTTCAAAGTAAAAGACGATCAAGGCAATTTTCAAGTCTGTAGAGCGTTATTAGACTCTGGAGCTCAACCCGATCTAATAACTGAATCTTGTTGCAAGCATTTAAACCTAACATTGATCCCTACCAATTTGTCAATCATGGGAATCCATCAAACGATATCAACTCTAACAAAAAGGACTTCTATTTCCATTTACTCAAACTGTAACCATTTTCAATGCAATATATGTTGTTATGTTGTTCCAATAATATCATCAACCACACTCACAGAAGAAGTTGATATTTCTTCAATCAATATCCCAGATAACCTCAATTTAGCTGATCCGGAATTCTATTTGCCTAAGCAAATCGACATGATTATCGGGGTCACTCTATTTTGGGACCTTTCATTAGATGGCGGAATCACTTTAGGTAAAAATCGTCCAATTTTACAAAACACGAAGCTAGGCTGGATCATTTCCGGGTTGATTTCAAGTCCAAAGAAAATGTCTATTTGCAACTTTTCTAAAAACATACCCGAGTATTATCAACTAAAAAAATTTTGGGAACTCAATGAAATCATTGAACCCACTTCAATGTCTGAATACGATCTTCTTTGTGAAGCCCTATTCAAAGAAACTACTTCACGCCATTCTAATGGTCAATTTATTGTCAAATTTCCATTAAGAAGGCCACCTGAAATATTGGGCAATTCTAAAGAAACAGCTATTAATAGATTCAAGGCATTAGAAAAAAAATTTGAATCAAATCCAGAATTTCATAATCTTTACTTACAAGAATTTCATTCATGAATATAAACGATTAGGCCACATGTCAAAATTAACAGAATCAATTATAAATCCAAATTATTATTTCCCACATCATGGCGTTGTCAAAGAAACAAGTATTACAACAAAACCCAGAGTAGTTTTCGATGGCTCATGTATAACTAGTTCGGGTTGGTCCCTTAATGACTTACAGTTAGTGGGCTCTAAAATTCAGAATAATATTTTTGATATACCAATTAGGTTCAGACTTTACAAATATGTCGTGTCAGCAGACGCGTCAAAAATGTATAGGCAAATTTTAATACACAATGACCATAAACAACTTTAACTAATAATTTGGAGAGAAAACCCAAATGAGGACTTTTCAACGTACCAGCTCAATACAGTCACATATGGCACCAGGTCAGCGCCTTATCTAGCAATTAGATGTATCAATCAATTAGCTTTCGAAAATCATAATTCAAATCCTACTGCATCAAATACAATTTTGTCAGATTTTTATGTCGACGACTTACTAACAGGTTCAAATGATATCAATGAATTGCAAACTAGATGTACTAACATTTCATCCATTCTATCGTCAGCAAATTTCATTTTAAGAAAATGGGTTCCAAATCATCCTCACATTCTACAATCCATTGACCCCGAAGACATTCCTGACAAGATTTTGAATTTAGGCGAGTCTGAAAGCTTCAAAACCCTAGGTGTTCAATAAGACAGTAAACAATATATTTTAAAATATGATATATTTCTGGTTCTCATACCCCGATTACTAAAAGACAAATTCGTTCTATTATATCGCAAATATATGACCCACTTGGTCTTCTCAGTCCAGTAATTATAGTAGCAAAGATCATCATTCAAAAACTATGGTCAATCAAATTACCATGGGATGAGCCTATTCCACAATATTTATTTGTGTCATGGACACAATTTTATAATCAAACAGTTCAACTGAATCAATTAGAAATTCCTCGGATAGCAATCGGATCAAATCACCAATTACTAGATATGTATTGCTTTTGTGATGCTTCGATGCAAGCTTATGCCAGTTTCATTTATTTAAGAAGTCAAGATGCTCAAGGAAATTATTCTATTCACTTACTATGTTCAAAGACAAAGGTTTCTCCTTTAAAAACAATTACGATACCCAGGCTCGAATTATGTGCCTCATTATTAGGTGCACAGTTAGTAAAAGAAATTTGTAATACCAATTTCCCAACAGTACCTGTATACTATTGGAGTGACTCACAAATTGTTCTATGTTGGCTTCAAAAGGAACCCAATCTGTTGCAAACATTTTTCGCAAATCGCGTATCCAAAATTCAAACTATGACCGATATTACCAGTTGGCATTATGTCAATACAAAGGAAAACCCCGCAGACTTAGCGCCACAAGGAGTTTTACCAGAAAGGCTAGGAAATTCAAAATTATGGTGGTACGGACCTGATTATCTCTATGAATCTATTGATAACTCATTATGTAATGATAATATTCTAAACATCAATTTACTCGATTTAAAGAAAACCAGTACCATACTCAAGGCCCCAACTATTGAACAATTTTCACTTTTCTCTAGATATTCAAATTTAAACAAATTAAAATGTGTAACTTGCTATTGTCTCAGATTTATTTTCAACATACAAAAACGGAAAGAAGACAGATTAACTTGTCCTCTTACAGTCTCAGAACTAAATCATGCCAATTTCACATTAATTAAACTAGCACAATCAAAATGTTTTTCTGAAGAAATCGCCATACTCAAATCAAACAAACAGTTACCATCAAAACACAAATTTAACATTTTAGCGCCATTTCTTGGCGAAAATAATATATTAGGTGTAGGAGGTAGATTAAGATTTACACCACTCTCCATTCATACAAAACATCCAATATTACTTTCTTCAAAACACATTTTTTCAAAACTACTATTTATACATAAACATCACATTTTATTACACCCAGGTCCTCAACTATTATTGGCATCCATCAGCCAGTTCTATTGGCCTATCGGTGAGCGCAACTCAGCAAGGAAAGTAACCAAACAATGTATAACTTGTTTTAAATTCAACCCAACATTTGCTACATATCCAATGTCCAATTTACCTGATCATAGAATAAAACCATCATTACCTTTTCAATTCACTGGACTTGACTATGCAGGCCCATTTCCATTAAAAGATAAACAAGGACAAGGATGCAAAATATTAAAATGTTATGTTTGCGTTTTTGTCTGTTTTTGTACAAAATCTATTCATTTAGAATTGGTATCAAGCTTAACAACTGAATGTTTTTTATCTTTCTTAAGAAGATTCACTTCCAGACGAGGAATACCATCTGACATTTTTTCAGACAATGGAACTACCTTCATTGGTGCAAACAACCAACTAAAAGAATTGGGTACATTTTTACATAATAACCAAGATCATATCAATAATCAATTAACCAAAGATAACATACGGTGGCATTTTATACCCCCGTACACACCAAATTTTGGTGGCCCATGGGAAGCAGCCGTCAAAAGCACTAAGCACCATCTACAACGCATACTTTATAACAAATATTTTATATATGAAGATTTTTATTCATTTTTGGTAAAAATTGAGGGAATTTCTAATTCGCGCCCCCTTTATTCCCAATCCGAACGATCTAGAACCCCTTACACCTTCACATTTTTTAATGGGTCGCCCTATAACCTTACTCCCTGATGCTGATCTTGTAACAACCCCATCAAATATATTATCACGACTTCAAGACATCCAACGTATGTATCAACAATTTTGGACACGTTTTAAACGAGAATATATTTCTCAACTGCATATGCAATATAAATGGAAAGATCCAGCAAAACCATTGTTAACGACTGGAACCCTTGTACTCATCAAGCATTGTAACCAGCCGCCATGCAAATGGCCTCTCGGTAGAATCCTACATCTCTCCCAAGGAAAAGATGGTGTTTCCAGACTAGCAAGAATCCAAACCACTGCAGTAATTGTGAACCGTTCTGTACGATATTTATGCCCACTTCCAATGAAAGGAGATACAAACACTTAGTGATATTTTATCATTTGCAATCTCAATGCCATTTTATGTTCATATCGATTTTCGCACGCTTACTTATGTATTCATTAGAAGGTTCCCTTCAAAAGGCGGGAGTTTATGTTCAATTTATTTTCTTATTTTTGTTAAAACCATGGTATCGACAGATAATGAGAGTCGCGATCGTTGCATGCAGCTGTCAGTGAAAAATACATGTGTCAGAATTTTAATATATGTCAATTAAAAAGCATATTCAATCGAAAGTTTTTTACTTATTCACACTATCAGTTAATACAATTATCAAACATGGACGAATCCGACGGCGGTTATTCTACACCGGAAGGGATTAAACACAAAGCAAGATAGGCTACACTAAATTTGCAACCTGAAAAGTCAAAAGGAAGATATAAACATTTCAAGGATTGGTGTTTATTGCATTGCAAGGTACAGCGAAAATGTTATTTTCAACAAATCATATGCCATTTTCTATGACTCGTTCATTTCGTAACGTTAAACGGTATAGTCAAAATATTTTCCACCTTTCTTTTTGTCACTTTAGAATCTAATCATTTTATGTGTAGGATAAAAACTATTGTGTGTTCCACGTCGCGAAAGTGGTTTTCCAGGCCTCCAGAAGTTCAATTTATTTTCTATTTTTTGTTAAAACCATGGTAACGATGTGATCGACAGATAATCAGAGTCGCGATTGTTGCATGCTGCTGTCAGTGAAAAATACATGTGTCAGAATTTTAATATATGTCAATTGAAAGCATATTCAATCGAAAGTTTTTTACTTATTCACACTATCAGTTAATACAATTAACAAACACTGTGTAATCATAAGAAATAACATAAAATACATTTGTGTTTCAGAATACGTGTCACAGGACCTTGTTTCAATCATGGTTCACCTCAACATTGGGGTTATCGACCGAGACATCGTCATTGCATCTGCCTACTCCGCTGGAGACGGGCTGATGACACCACCAGAAGAGGTACAAGATCTAATTGAGGGTTGCTGCCCGAAAAGTCACTTTTTAAAAAGATATTTTATTGACAATACAACTTAAACACAAAATACACTATATTGAATGCATTCAATTAATCGAACTTATATACTAAAATAAATGCAGCTATGGACTAAAAATATGCAATTCTGTCAACTTTGCCATAATTTTCTCTAGAGTTTTGCAAAAATCAGGCTTAAGGTATTTGTTGATACAATATCAAAACAATATGAAATATCTCAAAGTACAGAATAGTGCACATTTAGTGTCGAATTGAATATTTTAAGAGAATTTTCTCAATATTGCTGAAATTACGATGTAGTAATGAAATTATAATAATTTTGATAGTTTTGTCGGTATAGATGTTTGCAAGAATCCTTTGAAGCTTACTACAGCTACCAGTAATAGTTACTTACGATATAAGTATCAAACAGTTTCATATTAAGATACGCGTTTGACATATTCTCCATATAGAATTGTAATATGAGCATACGATACAAATATTTTATCACTATCAAAATTTTTTAACCAAATTAAATAATCACCAGTTTAATCTAGGCTTTTATTGATGTAAATTGAGTGAATGAAAACGACGAATACTCAGTGTGTATTTGTTTATTAATTTCCAGCTAAGCGCTTTCGGCTATTAAGCCATTCTCAAAGCTGTCGTCATTTGAAAAATAGGTGTCGAAAGCATCCAGTTGATTAAGAACAATGTTCAAAGTTGAATCATTGTTATGATTAAGACATTGAATTAAAAATATTAAAATAACCCTATTGGAAGGGTGTAAAATTATAATTCACATGATGTAAATTCATTCAAAAATAAAAAAAACAAAAAAAAATAAAATTTATTGATGTGTCAAAAATTACGTTAGCAATCAAAACTGAAATTTATAATTTTGGTGAGAAAAAGCATACTAATCTTATTACACAATGGTATTTTTTCACAGGATTTAGGTATTTAGTAGTCTTACTAAATAATGGTATTTTTTCACAGAATATATAGTATATTAAAGTATAAGTGGATGAAGAGGTCTTTCAAACACGCGCGATTTTTCGAGCACGACGCCGCAGCCGGAGTGCTCGAAATAGAGCAAGTGTTTGAAAGACCAGTTATCCACGAATATATTACGCTATTTTTTTTATTGTTGCACTTTGAAATAATGAAATATTATTATTATATTATTACTACAAAAAAATGGAAGTCCATCCTCGATGCCCAGCCAAGTTTCATTTCATAAAAGTCCGCCCTCGATGCCCAGCCAAGTTTCGTGGGAATCCATCCTAAATAGTATTTATTTTTATTTGACGTTACGAGGTACTGCTGTCAGATCAATAATCAAAAAGTTTCTTTATTTATATTTAGAAGGATACAATGTATATATGAATATATAAATAAATTTTGCAGAAAAAAACCAAATAAGACATTGGTTCACAATGAAAATATACAATTTAAAAACTAATAAAAAAAGTTGTCATTGATACTTACGTTTCTCGAGTTGTTGTTACCATAGAGACTTTAAAAAACGCGCGTGTTTGAAAGTTCGATTCAAACATGCTGAGGCGTGCTTTTAATAGGTAATATGAGGCATCAATAAAAAAAATATTTGTATTTTATACCATAGATAATTTAACAGTGCCTACAATATAATTAACCTAATACAAAATAATCAAATTTAAATTATAATCAAACTTCTTCTAAGCCTTTTTGTACTAGTAGAGTTCCGAGGATACACCCTGTATTACCCCGTTGAATAGCTAATATAATTGACTGACTAATTAAGCAACTGGTTAGTGATCTGTTTGAAGAGTTTTTAATTATTACGAAAATCTCTCTAACCACTTGCTTAGCCCATGGTCCCAAGGTCTGAACACTAAAAGGAACGAAGATATATTTAGAAGTGCTTTGTATCTACAACTTTTTTGATGTTCACCTGAAAGAGCAGCTTCTCCAGCTCTAATACTTGTTTTGTCAATATATGTCATAGCTAAAGTTTCACGACATTCAGAATCCCAAACTAACTGTTCACCTTCTCTCCATGGAAAATAATACATATCATCAGCACGCTTTCCGTCACTCCTAGGATGGGAATCGCCACAGTGTGGCGTATATGAAGACTTCTAACGAGTAATTTAATGAACATTTAAATTAACGAATTTCTCTAATAATTAATACAAGAACGAAACAATGAAACATAACACTCTCTATCCAACATAAAATTTGGCGGAAAATGTCAGTTACAGGATTTTTTTAATGAGATTTGTCAGAAGAGGTTGAAATAAATCCTTGACACTACCCAGCAACCGATTCTTCAGTGGGCTTCTCCAATCATTGTGGCAATGAAGTCCGATGGAAGAATAAGGATTTCCGCCGATTTTAAAAGACTATTAACCAACACGTCCAGATTGTTGAATACCCCTTGCCACGTTTTGGAGATATTACATCCAAATTATCCGGAGGAAAATATTTTGCTTATGCTCATTTGCAAATGAGCGTCCATCCCTATTCACGAAAGTACTTGGTAATTACAACTTATAAACTAAAATGTTCAGAATGTAATGCTGAATATTTGGGTCAAACCCTTAGAAATTTTGAGATCAGATACAGTGAACATTTACGAGCATATAGATTGAAACAACCCGATAAGTCCCGCTATGCAAAACATCTACTTGACACCAAACATTCATTGACACCTGACACAAAACTAGAAGTATAGTAAAAACCAAATAAAGTTGCGTTGACGTCACCAAGGGCGTATTTCTATCGCATGTGTGGCTACATTTCTAGCGAAAAGTGCATATACTTAAATTTTTTAATTAATCGGATCTAAAGATAACCCAATCAGTAAAAAAACTTTTGTACCAAAATGATGTATAAGCAATATAGCTTTATTGGGTTTAGACGTCCCTCGATGTAAACATTTGTGTTAAAATTTTCATTAAGAAGCCTCCAATTATTGACGGTAAAGTAGTCACTGCCAGAAATAATGTCATGTTGCCGCGTTGTTTGTGACTTTTCTATTCGTGTATTGTCATCGATTTCTGAGCTTATAGTTACATGCTTTATAAAATTTTCTTGTGAGAAATATTTATAATCAAAAATGTTTTTGTTTTCAAAATAACAAAGCATTTTCTTCTGTGATTGTTAAAATGCCCAAACAGCTGAATAGCCGATGCAAAGAACTTCATTAGTAAATTATTTTGAACAATAAAGGAATTATAATGGTCCTTTGTTGCCCTTAAATGCTGTACAAGAGGTAGGTAATACGTGAATAAAATATCCTTACTTTACTTTACGAAAATTTCTATTATTTTAGCATGTACGAGTAGCTGCTGCTTTAAAAATCAGTGTAAGAACAGTAAGCAAAATTTGTCAAACAAAGAAAAAAGGTGAAGAGTTTGAGTCACCAAAGAAAAAACGTTACGCTCATAAACGAGTAACAAATACAGAAACTTTAAATACAAGTTCTATTCGTGATACCATTTACAACATGTACCAGAGAAGTAAGTATAATTACGACAATTATATATTTAACATATTTTCATTTCTGTATGCTTTTAGAACAGCACATAACGATTAAATCATTGTGGTCCCAACTAAGAGAAAAAGAATTATTTAATGGTAGTACCACTTCTTTAAATAGATTGCTCATAGAACTTGGGTTTAAGTGGATGAAGGATAATCCACGACGAGGACTTATGGAATTACCTAATGTTGTTTTGAAAAGAGTAGAATTCTTAAGATATTTTAAAGGAGCAAAGGACGAAGGTATATACCAATTTATGTTCATCGATGAAACCTGGATATTTCAAAATGGCATCATAGGTCATTCATGGCAAAATGAAAATATCAAGAGTGTTAAAACCACTTAAACGGATGGCAAAAGGTTTGTTGTATTGCAAAACATAAGTGGTTACTTAAACATTATTTGAATAATATTATAACAGATATATTATACTCCATGCTGGAAATGAAAACGGATTTATTGAAGGTGCTGAAGCAATATTTTGTTCAAAAACCCAACTTAATAGTTATCATGGGGAAATGAACCAGGCAAATTTCTTGAAATGGTTTGAATATCAGTTGCAGCTAAATTTAAAGAATCCTTCTCTAATCATACTTGATAATGCACCTTATCACAGCATATTATTGCATAAAACTCCAAATAAAGGATGGTAAAAATGTGCTATTCAGGAATGGTTGACAGAAAAAAACATTCCCTATTCTCACATGATGTTCAAAACAGAACTGTGGCAAATCGTTTCTCAGTAAATATACAGATATATTCTCACTTATAGCCATTTATTTTAAACATTTTTTCTGTTTTTTTTTTTAGAAATAAGCTACCAATCAAGTATATAGTGGACGATATGACAGAACAGTATGGACACAAAGTTTTACGTCTTCCTCCTTACCATTGCATATTCAACTCTATCGAATTAATTTGGGGCATAGCAAAAAATTACTACAATAGGCATACTGGTAGGGATGGTAACAGTGCGAATAACTGCCTGAACATGTGGCACGAGGCACTGCACATGATAACTCCTGATATGTGGAAAAATTCTATACAACATACTGAAAGGGAGATATTTAAATGGTATGAGAGGGGAAGAATATTTGATCGTCCAGAAATTAGTCCGATGGTTATAAATTTTTATAGTGAAGAGAGTGACACTGATGTTGAATCAGATGAAGAAAATGAACAAGAATTTGAATCTGCCTAGTTTCATTTCACAATACGTTGATTTGTTTAATGTTAGTTTTTGTCTTTGATAATACGTTCATTGTTAAACATATTTTATTTTATTGCTTGTATTTTCAACATATTTATTTATTAAAAGATTTGGTAAGTCAGTAATAAACCTTATCACTTTTATTCTAGAATTCCTTACTTTGTGAAATCTATTAATAAATTTAATTACCAAAAAACGTAAATGAAAAAACTCCACACTATATTAAACGAAAACTATCAAACTATCGATAATTTTGTAGTTTTCATTCATAACATTGTGAAATTTTCTACATTTACGTTTTTTGTTGACTTCAGTTATTTTCTGCCAATTTCCATATTTCGTGAACACTCTGACAATGCTACAAATATTCACAATGATGACGTAAACACAACTATATTTGGTTTGTACTATACTACATATTAGTGTTTTTAAATGAAACTCAAGGTCTCTAGTTAATTCCACAATATAATACAAGTTATTGAAAATTCTAAAAAATTGACAATTGTTTCGATAAATCAATATCATCGTCAGAATGACAGAAGTTACATTTCATTTTATGCCTACCTGATGTTTAGTAGTTAATTTTGGCTAGACCAAGAAGTAACCTAACTTGTGATTGGCTTAATATATGTTTATAGAAAAAAGAAGAAGATGTGATATTACAAATATTGAAGCTTAGATATTATTAGCCCTATGGTGATATCCTGGATATCATTTTTCCAATTAAGATCAGTATAACTGTGCAATGATATAGAAAACCAGGAAAACTATATCTGCTGATCTTTACAATTATCACTTGTGGAATTAACTAGAGACCTTGAGTTTCATTTAAAAACTTTAATATGAGCATATTCCACGAAGTAAGGGTCGTGACAGTCAATTTCATACTACATATTTGTGATAAGAAACAAGAACTGGATTTCCTTAAAGGATTACAAATTAGAGGACACTTAAGAAACCCAAAATATCAAGTTGTCAATGAACAGATAAATCTACTTTTAAACTGACTTCTTAAGTGATAATTGTAAAGATCAGCAGATATAGTTTTCCTGGTTTTATATATCATAGCACAGTTATACTAATCTTAATTGGAAAAAGATATCCAGGATATCTCCACAGGGCTAATAATATCTAAGCTTTAATATTTGTAATATCATTCTTATTCATTTTTCTATCAACATATGTTAAGTCAATCACAAGGTAGGTCTCTTCTTGGTTCAGCCAAAATAATTATTAAACATCAGAGAGGCATCAAATGAAATGTAACTTCTGTCATTCTGACGATGATATTTATATCGAAACAATTGTCAATTTTCTTAGAATTTTTGAAAATGTTTCATCATATTGTGGAATTACCTAGAAACAGTAAGTTTCATTTAAAACAGTAAAATGAGTAGATTCCACGAAGTAAGGGTCGACACAGTTAATTTTATTAAAAAATCTTTTAGTGAAGATTTGACCCGACTGTACCAGAAGTTACTACAAAAAAGTTACAAAGCATCACAAAACATTTGGTTTAACCAAGAATGCCTTAGAAAAGTGGTAATACCAAATTATATAAATATAAAATGCCATACTTAAACACCACTAGCACAAAAAGCTATGAAATGTGATCAACGAGTATGGCTTTGAGAAGAATCTAAAAAATTGTTTAAAATGAGAGACTCCTTAGACAACTACATAAAAGTTGTACATTCTCAATTCACGTTCCAACTACATTTAGTAGAGACTGTTAGATGACAAAATCAGAGAAAGTGTCAGCACGATGAAACACAAGAAATCTAAGAAATGACAATAAAAACTGCAGAAACTTGAACACAAAAAATATAGAATTCAATATTCTAAACATCCTGAATCTGTAAGTAATTATCGTACATACCAACACACTTTGCACCACGATTTGAAAACCTTCCAGACACTAATTTTACAGATCGTGGAATAGAATTTCTAAATAAAGGTTTAAAATACAGCGTACCGCCAAAATTTACGAATAATATTAAACAAATATAGCTACAGAATCTGAAATAGCTTTGAAATCTAAATCAAATAATTTTCTTTATGAAAAATTAAAAATTGCCAATTTGATAAAAAATATTGAACCCTCAAAAGTTAAACTTGAAACAAAAAATGACATTACAGTTTTAAATTCAATCAAAAAGAAGGTAGAAAATAATAATCTGACAGTTACAAAATCTGACAAGGGGAACGCCACTGTCATATTGACAACTGGAGATTATAATTGAAAGATATATAACTTTATAGAATCTAGCGATATACAAGTTTTTAGAGCAGACCCAACAAAAAAGTTCTCTAATAATGTAAGAGATATTGTCAATAATTAAAATTATCTATTAAGTGATTACGAAAAGAAGTCCGTAGTTGGTGAAAATTCTCATTCTCCACAATTATATGGAACCGTTAAATTACATAAAATATCGAAACCAATTAGACCTGTAGTTTCTTATGTTAATACTCCTAATGATATATTGGCAACAAAACAACAATGTACTCAATAGTTATGGATACACATCTATATACTCAATTAAAAATTCAATACATCTAGTCACAAAATTAAAAGCATTCAAATTACAAGATAACACTCAACTTATTCCATATAATGTTACCAATATGTCCACTAAATTCCTTCTAAAGAATGTCTAACAATTGTACGAAAATTGCTAAAAGATAAAAATATTAATCCAGGAATGATTTCAGTTATACTTAATTTATTTAATGTATGTATTGATCAGAATTATCTCACATTTGACAATAAGATATATATTCAAAATTAAGGTTTACCAATGGAAAGCCACCAATTTTGGCAAACATTTTTATGGACAGTCTAGACAGAAAAATCTTTGACAGTAACATTTCAAAAAATGTAAAACATTTGGTATAGATATGTAGATGACATATTGGCTTGTTTTATAGGTAGTGAACGATTAGATATATTTTTCAACCACATTAATAATTTACACTCAACAACTAAATTTACATTAGAAGTTGAAGAGAGTAACGCAATTAAATTTCTAGATTTAAAAATTCAAAGAGTTAGTAACGTACTTGATTATTCAATTTACAGATAACCAACACACACTCGATGTGACCATTCCATATAGTTCAAATCACCCCATGTCACATAAATTGGTAGCATATAATTCGATGATACATTTTCAGTTCGTATGGACAAATGTAATTTTGATAGAGAAGTTAATACAATTAAACAAATAGCAATATCCAACGGTTATCCATTACATATAACAAATAAATTAATTAATGAAAAAGAAGAGAAAGTAGCATTGAAACTTATATTTCCTGAACAAACTAACGAAATGAAAAAATATAAAACCATCACATATGCAGGTAATATTTCTAATATTATTTCAAAGATAATATCTTTAGCTACCAATAAAACAATTTCTTCTAAAACAGAAAGTAATGTGACTACAAAATTGTTAAATGGAGAAACAAAAATATTCGCATTATTGAAGTCTGGTATTTATAAACTTAAATGTCCAGAATGTAACGCTGTCTATTTGGGTCAAATCCTTAGAAATTTTGAGATCAGATACAGTGAACATTTACGAGCATATAGATTAAAACAACCTGTTAAGTCCCACTATGCAAAACATCTACTTGACACCAAACATTCATTGACACCTAACACAGAACTAGAAATACTACATATTTGTGATAAGAAACCAGAACTGGATTTCCTTGAAGAATTAGGAATTAGAGGACACTTGAGAAACCCACAATATCAAGTTGTCAATGAACCGATAAATCTAGGGAGTTATCCACTATTGAATTGTCTTCTTAAGTGATAATTGTAAAGATCAGCAGATATAGTTTTCCAGGTTTTCTATATCATTGCACAGTTATACTGATCTTAATTGGAAAAAAATATTCAATATATCTCCGTAGGGCTAATAATATCTAAGCTTTAATATTTGTTAGATTATTCTTCTTTTTTCAATTAACATATATTAAGTCAATCACTGGGTAGGTCACTTCTTTCTACTACAGTAGGTAAATCTTGGACGTGGCATATAAATTATTTTAACTCGTTACATAGGGTATCCTCATAAAATGGTGACTGTGCAAATCCCAGGCGAACGGATTATATGATCAAATTACAACACGAGTACCTTTTTGTTAGCTTAACGTATGAAGAATTTTCGATCACTAGACATTACGAGTAGTGTGTCCCTGGCTTCGAGGCACCACTGGAAATCTGATTACTTTATCAAAATAAATATACACAAACATTATAAACATGCTGAAAATGTTATAAAGATCGAATCAAGAGTACGAGGATTGAAAATACAAAAAATAATTCAAAATTCAAACTTTGGATGCCTATAATTCGAAAACGAGGGCCTGTATTGAAAAAGTTTATATGAATCACTAATATCATTTTAACTAATACAATACGCTCCCGGGACACCCAGTAAGTCAACAAAAAATATTTCTCATTTAAATATTCTGGCTTTTCCTATATATTAAAAAAAAATATGAAAACGGCCTGGCCATTTTATGTGGCCGATTTCTTTAATTTTTTTAATGAAAGGTATTTAGACACATAAGTGTCATCAACCATTGAAATTTACTCAACTCCTACCTTACATTTCTTATGAGACACATTCACTCAAGCAATTCGAACACTCATAGCTGCTCTTCTAATGACTGGATCTTGCAAGTTTCACTTTCAAATCACTCAGTGAATCAAGTTCTTTCTTTTGAGCTATTAATTGCTTAAATTAGTTGAGTTTGAGGAAATTTATGCATAAACAATCAACTTACATTCAATTTTTTCAAGTTTTTCCTTCACTCAAATCTCTTTAACTAGAGTTCTAATCAACGTAGGCTGTTCACACAAGTCTAATAACACTCAGTGGATCAAGTCCTTTCCACTGAGCTATTAACTGTTTAAATTTGTTGAGTTTGAGGAATGTTATGTGTGCACAATCAACTTTACTTTCTGATAAATAAAACAGTATACTTAACTTCCAATTTTTTCCAAATAATGCGGCCAACGCACAGCTAATATTGTCTGGAAGGAAGTACTGTACAATGATTTCAGGTGATAATTACATCCTCTCATATATAGTCTATCCTAATGCTGCAGATCAGCACGGGTCTCCTAGTAAGTTTTTACAAATCTTACTGTGCGAGAGATTCTCACATCTCAGATCTCCAGTTATTGGAGTTATTGGAGATAATAAAACCATTCACATTCCATGAGTTCCAATGATGAGGTTCTCTTATGAGCCTATGATTAAAACACATAACATGAATAGATTTCAATTATCCTTTTCTACAACTGCTATGAAAAGTAGCATAATTCTCATAGCTTACTTAATTTCAAAACCATATATTGCTCACACTGTGAGAAATATCATTTCTCACTGCAGTTTGCCCACACTACATACATTTATATGGATAATTCAGTGAGGGATCCTCGATGTCCAGCCAATTTCAGAAACTCATACTCGATGCCCAGCCATTTTCGGTGGGTGGTCCTCGATGCTTAGACTTTTTCTAGCTATCTAGCTATTTGGATTACTAGGGGGGAAAGTGCCACTTTTCCTCCCGCAGGATGTAGTTTACTGCCCGACGCAAAGCGAAGGGCAGTAAACATCCAAGGGAGGAAAAGGCACTTTACTCCCATGTGATACATATGATTTTTCCTCCTACTCACCTTTTTTTGAAAATTTATTTACGACACAAATAGGTAACGAATATAATTAAGATCACAAGAATTATGTATTAAACAAATTTATCAATATATGTTATACAATTAAGTACATAGTATTGTTTAACTATATTTTAGAATTATTTATGTTAATATTGAATGTGCAGTAATGAGCAGCACTTATATGAACACCATTGGAAGAAGATAGGATTTGAACAGGAGCTTTAGTACGAGTATTTGAAATATTTTCGCTTAGCACATTGTAATGGTGGTAACTTCTAGAGGTGCTTGGCTGATTTTGATCAAGTTCAGGTTCTACATTATTTCCCATAATTTGATCATAAATTTTTCTTTTTTTTGTGTAAGATTGTTCTACATAATCTTCTGCGATATTGGTTGATTCCCAACCGCCATGCGGTTTTAGAGCTAAAATATCCCCACCAGCGTTTACTAACAGAGTTGCTGAAGTTCTTCTGAAACTGTGCCCTGTGTAATGTTCGGTATTTGGAAGATTGAGATATTCTGCAATTTTTTGTGGTATTTTGAATATACTATTTTTGCCAACCACTTAATCTATACATTTGCCTGCTTTAAAGCATACCAACAGTCGTTTATGCTCAGTTGAGAGAGAGAGAGAGAGAGAGAGAGAGAGAGAGAGAGAGAGAGAGAGAGAGAGAGAGAAGTTCGTGTGAGATTCTGTTGAGTGGAATGTTTTTGGGTGAAGTTGAACTTTTCTTGTGGTGCCCTGTTATAGGATTTATTTCCTCTTCAGGGCTGGTTGGGGGGTGTGTTGGGTGGTTTTGTGCGCGCTGACCGAGAAACTGAGTTGGGGGGTGAAAAAGGTGTCTATTAAGATTTGTTTAAAAGTGTCTAGAAAATGTGCTTTTTAAAGGTGTATAGAATTTTGAGGCAATTGAATGGGCTTTTTGCCAGAAAGTAACTGGAGGGTTGTTTGTATTGGGGTATCTAGGAGGGTGATGTTTGGAAGCAGCGAAGCTCGATAGTGAGCGGAGATGGAGTGACAAAAAAGTGTATGGAATTGGAGCTTGAATGTTGAAGACGAACCATGTATCGTTGCCGATACATAGCTGTGTGTTGACCTGGCTAGGTGTCAGAAACTATTGAAGTTATTTGAATGTAAAAGGGTGTTTTAACTGAATTTGCAATGTCTCCGGTATTAAGGAGGAATAATGATGAAATATTGGTAATTGAGATTTTTATTGGTTTTGAGAATTTTTCGAAAGAAAAGTGTATAGGAGACTTTTTTTTAAAAGGTGTATAGAATTTGATAATTGTTGAGATTTATGAAAAGATGCGGTGACGTGCCTCGGTGGTTCGGGGACTGTTTAAGGTGGTCGGCGGTATAATAACATTGTGTTTTGACTGCGGGATCTCGAGTGCGGACGTATAACCTGTATAACTGTCTTTTCTGACGTATCTTTTGCAAAATTCTTTGCGGAAGTGCATGAAAATTGGTGTGTACGGTTGTGAGTGGGACGGCGATGTCTTGCGCATCGATTAAGAGGGATTGGAATTCTTCTGCGTGATTATCTATGTCATCAGTATTCTGATGAATGACGGGTGGTGGTAAATTAGTAGAGACGTGATTAGCAAAGGAATTCCAATCGGCTTTTTTGAAATCGCGAAAGGTGAAATTTGTTGCTGGTGGTGGTATGGGGTTGTGTAGTGCGGTTTTGACCAGTAGTGGGACATGGTCGGAGGTGATAGGGTCGCCTATAAAGCATTCGTCGTCCACGAGAGTGATTAATCTGTCTGTGCAGATTATGTGATCGACTATGGAGGAGCCGAGGTGGCTTACTAGTGTTGGATTATTATTTCTAATCCGTAAGAGGGGGAGTGAGACGAGTTGTTCGGCGAGTAGTCTGCCGTTGAGGTTGGTGTGTGTATCACCGAAAAGAATGTTGCGTGAGTTTAAGTCACCCATTATTATGGCTCGTGGTAGAGAGGATGCATATTCGAGAAGGTCGATAGATAGTGGTTGGTTGGGATGTTTGTAGTAGGAAAAGAATGTCGTCGTGGTATTATTCCACGATATATCGATGGCTATGCAATCCAAGTTCTGTTGAGACAGAGGTGCAGGGAGGGGGTGTGGTGACGCGGGGAGTCCGTTTCGGACGAGGAGTCCGTTGCCGTGACAGTAGAAGTTCCTGTCTAAGTGTAAGGTGGTGTAGCCAGTGAAGCGAGGAGGGTTCTTTAAAAGAGTGTCTGTGATAGAAAGTACTTGTATGTTTAGGGAGTGCAGAAGGTGTTTGAGAAGATGTCGCTTCCTGGCTAGACCTTGGCAATTCACGGTCCCGGTAAGAAAGTCCATGACTTAATTTTGTCTTTTGGTGGTGAATGCAAAGTGGACGCAGTTGCCGGCGCCACTAGTTACGGAACAATTGTATCCGTAAAAGGAGGGGACGAGGTGGGTTATGGTGTCGGCAACTAAGCCACGGGCCGTCGGGACGGCGTTCAGGATAGTAGTGGCCAAGATCTCGATCAAGATCTTGGAGTCGGTTGTCAGGTCATATGTGGTCGGTGGCTTTTCAAGAGTCACGGGTGCGATCTTTTGGGCGGATTTCGGTGCCTCCAGCTGCTTGGGGCACCGAGGGTGGAAAGCGGGGTGTGGACCACCGCAATTTTTACAGAGAGGTTCGTTTGCCTTTGGGCAATTGGCGGCCTTATGATCAGTGGCTCCGCAGGAGGGACAGACCGGTTTAGCCCTGCAGGATTCGGCAAGGTGGCCTGTGTTTGAGCAGCGGTTGCAGAACTTAGGTACTGCAGGTAAGGGGTTGGCTCTGTTGGAAGCCTCACACTCATGTATGAGGCCGTGGAAGTCTATGCCGTAGGAGAGGGCAGTATGATAATCTCTTTCGGATTCAGTAAGAATCCGGAACATTGAGGTGGCTTTGCCATTACGGCGTGACATTATGCGCCAAGACCTGGTGGCGGGGAAGTCAACGTCTTTGAGGATGGCCTCGAATTCTTGGTCGGTGATGGTGGAGTCTACATTTCTGCAGACCAATGAGAAATAGGGCTTGCGGGATCGAGAACGTTGACGGTCTTGGCGGATGGGGCTGAAGGGGATGATGGTGACTTGGTCGTCACCGAGGGTGTTACGAAGCTTTTTTGCTAAAGCTTCGTAGGGGAGGTCGGCTGGAATTTTGAGAAGCGCAGTTCGGTTAGAATTTGCCTTCAGATGAGCGATTTTACCTCTCAACAGCTCGTTGGTGTTGAGAAGGTTGAAACGTTCTCGCTGGGAGGTGTATTTTTGTGGGAGGTTTCGTATGTTGAGTGTTTGTAGTCGGGTGTTCGATTGAATTTGTCGAGGTTGTCTAGTTTGCTGAGGTTGTGTTGGTTGTTGTTGTTGTCGTTGTCGTGGTGGCTGTTCTTGTGGTTGGGTGGTTGGTGGTGGTGGGGTAGGGATTTTACGTTCTCGGTTAGGCATGGTGCCTAAGCGAGTGAAGTTTCCCTGCTCGGTGCGGGTGTTGGTAGCCGTGGACAGGTGTGATTGGGCAGAGAAAGTTGGAGATGGACTGCGAGATGATTGAGGTGATTTTTGTTTATTTTCTTTGTCGGACTGTAGCTTGTTAATGAGGGCTATGGCTTTGCTAAGCTGGAAGTTGAGGTTGCTTATCTGTTGTAGGAGTTCGTCTTTCGAAGCGTCGGGGGTGGTTGGGTTGGTCGGGGTTCTGACCAATTCGGGGAATTCTTCTTTAGAAGAGATGGAAGGTGGTGGAGTTTTTTGGCTCCTGGTACGGATTGAGGAGCGTGTCGAAGACATGGCGGTGGACGAAAGGAACGATACGAATTCTTGTTTCGTTCTTGCGAGGGGCTGTTAGAGGGTGAGGTGGCTGACAAAAGCCGGCAGCGGACTCACTGCCGGAGGGAGTTTCCTCCCCGGTTAAAGGTTTCCTGACCCTTTTTGTCTGCCTGTTAGTGTTTTATATTCACCTGAATCCGGATCCTTCCGTCTTGTGGGGTTGAATGTCGGTTGGCTTCTAGTTGTTCTTGTCTATCGCTTAGTTGGTTATGCGAATTTCATAAATAAAATCCGCTCTAGAAAGAACGGGATTTCATAAATAGAAAAGCTCTATAAAGAGCCGATTTTCATAAATAGGATTGTCCTATAAAGGACAGTTTGAGATTAAAATCTCAGTTGTAGCGTCGATACCGGCGGCAAGGGCTTCTGGAAATACTTGGTTTGAACCAGTGACCAAGTTTTCCGTTGGGCTGCTACTTGCTGGACTTCCTTCGACGGTTGTGTTCACTACACTGTATGCTAAGTTTTAGGACGTAGACAGATATACTTTTTAACGATTTGAACAAAATTTGGGCCGTTACCTGTTGTAGTATTGATAACGGAAGTTCGTTGTTTATACGTTTTTGAAGTGTGGATATTCATGACTAAAAGATTGTCTTTCTCTTCAATATCATCCATAGTCATCTTAATAAGCTCATCACATCGACATGCTCCAGAAATTCCAATAACAAGGACTACCTATGAATATTTTATATCAAAAATTAAATTATTTGCATGGGATTTCATTTCTTATCTTCATTAATAAAAAAACATCTTCGGGGGCTTCCATTAAGAATGTATTTATTTCTTCTCTTGTAAAAGTTTTAGCTTTATTTGGTTTGTATCCGGCATTTTGATGTTTTAGAAATGCAATCAACTTTGGATATTTAATATCGACATTGTCCTTCATTTGTATCATTGTGCGTAGCATCGAATATTTAGACCAAAGTGTTGAAGCTTTGAATGATTTTCCTTGTAGTGAAAAATATGCCAGTAAAACATTCTCTGAATTTTTATCTATCTTGTTGTCTTCAGCCCATTGCTTATATTGTGCATATTGTTTTTCATACCTGTCTTTAGAGTTTTGTGGTAGTAAGGTTAATGACGCTATGTTGGCTTGTTCCTTAATATTAGATTGTGTATTTGGAAATTCAAAATCACTTGAATCGCTCTCCATTTTTCAAAAATTCAACTAAGTTTAATGAATGTAGCGACTTTGCACCTCAAACGTCGATCGCCGTGTTTACTGTCAGTGAGCAACAGCATACTATGCTTTTCTTATTCTGAACTCAAAAAACGTATATCTAAGATTCCTGAAGTTGAAATTTGTATTGAAGAACTACGTTGAAGTAACATTATTGTTTGATTTTTATCAAAAAACAGGATATACAGGATGTTCTAGAAATTATGGAAACAATATGAATATAATGAATTCACAAGTTTCATCGTTTACAACTCACTTGAAATGAGGGGGAGGAAAAATACTTTCCTTCCTAGGAAGAAAAGTACTTTTCCTCCCTAGGGAGAAAGAGTATGAGTTTCCTCCCTGATTTGAGGGAGGCAAGTGTGTACTTTCTATAGGGGTAGGAGGAAAAACTATTTACTTGTATTCTTCAAATTTGTGCAGTTGTAGAAAAAGTATAGTGTGCAACATGTGGGAAAAGTACTTTTCTCACTCGTGTGTTTGCGGCACTCGCCCTTGGCTCGTGCCACAAACTTCCAAACTCGTGAGAAAAGTTGAACTTTTCCCACTTGTTGCACAATATACTATTCTATACAAACATTTGCTAACCTTTTTAATGATAATAATAATAATAATAAATTAAACATAAATATTTTATTCAACAAAACGATAAATATTACAAAAAAAAATAAATAAGAGTCAATAATTATAATATCACTTAGGATGGTTTGTATTCTGGTTGCAAGCCTAATGGCAATGGCACATCCAAACTTCTTCCGTATGAAGAATGGCCGTAACTAGGATGATGCTCTTCGTGGCCAACAGAGTGTGAGCTGGAATGACTATACACAGGCTTAGATACTATTTCGTAGGTGGTAGACTTGTGACCATGGGTTAAAGATTTAATACCAATAATTGCAGAAAGTACGAACGAGATTAGGCCAGTCATTAAAGCTTTTCCTGCAATGGCTGCAATTGCACCTAGGGCTAGTGCTAATAAAGTTCCTTTCATCATGGCACCGGCTGCCAGAATCAATCCCATCCCACCACCGCCACCGCCACCGCCGCCACCTTTTTTTCCTCCGCCTTCACCACCGCCGCCTTTACCCCTTGCACTTTCCACTGCTTCTCTATTTATCAAATTCAACCGCAGTGAATGATTGTTCAAATAAGAAGTAATTTTTTCCATGAGAAAAGCATCCAACCTTGCATCAGGATTATTAGGAAAGTCCCTTGCTAACTCCGTTACCATATCTGCTGTCGTCCTATGATCACTACGTTCTTCCCGTATCACTGAAACACCCGGCATAACACTGTACTCGTCTTGTTCATTCAACTTATCAACCAAAGACACTATATCTAGCTTCAAACATGTTGATGAATATGTCGACGAACAGTCCCTTGACAGTGATTTTTTATAATCACTTCTTAGTTTAGGTTCCGTATTGTTATCGTCCGCGTGAATACCGATCGTCAACCACAACAACGAAATAAGCGTTAAGAAACGTTTAGAGAACATTGTTAATGAAAATGTTCTCTGATACACTAATATTATCAGTACGCTGCGAGTGACTTTATATACTGAAACTGGAGGGTATTTAGAAAAATAGTTCTAGTTATTCGTTGAAAATCAATGGTTACAATTCATCAAAAATGGAAATTACTCTCTAGACCAGTTTTCTACGAAGTGAGTACAGGCATAAGCGTAACAGAAATGTTTTAATAATATATGTTATAAATATGATAAACGGAGTATGACTTATACTTATAATTTACATTCAGATACCACACACACATCGCTTCTGTTCAAATATTAGAAATAATGAAATTAAATTATTTGAAAGACTCAATAGAATATTTTTCTTGTTTGTGACTAAAATAGAATAGGTTATCATATGTCTTTGAACGTAGCTTAAGAAATTCATCAAGTTCATACAAATATTTAAGTTAATACTGAATTAACTGTGTCGACCCTCACTTCGTGGAATCTACTCAGTTCACTGTTTTAAATAAAACTTACTGTTTCTAGGTAATTCCACAATATAATGAAAATATGTAAAAACTAAGAAAATTGACAACTGTTTCGATATAAATATCATCGTCGGAATGACAGAAGTTTCATTTCATTTGATGCCACTCTGATATTTAATAATTATTTTGGCTAGACCTACCTAGTGATTGACTTAATATATGTTAATAGAAAAAAGAAGAAGAATCATATTAAAAATATTAAAGCTTAGGTATTATTAACACTATGGAGACATCCTGGATATCTTATTCCAATTAAGATCAGTATAACTGTGCTATGATATAGAAAACTAGGAAAATTATATCTGCTGATCTTTACAATTATCACTTAAGAAGACAGTTTAAAAGTGGAAAACTCCCTAGATTTATCTGTTCATTGACAACTTGATATTGTGAGTTTACTAAGTGTCTTATAATTTCTAATTCTTCAAGGAAATCCAGGTCTTGTTTCTAATCACAAATATGTAGTACTTCTAGTTCTGTATTAGGTATCATATGATATGATATAGTTTTTCTGGTTTTCTATATCATTGCACAGTTATACTGATCTTAATTGGAAAAAGATATCCAGTATATCTCCATAGGGCTAATAATATCTAAACTTTATTATTTGTAATATCATTCTTCTTTTTTTTTCTATTAACATATATTGAGTCAATCACTAGGTAGGTCATTTCTTAGTCTAGCCAAAATAATTATTAATCATCAGAGAGGCATCAAATGAATGTAACTTCTGTCATTCTGACGATGATATTTATATCGAAACAATAGTCAATTTTCTTAGGGTTTTCAAATTTTTTTATTATATTGTGGAATTACCTAGAAACAGTAGGTTTCATTTGAAACAGTATAATATTGAATTATTCATCCCGTAGAGAATTTCAGTATACATCAAAAATTCTATCAAATTTGACATAAAACCGTTCTGAAATAGCAAAAGATCTTATACAGACTTTATCCGATAATCATCTATGGCATTAATAACAACCTCATGAAACCTCAAGGTACAACTCGAGTTAAGAATGGACTTGAGATCAAAGTACTATCTCCTGACTAACCATGGGAAGTTGAACTCAAGTTATTAAGCAAATATAACTATTTGTCGACCATTATCTGAAAGATTGTGTAATTACCATACCATACTTCGTTTTATACCCATGTTGAACCTCAAAAAATACTTCAAAATGTTGAAATGCGAGCAACTAACATTAAAAATTGTAAGGACTTGACCTTCGAATATCCAATCATGAGATGTTTCCAATGTAGTGAAAAGCACGGGCTGACATCATTGAAAATATGAGATTTAAGATAACATTATTATTCAAAATGTAGAAGAAGTGAAACTTCCATATGTTAGACAATGAATCCAGATTTTCCAAATTTTTGGTAAGAATGTGTATTGTACATTTTTCAACTGTCAAATTAATAATAACAATACCACTTCTAATTGAATTTTCGCGAATATTTCCCTCATGTGTAAAAAATCCCATAAGAGGAGTGCAATTATCGATTGATTACAGCGATAACTGTCACTGTACTACTGTACTGTAGAAACCGAAAGAGCACTGCGATAATTACATTGCTTACGTATCCACGGTAATCCCATTGCGAATCCATGATAATTAAAAATAAAATCAGTTTGACAAGTGAAGTCGAAAAATATTTTTAAAAATGTCTCGTTTCGGATGTGATTCATTTGGGAATTATAGAAAATAAAGTGATGGAAAGCGAACATTTGGTTCGCTAAACACAACAGACAATACGTGTGGCGACAGTTTATGAGGTTTTGTGCTGGAAAAAAATATACGTTGGATGAAACAACACAAATCAAGGTTTTGGCAAAAATAATAACGCACTGGGCATTCAATATGCGTAAGCAAAATGGTGAAGAGTACAAGAAATTCACTGTTAAAACAATTCGGAACGTCACCGCAAAATTACTAATGAATACGTTTTTCACCAAATATAAAATTATATTTAACCCATTTACTGACATTGAATTCAAAACAGCCAGAGATGCGGAAAATGCCAAGAGGAAACAATTACAAACTGATCCAGCGAAAAGAAAAGAAAGTGCAGTTTTTCTAAAGTAGGATGAATTTCACAATATGGTTCGTGGTTGTGATGAAAACACCCCAGATGGGTTTCAAAGGAAGGTATTTTTTGTTTTTACTTTTGAGTTAGCTTGGCGGGGTTGAGAAGGGTACAAGTGCTTGATTTAATACTTCCCGCTTGGAAGTTGAACAGAAGAAAATGGTTCAAAGATGTTCCCGCTGGACGAAATACAGTGAGCAAATGAACCAGCAGACAAGCCAAAATATCAGGTTTGAATACAGAGATTATTAAACTAACTAACCATTCCTTACGAGCTACGGTTGTCTCCAATCTCGCTAAAAAGGGTGTCGGCGCGCAGCAACTTATAAAAGTCACAGGCCATTCCAATTCCAAATCAATAACGCTATATCTTCGAATCGATGAAAATCACCATGAAGAAATAGTGACAAAAATGCACTTTCAAACATCTGCAGCCGTTAATGTACCGGTATCTGCCTTGTCTAATCAGAACACAAAGAGTTATTACAATTGTGTATTTCATTGCAATTCCTGCAACTTTTAGTTTAGGTTAACTTTAAAAAAAAATCGTTATATTAAATATTTCCTTTCTTTCTATTAAAAATAGTTAGGAAAAAGTCGTATTTTTGGGTCTTTTTATTTGTTTGTACCTAACAGCATGTTTTAAAATAGATATTTTGTATTAAAAAAAAAGAAATAGGAATTTATAAGAGAGAGAGATGTTCGTGAATTTTTGGAGTTTGGGCTCGTAGTGTTTTTTTTTATTTGGGTATATTTTTGTTTGGGGTAAATCCCTTCTATAGGATTCGTTTCCTCTTCAGGGCTGGTTGGGGGTATTTTGTGGGTGGTTTAGTGCGAGTATTGACTTGGCTTAAGATTTGGGTAGGGCTGAAAATTCAGTTTTTTAAAGAAGTGTATGGAAAGTTGAGAGAAAAAAAGGTGTATGGAAAATTGATAATTTGTTAAGTTTTGTGGGTGAGTTGTGTTTTTGCTAGGAATCAACCGGAGAGAGAGGCAGGAACAATCAGCAGCGAAGCTGGATGTTTTTGAGCAAACGTGGTTATATTGGCGTCGGAATGGGAATTTAAGAAGTGTCTAGTAAAGGTAGAAAATGAATAAGACGAACCACGTTGTGTTGCGGATAGTTAATAGAGCGAGGTGAGTGATTGGATTATTGGAAGATGAAAAATATTTTTTGGGGGTTTTGTGTCTCCTATGTCATGAGAGTTGATAGAAGCGTTGGGAATGGATTTTGGAATTTTTAGTTTATTTGAAATTTGTTGTAAAAGTGACTAGGAGACATTGAAAGCTATGTGGATGATCTCGGGTGGTGGCGACTGGCTTTTCTCGAATTCGAGGCGAGGAATTCGTTGAGAAGGTGTGTTTATAAGCGGTGTGGTATCTGAACGTGGAATTTTGAAAAAAGGAGAAAATTTAAATTGTTTTAAATATTAGGTAATTGAGTTTATTTCTTAAAATGTTGAATTTGAAAGTTTTAGAATGATTGTTTCCGATATTGTGATGAGTAACTGGCACCGATGGTAATAATAATATTAAATCCAAAAACTTCGTCGTACGTCGGCCCATTTGGCTAGCGAATAAATTCACTATGCTACAGGAAAAAACGTGAAAAACCTGCGGCACCGACGGAGTGGATGGGGCTCGCGGATCAATTTGGATCGCTTTCACTCCTGATGGGAGTGAAAGCAAAGTGAGCACGCCTGCCTATATTTGTTATAGAGCAGTTGTGTCGATAAATGGAAGGAATTAAGTGACGAAGTGTTTCGGCTATGACATCTCTCGAGTTGGGGATGGCATTCATGAGTGTGACGGTGAGTATTTCGATGAGGATTTTAGAGTCGGTTGAGAGGTCGTAAGGTGTGGGTGGCTTTTCGAGGGTGACTGGTGCGGTCTCTTGGGGGGTTTTAGGTGTCGATAGCCTGTGGGGGCAGCGAGGGTGGAGAGCGGGGTGTGGACCACCGCAATTGGTACATTTAGGAGTGCCGGACTTGGGGCAATTTTCGGTTCGGTGGCCTGTTTGGCCGCAAGAGGGGCATATCGGTTTAGACCGACAAGATTCGGAGGAGTGTCCGGTTTGGGTGCATCGACTGCAATATTTGGGCACTGGGGGGAGTGGATTTGTGTTCGATGGCTCGCATCGATGTGGAAGGCCGTGAAAAGAAAGGCCTGAGGTTAGGGCCTGGTGGTAGTGGGCTTCGGAGGTGGTAACGATGCGAAACATCGAAGTGGGTTTGTTGGTGGCTTTGGCCACGATTCGCCAAGTTTTGAGAAAGGAGATTTGTTTATTATGAAGAATTTCTTCAAATTCTTCAGGGCTGACAGTGGTGTCTACATTCCTGCAGACAAAAGAGTAGGTGGGTATGAGGGTTTTGTTGGCTGGACGTGGTGGACGTTCTGTTGAGTTAAGAACGTTGATGATGATGTTTTTGTCACCAGTGGAGTTATGGATTTGTCTCAGAATAGTTGAGACTGACTTTGGGGAGGACGTTTTGAGAAGGGCGGTGCGGTTGAAGTTTACCTTAAGAAAGAGGACGTGGCCGTGAAGGAGTTTGAAGGTGTTGAGTAGGGTGAAAAGGGCTTTTTGAGTGGCGTATTGGGTTGGGAGGTTTCGGAGGTTCAGGGTTTGGATTGGTGTGTCGTTGATGGTGTGAGTTGGTGCAGGAATGTTGGTAGGTGTGGGTGTTGATGGTCGGGTTTTGGTTTTACCGACGAGGGTGAAGCCATCCTCGTCGGAGGCAGTTGGTTGTCGTGTGAGTGTAGGTGTTGGGGATTGGGATCTTACGGAGGAAGCGTAAGACCTTCTTGGGGATGTGTATGGGGTTTGTCTGTGTTGTGAGTATGTGTATGGGGTTTGTGGGTTATGGTCTGTGTTTCGTTGGTAGCGTGGTGTTGTGTAGTCTGTGTTTTGTAGGTAGCGTGGTGTTTTGTTTGGTGGGTTCTGATGGGAAGGTGTTGAGGAGTGGTGGGTTTTGTTGGAAGCGTGTGAGGTGGTGCTGGAAGTAACCGGTGAGAGAAGGGGGAATTGTGCGTCCAGGGTTCTCTGAGTGTCGTCGAGGAATTTTTGGGTTTCGAGTCTAAATTGTTGGTTTTCGTTTAGTAATTGTTGGATTTCTTGGATTTCTTGGTCGGTTGGTCTGGAAGGTGTTTTTGCAGATCTGTTGCTGCGACGATGTCTGGAGGACATTTTGGGATTGGGTGTATTATGGAATGGGGTCGAAAGCTAATACCGACAGCGGACTCACTGCCAGAGGGAGTTGCCTCCCCAGTTAAAGGTTTCCTGACTTATTAGCTTCCAGGAGTTCTTATATTTACCTGGGTGCTAAATGTCCTTCCCTCTTCGGATGGTATCGCTCGCTTATTTGTTGGCTAAAATAAAGATTAACGCTGTTTATTATTTTCATAAATATAAGTTGTTTCGAGAGAAACAATTTACACTTCCAAGTGTGGTATACGAACTGTCGAACTGAGAAGTTCGGCAAAACATGGGGTTGGTTGTCTTCTGGTAGAGGCGTCCACGTTGCCGGCAAAATCGCGGTGAACAGGTTTGTATCAGTGACCCGCTCTTGCTGTATCACCTTCCTCAGGCGATGGACTGGCGCTACTGGTAGGAATTTATTATTCAAACCAATATTTGTATTCGGCAAATATTCCCCCGAATTACACTCGTGCATCAAAATAACCAGGTAATTTTGCATTCGAGCGTGCTGATTCATTGGGAATTATAGAAAATGAAGTGATGGAAAGCGAACCAAATAACACTAAACACAACAGACAATACGTGTGGCGACAGTTTATTATAATATTTGTATTCGGGAAATATTCCCCCGAATTACACTCGTGCATCAAAATAACCAGGTAATTTTGCATTCGAGCGTGTTTTCTTTGGAAAAACTGCATTCGGTCATTTTCATATTTTGTTAAAAGACCCCTCCACCTTCGGTGTCGGGCTCTTGCTCCAAAATATGAAAATGAACAAAAGTAGTCAATGCTGTCATGCAAAATTATCTGTATTTTTGATGCACTTGTGCAATTACTTCCGAAAATTCTATCGACTAATTTCATAAAGAATTTGTTTCATTAAGGCAACTCAGTTGAATTATGGAATAAAAGACAAACTTATCAGATAAATTCAATCAAAAATAGTATTTCATTATATTCATGAACAACGTGAAAGGTCAGGGACTTTATTTTCGAGATAATCAGTGGAAGGCATTTAATAACAAATATAATTCAGGAAGGTGCCCTAAATCTGACTGTTTACTATACTAATTCATTATACTCAACTAAATATAACTTGTTACAGTTAATATTTGCTACCTATAACATTCAACGACAATAATTATTATAACTGGTGCAATTGTAAAATAATTTAATACTACGTCCGATATTAGGTGGATCGTTGTTATTATTGATTGATGTACTTGGAGTACATAGTATTGATTATGTTTTGAGGAAGTCCGGCACTAAGACGTAAATAGGGTCCATTGAGCTCGAACTTCCATCTCCAGTAATTTTCAGGGCTTGTAATTCACGCCAGATTTTAGTAACTGACTGACTGCAGTTGCATAATTACGGTGATTTGTTACTTTAACTTTTCTTGTCTCTAATCCAATCGTTTCTTCAGACACTCTTGTCCATTTTGATATAGTATTTATTGTCGATCGAACAATTTTTGTAATATTGATATTGAGATCAATTTTAACACGTCCGGCGACGTTGTCCGATACCTAACTTCCACTCGTTTCTATTGTTCCATCGGCCCTCTCTTAGGTCTCTAGTACTCATAGCTTTAGTTACTCCTTCTTCCCATGATTTCCTCTCTTCGTACGGTTTGATGACACCCATGGCATTGCCAGCTTTGGCAGTCTGTTTTCGTTCATTCGCTGTAGGTACATGTCCGCACCATATAAGTTGCTTTTTCTAAATATCTGTTGTTAATGAGCCGCCCACTCCCATACGTTGTCTAACGTCATAGTTTCGGATTCTGTCTCTTCTAGATATTCTAAGACATCGTCTGAATACATCCATCTCGGTCGCCTGAAGTTTTATTCTATTGTTTTCTGTAATTCTCCATGTCTCTGCGCCATAGGTTAGATTACTTTGGGCAAAGGTTTCGTAGATATTGTATTTTCGTTGTTTTTCAATATCAGACCTCCATCATATCTGATTTAAGCAGCCTATTATTCGTCTGGCTTGTGCTATGCGTTTTTTGATTTCTCTATCATCTTTTCCTGTTGTATCAAGTTCAACTCCTAAGTATGTGTCTTCGCTACATGATCCTATTTCTTCCGTTTCTAGTTCGATATTTCCTGGTTCAGCTCTTATTGGAAGGTATTTTGTTTTTATTCATTTGCGTACCCCATTTCATATACTCCTCATTTAGTTTTCTCGTCATATACTCAAAATCTTCTTTGTCATTCGCTATGATGACCTAGTCATCGGCAAACTGTAGAGTGTATAAACACTTTTTTCCAAGATCGATACCCATCCCATTGCTATATAGATTTCAAAAAGTGTGGGCGAGATACAACATCCTTCGCGCAGACCTTTATTTACCGGAAATTCCTTTGATATATTATTACCAATTTTGATTCTTGATGTTGATCCATCATTAAGATTCTTAAGTGCTTTTATAAGGGTGTGACTGATGTTGGTTTCTTGTAGCGTCTTCCAAAGCATTTTTACGGGAACTGTATCATAAGCATTCCGCAGATCCACGAAGAAAAGGTGAGTTTCCATATTAGTTTTTGATCTTTTTTCAATAATTTGTTTCAAGCAAAAGACGTTATCTGTACAAGATCTTCCCGCTCTAAAACCTGATTCCTCATCTTCTTCCAGTTCTCTATATTCAAGTTCAATTAGGTCCCACAGAACTCTTCCATAAAGCCGACCAAGAGTACTGATATGCCTCTATAGTTCGAGCAGTCTAGTTTGTTACCTTTTTTATGGATTAAAGTTATATGAGCAACCTTCCATTCTTCCGGCACCGGAGTGCCGTTTAGATACTGGTTTATACACCAGATAAGTATATCGAAAAGTTTATCTGACCCGTTCCTAATCAACTCTGCGGGAATGCCCTCCAGGCCCGGATCACGTCCATATTTGAGTTGTTTTACTTTTTTTCTAGTTGTGTTCCCTGTGACGTTGATTGTTTCACCCTCAATTAATATTTCTGCTGGTGAGGATGCAAGGTATTCATCTCTATCTTCTGTTAGCAATTTGTTTATAGTGATCGTTCCACTTTTTTGTTGGTATGGGTTTATGAAATTCCATGATTCAGAGCATTTTTTACCACCGAGATACATATTAATTTCCTGACATGTTTTGACCCACATTTCTCTCTTTGCATTAGCTACAGTTCGTCTTGTAATTCTTGTTATTTCTAGATATTGATCTCTATCTTCTTGTGAGTGAGTGTTAGTCCATTTTTGATACCATTGTTTTTTTATAGGTAGTTAGTTCTTCTATATCTTTGTTCCACCATATTTTTCTACTAAAGGTTCTAGTTTTAATACCAATTGCTTCTTCCGCGGCCTCTTTGATACTATTCACAACGTTCTGATATACTTCTTCCACAGATTTCTGGTTTAACTCTGACACATCAAATAGTTTCTCATTTAACCTGTTGCGATACAGTTGTTGTGTGCTTTCATGAATAAGGCTATTCAAATTGTACTGCTTGTCATCTCTTCCGACTCCTCAGCTGATTTGTCTATTACGTTGCTTTTCAGTGCAGGTCCATAGGGGAACAGTAGTTTTGCTTTGACCATGTAATGATCCGATCCACAAGTTATCCAACTAAATGCTCTTACATCGTTTATTTGCATTGTACTCTTTTGTTTTACAATTACATAATCAATAATAGATCTCAAGTTTCTCGTGTGTTGTACCCATGTGTATGTATGAATATCCTTGTGTTTGTAGAATCCGTTAATTATTTTTAGTTGATTTTTTTGACATAATTCAGTTCGTCTTTCCTCGTTGTCATTAACATTTTTTTCTCCGTATGGACCCACCACATTATCCTTGATTTTCCGGCCAACTCTACTATTTAAATCTCCCAATATTATTACTTCTCTTATTTTTCCTATTTTTGTAATTTCCTCTTAGATTTGTTCGAAAAACTCATCTTTCGCTGAGACAGGTTCGTCGTCAGATATTGCATATAGTCCCAGAATAGTTACAGGCCTCTGATGTATATTTATGTTAATCCTAATTATTTCTCATTTTTACTTTCAAAGTTGGTTATCCTATCTTCATATTTTCGTGTATCATAACAGACACTCCTCTTTCTGTTCTTTGATGTTTCCGGACTCCACTATATATATGTATATAATTATTTATCATTTCTGTGCTAGCCTTTTTTTGTTTTTCTCTGTCAGCACCTCCAAATCCATACTTAATACTTGTAATTCTTGGGTAATTTCTTGTATTTTCGTTCGAATACCCTTTTCATTCCAAGCTCCAATATTCATAGTCCTTTTTCGTAGCTTGTGTCGTTTACCATGTGATCCGTCCGAATTTCCGAGGCATTTGTTAGGTTTTTCCGTATAGCAGGGAGCTAGCCTGCTGCTACAACCCTCCTCTTTTATCCGGGCTTGGGACCGACAGCAGTACCATCGAGCTACTCAATCCACCCGATGATACCCCTGGCGGAGTAACAATTTACGTACCAGTTACTGTTATCGTATTTATTCCATTTGACATTCAACGTCAGAAAATGCCCTGTCTTTGGTAATGATCCCCCTTTTCCATATTCGTTTTTGGTATAATCTCACAAGACTCATTTCAGACTTTTTAAAGTTTTGAGTATCCATTTAATATATGCACGTTTTTTATCGCAACATTGGTTGGCTTTGGAGAATATCGAGTTTTATGTAATTCTGTTTGCTAAACAGTCATTTTTGTCAAATTCTTTCTAAAAAAAATGTAGCATGGAAAAAGCTGCATCGAAACCTCTCCAAGATAGTTCTACTTTAGCTATATGAAAAAATGTCTTCATCCCATTGTAAACACATATTTCAATATTCGTTTGAAGTCATAGCGGCAGAACTGATTTTTGTTTTTTCGGGTACAACATGTAACTATCGGAAGCCGCTCTCGCGTACTTTAACATTTATCATTGAAAGGATCAATATTGCTCTAGTACTAAAAAAATCTTTTTCGTGCACTAATTTTCCTCTAGTGCTCCATATGGTTTTAATAATACTCTCTTTGTTATCACTACCAAATTTTTTTTAATTTTCCTGCCAACCCTATCTAATATGCGAGAAAAGCATTGGTTTACCCCCAAAAAAAGTTGGAATTTTGAAAAAAAATTTGATTGATATTTTTGATGAATTTTTTCGTTTTTCAACAAGAAAAACACGATAAAGCGGTATTTAAAAGAAAAAATCCTGTGTGTATGTAGTCGTCCTCGTCGTTGTCGTCGGCCACTTTTCCTAACATATTTTGTTAGCACGGTACAACTTCCGGAGCGCATCAAGTCACCAATTTCATGTTTGGATATTGTTTAAGGCTTCTCACAATGAAAGCTATCGATTTTCAGCTGAATGGAGCCAATAAAACGGATGCAATGAAATTCCACATTTTTGTCCTTTTTGGAGAAATTTCGGTTTGTAGCACAATACAGCCTCCGAAGTGTATACAAGTGACCAATGTTATGATTGTATCTCGTTCAGCGCATCTCACAAATTACCTCTATTGATTTTCAGCTCATCATAGCCAGTTCATCGGTTTCTATAAATCAGATATACTGCATAATCGATCATCTTTGGAGAACTTTCGATATTTAGCACAATACAGCCTCTGGGGTTTACACAAATGACCAATTTTATGATTGGATATTGGTCATCTCATCTCAAAGATGAACCCATTTGATTTTTATTTCACCACAACGGATGTTATCGTACTTGAAGAACCACATTCTTTCAATTTTTGGAGAAATGTCGGTTTGTTAGCACGATACAGCCACCGTAGTGAATAAAAGTGACTAATTTCATAATTTGATATTGTTCACGGCATCTCACAGATGAACCATATCGATTTTCAGCTCACTAGAGCCACTGCAACGGGTTTTCGCATTCGGAGTGTAAACAAGTAACCAATTTTATGATTGGACATTCCTCAGGGCGTCTCACATACGAACCCTATTGATGTTCAGCTCATTAGTGCTAGTATAACTGGTTTTATGAATCCAGATATACCAAATTTTTGGTAATTTCGCTACAGCCTTCGGAGAGCGAAAAAGTTAGAGGTAATCATTAAAACCGTTTATTTTGGTTGTCATCTTCGATTGAAATCTTACCAAAGCGACTCATTTTGACGTCTTTAACCAGCTGTCTTTGGTTTATGACTGGTCAAAAAATGAGAAAATTTCTATATGAGTGAAATAGTCAATCAGATACTGGCTTTGATGTGTATATACTACTCAAACAATAATATCAACACATTATGTAGCAATTACTTCAATAAGTGTTAAAAACCCAATTTCTTGTTGATATTAAAGGATAACCTAGACAAAAATGATTGGGAATCGTATCTATTTATAGGACTAGAGATACTCTAAACAAATCATCATGATGAATAGATCTCGATTAGGAGCAACATTTTTATTGGATCAGCACGTACGCAAAATAGTCAGGCCAAATCATCGGTATTGGAAAGCTGTATAGATAGGGTAAATCCGGGAGAGTTGGACCACCGGGAGAAATGGACCAGTCCATTATTTCCGAACTGTGACGTTCTAGCGCCACCATCGTTTGTGGTGAGTTGGCTTCAGTTACAGTGAAGACGTGCTCTTAATTATGTCGTGGCTTTGTTAATATTTGTGGAGAGAAACATCCTTGTCTGTTTTGGTACGTACCAAAGTTTTTTACGGTAGTAACGTGGATTTAGTTTTCAGCTTAATTTTAGTTGATATCGACGTGGGGTTCTTGTAGCGATGTAAATAAATTGTAGTTAGTAATCTAACCTTAAATGGCCGCCAAGTTTTCGTTTAGAGTGTGAATTGTGAGGTGGTCCATCTCACCCTGACTTTTGGGACCAGTACGTTTTGGGAGAGATGGACCACGTATTTCAATACGGAGAGATGGACCAATACAAACGTTTCCAAATGTAACTTTAATTGAAACGAATTCATTATAATTGTAATAACTAATTAGTTGGTATTTTTCTGTTTCAGAAAAATGCCAACTAACTACGTAAGAAAAGCTACCAGTAGAGTGGCGTGAACGAAAGATTCATTAATACAAGCGGTTAATGCGGTGGAAAATAAAGAAATGGATGTCAATGCTACAGTTAAAGTTTATCATATTCCTAAGACTACTCTTAAAAGAAGGATTAAACAACAAAAGTTTACCAAGGACAGCTTAGGGTTTCCTTGCGTTCGAAGATCAGAAAATGAACAGAAGATTGTAGGCCACATAAAAAAGTTACAAGCTTATGGGTTTACTCCTTGCAGGGATTTGGTCAGAAGCATGTCATTTGAACTTGCTGTAGAGCTTAAATTGCCTCACAAACTTAACAAGGAAACTAGAAATGCTGGTTATGATTGGCTGAACTCTTTTCCTCCAAGAAACCCTTCTCTTACGTTTAGGAAATCGGAAGGTGTATCTGTATCCCGAACTAAGGGAATTAATAAGAGGTGTGTGGAAGAGTACTTTAAGTTATTCGAAAGTACTATCTTGGAAAACGATTTGATTGAAAAGCCTGGGCACATTTTTAACATGGATGAAACCGGGCTCCGACTTAACAACAAGCCAGGAAATGTTGCCCTTAAAGATTCAAAAAATATAACTTCCATTACGTCAGGAGAGAAGGGTGGAACTGTTTCTGTTGTAGCCTGTGCTAACGCTGAAGGTACATTTCTTCCTCCATACTGTATAATGAAGAAAAAGTACTTGAAAGTTTAGTTCATGGACGGGATGCCACCAGGTTCAGTTGTAGAAATGTCACAAAAATCTTCTTATGTCAATAGTGAAATTTTTCTGTACTGGTTAAAAACTCATTTCCAAACTAGAAAACTAGCTGGGAAAGTAATTCTCCTACTTGATGGTCACACTTCTCACACCAGTTTCTTGGAAGTACCTGTGTACACGGAGCAAGAAGGAATCATTTTAATGAGCATTCCATCTCATACTTCGCACTGGCTACAACCATTGGACCGTTCTTTTTTCAAGTCCTTCTTTTATAGTGCTTGTAATTCTTTCATGACAAACAACCCAACCAGAAAGATCAATCGTCTGCAGTTTGGAAAACTTCTCAACTTTTCATGGACAAAAGCTGAAGGTGTACAAAACGGTGTGAATTATTTCTAAGCTTGTGGCATAGTCCGTCTAGATATAACTGTAATACCAGACTACGCCTATCTGGATCCCAATATCTCTGGTACAGTGCCCACTGTCAACGTAGAACACACTACCGCTTATGTACCAACCAGTAAAGTTGATCCTGTAGCCTCCAACGTAGAACATGGTGCAGGTAAATCTGGTCAACCTTCTTTGAAGTCGACTTTTAGTAGCCTTACACAGTCAGAAATGACCCCGTCTAAACTTCTGGAAAATACGTCACCCGTGCCTTCTCTGACGCAGAAAGTAGCCGTTAAGGGAAGTTGACGACGGTTTCAAAAGTAATGAATTCTGCTGACAATATGGCTGTTGTAAAAAGGAAGTCAGTTGAGCAAGAAATGAAAGGAAAACAAAAATACAAAAGGAAGCAAGATAAACAGAGAAAAGAAATTGAATTAAAAAGAATCTTCTTAAGAAAAAAAGGAACCATCTGACAAAGTGACACAGTTTGAAAATTCAAACTCAGAAAGCTATGATTCTGGAGATCTAGTCCAAGATGAAGGTATGTCTGTAGAAGAATGGGACGAAGATGAATATGTGGGATGTGGAGAGGCTTATAATGAAACTACAAAAAAAGAAGATTGGTTGAAGTGTATGCAGTATTCTAGATGGTTTCATGAAGGTTGCTCTAGGCTGGAAATAAAATGTGATTTTTGCGGTAGGTAAAAGGGAAATAATGTCATGAAAAGGGAAGTTTCCCTTTAATAGGAAGATTTTAATCAAAAACAAAAAAGAATAGACTTGTTTCTTTCTTACTAGGCTTTTGGCTTTTTTTAGAAGACTTAAGTGGATTTTGTATTGAAAAGTTAGGCTTAGTGTTTTTGTTTTATCCATATCCGTTTAACATTGTCATCAACATTGGACATCTTAAAATATTCTTTGACTGGGTATTTTTTCTATTATTTAGGCCTATGGACTAAGGTGTAATTTATAAGACTAAAGTAAGCCGTAAGCTTATATTTACTGCTTTATCAACAGAACTTTGTTTATATCATACTTTTATTTAACCAGCCAAGAAGAGCTTTTTCGTTTCAGTTTGGTAGATTTATTTTGTAATTTAACCTAAACAATTATGTAGACTAAGTCTTATGCTAGCCTGACGCATTTAAAAGGTTTATTTATTGATTCTTTTGTTAATGTAAAATGTGTTATTATGTAAAATAATCATATTTTCATATTATACTTGCTTTTTAGTCATTATTTGTGTTCATTTCTCCCAAGCAACTGGTCCATCCGGACCATGTAAGGTCTAGGAAAAAATGTAATATAGACTTTATTGATAATGACCAATTAGAAAATAAACTATTTAAGGGTATAAAACTAATGTCTTTAGCAAATGCTGAAATAATAATGTAAATAAGTTGAAAAATACAATTTTAGTGAGCGTTCAAAAAAATGTGGCCCAACTCTCCCGGATCCTACTTGCTTCTATTTTGAGACGAAATTTAGATGTTCAATTATTGTTCAATTAATTATTGTTTAAATGTTGAATTATTGTAAATGACTTGAGGTTTTTCAATTTAACAAGGCAAGTATTTCACAATTTATAAATTGAAGCTGAATTAACATAATCTTTTTGCAATAATGTTGCAGCAAGTTATGAACATAACCTCATATTATTGATCCCAATGCGAAACAATTATTGAATCTATAGTTGTAATAAGCAAGAATTAGTAACTATTTGCTAGATCTAAGGGAATATGGGAATTATTGATAGTTAAACACCCTTGAAATTCGTTCATTAAATTCACTATAGTCAAAACTCAGTTCTCACTCTTGAAATTTTATTAAATGTCGGTGCATGATTTGCGATGTCAAATTTCAATTTAAAACAATGTCTTGGACAGTACAGCAATAAAAAGTATAATTAGAAATCGTTAAGTTCTTCTGCAGAGTGAAAGTGAAAACCTTTGAGTAATTTACGTTCTGATATAAAATATACATAAATCGATTCCATTATTTACAACTGTAATGACTAATGACTTTCACTATAATCAAAATAAGAAACAGATTTCTGTGGTTGATGCGCTCTACATTATCCCTGATCTAAATTTTTATTTAATTTTAAACACATTTCTGCATTTTTATCATACAGCTGCTTTATGGTAGCGCGCCACTGTACACTGTGCGAACGTTTTACGTTTGTACTTTCAACGATGTGCAGAAAAAAAGTAATGATAAACTGGAAATTTAATGTGTAATATTTTCGTGCAAAATTTTCTCTACTCTAAAAGAACTGCACCCAGGAAACTGTTAGTGGCATCGCTTATTTCCATTCAAAGTTCAATATTAATACAGGTTTGGTACGTCTACTAGATCAGAAAATAAAGTATCATAATATAACAGAATGTTATTCGTTTATGCCGACAGAAATAAAAAATGCCCAAGAAGAAACCCCAAACTAATTGCAAAAAACTAATAAGGGTGATATTAAAATAAAAAATATTTACCTAAAATCTCCATTCCTTTTCAATTAACCAATAGTTATACAATTTATACAATTTCATTTACAATTTTTATCAAAGGAGATTTTGACTGAGATTGGAAAGCAGAATCAAAGGAACGCCCTCAACTAGATTTAGTGGAAAGATGTATTAGGTACTTGAAATATAATTTGTAGAACTAACATGAATATTTGAGGGTGACATTGCGACTATCGCACTTAATCTCTGCAATTAGCTCTATAAGTCTTGTTGTTTCTGTTAATGAGATAGCAACGTTTTCATAGAACCAAATAGGCAACACTTTTGAACTGGGTGGAACAACATTATCACTATTGAAAAATGAATCAAATCAACGATGAGAACAATTTTACCACTTACTTCAACGGGAGGCCAAACGAGCCGAACTCTTCGCTTTATTTCAGAAACTGGTGAGCTCATTGCTAAAGTACAAAGGATCTACCGATTCAATACATCAAGTGTTTGAAAATTACTATTTGAAAGCGAAAATCTATATAGAGATGACTTCTGTATAATTTTTAATTAATCAACTTGATGACAACTATATAAAAAAAACTAAACTTCATAGCAATTGGAAATAGGTCATTGATGTCGATAATACGTCGGTGTAAAATATATACAAAGTAGAAAATTTAACACATTCCCTCATTGTTGTATTGGTTAGACAAGACCCATCCAACTCCTGAAACTCACCAATCTTGGTTGAAATTAGGCCTTTTTCTTCAAGTCGGCAATCTGTTCACTACCTTCAACTTTCTGAACAACGATTTCACCTTATATGACTAGTTATCGAACGAGGAAATGTCTAATTCTAATATGCTTTATGTGCTTGTGGAGCTCTGGATTCTGCGCAGCGGCTTCATTGTCAACGGATAAGACAGGTAGATTTTTTAATTCTGCAATACTTATATAAAGAGTTTGCAACCACACTAATTCCTTTGCACAATCGCTAGCGCTAGCTTGCTGCCTCTATAGTGGAAATTGCCACAGAACTTTGTCCTTGACTGCTTCATGATATTGCTCCTAAACTATACATTCAAAGTACTCCAGATGTTGAACGTCCAGTATTTAAATCACACCCATGATCTGCGTCACTAAAGCCTTGTAATTATCCTCTCTTGCAATCATACTTGTAATATATACTTACATCTAGAGTGCCTTTGATATATCTGAAAATCCTTTCAACTCGCACATAGGAATGTCGGCTTGTATTTTCAAGATTTCTAGAACATACATCATCTGAATACGCCAAATGAGGTCGACTTCCTACCATTAAATACGGCTTTTCTGTAAGAAGGAATTGTATTTCAGCTTCCTCATCCTTTTCTGAATCATTAGCTTCTTTAACTATTGGCGTTCAGAGAGGATTTTTGACAAATTTTAATGGAATCATTTGGATTCCTATATTTTTGTAGTTCTAAACAATAAGATGCAGGTATAAAAGTAACGTTAGATTCGTTTTGTATATCTTCGAAAAAGTAATTCTTTAAATTATCACTCACCGTCATCCACATAGAAAGACTAAATAAGCATATACTTTCAATTTTCTTGTCTTTTACAAACAAACAAGAGTCTACTTCGCTCTTTTTAAATCCTGACTTCAATTAGTGTTTTAAATGAAACTCACGGTTTCTAATTAATTCCACAATATAATAAAAGTTATTGAAAATTCTAAAAAATTGACAATTGTTTCGATGAATCAATATCATCGTCTGACGATGACAAGAGAATCTTCAGGATAGACGCCGCGACATTTTCAGTTACAAACTCGACATTTCGTTGGTTGTGATTTCACTGTTGATTCGAGACTGGTTCTGTATATATATATATATATATATATATATATATATATATATAAATATATATATATATATATAAATATATATAAATATATATATATATATATATATATATATATATATATATATATATATATATAGCTCATGCTCATTGACTCACTTGGACAGAACGCCCAGTTTCACTCATGTATACCTGGCCGCAGGAGCATGCATTCTTGTAGACACCACCGAAAGATTATAAGGGGATTTTGTGTAAGGCAAAATATTTCCCAATTTGCTTTCGGTGGTTTGTACAAGATTACCAAGTATACGAGATTGAAACTGGGGTTCTGTCCAAGTGAAAGTTAAGGAACATGAGAGGTAAATAAGAACGGGCCTCTGCTCGAAATCAACAATAGAACAACGCCAAATAGAAACGGGATATCGGATTTGCTTCGACATAAGGGTGGTTTTGGCCATTTTTGTTATAACAATATCTGGTAGTAAGGAAAATTGCTAATTGAATTCAAATGTTCAGTACAAATATTACAATAATACATGAAAAACATAACATATTTGATTTAATAATAATAACAATAGTATCAAGTTCATATAATATATAAGGAGTTGATTGCAGTTATTCAGAGCGTTTCTTGTATTTCACGCATTATCGTACTCTATTCCGTCATCCACCGTATTAAATTCTTCTTCTATCTATGGCATCATTCACCCCTTCGATCCAGTCTTTCACAGGTCATTTTCTTCGTAATTCTGTTGGGATTCAGTTTCATACCCTTAGGGGCCACTTAAGATCTCTGCCTACTCAACGGACCATACCGTGACCGTAATAATAACAAGTCAGGCGCGGAAAGCAATGCGGTACGCTCAAAGTGCATGTCATGGCGACAGTGTTGATCAGTGACAACACGTCTTGTCAGCATCGTCTAATACTTTAAAAGAAATAATATTTTTTTGCTAACTTGTTGCTATGTCACGGTATGGTCCGATGTAGTGGACAGAGACATTTGTTTGTTTACATTTCTTCTGAAATGTCCATAGCTAAACAATCTGCTCTTTTTTATGTCATATATAATAGTTTGTTGCATATTTACCCTCTATTTATCACACCTTCCAAGCTTAATATCCGACAGCTTCTGCAAAATGCATCCATTTCAACGGCATTCAACTTCTCTTTATTTCGTTCCGTGATATCCCATGCTTCAGTTCCGTGTATCGTATTTCTCTTAAATATGCTGTTATATATTTGGTGTTTGTGTTAATTTATTTTGACCACCACACAGAATTAAATCTCTAAACAGCTTGTCTACCCTGTTGTCAATATCCCTACGACTATTAGCCTTTTCTGAAAACATTGACCAAAGGTATTTGAACTCTCAACAAGGCCTCACGATGTTACCATTCATATTAAGTGGTTCAACAGAAGCACCAGTGACCAAATATTTAGTTTTGCACAAGTTAATTTTTGAACTCCATTTTTCGTAGGTAGGCATATAACGCATATCGTCTTCATCAATTGCTATCACCACTTGATGATCTGCAAACAGAAGCGTACATAAGAATTCCCTTCCGTTGTCCGCCATCCCTTTAGTACTTCATTAATATAAATCTTGAGCAGTGTAGGAGACAACCCTTGCCGAGGTTCTTTTGTCACTTGGAATGTGTCAGAAAGTTGATTTTCCTTTGTTATGGCACTTCGTTGGTTGTCATATATGCCCGTGACCGGTTTTATATATTTAGAGTGCATTCTAAATACTTGTAACACCTCAAATGGTTTTTTTGTATCGGGCTTAGTAAAAATTCAAATCAGGAAGTGAAAACTAGGACAATAATCACTTTTCTATTATTATGAATTTCTATTGAATAAGCCCTGTCCCTGTTATTATGTTATTTTAGATATTGTGATAGATGTTCGTTGGCTCAAAAATACTTACAAATACTAATTTTTTTATAGCAATCAAGATTATTAATTATTATATTACAAACTAAGCCTCCACACTATAAACAATCACATTTTAAATTGATTTGATAAAGAAAGTATCGGAATGAATCGTTCTATATTTCTATATTCAAAAGGATGTCGTTAGTTGCTCCACATTTGCAGATTTTTTTCGATAAGATGCATCTCTTATTAATTAACTGCTTGAAAATTTGGGTCAGCAATAGTTTGATAATTACTCACTTATCTAGAGATAAATTATTCGAAACATGAACAGTAATCAGAACGATAACAATAGTTTTTACAAGTGAAAGAATCAGATCTGTTAGTATTTATAAAACAATTGAGAATTGAAAGTTGATGATCATGGGAGAGTTAAAAAAGCTTCAAATGTATCAATGTACTGGACGAAGTAGTGCAAAGTGATGTAAATAATAAATATGGAGGAATTATATCTGTTTACACTACTAATGAAGTGGAATTATCACAAGTGGAAAGAAATCCAATAACTACTTGGCACATCTTATTAGTAATAAGGTTGTAACTAGAAATTTCATTAAGACACTACTTTTTGTCGCCTTGTTATGGCCCTTCTCATCAAATATGATAATTGAAACTTGTTGAAAATCTTTATTGATTACTGCTACCGCAAGTATATAGAGCAAAACATATTCCCATGTTGAAACCCTTTTTCCAAAGAATACACACGTCGTTTAAACACGTTTTTAGAAATTTAGCTCACTCGATGCGAGTTCTCTTCTATATCTTTTATCGCCCGAAGACAGTGGCCTTGAAGTGGCCAGGAAATACTGTTGTTGTTGGATAATACTTGTTGCGCTTTTGCTTATCGTTGTACTTAAGTAATCATTCAAGATGGTACGAATTGAGTTGTGATACACATAAATCTCTCTTAGACTCACATGACAATATTATTCTGTCACGATTTCCTTCCCTTCAGCGATATTGAGTGCGTTTGCGTTTATGCTCGTTAGGGAGGGCAGTGCGTGTGGGTTTTTTATTAGAGTATGCTCTGAACGCTTTCAAAAATCGAACAGGAATTGACATTTAACATAACCTCATTTTTGCTTAATCTCAATCCCTTGTTTTTAACAACGTGTGAATTGGTGCCTGGTGTGAATCGTGATGAATCGGAGACTGGTTTCACGTTTTGCGGTTGAATTTATTTTTGACTTCGATGAGAGTGACGATGAATTAGATGTGCCAGTAATTTCAAATAAAATATGGATTTACGCCGAAAGCATTGTACCAAGTTATTCAGACAAGCAATTTCAATCCCACTTTAGAATATCGCCAACAATATTTGAAGTTATACTCTCACAAATTCATTCAATTACTGAGCAAAGGATTACTGTAGGGAATTCGGAAATCTCGGCTGAAAAACAGCTGTTAATTAGCCTTTGGTATTTAGCAAATATGGAAAGTTTTAGGTACCTACGTATGAAAAATACTGACTCATGTAGGTACTTACTAATATTCAATTTTTACTTTAAGGGGAGTTGCGGATCGTTTTGGTGAAAGTCGATCTACAGCATGGAGTAGTTTGTATAAAATTTGTGGAAAACTTCGCAAGGTAAACTCCAGTTACAAGATTATTGTGTTTCCAAATGAAAATACAAGTAATGTGATAATAAATCGATTTCAGGGTCGAACAGGGTTTTCAGGTAGGTAGTTTATCCTGAACCTACCATCAATGTCATTATAAATATATCACTATTGCAGGAATAGTTGGCGCAATAGACGGAAGTCATATTCCAATTAAAGAACCATAAGATAATCCAGCTGCTTATATAAATCGTAAAGGTTTCCACTCGATTTTACTTCAAGGCATATGTAATAACAAAAAAATATGTTTGGACTATTATGCCGGTGAAGTCGGATCCATTCATGATGCGTGCATGTTTAGAAGATCAGACATAGGGCGAGAAATTAATGATTCACAGTTTCCTCAAGATGGCCATTTAATCGGAGACTCAGCATATCCGTTGAGTCAAAAGCTAATAGTTCCTTTTCGAGATGATGGTAATCTGAGAAATTTTTGAAGAAATTTCAATAAAAAGTTGTCTAAAAACCGAGTAGTAATAGAGCAGACCTTTGCTTTACTGAAAGGTAGATTTAGTAGACTTAAGTTGTTGGAGGCAGTTCGGCTAGATTTGATACCGCAGATCATAATAGCTGCATGTATTTTACATAATATATGCCAAACTAGAAATTATATCCCATTGGATATGAACCTAGATGCAGAATTGCAAGACGAACAATTAATGAATCCAGGAAATGGTGGAATTATTGATCCTGCAAACAATCCAGCTGCACTCGCTAAAAGAAATAATATTGCGAATTTAATTTATCTCAGATTATAATGGATAAAATTAAATAGTAAACATTTCATGAGAATTTAAATATAAAACTATTAAAGACAAAAGCTTTCTGAGGTTAAAAAATGTCATTGTGCAAACAAAACGTTTAATTTCAGTTTAGTACGAACAGTCCTAAACCCAAACAAACTCTCATAACACTAATACTCATTGAACTTAAAACAAATTAAATAACAAATTCAGTCATATTACACATATTACAGAATTTCTATTCAACTTTCCTCCCAATTTCATGCTCGACAGACATTCGAATAGTTTTAAAAATTCATCGTAACGTGCAAGTCTTTTTTTCCCTTCTTTCATCAATTTTGAGGTAAACGATGACCGGCTAGTGGTAGCTGTGCTTGACACTACTGTATGACTAGATCCCCTATTACTCCGGCATCATATTATGCGGTAGCATTACAACTAGATGAACCTGCTTTGGGATTAAACACAAACGCTATTAGTATAATTTATATGAAGAGTATTGTAACTTACCACTGTTTACTTTTAAGCCACTATTAGAACTGCAAGTAGCGAAAGGCGTTATTTCGGGTTTGTTACCCATACAACTATCAATGGCCTTATAGAATTCCCATGTTTTTTTCCATTTCCAGTGTGATTATTGTGGTCTTCTATTTTCTTGTAGGTCTTTTTGAGCCCTTTCCACTTATCGTTGACTTGCTCATTTGTATATTTTTTCCCTGTCAGTTTTGTAATTTCACCTGATATTTTTATCCACACATTCTTTTTTAGAGATGTATTAAACATATCATGTTCATTTTCAACTAACCTAATAAGTAATAGAACATGTTCTGCAGGCCAACGTAAATGAGTAGAATTCCTTTCCGAATTTTCTTCATTATATTCGGCTAAAAATGAATGAATACATTTCAGTGGTCATCTACACATACGTGGGTGATAAGTACCTAAGTAATAACAATTGTAAATTTAGTCCCTTGTATTCTACTTACTATTACAATCTTGATCCCCAAGACCGGTGTTTTCAGGGATGTTTTCATGGTTTTCTATTTCTACATGTGTGTCCATGAAGTGCTGCTGAATTTCTTGTAAAGAACTAATGTCACAAATACCATATTTTCTATCCTCATCCATATTAAATTTTACAATCACAACCCAAAGGTACAAATATTATATGTCACGTATGGACAATATTTATTTTTATTGTGTTCGAATTTTAGGTTATAATCCGCTATTCGCTTTAATGCCCTATCTATTAAAACCGGGAAAGGAGAGCGTGCCCGGAAAACACGCTCTGAGCAATCTCGAACGCAACAGATTTCGCTCTAAACGTAAAGTCAAACGCATTTGTGCAATTGGAACGTGCTCGGTTTGCCCTGATCGCAATTTCAAACGCACCCATTACGTTTATTTTATTCGTGTCAGTGGGGAGAAAATCCGTCAATTTCCAAAACACAATCGTAGAAAATTTTAGTTAAATGTCGCCAGTAGTTTCAACATAATCGTAAAAAATTAGTATTATAATTATTTTTTGAACGTATTTGTATCTTTTAAACGGATGCCGTTACGAATTTCTTTACTGGGCTAACCTAACTTATCTTGCAGTGTGTTCTAACTATCCTAGCACGAGGGTCACCTAAGCATTTTCAATCTACCAGAATGTTCCAGAAATGACATTTCGAACCCTCCTGAATCATCGATCGAACAATCCAGAACAATCTATTACTGTGCAACCTAACTGACATGAGATAACTCAACGGAGAACGAAGAATACCTAACTTGAATGAAATTAACAGAGAAAGAAGAATATCTAACACTCTCATTACAATGTCACTGTCATTAACATATTCGTTACAATCTGGCCTGAACTGCATTCCCTATTTCAAAATATAAGTTGTTGAACCCGCTCTTCTTCAGAATGGGTTTCCTTGAATAGCGCCGGACTGGGAAATCTAACGATACGATAAATGACGTCGTTATTTGATAATGCACGGATCCTCCCAGTTCTGTTGTGGAGTGGGATACAGGCCACATCGGCGTCGAGGGTTGTAGAGCCATACCAAGTCTCCTTCTAGATATTTGGTATGTTATATTCGGGTGTCGTGGTATCTCTTCATCCGGTCACTGTTTAGTTGCAGCTTGGTACGCACCATTTCGTGGATATCCTGCATCTCCCTACGGAAACATAGTAGCATGATAAAAATACAATGCTTTTGTACTATACTATAAGTCACTGGGGTAGAATAATTCGGTTAATTTACCCACTCTAAGTATGCAACTTTATACACACTTCTGTATGATTGGTTGCATAAGTGAATTAATTTCGGGTTTTAACATTATTTAAGCATATCCTTGAATGATAGGATTTAAATACCGAAATAAGTGTCGAGAGTAATATTTTTATTATTCTTTCTTATGTAATTTAACTGATCTACCAGTATTTTATCATTTTATGTTCGGATTTCATTTGATCGTCAGTGGTAACACTGATCTGAGGTGTCAAAAGTAATGTGAAGGTCAAACTTTGTCATTCGAATTTTGAATCACTTGTCTAATACTTTTTGAGCTGGGAGATCGAGTGTCAATAGTAACATGTCAAAAATATAGAAAATCGCCGATGGCACGTGGTTCATACCATTGATTTTTGGAACTATCATGGTGAAAAGCCCTTGGTAAGAAGGTAAGCTTTCGTATAATTCTACGTTATACCTCCAATTTCTTTTTAGGATTTTTTTACTGCATAGTTTTCGCACACACTTTTTTGCCACATACGATTTAGAACAGTTTTATGGGTTTTGGTGATCGATGGTAGATATGATGATCAGGTTGGGATTTTAAGAAGCCTCAAGTTTCGGATGTTTTCAGTATGAGATATATTTTCGTAAAGATAGCTGATAGTACACACTTTTGTACCACATGGGTATGGCTTAGAACAGTTTCATGGGTCTTGATAATCTATGGTAGATATGATGATCAGGTTGGGATTTTCAGAAGCCTAAAGTTTCGGATATTTCCAGTATGAGATATCTTTTCGTATAGATAGCTGATAAACTATAGTACCCCATTCATGGTAGTAGAGACGTGTCGTATCTCGGATGGCGTTAGCGTTACTGAGTGTTGTTCTATATGCTAGGGGTTGATTTAGAATCAATAACACAGAAACACAAGAAACACTAACTTTAATATGACTGGTACTATGTGTTTTTTACAATTTTTGAACAGAAGTATGATTTTACAACATATTGAAAACTAACAACCAAAAACAAACTGACAAGTGACACCAACGTATGGGATCACATATTATTATTCATAGAATACCAACACTCTCCCTTGATCCCATATGTGTAGATACAAAGAAAAAAAATGTTATAAAATAAACTAATATCGCGTAACAATGAAAAGGAAATATAAAAAAATGATTTGTTTACTTTATAATAATCCTATTCCTACACAACACAAAGCATGTTTTTCTTTATTTACACTTTTAGTTAGAAAATCCGCCAGCATATCCTTAGTTGATACATTTGAAATTTTAATTAAATTGTTTCCAACTAAGTCTCTTACAAAGTGAAATCTTATATCTATATGCTTACTTCTTTTACTAGTGAATGGGCTTGTGGCTATGCTTATTGCACTTTGACTGTCACAAAAAATGTTTGTTATATCTGGAGATATTATAAAATTGAGATACTTTGAGTCTTTCATCAATTCTTGTACCAAGCCGCAAACAAATATAGTTTGCCTAGCACCTCCACAGAGAGAAATGTATTCTGCTTCAGTTGAAGACAAAGATACAATTTTTTTTTTGCTTTCCCATGCAATAACTGCACCATTTAGTTTCAGATCAAAACCCGAATATGACTTGCGATCAATTGGATCGTTACCCCAGTCAGCATCTACGTAGCTTTGTAAGGGTTCTACAGCTCTGTCAAATAATAACCCCAAGTTTAAAGTGCCTTTGAGATATCTAATACCCTCTTAGCCGCAACCCAATGAGTTTCGTTATTATAGTTATTAAATTGACTGAGATAAGATGCTGCATAAGTAATACCAGGACGACAAGTGACACTTAAATACATTAAGCACCCAATTAGTTCTTGAAATTCATTATTAGAATCATTTTTCGTCCCTTTCTTCAATTTAATGTTTGCTTCCAGTGGTGTACCAACTGGTTTTGCATCTAGCATGCCAAATCTATCTAAAATCTTCAAAATATATTGTTCATTACTTAGTTTAATAGTGTTATTTGCATTATCTCGTTCTACCTTCATACCTAGAATATGGGCAACATGACCTAGGTCCTTAATTTTGAATTTATCTTGTAATGCAATTTTTATTTCATTAAAATATTTTTCATTGTTATAAAATATAAGATAGTCATCGACATAGACAGCGATTATTATAACATTTTGATTGTTGATTTTATAAAAAATACAAGGTTCATATTTACTTTGTATAAAATTCTCTGATAAAATTATATTCTTGGTTTCCTCAAACCAAGTACGTGATGACTGTTTCAAACCGTAAATGGATTTGTGAAGTTTACTATATATTTTATTATCTGACCCTGATTGTATAAAACCTTCTGGTTGTGTCATATAAATATGTTCCTTTAATTTACTATGTAAAAAGGCATTTTCTACATCTAAATGATTTATTTTTAGATTTAATTTAGCCCCAATAGCAAAATGTAATCTAAGTGAACTATAGCTTATAACCGGAGAAAAGGTTTCATTATAATCCAACCCTGCTTTTTGATTACAACCCTTTGCAACAAACCTTGCTTTATAATTAACAATATCACCAGTTGAATCCCTTTTAAGTTTATAAACCCACTTATTTTTAATTACATTACAACCATTTTCAGGCTTATCAACTAATAACCAAGTATTATTGTTAATAAGACTATCATATTCTTTTAACATAGCCGATTGCCAGCTCTTATGATTAGGAGAAGACAAAGCTTCTTCATAAGTTAAAGGTTCAGTATCTTTACATAAATAAGTTACAAAATCAGGAAAGACCTTAGGATTTCTTAATCTTACTGGATAGCGACGATTTTCTTCATCTGGATCTGATTCCATCAAAGCATCATCATCTGGAAGGGATTCTTCACCAAGATCACCAATTTCCGTTGTCACATCTTCATTAGGCATAAGAATGATTTCTTCAGTAGATTGAACATTATTGTCAGAATTAGTTGAATCTTTTAACAATTCATGCTCAAAAAATTCCACACTGCATGCCGATATTATTTTATGTGTAACAGGATCTATTAGTCTATATGAACTTTGGTTATATCCTACAAATATATACATTTTGCCCTTGGCATCCAATTTTTGCGGTTTTCAGATGGTACATGGACATATGCTGGACACCCAAAAATTTTTAGATGGGAAAGATACACTTTTTTGTTAGACCACCGTTCTTCTGGAGTTTGCCCTGGAATTTTCTTGGCTGGAGATCTATTGATAATATAGATAGCTGTATTTGCTGCTTCTGCCCACATTTTCTGATCAGATTTTGAATCAAGGAGCATGCAACGTACCTTCTCCATGATTGTTCGATTATATCTTCCGGCCAATCCATTTTGCTCAGGGTTATATGGAACTGTTACCTGATGTTTTATTCCAGATGTCTTGAAAATATTGATTAACTTTTGATTGCAATATTCTTTACCGTTATCTGAACGGACAGCTTTAATTTTCCTTTCACATTCATTTTCAACCATATTTTTGAATTTTTGAAAAATATCTGGAACTTCACTTTTTGTCTTAAGGAAATAGACAAATACTTTACGGGTATGGTCATCTATTAAAGTAAACATATATTTGGCTCAACCCCATGACTCTACTTGCATTGGTCCACATAAATCTGTGTGAATTAGATCCAGTTTATTTTTAGAAAGTTTTGAATTAATATATTTAAAGCTTTTTCGACATTGTTTTCATTGAACATATGGAATACATTTATCTGGCTTTGAATTTGAAGGGTTATTAATCCCATTAGCATGACTATTTTTTAAAAGCTTCATACTGACATAATTTTAATGGCCAAGCCTCTTGTGCCAGAATTCCGCAGAGTTTGCTGCATCTGCCAAGTTTCCGTTTCAGTTTGTTTAGTATTCAGAATAAACAACCCTCCAACATTTGTACCTGTAGCCACAATCTCTCCCTGAACTGGATATATCTCTTTGTCAACTATGCGGCAACCTTGCTTATCAAATATAACACTATAGTCTTTTTGAACTATTGCACTAACAGAAAGTAAATTGGCAGTTAGGTTTTCAACATACATAATGTCTGAGATTGTCTTTGTTTGATTATTGTGTAACAATTTAACAGTTGCATCACCTGTACCACCACATCTCAATTCATTGTTGTTAGCAACATATATGTTTTGACCATTGTGCTTATCAGTAAAATTTATTAGCAAATTTTTGTTGCCCGTCATATGAGAGCTTGCACCACTATCTACGTACCAAAGACTGGATTTCAAAGAATTATCTGAAATTTTTAGTGCTTTATTTCTTGAAGGTTGAACTTGATTTCCAGGTTGATTTTTATTAAATTTTTGTTCCTCACTTGTTTCTCCTATTTGTTTGGTATTTGTGTTTTTGCAGCAAGTTTCCTACATTCATTTTTCCAGTGAGATGATTTTTTACAATATGAACACCAAGGCTTTTTCTTTACATTGTTTGAAGTGAAATATGCCGAATCTAATGATTTTTGTTCTTTATATTTATCATCTTGAAGGAGCTTCTGTTTTACAAGATCACTAGTTATTGTATGTGTAGAATTTTCTAATGCCTTAACCATTGGATCATACTCTTCGGTTAAACCGGATAACATAATTGCAGCGAGAAACTCATCATCTATGGGTTTATTCATGGCAGAATGTTGTTGTGATAAGTTTAATATTTCATTCACATAATCTTCCATGGATTTAAATTTAATCAAATTTATGTTGCACAGACGTCTCAGCAACTTAAAACGATTATATAAACGTTTGTCTTCATATGCATTTGAAAGTGCATCCCAAGCTTCTTTGGCATTTTTTGCTTTTATGACTAATGGAAACACACATCTGTCAACACTTAGATTGATCTTTGCTAACGCTTTTTCATCACGACGTTTGCGAACATCATCAGCCGTTAAATCATCTGAACTATAACCCACCACTGCAGTCCATAAGTTGTCCAAGATTAAAATATTTTGCAGTTGAAATTTCCAATCGTGATAGTTTTCTCTACCTTTTAGCTTTTGAGCTGGTAAAACCTGTACTGTATTTTCACCCATATTTAATGACTGAGATTAATTTTTTAATACATGGACTATGTGTTAGCTTCTGGGCCTATAACCTGTTGTTTTATATGCTAGGGGTTGATTTAGAATCAATAACACAGAAACACAAGAAACACTAACTTTAATATGACTGGAACAATATGTTTTTTACAATTCTTAAACAGAAGTATGATTTCACAACATATTGTAAACTGACAACCAAAAACAAACTGACAAGGGACACCAACGTATGGGATCACATATTATTATTCATAGAATACCAACACTGAGCAACACGAGCTCGTGATGGACTCCATGGTTTGTCGGTGACACTTGCGAGATGATTCCGTTATGGACAATAGTTCTTGCAAGGATGGCTGAATCTTGTTCCACAAGTCAGATGTGGTTTTTCAATTAAGCTGATTGACGTTTAATAGTTTGGACACTAACCGCAAGTAGCATTCAAAGTTTTATTTGTTTTCATCCAAGTTTAATGCAATTTATTAATTTTGTATTTTCATGCTTTAACATTTAACGACACATTAACTTTTATATTCTAATATTTTGATATTTAGTAACTTCAAATTCTTATATAGATGTCTATCAACTCATAATCTCAATATTGCATTCTTTCAACTTTGTTATGTTGAAATATTAACTATATCAACACATATCGCCCTGAAATTCCATTTCAGCCTAATTTTATTTGATAAGAGACACTCTCTATCTATTTGGTGACATTTTATCAAAGTTATTACAGTTTGTAAAGCTGTAACTGGTATACCACTTATATGTTACTAAGAATTTTGTGTATTGTACGTGATGTTCTCAGACAGACACCATTAGAAACTGTTAAACATTTTAAATTTAAACAACCATTGATAACTGATTATCAGTTCGTAATTAGTGTCGGTTACCTTGTATTTATTGGAACATGTTATTACACCGTCTGTTCAAGGTACCTTTAAATTTCATTAAACAGATTCATTGGCACTATAATGTATTTTATTTGATTCACAAACATAGAGGCAACACAATGTAATAACATATTTGAAAAGTCATAGTAGCTAATTTATTCACTATCGGTTTCTTGAGTAATCAGTAAGAGTTTGTTGAATGTCCTACTAATCAAGTGGCGCCAAAAAATAAAACAGGACCAGTTTTCAAATATTCCTAACTAAACTCACGACCTTATACTCTCTGGCGAATAGCGAACCTTCGGCATTGTAACGTCACTTCATGTAGTAACAACAACAAGGTGAGGTTACAACATATTCTTCCCCAGCCTAATCTTCAACAGGTTTGCAGCCTAATACCTAGTCGCATGGCAGTCTCATTTCCCTACCCATCAAGACCTTTGCAGGTATTTGACCAGAAGATTCATTAGCAGCTGATCGAATGGCTATTAGTAGGATTGAAGATGTTGATCCGAATATTTTTGGTGTTCTGACACAACATTCGATAGATACTTAGTTATGGCGCGGTTTATGCATCACACCATTCAATGAGACTCGTGATATATGGCAGTGGTTCTGGTTTACTTAATACCCAGCCTTCGACAGACCAATCGGAACAAACTGCTTTCTAAATGCCTTCCTTGATCCGAATGCAGCTCAAGAGACACCTCAAAAGGGCTGATTAGTTCGTTCACCAGCTATTTTATTGGGAACAGCTTAGGCTTCAACCCATTTCGAAAAATACTCCAACACTACGAATATGTATTTGTTTCCAGCGTAACTTCCAGGCAATGAACTCAATACGTCCACAGCAATTCTTTCAAATGGGCTCCCAACCAAGTATTGCTGCATTTAAGCTCTTCACCATCGAGTAGGCCCATTGCTTGCTGCACATATGGTATATCTTCGGCACCAATCTTTCACGTCCTCTTTGAGGTTCGCAATCTGGAACCTCTCTCGGACCTTCTGCAACGTTTTTGTCACACCGAGATGACATTCTGAAGTACCATCATGAAACTGATGAATAATTTCCAAGACATTATTTCTCGGAACTACCAACTGTTTCTTTGTTTCCGTTCCGTCAGAGTTTTCGACCAGTCCCGCTAGAAGTCCATCATCTGAGGTCAACGACTCCGACTGTTCCAAATACGGTTTTAAAATGGAAGCTTACGCAGACACTTCGCGCCCCGTTGGGCTCTGGTTCGATCGCTTCCAGTCACGAATCTTCTTTAGGACAGTATCTTTTTTTTGCTGGTTATTCAACTTTTGGTTCCTGTAGTTAGGGGTTACTTTAATCGGTGCAATTATCCCCTCGTGTTTTTTCATCGTAGCCAACTTTGCAATGGGAGGGTATTTTTGATGATATAGTGCCGATGTCGGCCTCCAGGAGAAAACCCGCCTTATTTTTCTTGCTGATGAGAAATTTTCAGCAGGGGTCTTTCTGTTATGCGGGCAAGCACTTCCTATGCGGCCAATTTCATCGCAGCCCCAGCATCTCACAGGTCGTCTCTTCTTTGAAGCTACCACCCTCAAGACTTCCTCCATCACTTCTTTAAGTTTACTATGATTACCAGTCGCTGGTGGCACTTAATCAGGGCTGATTATTCTCCGCGCACTAGCAGGGCCTAGGTATAGCTTCCGTTGCCTCGTCAAATTCCAATGCAGTCGGCAGAGCATTCACTAGGATCTTCGGACGCGCCAGCAGCACCGCTCGTTGAATCTCTGTATTTCAAAGACCATCGACAAAAGCTTGGACAGCCAGATTTTATAATAGGTCTTCTGTTGCAGATGGATAGGTACATCTTACTATCCTAGCGATATCCATGTCGAAATTTTGTATATATTCTCCGATTTTCTGCTTCCGGGTCGTAAGTTGGAGTTTGAAGATGGGCATGATCACAACGGATCTCAAGTAGTCTCACTAATGCCTCATAGTCTTCTGCATCGCCCTCCGGAAGAGACAGTGTCGGTCAAAATATCTGCAAGTTCATTGGTTAAGGCAACTGGCAACGCTATTCCCCAATTCTGCTCCATCATCACTGTTCTCCGGTACTTTTCACTTTTCAGGAATACAGCGTTTTTTATTGGGGAGCTCAAATGAGGGAGCTCTCCCTGGGAGCACTCCTTTCTCATTATTTCAAGAAGACGCGTCCTGCCGTATCAAAATGCTCCCTGGTAGTTTCCGATTACATCTTTCTCATACGTCTTCAATCTGTTTCATATTAGTTTGGCTAGGATTTTAAATGCCAAATTCATAAATACTATCTCCCTGTAATTCTTGTCACCATTCTTGAGTGTTACACTTACTAATGTATGTATAGCTAATAATGAAAAAACCAAAACAAGTACCAAGGATAGATTATGATAGAATTAAAGACGACACCATTAAAAGAAAAGTAGGCAATAAATTAAATGAAACCTTAACAACTTTAGCCCTGTCACAATCTGCTGAGGAGATGAACCTTGACAACACATGGAAAGACATAGAAGAAATAATGATAAATACAGCAAAAGAAGAAATAGGATACAAACAAAAGGTTAAAAAAAGAAAGAATGGATGACAGACGAAATATTAGCAATGTTTGAAGAGAGAAGAAAATACAAAAACACAGACAGTCGAGACAAATACAGTATGATGCAAAATGCTATGAGAAGAGCGATAAGAACGGCAAAAAATAGATGGCTGAAGGAACAGTGCGAAGAAATGGAACACTAACAAGAAGAACATGATAAGTATAACATGCACAAGAAAATAAAACAAACAGCAGGAGTATACAGGAAACAGACTTTCTCCAACATACAAAATGATCAAGAGCAAATGGCACAAGACAACGCACAAAGGAAAGCTATCTGGGAACAATATATTGGCAACCTCTTTGCAGATGAAAGACCACGGTTAGAAGACATCTTGGAAGAGGATTTGTCTGGACCGCTATTCACAATAGAAGATATTGATAGAGCAATAAAAAGCTGGAAGGATAAGAAAACGGTTGAGCCAGATCTAGTTCCTGTTGATCTGCTTAAATTATTAGACAGCGAAGGTATTAAGATACTTCATTGGCTTTTCAACCAAAAAAACAACAAACGAAAGAACAACGCAACAAGATGTGAAAACCACAGATTGATCAGCTTTATGAGTCACGCTCTTAAAATATTTCTGAAGATCATTCACTACAGATGTTCGAATTTGGTTTTAATTACCAAATTCTCCCGTGACTTTATTTCAATTTCCCCTGTATACTATATTTCGAATATTATGTTCAAAACAGATACCTAAAAATATCCTTAATTTCAACCTTTAATATTTCTTTATATAACTACAAAAAGTCATTTAAATTTACTAACACCTAAGAAAAACAGAAATAATCGTCTTCTGAAATTCCACTAACAACACCAAAGCTCCCGACACCTTATCTCTTCATAAAAACGCTGGTCCAAACCCTGTTATCTGTTACTACGAAACCGTTGAAAACCCCAAAAAAAAACATCTCCATATCTGCAAAATTCAGTTGTGTTTGAACGTTACATTTTCAAATACTTGTATCCCATTGGCTAGTTTCTAACAGCTCCCTCATTCTTCGATCCTACGTCATCAAACATATAAATACTCCATAGACCCTACATTCGCTCTCTTTCATCATTTAACGTGGTACGAAAAGGTACTCAGTTTAGAAGAGCACCGGCGTCTTACAATCCCGGGAACCACCATGTGTCTGTAATCATTAATCATTTTCATAAACCAACATAGTAGGTGCACAATACTTTCAGTTATCGCGAAAATAAGTGAAGTCTTAATTGTCGACGCAAAACAAATAAGTTATAACCTCGTGATAATATAAATCATATCGTGATATAAGTGTTTCATTACATCAAATACATCATCCCCAAAGTTCACAACATCCAAATGGTCCTTCGAATGCATCGGAAAAGAACAACGAAACTACACTCCCTCTAATTAGCCCGACGAAAAAAGGGTTAAATTAGAATATGGTCCTGTCGAGACCGGATAGAATCAGAAAAAAGTGAAGCAGTCCTAGCGAACAGAAGAGTGAAACAGCCCTTGGAATCCAGAGAATATAGACCCTCAACGTTCCCGAGAACTCTTCGAGAAATTCAGTCAACAGAAAACAGAACATTAGATAAGGTATTTATCAATAATAAACGATTTGTATATTTGCTTATCAACCAACGTAAAATTTTGTATAGTGATACGAAATTTAGTAATCTAACAAGGCAAAAACATTTAATCATGTTTTACAATTTAATATTTATCTTGGATTTCCAATAACATTATAATACCATTTATGTGAAACAGTCATGTATATTAATATTATAAGATAAGATAGTTGATTAAAACTGATAAATATTTTCATATATTTGCGTACCAAACTGTAAAAATCTCATAAATTTAACATACAGTGGGAGACGAAAGTCTGCACCCAAATATTTTCAAAATAACTAACATCGTTCTGGATTCATAATAAAAGTTTTCGATATATTTTTCATGCAACATAAACATTTATATTTATATTATACACCTGAATATTGATTAAGTACAATAACATCGTTGATATCTCTTATAAAACATACATTCATACTCTGTATTTGCTTATTGAACTTTTGATATTTATATTATACATTGGGATTTAAATAATTACACCTGGATGTGTTTGATTATAATAACGCTAATTGACAAAGTGATTGATATTTGTATATAACATACATTCATTGTACAGTGTGTCTCAAATAGTTACATTTTAAGATTGTTATGGAACCACAATAACACTAATCGGTATTGTTGTGTGAGAAAACCAGGTACAATTACAGTGTCATTTAACTTGCAACGAGCCGTAGAAGACTGAAAAGGCACGGCTGGTAGCAAAAATATAAAACAAATATATTACGCTGATACAAAATAAGCATTGTTCAAACATAGCCATTGATTCATATTTAATGTTAACTATATAATTAATACATCATTTACAAAATGGATTCACTAAAGACGCAACGAGCTAGTTGCAAAGCAGCAATTACTCGCATTTACAACTGGTTCCATAACAATATGGACGAGTCAGACAAGTATGCTTTCAAATCCCGAATAGTCAACTTAGAAAAATATTACTGTAAATACTCTGAGATTCAAGACCAAATTGAAACCATGGCCGTAGATACTGAAGTAGAATTCGATGATAGAAGTCAGATTGATGAAAAATATTACTCATTACACTGCAAGCTACAAAATGCTTTCGAAAAATTAAACCCTACATTCAATCAACCTAACCAATTACCTGTACAGTCTCAGAGTGAAACTCATATTAGATTACCTTCCATAGAAATACCGATTTTCTCAGGAGATAGCACTAAATACACTGCCTTTATAGACCTTTTTAACGCACTTATAGTGAATAATACCCGGCTTACATCCAAGACTGAAAAATTCTACTATTTGAAATCATACTTGAAAGGTGACCCGCTCAATTTAATTTCTCAATTACCGGTAAATGAAACCAATTTTGATGTAGCATTGGAGTTACTGAATTCTAAATATAATAATACACGGCAGATTGTTACTGCCCATTTTAACCGTTTGACAGCCTGTAATAACATTTCAAAATGTACTGCCCAACAATTAAGAACATTCACGTCCGAAGCTAGTTCTATAGTAAAATCATTATTAAATCTAAATATCAATAAGGAAGAGTTATTTGATGCACTAATCGTTCACATATTAAAAACAAAACTAGATTATAATACAAAAAGATCTCTTGAAGAAAAAGAGACTGATCAGAATTTAATTGCTAGTGATAATTTTTTTGATTTCTTGGAAAAAAAAATGTACGGTCTTAGAAAACTTGTTAACCCAAGATCCCAAACCTGATACATCCCATCATTATCGTAATCAGTCTTCTAATGTGACCACATCAACCAACAGAGTAGCATTATTTGCAAACCAACATTCGCATCCCGAACAAAACCCACATCATAACAATGGTCAACGCAATCAACCTTCGTCTAGCGCATACCCTACTTCCAATTATCCATCTTCAACATGCTCATTTTGCAAGGAAACAGGCCATAAAATTTATGGATGTTCCCAATTCGGACGGCTGTCTATCCCCGATCGAAGTAAATACATTAGAGACAATAAAATGTGCTTTAAGTGCCTAGGTTCCACACACACAGTTACTAACTGTAAATCAGTTAAATCATGTTCCATATGTCAAAAAAAAAATCACACGTTACTCCATTTAGACAATTATTCCCCTAGACAAAACCTTGACACAAGACCTGTCGAGAGAAATGATACTCCGACCGTCGCCATGGCCTATTCTTTTCATTCCATATTAAATGAACCATGCAACCTACACTCTCTCGCAACACAACCTTCAACTCAACATTCACTCGCTAATCACTCGTTACCCAACTCACTTGAAAGGGACACCTTTACTCAGCTATGTTGTGGTACAACTCGTAGCTCTAACCCCATCAACATTTCAACATGCTCATTCTGTAACAAAGCAGGTCATAAAATTTATTCCTGCCCACACTTCAGAACACTCTCTATACTTGACCGCAAAAAATATATAATAAATAACAAAATGTGCACAGCATGTCTGGGTTTCAGACACACATTCGCCCATTGCTCGTCTACCGGTGTTTGTGCCATTTGCAGAAACAAGCACCACACTTTACTTCACTTCCCTCACACCCACAAACAAAACACATCATTGAGATCTTTGAACATAAACCCTAACCACTCACCACCAATGCAACAATCTCCAGAATATTATCGTCAAAAAATGTACTGTTCTGGACACAACTCATTCACAATACCTTACGGATAACCTCTCTCATACTTCATTCTTTGGTGTGACCACACCACTTTCAAATGGCAACTTACCCTCAAAAACATTCTTAATTCACAAAACACTCTTAACTCATCAATAAATAAATTTCAAACCAACACTTACACTCGAATAAACGATTCACTTGTACTCAACGCCCTTACAGTGCAGAATAGCACTCACTCATCATTGCTTAAACTCTTTCTCGTCAAGAAAACAATCCTTTAGTCCTCTCGAAGAGGACAGTGATACTTATATACTAGACACTTAAGAAAAACAAAAAACAATGTGAAAAACTTAAAATTATACTTGAACATTGAGAAACAAATGCTTTAACACTTAAAACCCTGGACGATTAACAAAAAAAAACTTAGACACTTTGACATGAACATTACTCGTATGTGAATACCTGGATAAAGGTATTGAAATGAAGAAGAATATACTTGGTTGAAAATATGAAGATACTTGGTTGAAAATATAAAGATACTTGGTTGAAAAAAGGAAGATACTTGGTTGAAAAGATGAAGAAATTTGGTTGAAAAGATGAAGAAACTTGGTTGAAAATATGAAGATACTTGGTTGAAAAGATGAAGAAACTTGGTTGAAAATGAAGATACTTGGTTGAAAAGATGAATATACTTGGTTGAAGATGAAGATACTTGGTTGAAAAAGAAGATACTTGGTTGAAAAGATGAAGAAACTTGGTTGAAAAGATGAAGATACTTGGTTGAAGAAGATGATACTTGGATAATATAAACACTTGGGTGACGTTTAGAAGAAAACGGCATCCCCCCTTACTCATATGTTACTTAAACAATCACATTGACGACACTTTGATTTTAAAACGACTTGACAAAAACATTGTATACATATCTTACCCTCCTTTTCTTGGCGAGAACAGAAATAACCCCTTTACATTAATTAAAACATTTTAAAAACTCATTCTTACCCGCAAAAGAGTCGGGTCCCCCTAACACAAACATCTATAATCATAAAAGCATATACAAAAACAATCTCAAAAGAGTTAGAAAAAACTCTCTCATCATACTTATACACTCGTGGTCACTACCTTACATTTACTTTTATGCTAACTCACACTTACATTATTACTTGCACTAGCATACAATTGCACCTTAATCATACTTATACTCATACTCATATTGGCACTCAAAGCTCACATTCATAATACTTTTACACTTATTCGTACATACTCGTACTTACATTTGCATTCACATTCATTCATACTTACTCTTACTCACTTGTTGTTGCACGCATTCGTACTTGCTCTAGTCTCATGAGCATACCCTCTTACAATCACCCTCACTATACAAGTCACTCCTCCGCGTAGAAAGGGAGTAGCGCAAGCTACATTGGAGTTTTCACGTTCTCCGAAGAAAAACGTTCCCTTTCTTACCCAGCACCATTCATTCTGATACAATAACAACCCGGAAAAAACACCCACATGAGCTTTCCATGCTCTCTCATGGAATTTCACACCCCTTCACAACTTGGTCCCCCTTTTTGTTTACAGATGTCCGAGGTTCCTGGACCGTTACTCGTAAAACAAACTGGTACCACACTTGTCGAAAAAGAATCGACTTAAACATTCTCTTTCGTTTCTCATTATCTCATTAAACACTGGGAAGTCCGAGGTTCCTGGACCGTTACTCGTAAAACAAACTGGTACCACACTTGTCGAACAAGAATCGACTTAAACATTCTCTTTCGTTTCTCTCATTAAACACTGGGAAGTCCGAGGTTCCTGGACCGTTACTCGTAAAACAAACTGGTACCACACTTGTCGAACTAGAATCGACGTAAACATTCTCGTTCTTTACTTCATTTACTTAGTCTTTCATGTGAATACCTGGACAAAGGTATTATTCTTTTCTGTGAATACCTGGACAAAGGTATTATTCTTTTATGTGAATACCTGGACAAAGGTATTATTACACTCTTATCGTTTACAACTCTAGTCCATTTCTAGAGTATATTGCTCACATTCTTATCGTTTACAACTCTAGTCCATTTCTAGAGTATATTGCTTACCTTCTTATCGTGTACAACTCTAGCCCATTTCTAGAGTATATTGCTTACCTTCTTATCGTTTACAACTCTAGTCCATTTCTAGAGTACATTACTTACTTCTTATCGTTTACAACTCTAGTCCATTTCTAGAGTATATTGCTTACACTCTTATCGTTTACAACTCTAGTCCATTTCTAGAGTATATTGCTTACATTCGTGCCCCTACAAAACAAGAACTAGCATGCATCTAGGCCTCTTGTTCATTCATTCGTTACATACATGACGTTAGAGTTCTTACAACACTCTAACCTCAAGTCTTACTCATTTGTTACATACATGACGTTAGAGTCCTTACAAAACTCTAACCTCAAATCTTATTCATTCGTTACATACATGACGTTAGAGTCCTTACAAAACTCTAACCTCAAATCTTATTCATTCGTTACATACATGACGTTAGAGTCCTTACAACACTCTAACCTCAAATCTTATTCATTCGTCACATTCATGACGTTAGAGTCCTTACAACACTCTAACATCAACCCTTGTTCATTTGTTAAACAATGACGTTAGATTCCTTACAACTCTAACATCAACCCTAACCATTCCTTTACACTCATGACGTCAGAGTCTTTACAACACTCTGACACACATTAGGTTACTTTTACAACCCCTATACATTTATTTATATAATTACATTTACAATTATTCACTTTCATTCACAATCCTGCATCAGAGCCCTATACACTCTCACGCTATCTAACCCTGTCACTAACATCAGCATTCGATGTCTGAGAACAGCCATCTCTCACCTTTCTTCCATTCTTCCCCCGCCCCCAATATGTTCGAATTTGGTTTTAATTACCAAATTCTCCCGTGACTTTATTTCAATTTCCCCTGTATACTATATTTCGAATATTATGTTCAAAACAGATACCTAAAAATATCCTTAATTTCAACCTTTAATATTTCTTTATATAACTACAAAAAGTCATTTAAATTTACTAACACCTAAGAAAAACAGAAATAATCGTCTTCTGAAATTCCACTAACAACACCAAAGCTCCCGACACCTTATCTCTTCATAAAAACGCTGGTCCAAACCCTGTTATCTGTTACTACGAAACCGTTGAAAACCCCAAAAAAAAACATCTCCATATCTGCAAAATTCAGTTGTGTTTGAACGTTACATTTTCAAATACTTGTATCCCATTGGCTAGTTTCTAACAGCTCCCTCATTCTTCGATCCTACGTCATCAAACATATAAATACTCCATAGACCCTACATTCGCTCTCTTTCATCATTTAACGTGGTACGAAAAGGTACTCAGTTTAGAAGAGCACCGGCGTCTTACAATCCCGGGAACCACCATGTGTCTGTAATCATTAATCATTTTCATAAACCAACATAGTAGGTGCACAATACTTTCAGTTATCGCGAAAATAAGTGAAGTCTTAATTGTCGACGCAAAACAAATAAGTTATAACCTCGTGATAATATAAATCATATCGTGATATAAGTGTTTCATTACATCAAATACATCATCCCCAAAGTTCACAACATCCAAATGGTCCTTCGAATGCATCGGAAAAGAACAACGAAACTACACTCCCTCTAATTAGCCCGACGAAAAAAGGGTTAAATTAGAATAACAGAATTTGTCCATATTGCGTTATTGGATCCTCTCAATTCGGTTCTAGAAGAGGTCTCGGTACAAGAGAGGCACTAGTCGCAACCCATGTATTAAATCAGAACTGCTACGACCAGAGAAAAGATGTAGTGATGTGTTTTATAGACTATGAAAAGGCGTTTGACAGAGTGCAACATCACAAACTCGTTCAAATACTAAGGCGACTTGACATAGATCAGAAATATCTACGCTGTATTGAAAACTGGTACTGGAACCAAACAGCTGCAGTTAGACTTGACAACGAGGCCACAAAAGCACAGAAAATCCTTAGAGGTGTAAGGCAGGGTTGTGTCCTCTTCTCACTCCTGTTTATTGTATACTTAGAAATTATCTTTCTAGAAGCTCTCGAAGGACAACAATTGGGCATCAAAGTAAATGACATATGGATCAACAATATACGGTATGCAGATGACACAGTCATGATAGCAGATAATATGGATGACCTCCAAAGACTTCTAGACATGGTAGGAGTACATAGCCGGTTGATGGGGATTAACATCAATATAAAAAAGCAAAATTCCTAATAATAACCCGTAAATTAGATGATTTCCAGAATGCAAAGCTATCATACAATAGTGAAGATATAGAACGGGTTAAAAAGTTTACATACCTGGGAACCTGGCTATGTGAAGACTGGTCTTCAGACGTGGAAATCAAGTGCCTGATAGGAAAAGCGAGGAGCTCATTCACGAGATTCAAAAACGTCTTCACGAACTCTGACTTCGACCTCAATCTCCGATTAAGACTCACTCATGCTACGTATGGTCCGTCCTATTGTATCGCATGGAAGGCTGGACTCTGAAGGTGAATACCATGAACAGACTGGAAGCATTTGAAATGTGGATTCATCGAAGAATCTTGAAAGTTCCACGGACGGCAAGAAAAACCAACGAGGAAATTCTGAGGAGGGCAGGAAGAGAATGTGAATTGCTGAACACGATAAAACGCAGGAAAACAGCGTACCTGGGATATGTGATACGCAACGAGGGATACCAGTTGCTCCAACTATTAATAGAAGGAGAGATAGAGGGAAAAAGGGGAGTGGGCAGATAAAGGATGTCGTGGCTCCGAAATATCAAATAGTGGACATGAATGAGAACCACATGAGAATTAATTCACACCATCAGAGACAGAACGAAATGGTCAGAAGTAGTCGCAAACATCCATTAATGGAGAGCAGAAGAAGAAGAATGTATGTGACAATTCACACTCTATAGTACACTTCACATTTTCATGAATTATAGTTATATGTTGCTAGAACGAAACAAATACTTCGGCGACGTCTATTCAATACTGGGTAATATCCAAACAAGTGAAATTGAGTAGATTATTTAAAACAAGCCTCATGAATAGACTGCCTAGAAATTTGAACTAATTAATTTCTCGATATTCCTCCTATTTTATATTCTATTATCCATCTGTAGGTGCCGCACAATTCTTTAAACTAGATTGCTTCCTATTTTCTATTTTCAAAGAAGTTACTGCTATTCCCCAATATGTAACTTCTTGTGTTTTGAGGGATATAAATTGGTTGGGAAATGAATTAACTTTCACAAAATATGATAATAATATATGCTTTTATTAATGGGATGAATTAATATAAATAAGTTTTCTAACATTTGAAGAGCTAGATGCAACAAAGTATCACAATAGAAAAACGTATGATTCTATAATATTATCCTAAAGAGTATAATGAATTATGAATAAATAAATACTTCATATTTCGAGGAGTGTATTTTTATCCATACATGATCAAATTCATTCCAATATTTGGTCCTTGAATTGATTAATTATTTATACTACTTTAATTAGATTGTAAATAATAAATACTATAAATTAAAATAAATCAAAATTAGTAATGTTTTTCTAAATAATTGTCTGGTATCCAGTGATTGGTAATCCTTCTTCCAGCGAAGTCCTACTCCAGTGTGGAGAAATAGGTGGAACGACTTCGTATGAAATTTTTGGTTGAGTGTGACTTTCCAAAAAGCTCTTGAATGCGACTGCTCCTGAAATCAAGAACGCCGCCAAACCACTGTTCAATCCAGCAAAGGAAACGAAAGATATCATGGACAATATGATAGGCAGAATTATGGTAGCTTTTAATTTCAAGAGAAGGATGAGTGGCAAAATATATCTTCTCAATCTTTTAGTACGACTCTCTGAAAAAAAAAAGAGAATATATAGAAAAACAACAACCAAACTTAGATATAAACTATTTAGGTAAACCCCTTGAATGATTTATTTAGGGGGATTATAGACTTGCAACTATAATTATCCTAGAAACTTTCCATCCACATTATGAAACTCCAATTCATTATTCTTAGCGAAACATTTTATAATTTTCATTCCAAGTATAGAGGAGAGTGGACAAGTTATGTTTCTCGATAGAATGATGGAAGGCGTTTACTCGCAACTTACGACTTCTTCGAATAAATATTCTCAATTTATCATTAGATAAAATTCATGTGAATAACAGACAGCTTGTCAATTCGAAAATTTATTATAAGTTTTCCCCCATGAGAAAAAAAATTATTCCAAAAACCATTTTCAGGAACACGGTAAGCTGGAATAAAATGAAAGAGCTCTCTTTCTTCCAATCTGGTATACCTACTATTTTCTATTATAAGCAAATGAAAATATGAACCTCTACTCGTTATTATTTAACAGATGGTAAGAAGAAATTGGAAAGTGAAAGAACCTACTTGGTATAAATGACTAATGAATTTCAAATGGTTCAATAATATTTCATTCTAAATTACAAGCGTAGCGTAGTTGAAATTTATTGTATTCCTGTTTTATAAAATATGTGTACAGTTTTGATACTTATTTGTTCTCCTGGGATTGTCAAGATATATTAGATGTGAAGTTTGAGAAAACAATATTTTTCGTGAAGTTATATAAGTTCTACAGACAAATTCTTTACATTTTGTTATGATGTATCTAAGGAAAAGTTTGAAGCCTTGGAATATATCAACTTTATCTCGGAATACAGTATAAGCTACGGGTAGCTCAAATTCAGTCTCATTATTTTCTGTACCTGTACCTTTGAATAATTACTGTGCATTTTGACAATCTCATAGTTGTTTATAGTCACAGCATTGGAATCTTTCAAATAAATTACAATTCAATGATCAATTCATTTCAAATATAATTTGGATAATTATATTTGAAGCCTGAATTTTCTCATATTTTTTAGACTATCAGTTAGAAGCAAAAAAAATAAATACTCCCTTCACAATATACAATAATAACATTTTTATCAATGTTCACACTCACAAATGAATTCAATCGTTTGGATTAAATCATTCATTGTGCGGCTGACCAAACAAAAAGTAAAACGAATAGTGAAAACTACGAAAGTAAAAGTTGTTTAAAGATATTAGTAGTATCGTTATTGTATTGCCAATGATACTTCAGAAACTACTTGTTCTCAGGAGATTGGAATCTCGGATAAAATTACAGAAACTATCATTTTCTTTAGTTAAAATGACATTTAAATAAGTCATAAGGACACATCACATTAGTGTTTTAATTGAAACTCACGGTTTCTAGTTAATTCCACAATATAATAAAAGTTATTGAAAATACTAAAAAATTGACAATTGTTTGGATAATATCGATTTATCGAAACAATTGTCAATTTTTTATTATTTTCAATAACTTTTATTATATTGTGGAATTAACTAGAAACCGTGAGTTTCAATAATTAAAACACTAATATGAGCAGATTCCACGAAGTCAGGGTCGAGACAGTTAATTTCATTACAGATCACATTATCAAAATATTTCAGTAACCTAAAATTGTGATGCTGCTTATATAGGACACGCATAATAAAATATACTAAACAGCCATCATTATGATAAAAACAATATTAACTAACAATGAAAACGTAGAAAAACGCATTTAAATATAAAAATACGAAGATTCTTCATATATAATCGAATACAAAGAAATTTTTTCAGAATTGGTAAACAAACATGAAAATTAGAAAGTACAGGATGAAAAAACGTGAACAATATGAGCACAGTATATAATTCTTTTTTATAAATTCCAAGAATGAATAAATATCTATCATCAAAATCTACTTCATATGTACGTACACAACTGACATAAGCAAAGCAATAGAAGAAAGAGTACAATTATTCGACGATCTGCAGGACGTTCTAGACAAAATTGTTAATAGTGAAAGAGTATTCATAATGGGGGAAAGGCTGATAGATCTGTGTGTCCATATCGAATTGAGTATGAGTAACAGATACAAATTTAACAATACAAGGGGCCAAATATCATTAATCTACTTTGTAATCAATAACAGAAAACTGCATTCTAGCCATATTCTTAACCTACAAATGTTATCATGGAGTCGATGCGTGTGCTTAAACGAGTCAACATCGTTTGAATTTTTGCTCTTCAGTTATTTCTAGTACTGAGTGATTTATCAAGTTAAAGTTATAGTTAATCAGTGTTACAAAAACCGACGTATGTATTGAACATTTTAAGTATCTTCAATAAGTTTTTGTCATTGCGCTGATTGATTGTTTACATTTTTTCGTTTCCTTTCGTTAAATAAACTGATAATAGCCAACTCATCAACCGAGTTCGATAAATTCAGTTTTTGCCTGCTCCTCATTACCAGAGGCGTAGGCAACATTATGGATATATTACTGAACACTAAAATAAAACCATAAAGTTGTAATTAATAAGCCATCCTAACAATTTGCTTTTGAGTACAAGGGCAAGAATAAATCAAACAGCTTTTCCTCAACCCACTGAAACCAAAATGTCGCACAATTTAAATATCAACAACCCAACGACTAGCAACAGTTATGTATCAGCCGTTAAGTCAGCACCTAAACCATCTTTCCCAAAAAAGGATCAAGCCATAGTGATGCACGCCGAAGACAACCTAAAATTATTTGACTATGTTAAGGCAATAGGCGATATTGTAGGCCCCAAACATATTTCTTTTGCGTCGAGAATCTCGAATAACAGAATTTGCATATATCTAACCAATTCTAATCTTGTTGACGATCTGTTAAAATCCCATCAATCCGTAACCATCAACAATAATGTCATAAACATCCGCAGACTCGTATCTCCGACAAAAAGGATAATCATCTCGAACATATCTCCTTATATACCCCATGATCTTGCTGAAAATGCAATAAAAAGCCTTGGTTTACAATTAACCTCCCCTGTCTCGTTTCTGCGAGCTGGTATCCCAGGCGACGAATATTCTCATATATTAAGTTTTAGACGACAAGCCTACGTTCTTTCCCCATCAGACGACTTCGAATTGCAGACCTCATTAATCATCCCTTTTGACGGCAACGAAAACAGAATCTTTCTATCTACGGACAAAATGGAGTGCTTCATTTGCAAGCAACCCGGACACATCGCCACAAATTGCCCAAATCCCCCAACCAACAATATATTGTCCCAATCCACTCTGACTGCACAAACTGAACAGGTATCCTCAAAAACAGACTCTGTAAACCCAATTGAAAGCAACGAAGTGAGTTCAAACGAAGACTCGATAACACCACAAGTAAACCAGTCTGCTGCCGCTCTGCCTCCAGTCCAAAAACGCGGATATTCCCAGCTTTCATCACACAGTGAAAACTCAAGTGTACCTGCAGAAGCAGAAGTTAACACGTACGATATGCCTCCCCCTCCATCAGCAGCTCTTAAAGCAGTAAAGAAGAAGCGCAAAGTGAGTGTATCCACGGAATCAAACCTTTCTACGTCCATAAAAGATTGTATAGCAAAAACCTACCAGAAAACGCCAGATGCCTTCATACTTCCCATAGAAAACCTATATGACTTCTTAGAAAATACTTTTGGTAACTCTGATCCATACTCGGAAGCCCTAAAACACACAGAGAACATCATCGGTCTAGTCTCAAACCTTTACCTAATTTACCCGGATCTCACAAATAGGTCCATAAAGAACAGAATTACCCGTATAACGAACAGGTTAAATAAAAAGCTTAAATCTGACACTGAAGATATTGAGAGTTTGGATATGTCTAATGAACCAAGTGATGAAGAATATAGCTCCGAAGGCTCACAGCAGTCGCATAAATCGTCATACTAAATTTCTTATTATCATGCCCCTCTCCTTAATACAGTGGAACTGCAACGGTTTTTACCCTCGTTTGGAACGATTACAACAGCTTTTAACTGATTACTCGCCAAATTTTCTTTGTCTACAAGAAACGAATTTTACCAAGTCTCACAACCCTCACTTAAAAAGTTACGTTGGTTATCATTTTATAAGAACTACTCACTTACGTGCTAGTGGTGGATCCTCAGTCTTTGTCTCTAACGATATATTTCACCAAAAATTAAATTTAAATACAAACTTAGAAGCAGTTGCCATCAACGCATGGTGCCCTAATAAAATTGCTATTTGTAGTGTATATGTCCCTCCAAACTACACTGTAAGAGACACAGATATAATGGATCTCATAAGTCAATTATCTATACCATTTATCTTAGTAGGCGACTTTAATGCTCACAACACAATGTGGGGTTCAGAACGCACGTTTGCCCGTGGCAAAATGATTGAAACCGTAATTAATAATAGTAACATCAATCTACTAAATACTGGCAGCAGCACATATTTTCATGTACAATCCGGATCCTTCTCCTCAATAGACCTCAGCATGTCAGATCCAGGAACGGCACCCTTACTAACGTGGCAAACCCTTAATAGCCTCTACGATAGCAATCATTTTCCTATCCTAATTTCAGACAACGAACCAAAGCAAGTTAACATTAAAGGAAAGTGGAAAATCGCAAAAGCAGACTGGGAACTTTACAGCCAAACGCTAAAGGAAAATACAGACAATATCAATTATTCTAATGATGTAGACGAAGCTGTTGACCAATTTACTAACTCCATAATTTCTGCGGCCAATAAATGTATAGGAAAGTATTCCGTCAACCCTCCAAAACGAACCGTTCCCTGGTGGAATGAATCATGTAACAATGCAGTGAAAGAGTGCAAAAAAGCGCTTAATAAATACCGAAGAACCAGAAATGACTCAGACTTGATAATCCTCAAAAGAATGAGAGCGAAATCCAAAAGGGTTCTTAAACAAAGTAAACGAGAGTCGTGGAATAAATACACAAGCACTATAACCTCTGAAACCTCTCCATCTCAAATCTGGACCAAGATAAGACAGATGAAAGGAAAAAACACTAGTTTTAAAATACCTGGCTTAACACATGAGGGTGAAGTCATTACCAATGACCAACAAATTGCTAATATCCTTGCCCAACACTTTCTAAATAAAACCAAATCCAACCCCGAACCTCCAAACTCACCAAATAACTCACATCCTGAACAAATCTCTTACAACTGTCACCCACTCAATTTCCTTTTCACCCTTTCTGAATTAAATTCAGTCCTACCTTCACTGAAGAACACAGCTGCAGGACCGGACGATATCCCTATGATCTTTCTAAAACACCTGCATCCAGCAACAAAAACCAAATTGCTCGAACTTTATAACAAAATATGGTGCAGTCAACAATTTCCGGCTCAATGGAAAAAATCAATTATTATACCAATCAAAAAGAACGACTCCAATACTAATTTTCCAAGCTCATTTAGGCCAATCTCTCTTACCTGTACACTGTGTAAAATTCTCGAAAATTGGTTAACAGACGCCTACACTGGTACCTAGAATCACACAACCTACTATCTACAGCGCAGGCAGGTTTTAGATCAAACAGATGCACATTGGATAATCTGGTTACTCTACACACAGACATCTCACAAGCCATTGAAAGCAAAAAAGATATAATCGCCGTGAGTCTAGATATTGACAGCGCCTTCGACACAATCCGTAAAACTTCCATTTTTAAGAAATTCACAGACTTTAATTTAACTGGAAATATTCTCTCCTTTCTACAAAACTTCCTAACCGACAGATCGTTCAAAGTTGTTACAAATGGGCAAAAGTCTACTTCGTACGCGCCAGAAAATGGAGTACCACAAGGCTCGGTTCTTAGCTCCACTCTATTTCTGATGAGTATCAACGATATCTGCTCCCATATAAATCCACCTGTCAAATATGTACTATATGCCGACGACCTCATTCTCTACTGCCAAGGTAAAGTCACTACTAGTACTTGTACTTTACTTCAAAAGGCTCTAGATAACATCCACAATTGGTCTCTCAAATCTGGTTCTCACTTTTCAACAAACAAATCCAAAGTAATCCAGTTCAGCAAAAGACTAAATCCTCTTCCTCCACAACTAAAATTCAATGGCGACTTACTACAAGTGGTTGATCAACATAAATTCCTAGGAGTAACATTTGACAAAAAGATCACATGGAGGCAACATATCCAAGAAACTAAAGCCAATTGTCTAAATAGGATTAACATCTTAAAATCATTAGCACATCACCAATGGGGAGCAGAAGAGGAAATACTAATAAGGATTTACAGATCACTGGTCCGCTCCAAACTAGATCATGGAAGTATCCTCTACATGAGCGCCTGCAAATCGTATCTCAAATCTCTTGACACTATCCAAACCTCAGCACTACGAATATGTCTAGGCACTTTTAGATCCAGTCCTACCGAAAGCATCTACATTGAATCTTCTGAACCACCTCTTTTCATACGACGAGAATGCCAACTATTATCCTATTTTTCCAGAATATCCGCCTACCCACAAAACCCAGTGTTTAAGTTAATTGATTCTATAAAACCAGCTCCTGAAAACAAACCCAAAACATCGCTCTCATCTCCACAAATGCTATACCCTATTTCTAGAAACATTAATCTTAGAGATACAACTCCCATAAAACTTTCGAATACTCCTCCATGGACCAAAAAACCGCCACTACTGAATACAAGCCTAAACAACTACAACAAGTACGAAACGCCTAACATAGTCCTTAGACAAATATTCAGTGAGCTGATAAATAACCAGCAGTTCGACAAAATCCTTTACACTGATGCATCCAAAGAAGTCAATGGTACCGGATGTGCTGTTACTACAGTAGATTCAACAATAGCAACATACAAACTTCCTGACGTATGTAGTATACATACAGCCGAACTATATGGAATTCTACAAGCCTTGAGGACTCCAACATAAGATAACAGCAAACTTGCCATATGTACAGACTCCCTTTCATCATTATATTCCATCAAACACAACCGTTCACAACATCCCTTAGTCCATGATATCCTTGACACCTGCCACGACCATCACACTAGAGGTATCGTTGTGAATATCATCTGGATCCCTTCTCATGTAGGTATCACAGGCAACGAACGTGCAGACCAAGCAGCGAAACAAACTTGTTCAGCCGACTTGCCAGTAGAGAAAATTCAACTTCACCAAGATTTAAAATCAGCAGCTCGACATATTATGGCTCAAACATGGCAAAAACATTGGAATACATGTAACACAAAACTCCGTACAATACAACCAACAGTTACCGCCCAGAAGATGCCTCCCATGACAAGAAAAGACAAAAGTGTTATAAGAAGACTTAGAATAGGTCACTCACGGCTAACCCATGGTTACCTGATGTCTACAGAGAATCCCCCTATCTGTGAATCCTGTGTTAATGTAAGACTTACAATAGAGCATATACTTACAGATTGCAAACACTACAGCCCAACTCGTCGCAAACACAAGCTCAGTGGAAGTCTCAAAAACATTCTCGGACAACCTAACCAGTTTAGTGCTGTGATCCAGTTCCTCAAAGACTGCCAATTGTTTAATTTAATTTGATTTTTATTTGTAACTAAATGTATGACAGATCCCGTGTCAGTGGCCGCTAGATGCCGAGACACGTTAATTTCAATAAAAAAAAAAAAAAAAATGTTATCATCAGCAAATGCAGTTACGCAACATAGTTTGGTCTAATGGAAAGCCTAAAGTACCGTATATAAAACGGCTAGAGTAAAGCCAGTGATTTATATAACCAAATATAATGAATAATCCCTGAAGGACGAGATCAACAAACTCCTTTACAAGAAACGAATGCAGGAAAGCATATCCCTAAACTGCATTTTCGAATCGGATATTGTGGAGGGAGCTTGGCATGTAGAAGCAATAAAACAAAGAACAATTAACATAAATTGACAAAAAAATCATTAAGTCATGGTTTACATAAGACAGACGCTGAGGAAAAGCGGAATAGCTGCATAAGATATATGAGTAACGGTATCATATCGAACCTATGAAGAAATTAGAGTGAACAGTAAAATAAAGGGGCTTGATCAAAGATGCTGGGAAATATTTTTAGGAGACCTTCAGCATGACATTTACGAAGGTCTAAAGAAGATATGGAACATGTAATGGGGACGAAATTAGTAAGTGAATGAAGAAATGCCAATAAACGCTCTAAAACCATAGACCTGGATGGAATACTTCAAATAAATGTACGCTTATCCTAAACCATACACCGAAGAACAGGATCAAAGTAATATTAGCATTACATTCGGTACATTTGAGTTAACGCTGTCTATATAGATCAAACCCTTACAAACTTTGAAATTAGACAAAATATACACTTACGAGCATACATATTAAAACAACCAGAGAAATCCCATTACGCAAAGCAGCTACTTGACACCAAACATTCATTCACAAGAACCAGATTTCATTGAGGAATTAGAAATTAGGAGGCATTCAAGAGATCCACGATATGAAGTCATCAATGGACAGGTACATCTAGGGAGTTCTTCACTATTAAACCGTCTTCTTAAGTAATAATTGTTATGCTTTTCTTGAAATGGGAAAACTATATCCAGGATATTCCCACATGGCTAATAATATCTAAGCTTCAATATTTTTAGACTCATATCTTCTTCTTTTTTCTATTCATATATATTAAAACAATCACAAGATAGGTCACTTCTTGATCTAACCAAAAATAATTATTAAAAATCGGGTAGGCATCATATCAAATGTAACGTTTGTCATTCTGACGAAATATTTGATGATATCGAAAGCAATTGTCAATTTTTGAGAATTTTTTCATTATATTGTGGACTTATTTACAAATGGTTAGTTTCATTTGAAAAAAAATACAGTTTCATACCAGGTGAATGGAGAACAAGCATAATCATACCAGTATTCAAAAAGGACAAAAGCTGATCCTCAAAATTACAGGGGAATAACATTGCTCCAGTCTTCGTCAAAGTTGCTAACAAAAATCATATCGCAGAAACTAATTAACACCATGAACAATTCAGAACAACAAGGTTTCTCGCCCAATAGATCTACTACTGACGCAATCTTAATATTGAGAATACTAGTAGAGAAGCCCATTTTCGTGTGATTCGTGGATTTTACCGAAGCATTCGACAACGTTCGACTGAAAGATATAATACAACTCATGAGGCAGAAGAACGTTAATGAAAAGTACATAGAAACAATAAGGAAACATAAGTCGCAATAGAATAAGGGTAAACACGGACCGAATAAATAAATGTGCCGTGAGAATCAGCCAGAATATCTTCAATATAATCATGGATATGATAATAGAAAGCGTAACTGAAACCAGCAATGACAAGACAATGGGGAACTGGTCCGTAGAAATTATCTGCAATTCGGATGACGCAGTTCTCATGGCTGAAAATGGAGATGATGGCGCCTGCTTCATAGATTTAATATAACAGCAAACAAGCTAAACATCGTGATATCCCAAAATAAATCCTGATCGGTTACAGACAAGAAATTCATGAGATGTAAACTAATCGATAACGAACATGGCCCAAGTGAATAATTTCAACTATCTTGGAAACAAGGCAGTCAGCATATCGGTTACTTGGGGCATATAATATTGAGAAACACATACATGAGTGTAGAAAGCAAGGTAAAAGCATTAAAGCATGTGTAAAGCCAGTACAGTACTAACATACGAAGCCGGAACCAAAGCTTAAATACTTAAAAAATAATGATGAGAATAACAGAAATGGAAGTGCTGAGAACTATAAGGAGAATCGCAGTCAGAGACAGAGTAAAAAATGAGGAGACGCTAAGAGAAACGGGTATCCAGAGTGTGGTGAGATGGACGCTAGCATGACGTCGCAAATGGAGGGATCATATCAACAGAATGTACACAGGAAGAATGTCGAAATGGGTGAAAACACAAAAACCCGATACGAAAAGACCACCAGGAAGACCCCCGAAGAGACGGTACGACAGATGGACATCTACATCATAGGAGCTGGGATGACAGAATAAACAGAACCAAGTCCGACAGCAACAAGGAAAAGAAGATGTATGAATAGTCAAGATATTGTTGCTTCTTCTACTCAATTGTTAACAATTAGGAACAGAAATTCTCCATATAATGCAGTGTAGCCATGCAATTCCTGTTAAATTCACCGATACCATTGAAATTTTTTCGAACAGGAACGTTACGGTCGCCATTTCTATTAATAACTTCTTTTCCTTCTACAGATAACTGTCTCTTGTGCAAGTGCAAGCGCAAGGTCAGCGATAGAAAAAACACAGCAACACAAGGATTAGACTAAGAAAATTATGTCCAGAATATCTACGAAATGGAGGAAAACAATGAACACTAGAAATAAGGGAGAAATAATAATCAAGAAGAAAGCATATTATGTTTGTCAAAACTGTTATAATCTCTTGATTATATCATAAAAATCAATAAAATGAAAATTGCTGTAAGAAATCAAAAAACACAAGAAATTAAAAGACTACTGAAACTAACAAATTACAAACATATATCAAGAAATAGGGTTGAACAAACTAAAGAATAAGGTAAAGTGAGTGAATATGGATAAAAATTGGAGGAATGAGGCACGATATCATTGAATACTAAGAAGTGGAGTAAATAGGAGAACAACAACAATTCAAGAGTATTATAAATGAGGAACAGAAATGCAGTCCCTAGAAAACTTGAATTATAATGATAAAGAGTTGGAATGTGAAAGGAAAACTGTAGAATGAATTAAGAGATTGCGGAAGAACTAGAAATAATAACTTGAGGATCTGCTTAGGAGGGAGCTGGGTGGATTGAGTAGTGACCTCACAGCCGTTCTTAAGCCCGGATAAAAGAGGAAGGTTACGAGTGAGTACAGCCACCTGCTTGGGCAACATTACAAAATGCTCCTAGAATCAAAGGCACTGCCTAGGAACTGACTGGATTAAATAATAATGACCTTATGAGAACCAGGATAAAATCAGCTTTACTAGGAATTGGATATTAAGTACCTTCAACAACATAGAACAAGAGGTCAAACTTGAAATAATATGACACAAATTGGACATAAGTGCGCTGTAGGAGATGGAAATTAAATATAAAGGAAACAGTAAGTATGAAAACTACATAGGTACAGATACACGGTGGAAAAGACAAAAATTAAAGGGCTACTCGATTCTAAATATTCGTCCCCAGTCAGGTAAACAACCAGGGTCAATTGACATAGGAATAGAACAAATATGATCATGATACTTACTAGTGAGATTTTAAATATGCTTCGTACAACACTTATAATAACAACAATTGTTAATTTTAGCAGTTTCTTAATGAACATTCGATTCCTATCATAGAAACATAATACTAGATACTTAAGTAATTGTATACAGAATGCTACTGACAGACTCAGTGACCTTGGGGCCACCAAGCAACGGCTAGTAGGTGTATTTTAATATCAGATTAAAACGGCTATCTTCCAACTGTAGAACTATGGTTTGTTGACGCCATAGATAGAACCCCCAGATTTCGGGATAATAAAAACTCAACGTAATCTCTTGACATTTTCCACGTCCTGTTTTGAGGATATTTTCTAGGATATCTTCTTTTGCATTTGGTCTGTAAGAAATCGACGAGTACTACTTGGGTGTGTTTAGTTCACAGTAGATTGCTAATGACGTCAGGCTGCATAGCCGGCCGGTAGGTTTTGTGTCCTGGGATCGTGACTTTGGTTTTAATTAGCTCGTAATGGATTTTAACGTTGACGGTAGCTTCCTTTTTCATGATTGGAAGTATGACGTGATAGAAGTCGAAATTTTCTTGAGATATTTATAGAAGTTGACAGTTACTTGGTACATCGTAAACGTCACTCACTAGATTAATACATTATTTTCGAAGTTAGTGCAAAAATTCATACGGTTTTCATATAACGGGCTATAAAATGAGACAGGTTTTGAAAAACTTGAGTTTTATTTCATTTCAGAACAAGCAAAACTTTCCATCAAGAATGACATCTTTCACTAAAACATTTTTCATCTATAGGATACCCCATCCGTGGACACGCTGTTTATATAAACTTATGAAATTTTAGTGGAGGCCTATGGTATTGAACTATTGTTTACTGTTCTGAGAATACCTTAGGTTAAGCAACAATATCCTCAATTAAATAGATAATGAGTATATCTGATCCTGTAGAAATTCATTGACATTTTAAAGACCGACTCTTTATTGTATTTGCTTGAGAAGACATCTCGTGATTAATATAATTAAAGTTGAAGATCACATTTCAAAACTTGTGTTTCATTTTATTTTTCTCTCCTGTTAGTTTGATAGATTGCATTACGGGATAGTGGAAACATTGGGTATCCAGGGAACAATAATCTATCTGGCGCCAAAAATTGAAATCAATTATTAGGTTCGCGACCAACCGACCCACCCCTTCAACAACTGTATTGCTAGCGGAGCGATACCTGATCTTGGCTTTCTATCGGCGAACCAAGATTTGATATATTTAAGGAGGTCAAAATGTCAGGAAATACTTTATTGACAGTGTATTGGAAGATCAACAAATATCATAAATGCACCCGATACTAGCAAACCTCGACGGAGATATATTTATTTTACCAGAGCCTACAAACAGTTTTAGACGACATACCCAATCAAGATTAAATGATACCTCTACGGGATTTTAATGCGAGAAATGTCTATGATCTAATACCTGGTATCAAAAATCGATTCAACGAAGAATTAATCAACGAGAGTATTAACAAATGATACCGTTCAGTATCAACAATATATTTTATCAACATGAACCTCAACACAAATATACCATCAAAAATACAAGTGGACAAAAATCAACTATTAACTACATAATCTCGAATAGACTTATTCATCCGAGAAGAATACAAGTCGTTAGTACTTTAGCTTCCCCCAGTGCTGAAACGAATCACCATCTTGAAATGTAAAAAATACGTACAACCATGCAATGATTTCGTAACGAATCCGCCGAACCAATAACCGAATTGTATATAGAATCCTTAGAAACGGCATGTAGAAAACTGAGAACTAGAAGCAGTGGAAGTAGCGTTTGGACGTAGAACAATAATGAAATGGGAAAACCAACTTCAAAGCCTTGGTTCAAACAAGAAGTTAAGATATTGACCGAAGAGAAAAGAAAATCGTGTATGAAATACAAATCCAATTCTATAACGTATAATGAATAGGAAACTATAGGAAACAGAAAACATGTAACATGATCTGTACGTAGGAAGATGGGCAAGAACCCGAAGAAGAGAGTAGGGAGACTACATAGACACAATGCCAAATGACCGGTTAGTGCAAATTATTAAAGAGAAACGAACAAACTCACCTCGACCGTCTTGACGATCACCTGTAAGATGGATTTTCCCATACCGACTGTTCCTGTTGAAAACCAAGTACCTAGTCCTAACATATGAAGAAGAAGGGGAATAAGCAGGAAAAGAAGAAGAGATGATGCTAATCTCGATGAGAGAATGTTGCCAGATGAAAAGAGTCGAAAAACGTACGGAACTGACAAATAATGTCTCACCCGATCGTTGTATTCCCTAGTGACTTCAGCTTCCCCCTTAATCCCTTTAGTTCAACTTATTCCAAGGATTTAAGGTGCCTTGTAAAGATTGGTGTACATCGCATTCAAGTATATATGTATAGAGACTAGTAGGTTAAGCAGCAGTAGCAATTTAGAAGCTACTAATAAGATTCGCTCGAAAATGCTATTAAGGAATTATAGTGATTAGGAACGAAACAATTAAAGAAATATCCATTAAATTCATAATCTCATCTACTTTACAGATGTTTTTATAAACTAATTAATTAATTAAACCATTTGTTAGTGCATACAATACGAGTTGTGTTAATTTCTCACAATATTGAAACGTTTATAAATTAATCGTGCTTGTTCCGATACACTCATTTATTCGAAATTATTTGAGGATGAATTTAATTATGTGTATACGGTTGGAATTAATATTAAATGTGCTTCGCTTTAATTATCTTTGTTTCACAGAAAATAAAATTGGAATATTTCGAGAAAATTACATTCGTTCACTATAACACAAATCATGGAAACATTTTGACGCATTTTTTCCTGCATCAGAGTTGATACTGAAGACATTCAGATATACAAACAGAATTAAACAATGCTGTTGAAAGGAAATTTAATAAGCACATTTATACATATATTCTAGATATGGAATCTTCAATAATTGGTTTTGCGTCATATCATTGGAAGAGCTGAAGAGCTAGTGTGGTATTTTTATTTGTTATTCCAAAAATTCTTCATGATCTTCTGCTTTTAAATTAAGTCCCTCCCTTGAGGGACGATCGCATTAGAAAATGGTAGATCCATGCAACCGTTTCATGAATTGTACAATACGCTTGTAATATCCAATATGAATAAACAATTATTAATAATGAGTAGGCAATAAATTTTTATACAGAGGCAAACAAGTCAAAATTAAAATTAGAAATGGTGAGTACCTCGATAAACATAATATGGTATAATATTCGGAAGTAATTACACAAGTGCATCAAAATTACCGATTATTTTTCATGAAAGCATGTTGTTTAAAAACTGCATGAGTTTATTTTCATGTTTTGTCGGAAGAGCCAGACTCCGAAAGAGGAGGGCTGTTTTAACAAAATATGAAAATAATCGAAGGCAGTTTTTATTGATAATATGCTTGAATGGAAAATTATCAGGTTTATTTTGATGCACAAGTGTAATTCGGTAGAATATTTCTCGAGTAGAAGAAAGAAAAGAACGTAAGTTTGAAATTTTTATTTAAGCAACAATTAGGTATATAAACATGAACAAACTAAAAAAAAGATAGAATTTGTAGAAACTAAAAATTGCATGAATAACAGTGGAAAACACAATTGCGAAAATTATTATTTTGGGAGCCCGCTGTCCTACTTGTTGATGTATGTGCCATTGAATTAGTACTCAAAGAACTTATTGCAGGTACATTAGCTATATTAGTTTCTGTATTGAGATTAGCTCTATCATTGTCTCTCATTTTTTCTACTATTTTTGAATTGTGTTTCTCGTCCAGTTGTAGATATAGCTTTATGGACTTTGGATTTGAATGGCCAGTAATTTTTATCAACGTATTTTCCTCAACCCCTTTCTTTGTTAATCTTGAAATAGCTGTTGCACGCAATGAATGATTGGTGATTTTAATTTTTTCTGGCGCCAAACCCGACTTCTCTTATTCCGATGGGGTCCACTGAGTGATCATGTTTTTTCCGACAGGGATGTTCGTGTACCACTTGCCCAATTTCCTGGAGGGATTAACAGTTAAGAACAATCTCCGAATATTTATGTATTTTTTCTTCTCCAAGAATTTTTTAAACCACCTTACTGGACACAAATCCGGATTAACTATGTTTCTAACCAACCACTTGGATATAACGCAAAGTTTATACCCACCTGGCGTTTTGTCGAATATTGGGTTGTATTCCATTCTGCCAGTTTTTTCCCCTGCGTTATTAATATCTTCTATGAAATAGGAAGTCAAACATCTTACTCTCTCTCCTCCTTGCCATGCTAATTCGTACGATGAAACAAAAAATAATTTCTTTCGTAAACCATCAGGCGTTTCTTCATCACATTTTTGTACCATGGCTTGGAACTCTTCGTATTTTAGGGATACAGCGCTTTGTTATCTTTTCTGGAGGTTTGTTTGCAACTGCTTCCTTTTGAATTTTTTTGCCTGTCCTCAATTCCGTGTCAGTGAAAGGATTAAATTTAATATTATATTCGACCTGGTATTTTTCCAGTAATAATTTTGACGTTACATTCCAAATAGTCTTCACAGTAAAGTCTTTGTAATCCTCACTGTTTTTCTTTTTCATGTTGTAGGTCGCTATTGAAGTGTTCCCGTGTATATTAAAATTCCTCTACTTAATAAAATCCATAAACTATCTCCATATATATTTATGCTTCAGTATTATATTTTTGGGTTTACTTTCGGTCACTTTTGGTCATATAGACAAATGCGCAATGTTAACACTCGTTACTGTAGTCTGTGGGTTATCCGTGACTGTAGTTACGGACCTGCAGGCGAAAGACAAAAATCAAAGTATTTTCAGTTTTCACTGATTGTTCGTTTAAAAATGTAGGTACGTAGTTTGGGCTTGATTCGGTTGATTTCGATGTGTAGTATGCTACGTCCGATACAAACATGCCACCCGGCTTATCTTTTTTCTTAGCTCAAATGATTGTTTTATCCAATAGTTAGGAGAACGAAGGTGGGTTTATTTTGCGCACGTATTCGAATCCTCAATTGGACTCAAATGATTTCTCTCCTGTTTTAGTCCCAAATAATTATCTGTTATCATTATTTTGGAAGCCATGCATATATCCTTCAAATTTCATTTGATGTTGTTGTTATGTCTATGAACCAACTCCTCCAATGGATTTCTCACCAATATTATCAGATTTATTGACTATATATCTGCTATGATCTGAATTATTTATCAGTTAGTTCATGCTCTGAATAGAAATGTAGTTGAATGTTTGAATTATTGTCCAGGGTCATTAAACGAGGAATTCAAGCTTCTCGACTTCTCACTTTACACATAAGTATTTTAGTAACAATTAGTATTTTGTCGACCTATCTAGCTACAAAGGAAGTGATTTAATTCTTCTCGACAATATTTTTAGTTTGGTTCATGATTCTACGTTATAAATAAGTTATAACTTTATCAAAAAACATTACACAAATCATACTTTCTAGTTATATTTCAACATCTAACACACCCATTCACTACTATATAAATGTCTTTAACTTTCTACTTCTTAAACCTTTTTATGTACATTTTCATGAATAGTTTTTTTTATTTCTGGTCAAGTTTATTTTATTCATTTATTAAAATAAACCAATATAATATATTTAATGTGATGTTGATGTTGAAACGAAAGTAAGTACTTCATTCATTGACATTATTTGAATATTTTCCATTAAATTGTTATATATTATTCTCAGCTTTCAATTAGTTTTTCCTGTAGAAATTGTGATGTTAATCAACTCTGACAATCTAATCGTTCCGCCACACCAGCACTGGCCAACTGGATGTGAAACGCAAGGAATTTAATCGAAATCAAAGCGGGACCGTCCGACCGGAGAAAAGAAAGAAAGGATGAAAGGAATGAGAGAAAATATCACTTGAAAGTCGAAGAAGGTCATGGCCATCCGTATGAAAATAATCAGTGGGTCAGTAAGCTAATTGGTTACGCTTGCGTACTAGGAAGCCACAACTAATGTAAGGTGTTAGTTTAGTTAGATTCAATGGTGTAAATATTATCGCCAGTAGAATAATTGAGCACTTTGATGTTTTAGTAAACAATAAAGTTTTGCAATTTTGGTGAATGATATAATTCAACTTTGGTTTATTTCAAAACATAGGAATTTCGGTGGGTATTTTTTATTGAAATTATGAATCAAATTGCTTGGTTGCTGAAGACGTACTAGGATATTGTTTATATTTTCTAATAATAATATATTGAAAGATTTAAAATGAGTAAAACAGCTCAATTTAATTCTAATACTATTTTTTGCTACTTGATTGTGTGAGATGTTTCTATCTGACACCACTCGAACTGTTTATATGGTAACAGTTAATACATTTCATATTCACGGTTCGAAGTTAGCTCAAGTTTGGCATTGATTATTATTGAGTGTTGCTTCTAAATATTAACTAGAACATTGTTCTGAAGATATATTGAAAACGTCTTGTAACTTTGCCTAACATCCAAGATAAGGATTGATATATTTTTAAATGGAGGTACGGCATGGCAAACATTCTTGGGAGGATGTTGAGAATGTAACGAAAGTGTCTTTTTTTGAAAAAATGAACTAATTTTTATACACGTTTTAGTGTATAAAATAACAATAATTCCAATATTGGCATACATAATAATCAGTCAAACTGTGTCTCTCTATTGTGAACGATTTTGAATTTTATTAGATTAAATATGTCATATGTACTTATTCACGAGAAATATTGCAATTTACAGAGGATAGTACCTATGAACACGTTTATTTAGCTCCAAATTCGACAGAAATTTTCGAGAAATCGTCAATATCAGAACTATGTATATTGTGTTAATATGATTGAGCCAAAGGTACGGAATCAGTGAAGCTTTCATACAAGCTGCCCATTGACAAAAGCTCGATGAGACAAGGATGCTCCTTTGTTGACAGCCTGTCAAACCTCAGAAAAGAGGTTCGTCGGTTGTTCAATATAGCCAACCGAGACGGTAATTGGCAGGGTACATTGAGAAGCAATCTGACTATAATAAAGAGATGAGGAAGGCCAAGATAATTAATTTTCAAGCCTTTAGTGAAAAGATCACTTCCACTCACACAGCGGCCAGACTACAAGAGGTCATGTCAAACGGGGCAACTAACTCCACAATGACACTGAAAAAGCCATACGGATCATACACGGATGGTAAAGAAGAACGATCAATGCTTCTTTTCAATGCTGTGAAACTTAAAAAAGTACTCAAATAGTAACCACCAAAAATCCCGCAAGATAGATTGGGACATTGCTAAGATTCACCAGAAAACGGTTAGAATGGACAATAAGTACCTTTCAACCGTACTAATCACCAGGAGTGAATGGAACTTTTCAAGCACTCCTGCAGAACGGAATAGAGGAGAGTCTTTCTCACCTGCTGAAGATTACAAGAAGCAGTCTAGAAGTGGGTAGGAAAACGACGGGACTGTTCCCCGATCTTTGGGACCCATTTGTCTAATATTGTTTTCACTTGAAACGATGGAGAAAGTAGTTGATAACTTTATCAAAATGGAGGATCTGGAGAATACACCACTTCATAAATGTCAGCATGCTTACAAAGCGGGTTGATCAACATAGACTACTTTGTATCAGCTGACCGAAGTCATCAAACAACAAAGAAATCGCAATATGCGCATTCTTGACAACACAACTCGTGTGTCTGTCAAAGAAGCACTAAAAAAGCGAGCAGTGAATGAAAACATAAAATGGATTTATGAGTTGTTGACGACGAGAATACCTGGGACACAGAAGGGAAATCAAACCACCTGTATTAAAGCCACTCGCAGGACACCTCAAGGGGGAGTATTATATCCCCTTCTATGGACCACAGTAGTAGATTAGTTATTCTTCATGGTGACGGAGATTAGCTTCGAATGTATGGGATATGCTGATAGCATACTCCTAATAGTTGGAAGCAAGTTCGAGAGCATTCTGTGTATTTATTCCGAAAGTGCCCCAGAACTATCGAGCAATGGTGCTTGTCACTGGGGATGAACATTAACCCAAACAAGACTACAGTCCATTTACCCTTAATAGAAAACCTCTCCTATCACTAAACGATGAAATCATATAATTGAAATATCAAGTTAAATATCTAGCGATAACCCTAGACAGTAAACTTCTGTGGAAAAAGCATAGTGAACCAATGAAGGCTTTCATACCTTGTGAAAGTCTAGCTGGTAAGTACTTGGGATGTAACCCTCAAATACTGCGGATGAGACCAGGAATTATGCGTGGGGCGATAGTCTGGCATACCAAAGCAAGTCAGAACAGCACGACAAAGTTCAAAGGCTTGCCTGGGTGGGCATTACTGGAGCTATGAGAACGTACCCAGCTAGGGCAATTGAGATGATTATAGATCTCATACTTCTACAAATGGTGATAGAAATATCAGCCCAAGAGGCAATTCATAGAATATCCAGGGAATTTTCAGGCAATGAGAGTATCAAAAATCAAGGAGCCTTCCCCTTTCTAACAAAGTACATCTCATGGGCGAATCTTCCCACTGACGAAATGATCAAGAAAGTAAGTATCGAAAATAACTACACTACAATGCTAAGTAAGAGAGAAAATTGGAAATAGTTATTTACATTACAAGCTGCGAAAACTTACGTTTAGGTGCGAGGTGTATTTAAATAGCCGAGGCCTCGGCCATTTGAATACCTCCAAGCACCAAAGGGCTGTGCAGCGTGTAATGTATCAAACTTTTTATTCTCCCTCCGATTTTATCAATCAAACACACAATTTGAATATGCAAAAAAATCTCTGTAGACTGCAATAAAATGGGTAGGAGGCGTGGGTTAACGTTGCTTTGGTAACATTCGTGTCAACAAAAACTAATATTTTGACAGTTGTCAAATAACTATTCTTCCATAAAGTATACATCTTTTATGTTTAATATTTGGCTAGAATCTAATTAAAAATGAATTCCATTGAAGAAGCAGCAATTATTGCGTACAGAAGTTTGGTACCGGAAAAATCTAAAGTCCGTACAATTGAGCCTATGAAAATTTCATCAAATGGTGTACAACGAAAAAATGTGTCCTCAGAAAAATTAAAGACAGTGTCCCCTGCTACATTATGGTCATAATACTCAATGTTGAAATTAACTATTTCATTAAATGAGAACCAGGTTATTCCGAAATTTGGCCACTTAAAGACATTCATAAAAAGGAAAAATGATGGATATCAAGCTCGAAAATCTCAGGTATTTACAAGAGGTGATATATCAAAGTTTTTCTTAGGAGATCCTGATGAAGTATATTTAATGAAAAAAGTGTTAGCGATTTTTGGAGAAGCTGGGGCATGCCGGACTGACGAGTTATATAATTTGAAAGTGAAGGACGTGAAGTGTTAAAATTGTGTTATTTTAGTGCAGATTCTTACTAAAAAAAATAGTGTGCAAAGAAGATGCATAGCAACAGAAGATTGGGTAACATTTGTTAATCGTTATATGCGACTCCGACCGTTATGAGCGAGGCAGGTGGGGGTGTTGTAGGGGGGTACAATAAACCTTACGGTTGCTATGCATAGTAAACCCGCTTAATAGTAAGGATAAGTGAAGTTGAATAACATATCGAATATTCTGGAAGAATTGAAAAATATTATCGAACTAAATAATGTTATGAGTACTATACTAACAAAAAATAATAAATCAATTAACAGATGTAATAAATGCAAGCAATGAAAAATTTGAAAAAAAAAACTTGGAAAATATTACTGGTTTAATTGCAACTTACTGTTTCTAGATAATTCCACAATATATTGAGAAAATGTTGAAAATTCTAAGAAATTTGACAATTGTTTCGATATTAGATATCATCGTCAGAATGACAGAAGTTACATTTTATTTGATGCCGATCTGATGTTTGATAATTATTTTTAGTCCAGGCGACAGATCAATCGAAATGGATCTTGTTTGATAACGCAAACATTTTTATGCACAAAGTTGCCGAATATTGTGTACAACAATAATCTGTTTGCCTACTCCAAATAGTGCTTGCTAAATGCTGTAGAACAACAAATGTACCGAAATATCGAGAAATGACCCATTTTTCGATACACTTGTGTCTAAAACTCTGAAACAAAGGCTTAAATCTAAAAATATACTCTTTCTTTTTTGTTTATTTGACGATTTCCTATAAGGTTATGAGAATCGCGCATCGAAAAACTTTAATTTCCCATGAATGATATACGAAAATTAGTAAAAAATCATTTGTAAGCTTTGAGAAATTTTTTCGGTAAGTGAAAATTGATAAATATTTATAAAATTTTCAGAAAAGATGGTTAAACATATGACGCACAAAAATTTTTGTAACGATGAACCGCATAGTTTTTCACTGCCACAATTATTGATTAACAAATTATAAAAAAGTTGATCGCGCGTACCTTGTTTAAACAACGGTGAAAAAGGAGCAAGAACTTTTTAATAGTCACTTAGTGTTATAACAAACAATAAGCAATTATAAAAATATCCATTTTACGTTTTAACAATTTTTATAAATTTTGTCAATTTTTTTCCATTATAAATAATTTTGCTTAATGGTCATCAAAACATGCAACTAATTAAACGTTTCAATAATAAATATTGACAAAAAGTATATTTTCTTTCTCAAATGGCCTTTGTTTATCATAACTAACCGTCCTTGTTTATAATGGAAAAAAATTGATATAATTTAAAAAAAATTGTAAAAATTATCAAAACATAAGATGGATATCTTTATAATTGCTTCTTGTTTATTATGGGACTAAGTAACTGTTAAAAATTGCGTGCTCCTTTTTCACCTTTGTACGCACGATCACAAGGTACGCGCGATCAACTTTTTTATAATTTGTTAATCAATAATTGTGTAAGTGAAAAACTACGCAGTCGATCGTTACGAAAATTTTTCTGCATAATTGTCATATATTTAACTATCTTTTCGGAAAATTTGATAAATATTCATCAATTTTTACTTGCCGAAAATATTTCTCAAAGTTTACGTATGATTTTTTACTAATTTTCGCATATTATTCATGTAAAATTACAGTTTTTCGATTCGTGATTCTCATAACCGTATAGGAAATCGTCAAATGAACAGAAAACAAAGAATAGATTTTTTTTATTTAAGGCATTGTTTCCAAGTTTTAGACACAAATATATCAAGAAATGGGTCAAATATCGGAATTTCGGCACATTTGTTGTTCTACAGCATTTAGCAAGCACTTTTTGGAGTAGGTAAACATAGATTATTGTTGTACACAATATTCGGCAACTTTCTGCATAAAAATTTTTGCGTTATCAAACAACATCCATTACACTCTACTTTTACTGATCTACCGCCTGGATTATTTGGATACACCAACAAGTGAACTTCCTAGTGATTGACCTAATATATGTTAATAGAAAAAAGAAGAAGATATAATATTACAAATACTGAATCTTAGATATTATTAGCCCTATGAAGATCACCTGGATATCTTTTTCCAAATTAAGATCAGTATAACTGTGCAATGATATAGAAAACCAGGAAAACTATATCTGCTGATCTTTACAATTATCACTTAAGAAGACAGTTTAAAAGTTGAGAACTCTCTAGATTTGTCTGTTCATTCACAACTAGATATTGTGGGTTTCTTAAGTGTCTTCTGATTTCTAACTCTAAGAAAATCCAGTTCTTGTTTCTTATCACAAATATGTAGTACTTCTAGTTCAGTATTAGGCCAGTGAATGTTTGGTGTCAAGTAGATGTTTTGCATTGTGGGACTTATCTGGTTGTTTTAATCTATATGCTCGTAAATGTTCCCTGTATCTGATCTCAAAATGTCCAACGGTTTGACCCAAGTAGACAGCATTACATTCTGGACAATAAGTTTATATATACCAGACTTCTTTAATGTGTATATTTTTATTTTTACATTTAACAATTTTGTACTCACATTACTTTCTGTTTTTAAAGAAATTGTTGTATTTGTAGCTAAAGATTTTATCTTTGAAATATTATTAGAAATATTACCTGCATATGTGATGGTTTAATAATTTTTTATTTTGTTAGTAGTCAATGAACAGATAAATCTTGGGAATTCTCCACTTTTAAACTGCCTTCTTAAGTGATAATTGTAAAGATCAGCAGATATAGTTTTTCTGGTTTCCTATACCATTACACAGTTATACTGATCTCAATTGGTGGAAAGTTATCCAGGATATCTCCATAGGGTTCATAATAGCTAAGCTTTAATATTTGTAATATCATATCTTCTTATTTTTTCTATTGACATATATCAAGTCAATCCCTAAGAAGCCAAAATAATTATTAAACATCAGATAGGCATCAAATGAAATGTAACTTCTGTCATTATGACGATGATATTTAATATCGAAACCATTGTCTATTTCCTTAGAATTTTTAAAATGTTTTCAATATACTGTGGAATTATTTAGAAACAGTAAGTTTCATTTAAAACCGTGAAATGAGTAGATTCCACGAAGTAAGGTTCGAGACAGTTAATTTCAATAATGAAAAATTTAGAAAGCAAGTATTAAATCCTTGGAGACATAAATAAACAATATAACAGTATCTAATTCTGGATACAACATGGAAGATTTCCAGATTTTGGACGAAATTCACTGAATTGCAATTTGGAATTGAATTTGTAGCCAGTAGATATACGTATAAAATATTCTTCTTAAATAGTAAAAAGTAGGAAAGACCACAAGATATATTACCAAACAAAGTATTTCACGAAATTAAGAAAAATGTTAAGGAAAAGGAATAGTAATTGCAGAATTTTTGACATGAGGAGGAAGTGTCGAGAATGTAAAATGAGTGGAATACCTTAAAGAAGCTAGATGTGAGAATATTAAAAATAGCACATTATCAGAGATAAACTTGAAATAAAGTGTGAAGGATTCACATATCAGAAATTTATTGCTGGAGATCATAAAAATGAAAATGAAAACAGAATTGGGAACATGTCAGAAACTGAGAATGTCGAAAGGTAATCATGATAAGACACGAAAAATTCACTAAAGCAATGCTTGGAATTATGGATCAATATTTAAAAAATCATGAAATCAAGATTTTGAAACTCAGGTAGCCAATACCACAAATAATTATAATAAACAAAATGCGGGGCGTGGAAGTGAAATATCAAGATTTCACATGAAGAGTTGATGTATACATGAAAACTTTTCTGAATGTTCACTGTTTTTGGGATAACGGTGTGATTTTGATGAAAATGTTTTTAATGAAGTTTTCCAGATATTATTTAATTATAAGATGAAATCAATGCAATAGTCATCATCATATACTGTGGTGTATACTAACGAGCAGTTTCAATTTCGTGGACATTCATTTGTTTATTTTATTTTTTTCTCATATCATGAATGTTATTTTTCAATAATAATTATAGTCTTTAATAAAAATACAATGTATATATGAATATTTAAAAAAAATTTGCAGAACAAACCAAATAAATGAAAATATACAATTAAAAAACTAATAAAAAAATTATTAAACTTAAAGGTGGGACTTTGTGTCATCTTGTTCATGAAGAGAACATATGCTTCTCCACTGACTAAAAATTTCCTATATATTAATGGCACCCTTGAATCGTTATATTCGTGCCACTGTCCCGTGTAGGGATGTCGGAAATATGCTGTGTAGTGACCATTATAAGTGGTTCCGCAGTGATTTGATATAGCGTAGAGATTGTACATACAAGGTGCCACATTATCAGCCGCGTAATGGCTCATATCAAGCCCTTCTATTGGAAAATCTATTGCAACATCAAGTTTTCCACTAAATATCTCTGTTTGCGAAGAACGCTTCAGGTGAATAACTAATATTTTCGGAAATTTATAAATTGTAAATTGAGAATGATTTAGTGCATCGTCTTCGTTCCTAACTTTTTGAATATGTTAGTTTCTCATCACCGTCGAGTGTTTCTTCTCTTGTAAACGGATCTAAACATTGTGAAAGTCGTAATTGACCTGTTCTTTGGGTTATCGAAAGGGACAAATCCCAAAAGGGATCGTAGGTAACTGAACAGTGACCACAGTGTGTGCACTTGATTGTGGATTTTAATTGACCGACAAAATTATCCACAATCTTGGAGTTGTCCATTCTCGGATATCTCAACCAAGATTCTTGTGCTTTCTCAATGTCACTTAGTTTGTTATCAATTTCTGTTATTGTGCGCTTTGGTTTTTCATATACCTTGTTGATATCTTCGTAAAGTCCTGCTAATAGGTAACGAAGAAACTCCTGTGCATCATGTTGAGTGTATCCCATGAAACTTGAAGTGAATCGCTGAATCCGACTTCTCAATGATAATATATTAACCACTCTATCTGAACCCTCTTCGGACCAAAGCTCTTAAATAACTTCAGCAAATGCTTTAATTAGTGATCCTTTCATACTAGATATGTTTATGGTAATATCTCTTATGTATGCGTCTTTCTTTAGATATTCTAATAGCCACCTTGTGTTTTATAGGCATTGGATAATACTATTCATGAAACATGTGTTACCAATATTTTTGAGGCCTTTGAGACCAAAAGGTTCTTTGGAAATACCCTTCATGAATCTGATTGTGGAGATATTGTTAAGAGCTCTTTCGCAACTACTATCATTGTACGATTAATCTCGTATTCTATTATTGTCTTTCTCACTTGATCGGCGTGATAAGGAATTTGAATTGACGATGTTTGCTATTGAATTGGATGTATATATTGCGGTTTTGGAAAGTTTTGTTGATGTCGATAGATCATTGATCTGGTTCACTTTGTTAATATATTCCTTGTTATCTACATCAGTTTTAGACGTGTCCTTTTGTTTTTGTTGAGTTTCATCCCCTTTCTGAGAATCTTTAATTGAAAATGAAATGTATGAAGAGAAGTTGTTAAGTCTAGGATTATTTTTAGAAAGGGAATTGATGTTTATTCATTCTTCAGTTACTACGACCCTATCGACTTCCAACCCAAAAATTTTTTCTACGTCTTCAATCTCTTCCAATTTTGAATTTGACTGCAAAATATCGGGGTTATTTTGACACTTGTTAGAGGCAATGTAATTTTTTTTTGTCACCGAGAAATTATTACTAGATTTGTTAACTCTGGTTGATGGTTGATTTTGTACTTAGTGGTTTCACTCCATTGGTCACATCAGATATTTGGGATCTAACCTCAGTTGTCTTATTGGCGAGGTTAGTACCATTTTTTACTGTTCTGGAGGGTTTGTCATTAAAATGTTTACTCAAATCAGCTATTGATGTGTGATCTTCATCATGCAAATTGTCTATATTAGTATTGTTAGAGTATGCCACACTGTTAGTATAAATAACTTCCATTTGGTCGTTTATCTTTTTATTTGATGACTTCAACTCTATTGGGGGTAAACCAGTTTCATATTTTGTTTTGGTCAAAGATAATTTATTGCGTATAGGAATCGCATCATTCTCTAGCATAGTGATCTTCTTTAGTATTCCTATGAATGGGACATCATCTGGCTGGTGGTTATCTATATTTTTTAGTACACTGAGGCCCAAAAGTTTGCTGGAGGCATGATTTATAAAATTGTCGAAGCATGTATTATCAGACGGAACACATTCTGAAGAAGAGAATGAAGATGTTAAATAAACATTTCGGAAAAAGTAAAGATCACATGTTTTAGGGTCGGTAACGTGAGAAAGTTTGAAAGTGGTAGGAGAATTAGGTTTCTTATAATTAGGTTTCATAAAAAGTTCTTCTACAGGCTTAGAACGGGGAAACGTACCGAGAAAAGATGGAGCGTTTCCTCTTCGAATTGTAAATACTTATTTTTTGTATAAAGAACAAAGTTGCTCTCAAATCATTGGTTTCCACTGATATTTTTTTTTCCGATTTCTTCAATGAATTTTAAAGCTTCATGACCGAAAACACTAGACGTTACAAATGCTACAGGAATTAATATGTAAATGTTCTCCAAATTTTTGTATTTATTGATTTTTAAAGTTTCGCCTTGTAAAGCTGCAGCGCCTGCGGAAGTAGATGTGTATCGGACATAGGACGGAGCCCAAGTGTCAGTGCAAGTGGAATCCCATATAACTGGTCTGCCGCGTTGCCATGGAATGAGGGTCATACCATCTGGTCGCGGCAAGTACCTAAGGGTTCCAACGAACTGGGAATCTTTGCAGATGAAAGGCCTCGTTTGATTAGGTCACTTACTGCAGAATAACGTGAAAAACGGCCGGCACTTTATTTGCAGCTAAGGTCGTGTCTACCATATTCATCAACATTTGACAACCTAAACGGAGACCAATATAAATACGGAAACTTTCGTCATCTAAAAGCGTACCTAGTGATGCCGACGGTATAGCGTTCAACCATGCTCCTGATTCATTTTAAAATGCTGCATTCGAACGAGCCTTGTCTGGTAAATTGATAGCTTTCTGAAGCAGATTTTCTTTTTCAATGTTCAATAAAGGTATATCACAGGATTTTTGGAACGATTTATATTCATCGGGTACAACTTTGTTAGTCTTTAATGACCAAATATTTTCTGCCTCCATTAATAAAGGGTCTTGTGTGTGAAAAAATATAGGCAGAATGAAATTGATGAAATTTTTTGAACTATTTAATGATGACAAAAAATAAGGAAGAGCTACTGAAACGATTGATCGAATTCCTTAACCACCATATGAAACAGGTAGTGAAGCTTAATTCCAAGAAATGTCCTCTAATTTAATGTTAATTAATGAGTCTAATGAATGACGAATGGTATTGTCAAAATTGATTAAGATATCATCATGTAACCAGGTCTGACTACATCTCAAGATATATGTTAATTTTGGAATTAATAGGCAATTCTTGAGAAGGTAATAAGCAATATGTATCGGTAACCAGGATAAACTGGATGAAATTTTTTTTGGAAAAGGTAAGTTTCTCATTGAAAGCTGATAGAAAGGATTCGTTTAATGAAGGAGCAATTAATAGATATAAATTTTGTCTGTTGGTAATTGTTATGCCGGTGCTACATTATTAAATTTATCAATGGTTAGATTATTTGGTGATTCTAAGAAAAACAGCTCCCATTTGCTGAAATTGGAATTGTTTATAATATAGATAAGAGACTTGAACATGGAATTAGTATTACCACCTAAAGAACCATCATAAAGGTACCAAGCATTGAATTCTGTGTCAATTTTGCTTATAAATTTGTGTATCGATTTGCAAAAAAGGAGAGGTCTTGTTGGATGCCTGTTTCCGAATACATGATGTTGTCGCCAAATAAAAGGTATGAAGGGAATCGATAACATTGATTGATGAAAGGAATAATTTCAGGTAGAATATCTGCTACAAGTTTTGATAAATGATCGCGATGAATTGCATAGGAAGCATTTTTAAAATCAATTTTCAAAAAAACTTTATTATTAACGCCTGGATGATTAGAGACGAAACGTCTTGCTGCATGTACAACTGCTTCACAACCACCTTTCGACCCGAAACCAAATTGTAATGGACGAAGTAAATATCCTAATTTGTCTCTGATGTTGGAACAAATTATTTTCGCGACTAAACGACGGTAAACTGTACCAATAGAAATTGGTCTGATACCTCCTGCTTTTTTAAGTAGAGCTAATAGTGACGCTCCGAATAAAATAGGACGAATATTGATGTTGACTGTGTCATTTAAAATAAAATTACATAATTTACACAAAGATGATAAGATATTTTTTCTGAAGGGCCAGTACTGTAACTTATAAAATCTTGTAGATGTGAAGGTCTTAAAGAGTCTTAACTACCAGCAGAACTTGTTTTAAAAGAGTTTATTGCGTTACTCACAAATTCTTCTGTTATAAGAGAAGGAATAGGTTCCGAACTCAGAGTTGGGAACGTACTATTAAGTTTCTCTAAAGGATGTTTCGATTCTAAATCTGGTAAAGTGCCTGCACTGACATCAGCAAAACTGAAGCTAAGATTTTGATTGCGGATGTCAAGTCGCCGTCATAAACTTTATTAATGACATTTTTAATTTTAATATTTTTCGATAAATTTATGTTTTTCCGAACTGAGAAATTTGTATTTTGCTGATCAGAGAAATTTAAATGATGATCTATATTTTCAAAAGTTTTTAAATTATTCTTGATTCTAATAGAGAGAGAGAGAAAGAGAGAGAGAGATACTTTTTTACTAGAATTTTTAGAAGGAAGATATAAGTCATTATATGGAAAAATCAATAGATTTTTTCAGATAGGAATAGAATTTTGTCTTACGCATTCATCAATCAGATTAGATATCGTTGAGGCACAAAGAGCCCTTGAAGCTTTAGGGACTCTTCTGATTACTGATCTTTGGCTCTTCAATGTTGCCAGCTTTATATGAAAATTCGTATCTTTCATATCTTTATTTCCAAAACTTTCTTTTGTAATCGAACTTAAATTTTGCCCATCATGGGTCTTGTCTTGATGTGTTTTTAGGCCTCGCTTCTTCAAAAATTCACCACAGATTTCACACTTCACTGTGACTGGCGCTGACATCAGGCTTATATCATAAAGAAGTTAATGTTATGCAGTAAAAAAAAATTCTACCATCCGCTTCACGTTGTTAAATGTACATCCCATACCAATTTACAAAACAAACACTTTCTTTTATGAAAAGATTCAGTCAATGTTGACAGATGTAATATTCATTTGCCAAATTTTTTATATAAATCGACGTTAGCTAATTTTAGAGTTTTATTTTCGACTATCCAGAGACTGTAACGGAATGTCCATTTTCGGTAACTCATAGTTCTTAAATTCGCGCTCAACCCTTTGAAATATTTGAATTTTAAAGTCTTTCAATGGAACATAACACCAATTATCGAGTTCAATCAATACGGTACCTTTTAATAATAGAGTGTCTTTAGATTTACTACAAATCACTACAACGGTTTCAGATTGTTAAATTTAGCATAAATGTAATCATTCGCAATTCACATCCATTTTCTATTTCTGTCAGTCAAATTTCTTGAATAAAATATAAAAAATTAATTCTTTTTTCATATACTCCTTTGTTATACAAAAGCTTATTATACGAAGTAAAAAACGCGTCTAAACCCACGAACTTTATAATTAACAAATAATAAAATATTCTGAAATAATTTTGGCATTAAAACTTCTTGTAAATGACATAATATTTAACAGATGTTAATAATTGATTAACTGCCGATGTAAACGTTATAACGCGATAAGAAAATTTATAAAATATGTAGTCAGAATATATACTTATTATCAAAGAAATATTCAGTTCCTAGCAGTTCGCGATCCATGAGAATTGGAATTGCGATAAAATTCTATTACCACTTTCACACTATTAACAAAAAAAAAGTAGATATAACTGAATAATAAATAATCTACTTTTACTTCTTTCAGAATTCTACCATTGGTGGAAACGTTCGACATCTTCCATTTCCTTCTTAAGATAGTGAGTAGCTACTCATTAGTGGTAGAACTTCAGTGATCCGCTTCTACTGCATACTACGCGATTAAAGATGAAATAGAGGTGGAAGTAACTTGAATCTTGATCGGAAAGCAACTATTTCGAGACTGCTTCAAACAAAAACATCTGTTGCGGGTTTTATACTGGACTGTATCAAAATTCCTGTTTATTTGATGTTACTATATGATTTCACTTTCAATTGAGTCAAGTGATGTCAATATTTATGTATAGAAATTTGGATACCCAATAAAGTTGCCACAGACAGTGAATTTGCTGTAATATATTGTAGGTTCCATTGTCGTTTAATTTTTTGTTAAATGTTCATTACATACTGGGGGTTTTAGGGGGAAATGCAAAGACTCTTTGTTCTACAAATCTGAGATATCTGAACATCTTTATACCATCACAATATTTGTTCAATTGTTAAGCAATGTATAGAAAATGATGGCAGGCACTTTTAGCATTTAAGGACGGCATTCAAATGTGAATCTCAACAGGAGGAAGGTGAATAAATTTGTATTAGATTGAAGTATAATTTTTTTATAAATATCTCCGGTTTGAAACGAGATAGAGACGGGGTTTCGCTATGCGCAATGGCGTTTAGCCGTCTTTATACCAGTTTAATAATATCATTGTCATTGCATTTACATTTTCTGAGAAAAATCATGAATATATAGAATTTTTATAAGGTGCCATATAGTGGACATTTCGTGAAGTGCAGCTGATAGAGCAAGAAAAATATTTCACACGACACTGACTTCAAGAATTTTCAATAAAGTTTTCCCGAGATATTGCTTTTTTTCCAAATCAATGTCCGCTTTGCCCTCACCACTCTAACTGAAGAGTAAGATACAATTGAGTGAAACCAAAAATGTTCATAACAAACACGATATTAATTTGCTATCATTTTCACTCTAGAGAAACCCCCTCTATTCTGAATTACTAATAGTGGTACGCCGCCTAGCGGCCGTATTACTAACTTGTGAATATTTTCAAGTTACTTCTCTTGGCTGCATTTATTATGAATATTGTTTTCCAAAATCTCTACGGTAAGAGGTTTCCGAGATACAGCCCCTTTCCTCGCTTAGTTTGTCACCCTGTATATACGGTGAGGGAATTCATAATTCTCTCAAGGAGTCTGAGTACAATACTCCATTTTATCAGCACCCTGACCGTGTTTTGGATGAACATATCGATCTATTTAGCAATACACTTTGTAAATGGAGATTCGCGAAGAAATTAGTTGCTAAAAATGATCCCTTATGTCTGCTGAAACATCTGAGTCTTGTGAATTAATTTGTAACATTTAAAGGATTATTTTCTACCGGGATAACGCACAATTCCAACAGACTATCTGTGTTATTACATTTTTTCTCCAAACGCTCACGAAAATTCTGCAAAAAATTTGGACGAATTAAAAATACTTTATGTTTCATAGACGGATTCCCGGTAATCTAATTGAATATTCACCCATCTATATTCTAAACTTGTTTATAAAACTTTGGGAACTATTCGTCAAAATTAAAATAACACTAACATCTTTAGTCTGAACTTGTCTTCGACACTGGCAATGGCATTGATATTGAGAGTTAAAGAAAGGAATTAAACAAGTGAATCTCTCTTTACGGGTACAAGTAAATTCCGCTAACAAATTAATAATGAGGTGATTGATAGATTTTTCACACCAATTAGTTTGGTTACAGAAATGATTAACACAAATAATGATATCAACATCTTAGAGAAACATTCATTCCAGAATCCTTACATTGAGTTTTTCGTAATCGAAAAAATATTTCAAACCTGTTGAAATATTCAAAGTTGCTTATCCGTTGTCTCGTATAGTAGTAATACATCCGTGCTCATATCTAATGATTCATACATACATCATTTTTATATCTGTAGTTCTAAAAAAAATTGAAGTACAATTAATCGACAGCTATTTTGAAATCACAAAAACTGAAAGAAGCTACTTTTTCAAAATTGAATATGAACTCATTATGGATTAAAACATCCGAATATATGTAGAGTTGAGGTTTACAGTTAAGTTCAAAATAGTTATTTTTCTACTTCCGCTACTAAAACCGCACTTTGAACACGGGTTTGACATGCACAAAACGACTCTTTGAAAACTAGTGTTTAAAATGCGAAAAGTCACATCTCGTTTATCTTTTGTTTTTTAAACGTCAAATCAAGTGTATCTTTTGTATGTTAAATTTCATGCTCCTTGATAATTCCGTTATTCTGCGTCATTTGATTTATCAGTCAGCTGTTAGTCATCGTCCGTCATGTAATGAATATAATATAATGTTTTCCTTCCCGCGGGCGAAGAAAAAGTATAGTAAGCACCTCGTGTTAAAAACGTCTTTAGTCGCTCGTTTGACAAGGAACTCGTTCTGCTTTGCTTCACTCGTGCCTAGTAAAACTCGTGACTAAAGTAACCGTTTTGACACTTGGTACTTAATATACTATTTCCTAACAAGTGCTGAAAGTGATACTTTCCCGCACGCGACTGCCCTTAACGCGAAACGGAGTTCGGGTAAGCAGTCAAGGGCGCGAAAGACACTTTACGCATGGATGAGAAACATTATATTTTCTTCGACCGCATAAAGATTCAAAAAGCACATTGAAAATATATATTTTATTTCAACATACAAAACATTCCAGGAAAATCCACTAATTATCATTAATATTAATGTTGAAAACACAATTTGTTGCATTCTGCAAATGCGTCAGAATAGCCGGTCCAGAGTAGTTAGTTGGTGGTAACTGGCTGTTAAGAGTAACACTCGTAGATTGCAAAGTGCATGAATATGACGGAGACGGCATCGGTTGCAAGTTGCCAGTACATGAAAGAATTTTATTCGAGATGGTTTTCTTCTGTTCTACGGAGTCCTCCAAATAACTCTCAGCAACATCAGTTGACTTCCAGCCTCCAAGACGTTTTATGTTGGTTATCACTTCGCCTGTATCTGCTAGAAACGTTGCCGCGGATCATGTAACACTGTGACCTGTGTAACGTTTTGGGTTAGGTAGGCCTAAGTAGGTAGCGATATCTGCCGGCATTTTACCAAATGTGATTACGCCTACGCACTGAACAGAACAATTGCCTTTTCTGTAATTGATAAAAAAACGACGGTGCGTGGTGGTAGGAGGCCGTAAATTTGCATACTTTCTATAGAGCTTCAAAAAGATTCCATTATTTATGTCTTCAGATATAACAAAGGATCTTGAGGTATGGTTTTTCGAATCGGAAATTCTCACAATAATTAGGTTGCCTTTATCTTGAATATCGTCAAGCGTGATTTTCACAAGCTCCGATCTGTGAAGAGCATCGGCTAAAGCAAAAATGGTACCTACTTTAATCATAAAATATATCTCGTCAGGGGCTAACATAAACTTGGATATGTCTTCTTTGCTAAAAATCTGCACTTTATGTGGTCGAAAACCAACATTTTGCTTTTTTAGGAACGATGTCAATTTATGAAACTTGCTTGTGTCCAGGTTTTGTTTTATTTTAATTAAACATTTCACCATCGAGTAACGCGACCATAGTGTATTGGATTTCAGTACCTTACTCATCTCGGAAAAATACGCCAAAAAACCTCTTCTCTGAAGCTATTCACTCCTTTTTACTTACACCAGTTTAAAAATTGGTTATATTGCTGTTCGTATCTTTCTCGTGATTTACTTGGTAACAGGTCTGAATTTACCTCATCTGCGGGCCGTTAATATTGCTTCTCGGAGCTCTCCGTCTGAAAAATCCATTAAAATATTGCTTTTATTGAAAATAATTCGGAAAATGCCAGGATCGGACACTTCGACAACACTTCGACTTGAAACTTTGACGTCTTGATGACAACTTGGTTGTCATAACAAATTTTTGGTTACCACACCAAACCACTTGACTCAGCTTAGGTTGATTGTTATGTGGATTTATTTTGAGAAATATGTAGGGTAGATATATAAAAGTATCGCAATTTCTTCATTCCAATGAATGAAAAATAGTCTGGGTTAGATTGAATATTAAAACCTATATTAGTTTTAATAGTAATATACAGGTAAAATCAATAAAATCAATTAAATGTACATTTAATACCGATAATTTGATATATTTTACTTCCCCGCACTAGTGCGGGAAAGTGGGTAAAAACGCACGGTCGTAGAAAAAAAAATTATTCCCTTCGTCAACCCAAGTCGGATGCCTGGAAGAGTGTTCTTCTTCAAAAATCCTTTTCGAAAACGAAGATAGTCAAGTCATCCAAAATCAACTGAATGTACACTGTGCCAAAGCTGCAAAAGCAAACTTAGAATATAAAAAGAACTCTGATGAAACAGCAGACGCATGTTCAACAAATAAACGTATTTACTCTATGTATTTATAAAAAGTAATTGTTTTCAATCAAACATTTACCACTTTAGGCAAGGATCACTCTAATAAAAGTTACGGTTTGCTATGGCACGATGCCTTAGGTAGACGCAAAGTTGAAGCGCTTATTGATGCTATGTTCAAAGTAACTGAGAAGGTAAGGGATTCTACGGATTTTGTATTTTGGGCTGATAATTATACCACTCAGAATATGAACTGGGCTCTGTACATCTCATTTGTGATTGAAATGAATCGTGTAACTGGACATAATCAAATTGTGATTTGATATCTCACCAAAGTCCTTACCTATATGAGTGCAGATAGAATCCACAGTAATATCGAGCAGAAACTCTTACGGAAGAGGAACATATATAATTTAAAGTAATTGATATAAGTCATCGAATAATTCAGAACAAAATTAGAAGTTTTACAATTAAATGAGTTACACATGTGGCCAAATAAGAAAAGAAGTGCAAGTAAGCAAGACGATCTATTGATGACTCTTCTTCTGAATGAGTTAGTTGAAGTCTGTTTCACAAAAGGAAGCGAGTGTATGCAATATACGACAGATTTTTGACTTTTGGACCACAAACTATTCTCAACCGTGACATAGCAGGATCCAAAATAGCAAAACTTTTCAGAGATTTGGTACCACTAATGCCCACCAACAGCAGAGTGTTTTGGGAAGCAATGCCAGAATCGGAAGCGTCTATGGACTTGGATAGTGCTAAACAAGTCGCAGATACAGATTCTGATATTTAAATATGCGGATTGCATTTGATTTAATATTTGATATTATTTGTTAGATAAATATTTTTAAATACTTGCGCCCCTTCGGTTAAGAAACTTTTCAAAGCTTCAGTTATTTTTGTAATTTTAATAAGGCTTTGTTAAGTTTGTTTTTGAAAAAAAAAATCAAAATAAGATTTCACGAGTTCCTGTTTGACGTTACGAAAATTCCAACATCTACAGATAATTTTCTTATTTCAAAACAAGCAAAGTCAACTACTGTGTTTTGCTAAAGTATTATCTCATTCATTTTTGAAGAAAGATAATCATTACCTATATTTTAGCTGGCGAGCTATTGTTTTGATAGAGTATTCTCTTGAAATCGCTATAAAAACAATGCAATAGTTTATTCTCAAACACCATTATAATAAAAGATGTCTTCCAGCACCATCAATATCCATATCTCTCAGGAACTTTTATATGTCTTCTGGATCTTGTTATAGACACGTGCTCTCTAATTGTTGATTTCTTTGACAACCTCTCGTCTTCACTTCCTCTCCGAATTTTTTTAGCCCTTTTTGACACTGAAGGTTTGGACAAATCTTTCGAATTCTTCATTTCCAATAAAGTAATTCGTTGTACTGGCCTCAGCAGCTCACCTGTGGCAGTTTTTAGCTTAACCTATTCCATCACGTCTAGGTATAGTATCAATTACACGGCCCATAGGCCATTATTGAAATCTGAGATCAAAACAATGTCTCCGACTTTGACTGGCTCATCAGGAGTTTTCTTTGAAAAAAGAGTGAGTTGGCCCAAATATTCAGACTTGAATATGTTATTCAAATCTTTTCTGAGTTTCAAACGATACTTTAAACGCCTACTTAGATCTTTGGCTTCAACTAAATCAAGATCAGTCACTCCAACTTCTTTATTATCTTACAGGAATTATGCAGGTGTGAGAACAGTACAATCATTTGGATCCTCAAAAATGTATGTGAGTGGATGGGCGTTTAAAACAGCTTCAAAACAACAGAGAACAGTCTGTAATTCTTCGATATCAAGGCTCGTTTTTCCAAGAGTTCTTCTTAAAAATTCTTTCATCAGCCGTATAAGGCGCTCCCACCAGCCTCTCCACCAAACAGCTGTTGGAGGATTCATTTTCCAGTCTATGTGGTGAATTGTTGTACATCTCTGTACTATTTCTAACCAATTATAGTCTTTAAAAGGGGTTGCTCATCCAACGAAATTTGTTCCGCAGTCTGTATAAATTGTTGAAGGTCGATCTCTGCGGGCAATAAATCTTCTGCATAAACGCATTGCTTGACAATGATGACGTTAGTTCAAGGTGCATAGCTTGGTAGATAGCACAAGTATACAGTACGATCCAAACATTTTCATTTGATTTGAGATACAAAGGTCCTGCTGAATCCATGCCTACAATCTTGAACACTGCGGCATCACGAACTCTGTTTTCTGGGAGACATATGGCGGGAGTTTCAATCGGTTTTCCTTTGAATTTCCTACTAATTACTGATTTAATAGTACGTCTACATTGAAAAATCCAGTAATTTCCTCTACGGATACTCATCAAACCATGGACTACAGCATGATTATTCTTAATGTGTTCTTAAAAAATCAATCGCTTCACAACTTCATGATTTGAGGGCAAAACATGAGGCATACGAAAATTCTCTGCATTGGCTCTATCTGCAACTTTGGTGCGCACCCTGATTAATCTTTTGTCATCAGTATAAGGACAGAGGGATAAAAGTTTAGGATTTTGATCTTTCTTCTTGTATATAACGAATGATAAATTTTCATGATTCGTCTAGTTCTGTTACAGTAGGAATTTTTCCTTTTTCAACGCTACTTTTTCTGCAGTTATTCTAACTAAATCTAACTATAGACACCCACTAATCGGGAGTATTAACAAGTATATTTTTGGGTGCTCTTTCTATAGCACTATGTACAGAATATTACTCATTCCATTATGAATACTATGGTATATTGAAGTTACAATTTATGTGAACTAGTTTTTTGACCAAATCATTGTGTGTAAGTACAGTTTATGGGGTTATGGTCAATAAAACAACGAAAATCTATTATTTTTTCAGCCAAAGTTTCGACCTTTATTGGGTCTTCTTCTGGGCGTCTACAAGAAACATACAAAGAATGTATTTTTTTTGTGAAACATTAAACACAAAAGTCATAAAATTTGTTAAAATCAAATAAAAACTAGTACAATAGTATACGTAAGAAAAGACAAATATTTTTGTTAAAATATATTAAAATTTAACTTTTAAATAACAGTTATGAAAACCACAGGAAAACAGGTGTAGTTAGAGTTTATTTATGAATTACATAATGTTTATTATCTTTCAACGCGCAATAGCAGCTATTTGAAGACTATATATTGTTGTAATTCTTTATGTAGGTGCAAGCCCCAGTATAGTTCTATAGGAAGATAGACCAGAGAAAAATCAAATGAAAAGCCACTTCTCAATTAATTGGAAGAAACAATAAAAATTGATATTGTGGTACAAATTTATGTAAATCAAGATGTTAAAAAAATACCTTTTGATTACATGTGAATCTATTGTTGTTAATATTAAGGAACAATTTTTTGTGATAGTTTAAATAACTCACAAAATAATGAAAATCAGGTGAAAAAACCTAATTAAAGCTATGTTCAACAATTAAAGACTTACCAAAATTGATTTTCTTCTTGAAAAAATTCCCTATCATATCAGGCCCTCCAAAAACCAATAAAGACCACCCTGTGATTTACCATAAAATGACATATGTAAAAGGCCTCTCAGAGAAATTGTGTAAAATTTTAAACAACGAGGAAAAGCAAATAGCTTTAAAACGCGAAAATACTGTTAAAAAAATGTTTTTTCCTAAAGTAAAAACTAGAACACCAATTGAATCACAATCAAATGTTGTTTATAAGATACCATGCAGTAACTGCGAGAAATGCTATGTAGGGGAAACTAAAAGATATGTATCTGTACGTATAAATGAACACTGAAGGGATGAAAGGAAGAAATCATTAGTTTCATCTTTGGCTCAACTTCTTTCTCAGAAAGCCACACTTCTAATTTTGATGACGTACCAATTTTGGACCAACAAACCAACTTTTATAAAAGAAGGTTTTCTGAAATGATTAACATTGTCAATAACCCTCCAGTAAACTTCAAGAAAGACGTCGAGAATTTAAATACATCCTATATTGCATTAATAAATAGAACCAAAGAGTTGTTATTGAAAAACAACTTAAAGAGGTTTTTGAACTCGTTTCTCACCTACCGTAGATAAATATGAACACTAACAACAAATTGAAATGTTATTTCTTTTTTTAATGAAAATTTGTTTTTGGAGGGCCTGATATGATAGGGAATTTTTTCAAGAAGAAAATCCATTTTGGTAAGTCTTTGTTTGTTTACCATAGCTTTAATTAGGTTTTTTCACCTGGTTTTCATTATTTTGTGAGTTATTTAAACTATCACAAAAAAATGTTCCTTAGTAGTAACAACAATAGATTCACATGTATTCAAAAGATATTTTTTAACCATTTTGATTTACATAAATTTGTAAAATGATATCAATATTTACTGTAAGTTTTTCGGTTTCTTCCAATTAATTGAGAGGTTGCTCTCCATTAGATTTTTCTCTGGTCTATCTTCCTATAGAACTATACTGGGGATTGCACCTACATGAATAATTACAACAATATATAGCTTTCAAATAGTGGCTATTGGGCGTTGAAAGATAATAAACATTATGTAATTCATAAATAAACTCTAACTACACCTGTTTTCCTGTGGTTTTCATAACTAATATTTAAAAGTTAAATTTTATTATATTTTAACAATAATATTTGTCGTTTCTTACGTATACTATTGTACTAGTTTTATTTGATTTTAACAAATTTCATGACTTTTGTGTTTAATGTAATACATTCTTTGTATGTTTCTTGTAGACGCCCTGAAGATGACCCAATGAAGGTCAAAACGTTGGCTGGATAAATAATAGATTTTCGTTGTTTTATTGACCATAACCCCATAAACTGTACTTACACACAATTATTTAGTAAAAAATCTATTTCACAAACAATTTAGAATTGGGATTTTCTACTTAACACTGAATACGGCCTCTGGACTGCGAGAGGATATGTGAAAAAATGGGTTTTTAATGCGATATCAAGGACATGTATGGACAAGAAGCAATGCAACATTTCAAAGCATGGGGGAACTACAATAGAAAACTTGTTATCTATGAAAACCACAGCTAATTCTTGTGTAGATGAAGAAGGGAACACCTTTTACCTAACCATATCATTAAATCTGGTAACTTTTCAATTTTTTTGTTAGCGAGCAATAGTCCGTTTGTAAATAAGGCGAGCGATATTTTAAAACGTTTTTAATCACAATTTTTATCTGTGGAAATTGAATTCGCATTTTGTAAGATTAAGACTCTCAATTGTGAAATAATTAGAATTTAACGAATCCTTACCGATATGGTACCTACCGATATTGTAAACTCTTTTAGCATAAATCAGGAAAACTTCCATAAATTAGAATCCCACAGAATCTGTAGAAGGCAGAGGGGAAAGTTCCAAAAATTTAATTACATTCAGAAACATATTCCCTTTTTAGATGTAAATGATCAATCTTTCGAAAACAAATGGATAGTTAATAAGACAAATATAAATATTCCTCACAATGTAGAATATATCTTAAGTTTAGGCGACAAGTTCAACTTGCCCTATGATGAACAGGGCTTTCCTCTACAGCAAATATTGATTGATCTGGAATCGGTTTTATCAGGTTATAAAAATGAGCATGATAGGGACGATACCAGAAACAAAGCTATTAACATTATAACCAACTCCACAACAAAACAAAATTCATTCTATATCAACAAAAGTAATAGAGACATTCTTAAAGCTGTAAAAGGAACAAAGTAGTTTTAAAAAAATTATAAAGACGAAATAGTTATTACAAAGGCAGACAAAGGTAATAAATACTACTGTAATTGCCTGTCTCGACCCTTACTTCGTGGAATATGCTCATATTAGTGTTTTTAAATGAAACTCAAGGTCTCTAGTTAATTCCACAATATAATACAAGTTATTGAAAATTCTAAAAAATTGACAATTGTTTCGATAAATCAATATCATCGTCAGAATGACAGAAGTTACATTTCATTTTATGCCTACCTGATGTTTAGTAGTTATATTTGGCTAGACCAAGAAGTAACCTAACTTGTGATTGGCTTAATATATGTTTATAGAAAAAAGAAGAAGATGTGATATTACAAATATTGAAGCTTAGATATTATTAGCCCTATGGTGATATCCTGGATATCATTTTTCCAATTAAGATCAGTATAACTGTGCAATGATATAGAAAACCAGGAAAACTATATCTGCCGATCTTTACAATTATCACTTAAGAAGACAGTTTATTAGTGGAGAATTCCCTAGATTTAACTGTTCATTGACAACTTCATATTGTGGGTTTCTTAAATGTCTTCTAATTTCCAGTTCTTCAAGGAAATCCAGTTCTTGTTTCTTTTCACAAATATGCAGTACTTCTAGTTTTGTGTTAGGTGTCAATGAATGATTGGTGTCAAGTAGATGTTTTGCGTAGTGAGATTTATCTGGTTGTTTTAATCTGTATGCTCGTAAGTGCTCACTGTATCGTATTTCAAAATTCCTAAGGGTCTGACCCAAACTGACAGCATTACATTCTGGACATTTGAGTTTATATATACCTGACTTCTTTAATAGTGGTATTTTTGTTTTTACATTTAACAATTTTGTACTAACGTTACTTTCTGTTTTAAAAGAAATTGTTGTATTCGTTGATGAAGATATTATCTTTGAGATATTATTAGAAATATTTCCTGCATATGTGATGGTTTTATAAGTTTTAATTTCATCAGCTTGTTTAGGATATATTAGTTGTAATGCCACTTTTTCTTCTTTTTTACTAATTAGCTTATTTATCATATCTAATGGATAACTGTTAGATGTTGCTATTTGTCTAATTGTATTAATCTCTCTATCAAAATTACATTTGTTCATAGGAACTGAAAAAGCTCTATGTATCATTGAATTATATGTTGCTAGTCTGTGTGACACAGGGTGGTTAGAATTGAATGGAATTGTTACATCAGTTTGTGTTGGTTTTCGGTAAATTGAATAATCAAGTACATCATTAACTCTTTGAATTTTTAAATCAAGAAAATTGATTGAGCTATTTCTAATGTGAATTTAATTTTTGGGTGTGAATTATTGATGTGGTTGAAAAATACATCTAATTGTCGTTCACTACCCATAAAACAAGCTAATATGTCATCTACATATCTATACCAAAATAAAATATTTTTCGAAATATTACTTTCAAAGATCTTTTTTTCCAAATTGTCCATAAAGAATGTCTAATACTTGTAAGAAAATTACTAGAAGATAAAAATATTAATCCAGGAATAATATCAGATATACTTAATTTATTTGATGTATGCATTAATCAGAATTATTTCACTTTTGACAATAAGATATATATTCAAAATGAAGGTTTACCAATGGGAAGCCCTATATCACCTATTTTAGCAAACATTTTTATGGACAATTTGGAAAAAAAGATCTTTGAAAGTAATATTTCGAAAAATATTTTATTTTGGTATAGATATGTAGATGACATATTAGCTTGTTTTATGGGTAGTGAACGACAATTAGATGTATTTTTCAACCACATCAATAATGTATACCCGAAAATTAAATTCACATTAGAAATTGAAGAAAATAGCTCAATCAATTTTCTTGATTTAAGAATTCAAAGAGTTAATAATGTACTTGATTATTCAATTTACCGAAAACCGACACAAACTGATGTAACAATTCCATTCAATTCTAACCACCCTGTGTCACACAGACTAGCAGCATATAATTCAATGATACATAGAGCTTTTTCAGTTCCTATGAACAAATGTAATTTTGATAGAGAGATTAATACAATTAGACAAATAGCAACATCTAACGGTTATCCATTAGATATTATAAATAAGCTAATTAGTAAAAAAGAGGAAAAAGTGGCATTACAACTAATATATCCTAAACAAGCTGATGAAATTAAAACTTATAAAACCATCACATATGCAGGAAATATTTCTAATAATATTTCAAAGATAATATATTCAGCAACGAATACAACAATTTCTTTTAAAACAGAAAGTAACGTTAGTACAAAATTGTTAAATGTAAAAACAAAAATACCACTATTAAAGAAGTCAGGTATATATAAACTCAAATGTCCAGAATGTAATGCTGTCTATTTGGGTCAGACCCTTAGGAATTTTGAAATACGATACAGTGAGAACTTACGAGCATACAGATTAAAACAACCAGATAAATCCCACTACGCAAAACATCTACTTGACACCAATCATTCATTGACACCTAACACAAAACTAGAAGTACTGCATATTTGTGAAAAGAAACAAGAACTGTATTTCCTTGAAGAACTGGAAATTAGAAGACATTTAAGAAACCCACAATATGAAGTTGTCAATGAACAGTTAAATCTAGGGAATTCTCCACTATTAAACTGTCTTCTTAAGTGATAATTGTAAAGATCAGCAGATATAGTTTTCCTGGTTTTCTATATCATTGCACAGTTATACTAATCTTAATTGGAAAAATGATATCCAGGATATCACCATAGGGCTAATAATATCTAAGCTTCAATATTTGTAATATCACATCTTCTTCTTTTTTCTATTAACATATATTAAGTCCATCGCACTTCTTGGTCTAGCCAAAAATAACTACTAAACATCAGGTAGGCATCAAATGAAATGTAGCTTCTGTCATTCTGACGATGATATTCAGTTATCGAAACAATTGTCAATTTCTGAGAATTTTGAACATTTTTCATTATATTGTGGAATTAGCTAGCAACATTGAGTTTCATTTAAAACACTAATATAATTTTAGTTGTTTAAGTTTAATGTTCTGTTTAAAGATTTTTATTATTTATGCGTTTTTTGTTTGTTGTAAAAATGTAATAATTTTATATTTTTTATTAAAACTTGAAATGATAAACTTTTTTTTCTTTGTACTTCTATCACCGTCTTTCATGATATATAGGGTTAGAAGGGAGCGGTCACTTATCGTTTGCACATGGCGACAGAAACACCTGGTACGGCCCTGATACTGTGGAATAACTGGCTATATTATGAGTTGCTAAAAGTTGATTCGTGCAATTACATTGTACGTGGCAGTGCCGTATAAACTTATCGATTAGGGTTTCTGTTTCTTAGTCGTATTAATTGTTCAATAGGTTTGTTTTATTATGTATTATCCAATATTATATATTCCTGTTTCGATTCTGACTATTTGTGCCCCTGTTCTATCTTGCAGGAATAAAAGATATAACTTTGTGATTTCTCTGGTTGGTCTAGATAACGAAGGGCCCATATTGGTGCCACTTTCATATGTAGGGTAAGGGCGCCTAAGGTAGCGCACAATCTAAGAATGCGCATAACTTGTTTACAGTGTAAAAAGGGGTTAGTGTCGTGCTCGGTTCAGTGTTCTGGCGATATCTGCAACAAACCTAATTAGCCTGTGGAGAGTTTAGGGGAATCGGAGAAGCAAGACCTGAATTATAAATGTTCAAAAATTTGGTACGTAATGATGTAATATTTCTACATTTTTATTTGAACGAAAGTGTATGTATTTGAGGTTATCCCGCGGAAATCCAAAAGCAGCGCATTTAGACATGTGTTTGGATACTGAAAAGAAGCCAATAACATCTTTATTGCCATTATGAATTAGAACTTCTTGTGTTTAAAGAGAAAATTTACCGTTTCTTAAAACCCAATCTCAAAATCATTGGGAAGATTGAGAGTAACATTTACTGCAGAAAAAGCTGAAAAAGTACGCAAATTAGATCAGTTATTCTATGGATTGAACTACACAATTAGCTGGTGAAAAATGGGTTAGTTTGTTTTGTAAACGGCGCAATTTGGCAATACGGTAGCCGGAGAAGTTAAGTGCTGCACGATCAAGTGAATTCAGTGATATTTGTAATATCACATCTTCTTCTTTTTTCTATAAACATATATTGAGCCAATCACAAGTTAGGTTACTTCTTGGTCTAGCCAAAAATAACTACTAAAGATCAGGTAGGCATAAAATGACGATGATATTGATTTATCGAAACAATTGTCAATTTTTTAGAATTTTCAATAACTTGTATTATATTGTGGAATTAACTAGAGACCGTGAGTTTCATTAAAAAACACTGAATTCAATGAAGTTCAAGTTTCTAGATTTTATGATAATCTGGAGACAGTATACGAAAAGTCACAGCAAAATCTGTCATCAACATGGACGAAACTGGTCTGCTTACCGTTCCGAATAAAATCCCCAAAACTGTCTCCATCAAATGGAAGGAGGGTGTAGGAAAAGTAGTTTCAGGGGAGGGAGAACAACTGGTAATAGCAGTATGTTGCTATAGTGCTTCAGGGATTTATGTACCACCTGCTTTAATTTACGAACGAAAACGGGAAAAGAGAACTTCTGTTCGGTGCACCAAATAATACCCTACTGTTAGTATCAGACAGTAGTTTCATAAATGCTGATCTTTTTCTTAAGTGGCTGCAACATCTTAAGGAATTCATTAAATCATCACTAGATATTCCTGTTCTCCTTCTACTAGATATTCATAGTAAATTTTTGTAGAGAATACGAAATACACTTGTTAACTTTACCTCCCCACAGCAGCCATAAAATTCAGTCACTGGACGTAGGCTTTTTTGGACCGTTGAAAACAGGTTACAGGCAAGAGGCAGATAAGTGGCAAGTCTCTAATCCGGGGAAAGTGGTAACGCAATTTCAAATCGCCGAATTTTTTGGCAGAGTCTACAGCAGAATTTCTTCCCTTTAGAAAGCAGAGAAGAGTTTTTCTTCTACAGACATTTAGCCCTATAATCCTAATGTTTTACACATGAAAATTTTGCACCTGCTTCTGTAACAGATTTGCCTGCAGCCCCCTCGAGTTCAAATGAAATGTCCACACTCTTGCCTTCCAATAACATTGAAATCATCGTGGAGGATCCAGAATTGCTGGTACTAATAAATAGTACCGCCGAAGGAATACCATCCTGTGATGAACCATTTCCGCTAATTCCTCAACATTCAGCCCCAATACCAAGTACGAGTAGTTACAGTTTGACGGAAGTTAAAACGAAATCTCCGTTTATTGGAAATGAGTCTGTAGCGGAGAATTCCGGAAGTGGCTGTATGTGTGTCCCACCCATTGAAACAGATGAAGGTCGCTAGTAGGTAACTATTTTGATATTCAATCAATTTTTGTGGAGGCTACCATACCAGACGTGCAAGAAGAAGGCCGTGCAGCAGCCAGTTCATTAACAGAAGTTTCGGGTACTTCTGGTACCATTCCAGGCACCTCCGCAATAAAAGATTCTTCTGCAGAAGATTATTAAAAGATTTGGATGAAATCTATCATTTTCCTAAATCAGCATGCAGAGATACGAAGCGGAAGATAGTAGGAAAAAAATCTGAAATTATAACAGGAACGACTTTTAAGGATTCCTTGGTTGAACAAGAAACAACTAAAGAAAGCCTGGCACACCAAAAATCTGCGAGAGCTGCAAAACGGCAGATTAATGCATTCAAATGCAACACGAGGCAGAAAATAGATGAAACTACTCAAAAAGCAACGGTTTCTAAGAAACCGTGAGGGATTTGTCCAGTCTGCGATTAATCGTCCGGAGTTAGACCTCATTGAATGTTCTACGTGTAAAAAGTGGGTACATAAAGTTTGTACCGACCATGAAGGATTTGGCTTTTTTATTGTGATACATGCAAAAACACTAGTCTTTCTCAGAGGGTAACGGGTGCGCATTCTTAGATAACCTGCGCACTTTTAGATTAGCGCCGTGCGCATTCTTTCGCCACTTATGTGCTAAGAGTGCGCATTTGAGTTTTGTTAGAATCTAGTTTTTTGTTACTTCAACTTGAAATAAATGTTTATGTTTTGATTATTTTTTGCGAGATTAAAGGTTTATTTACATGATACATTTTGTTTCCCTTTTCCGAGATGTACCGGTTTTTTTCTATAGTAGATTTTAAGTCAAGTGCGCAGTCTTAGGCATCCTAAATGTAGGATTTACTATGTTGTTATAGAGTAATTTTATGGATTCTAGGGATGAAATTTTTGAGTATTCTATAGTTTTTACTTGAAACAATCTAGCTGTTTATTCACGTTGTTTTAGGTTGTTTAGAAATGAGCCGTTAAATGAGGTGACGCATAAGTATTCGTATGTGTCTTTTAACATGATCGATAATATTACTATTTCTGTTTTAGTTGAGTTAACCTCTACTTTACCTTTGTTGCAATACGACTCTAGGATTCGCTTAAGTTCTATTTGAGGATGAAAATGTAAAATGTGTGAAAAGCATTGTACATAAGCAGTTGCAAGAGAAAATGTATCCCAAAATTAGAGAACGACAGCTACAAACACCAAGAGAAAACAGGGTTACATCGCAGGGAATGACATTTGCACAGGTAGCAATCAATCAGAACTACCAACAACACCAACAGAACAGTTCAACACAATCTAATGATATCTCTGAACTAAAAACAATGATGAGAGACCTCATTACGCAAATGGGAACGATACTGAATTTAATCACTACTCTTGTTGCAAAAATGTCTTAATGGCCGAGATACTAAAAATAGCGGTATGGAATGCGAACGGCTTAACTCAGCATTCTCATGAACTGAAAATGTTCACAGCCAACAATACAATAGATATCATGTTAGTTACGGAAACGCACTTCACTTCCGAAAATTATCTAAGGCTTCCTGACTACAAAATCTATTCTACTAACCATCCCGATGGGACTGTACATGGAGGCACAGCAATAATAATAAGGAAAACATTAAAACACCATGAACTGGAAAGCTACCAATAAAATCATCTACAAGCCAATAACATCGCAGTTGATGTAGTTACTGGAAGTATTAAAATATCTGCCTCCCAAACACAACATTAAAAAGGACAAATATGAACATTTCTTCAAAACTCTTGGAAACAAATTCATAGTGGGTGGTGATAACAATGCGAAGAACACAGTTTGAGGTTCGAGAGTCACTAATACTAAAGGTCGTGAACTTCTAGCAACAATATTTATCAATAATTTCAACTATCTGTCAACAGGTGAACCCACATATTGGCCTTCGGACCCTATCAAAATACCAGATCTCCTTGATTTCTATATCACTGAAGGAATTGACAATGAACTGATCACTACTACATTCAGTCTAGACATGTCCTCGGACAACACTCCAGTCATATAATACATATGTACCCTGATATAATACACAAACCAAATGCTCCTGCTCTTTGTAATAAAAACACAAATTGGGACACGTTTAAGGACATTTTGGATCCAGAAATAGATTTCAAAATACCATTAAAAACAACTACAAACATCGATTTGGCGGTGACTAATATTACAGACCATACAGAAATCTGCTTGGGCAGCAACACCAGACTACAAACAATCATCACCGAAAGAATTATGTCCTCTAACTATGGAGGAAAAGATTTCCAAGAAAAGAAGACAACGAAGAATATGGCAGCAAAATTGAACAATGCGCAACAAAAATAAATTTAATACAGCAGCAAAACAATTAAAATTATTAATACTTGATATTAAAAATCACTCCATACAAAGATATTTAGAAGAGCTTACGCCTACCAAAATCACCGACTACTCATTATGGAAAGCCACAAGACAACAAAAAAGCTCCAGAGGTCAATTCCATCAATAAGAAAGAACAATGGGGATTGGACGAGAAACAACGCAGAAAAGGCACACGCCTGTGGTGAATATTTCCAACAAGTCTTCCAACCTAATAATTTGGAATTTACACCTGAATTGATGGAGGGAATGAATAGAGTTCTAAACGAACCTTTTCAAATGAAGTGGCCCATAGAGAAATTTGAATTTAATGAAGTTAAAAATGTCAAAATGAACTAGATTGATCCAAAGAAAACCCCTGGTTATGATCTGAACAGGCGGAATACTCCAGAAATTAACGAAGAAAGGAATAACTGCAGTACTGCAAATTTTTAACGTCATAATAACCCCAAATCATTTCCCACCACAACTGAAAACACAATTATAATTATGATACCAAAACCAAGAAAAAAATTCGAAGAATCAACATCATGTAGACCTATCAGTTTATTGCCAGTGCTTTCCAAAGTCCTAGAAAAATTAATAATGAAACGTAACAAGACAATACTAAACAGTAAAAATAGCATCCCGGAACATCAATTTGGATTTCGACAAGAACATGATACAATAGAACAAGTTCATAGAATAGTTAAACAAATCAACTGCGGTCTCGAAAATAAAAGATACTGTTCTGCGACATTTCTTGATATAAGCCAGGCCTTTGATAAAGTCTGGCACAAAGGCCTACGATATAAACTAAAAAACTTTCTGCCTCATCAATTCTATGGATTTATAAAATCCTACTTATGTGACATATAATTTTCAGTTAAATATGAATCAGACGGTTCAGACTCATATCTAATTGAAACAGGAGTACCGCAAGGCAGTGTGTTAGGCCCGATGCTCTATCAGCTGTTCACTGCAGATCTACCGACCTCAAGAACCACAACAACAGCGACTTTCGCAGAAGACACCGCACTATTGGCATCTCACCATAATCCAGTGATCGCTTCAAGAAACTTACAAGTTAGCCTCAACAAAATTCAGACATGGTTACGAAAATGGAAAATTCGAGCGGATGAGCCAAATCAATTCACGTTACCTTTACACTGAGAAAATATACATGTCCATCAGTACAATTAAATAATCAACCGCTATCTCAGAAAAACGAAGTTAAAATCGAGGTTTACATCTTGAAAGCAAACTGACATGGAAATCGCATATATTTTCAAAACGAAAGCCACTTGGTTTTAAACTACGACAACTTTACTGCCTCATTGACAGAAAATCGCAATTAAACTGAATAAACGAAATGTTAATATACAATGTCATAATAAAACCAATATGGTCATATGGTATTCAACTATGGGGGATCTGCTAGCAACTCAAATGTGGACATCATTCAAAGATTCTAGAACAAAACACTCCGAATAATCACCAACGCACCCTGGTATGTCCCAAACAAAAACAAATATAAATGGAAAAGTACCTCAAAATTGCTTCTATTAGAACTGAAGTCACAACCTAATCACCCGGCCTTGGGACTCCGCTCAGTTAGTGAATTCGGCCTTCGTTACACTATTTTTTATTACCTCAATTGGGATAAGGTGAATCAACAAACAAAATTTCGGTACAAATGGATTTATTTGACACACAATAATAAATTTACAAAGACCGTATATTCTCGATACAAATACGAATAAATAATAGTTAAATAGTAAAAATGTCCAACTCAATATTTTATATATACCAAAAATAAGTTAAGGACTTATCTTGGGAAGACTCGGGACGTACAGCTCGCAGCAGTAGTCGAGGATTATTGAGCTGTAGTTACTGGACTGGACGATGTGGTCCGATGCGTGGATCGTGCAGACGGTCTTTAGGGTCGGTCCTTAAAGTACAGGCTGCAGAGCAGCAAGGAAATTACAAATAACACACAAAATGATATTTAAAGAGGATATTACCTACTGAATAAGTTTTCAGCGAAGAAATGAACAAGCCGACTCCTTGAATCGTAGTTTCAAATAGATATTTAATGATAGTAAAAAGCCATCAGCGATACGTTCCTAATATTCGAAATAAAAGGATTTGGAATAAGAGGTGGGAGTAGCCGACGAAACAGTAACGCTCCAAAATAATTGATGAAAATAGTAACATGGCTCAGCGACATGTTACAAAGTACAGTGAAAAATACAAAAACAAAGCTAGTGCGCATTTTAATGCTCTAGTGCGTGACTTATTTAACACCAACTATGAACTGCGCCGTCTAAAACTCATTGAGCCCACAGAAGTAACAGACAGATTTACATGGAAATTATTTAATTAAGTAAGTGTAGTTATGCCATTCCGTTTATTAATATTGTTAATTAGATTTTAGAGGAAGTCTCTCATTAGAGAGAATCCCAGCATATCATAATCCAAAATTGTCATGAAATGTACTTATTGTTAACGCTATTAACAGGTTGCAAGTAAAAATGAGTTAAAAAAAAGTTTTATTTGAGTTCCTGCTAATATCACCAAATCATCTGCGTAGAGAAACATTATTATGTTTTCAGAACCGGCTAATGTAACACCTTTCACACCATGTGAGTGTATAAAGATGGAGAATATCAATGGAATTAGAGTATCTCTTTATAGGAAATATTTTGTTATTTTAACTTATTCCGATACATTACCCTTTAGTTATATGGAAAAAGTGGCTGAGCTATACATTAGGTTTGAGATTCTAGTGACCTTGGCACTTACCCCATTAGCAAATAGGTTTTAACTTATAACATTGAATAGATTTGGCTTTCACTTGATGAAGATCCATACTAAACGATGAAAATAAAACAATTTAATTTGTTTAAAACTTCATTTATTTGAAGTTATGTTCAATTTAATCTGGTTGACGATTGACAATATCATAAATAAAAAGATACAAAAACAGACTTTAGAACAAGTATTCCCTTCTGATAAAAATAATAATAAACAATTTAAAAGCTTAATATACTTTGGAACACCATCCTTAAAAACTAAATCATTTTCAGAAACTTTAGACATGAATATTTGCTTTAAAACTGATTACAATTTATCCAAACTCATTAAAAAGAACAAATCTAAATATTTAAAATCAATCAAATAAGGAGTTAATAAATTAAGATGTGGTAATGACAACTGTGATAAAATTTATATCGGAAGAAATTTTAGAATTTTTAAAACTAGAATTTTGGAATACAAACAGTTATGACAACAAAAAATTAGATTCTAGAAGCTATTGTGTTAATGAAACGCGTCAACCAGTTGAAATTAAACATTTTATCAAATAAATGAAGTTTATTTTAATAAATTGTTTATTAATTTTTTTTTTATTTTCACCGTTTAATTTACAAGTATGTGATCCACACAATCGAGAGCCTTCTTAAAGTCTATAAACAGCGCGAACAGTTTCCTGTAGGGGAAGTGTAAGTAGTTATTTGCTACGGTTGATAACACAAATATATTGTCTTCACAGCTTCTATTTTTACGGAAGCCAGCCTGTCATTTATTTAGGAGCCCATGATTTTCTGTGAAATTTGTCTGTTAATTATCCGTCGTGTAAATATATTCGCTTTGTTTATTTACGGTATGCTACGATATTTATTAAAATCCTCTCCTGGGCCTTTTTTGTGAGAATGTGTCATTTTTATGTACGTCCATCCTGAAGGTATTTCCTCTTGTGAGAGAATAAAGTTAAAAATAAGTTTAAGGTGAGCGATCCATTATTTAGGTAGATTTTCATAGAATTGAAAGGGCATGTTAACTTCCCTTCAACTCACTAAAGCCAGTACAACGGCTGCTATGGTACTTGAAGTATACAAGGGACAAATTTTATGATTGAATATTGTTCAAGGTGTCTCACAGATGTACCCTATTGATTTTCAGCTGTCTAGAGTGAGTACAGCGGGTCCTATAAATCCAGATATATTACATTTTTGGAGAAATTTTGATGTGTTAGCACGATACTTCCCTCGAAATGTATACAAGTGACAATTTTATGATAGAATATTGTTCATAGCCACAAATGCGGAAAAGTAAGTTCTCATCATTAAAACCTTCTATTTTAATCCAGTTTTCAATAGTTTTCTTATAGACATTTACATTACGTCCGGTGTTTGCCAATTTATTTCTTATCATTTCAATTGATTGTTGTTAACTCATCACTTTTGTAACAGCCATATACGGTGGTTTTTAATAATTTTATTACAGACACATTCAAAGGTTTGATCAATCCCTTATCACATCGCTTCTTGCGTTCATAAAGATCATTCTTGGCTATTTTACGTATAGTTGACAGGGGAACTACTGCTTGCATTAATTCTGTTTCTTCATCGACACCAAGATTTTCGCGTAGATTATTATACACATTGAAACATATCTTCTGTGTTTCCAAATTCAAATTACGTCTTATCCTGTTTTCACTTTGATCACAATTATTAAAATTTTCGTTGTTGTTACACACAATATTTTGGACCGATATTTTCCAAGGACGCCACATTGTAAATATATAGCTTTTAACTGAAAATATAATCGCTATATAACAAATATGTATCTTACCGAAATTCCTCAGGAACATACTACACTCTTCCTTAATGTCAGCCTATCAACTAAAGAGTGAGTGGGGCTTACCTGTGGTGAACACCTGTTGTGTTCGAAAAAATTATATCTCAAAATTCACTTATATTTCAGTAAAAGATGAGAAAAATAATAAGTTATTTGAACTTCTTCTTCTTTTTCTTTTAGTAGGACCTGTCCTGCTTAATTCCGAATATTTAGCCTCCTCCTTGAGACACTGAGCTCCAGGTCTCATACCATCTTTTTGGTGGTCTGCATAGTGCTCTCCATGTGTTAGGTGTCTGAGTTTTCGCCCATTTTGTCCATCTGTTTTCTGGCATTCTTTCGACATGATCTCTCCAACATCGTTTACGTTCTCTAATCCATCTCACCACATCCTGATTTCCTAATTCTTCTCTAATGTTCTGACTTCTCATTGTATCTCTGAGGCTCACTCCCTCAATTGTTCTTAGCGTTTTAATTTCAGTCGTCCTCATTATACTTTTTGTTGTTGAAGATTCGGCCCTTGTTTCGTTTGCATAAGTGAGAATAGATCTTACGCATGTTTTGTAGATTCTCATCTTCCTTTGGGTACTCATCATATTGATTTTCCATATTGTTTCCCTCAAATATTCGCTGACCCTTGATGCTTTTATCGCTTGAGTTCTTGTTTCCACTATTAAATCCCTCTTGCTTCATATTGTTACTCCAAGGTAATTGAATTCCATTGTTTGTTGTATTATGTTGTTGTTGACAGCTAGTTTACATCTAATCGGATCTTTGGCTATGACCATTGACCATTGATTAGGACTTCTTAATTGAAATGCTCATATTATATTTATCTGCCGTTGTCTTCATTCTGTAAAGTAGGCGCTGTACGTCATCTTCACTCTCTGCCACTAGCACCGCGTCATCCGCATAACATAACACTTTTAATGATTATTCTTCCATTCTGTACCCCGCGTTAACCTTGTTAACGCTTTCTATGATTCTGTCCATGATAATATTGAATAGTGTAGTGCTGAGGCTGTCTCCCTGTCGTAACTCGTTCATAATCTGTACTTCTTTGGACAATCCCGTTCTGGTTTTAATCCTCGCTATATTTCCGGTGTTTTCTTTAATAATATTTTGATGTTTATGATCTATATTGTTTTTCCCTAGAATATCTAATGTCCCTCAACCCTACTTTATCAAAGGCTTTAGTCAGGTCAACATAACATACAAACATGGGCTTGTTGAACTCTATTGATTTTTCTGTTAGTTGCCGTATTATGAATATTGCGTCTACCGTTGATCTGTTCTGTCTGAACCCTTGTTGTTGTTCCGTCAGCGGAATCTTGTTTCCAAGTCTTATCGCTATGATTTTTGTAAAGAGTTTCAATACTGAGCTCAAAAAAGTTATGTTACTGAAATTGCCGTTATCCCTTTTTCCTCCTTTTTTATGTATGGGTACGGATATGTTTAACTTCCATTCGTACGGTATGACACCGGATATCATAATCTTCTCTTTAGTTTCTCTCCTCCATACTTGATTAACTCGTTATTCATATTATCAAGGCCAAGTGCTTTTCTATTTTTCAATTTTGTTATTAGTGCTTCAAGTTCCTCCAGTGTTATTTCCGGTTCGTTATTGATATCATTTACTGAGATCTTTATCGGTGTATTATCAACATCAGTAATATTATATGTGTTTTCAAAGTACCTGATCCATTCTTCTTCTGTAATGACATTTACTTCCACTTCCTCCGTAACTTGTTTTTTTCTGTTACGTAGCATGCTTCACATGTTCTTCTGACTACCGTATAAGTCCGCTTCCATTCCTGCTGAAAATGTTTCCCAGTATTCCTTCTTCAGTTGTTGTATGTGGTTGTTTGTTCGATTTCCAACAGTTTTGTATCTTTCATACTCATCCGGTGTTCTATTGTTAATGTATTTCATATATGCTTTCTTCTTCTGTTTTACCAGTTCATTGACTTCGTTGGTGAACCACGGTTTGGTGTTTCTCTTTCCGTTGGTGTCTACTGTTCTTATCCCTATGGCTTTCGTTGCACTTTGTGTTATATTTTCTCTTATTTTTTCCCAAACCGTTTCTACATCATCGTTATCTACAACCTGGTTTTCCGTTATCTTCTCATTGAGTCTTCTTTGATATAGATCTTTTGTGCTATCTTCCCATAAAGATTCTATGTTGAATTTTGTTACATAATTTGGTGCCTTTTTCTTTTTTCGCATACCTGCCGATCGATATTTGCAAAGAACCAGATTATGTTGTCTCCCTACGTTCGCCGATGTTAGTGCTCTTATTTCCAGAATTTGTTGAGGTTCCACTTGGTTATTAGATAATCGATGTTCGATTTGTTACTCCTTGTATTTCTGAATGTGTATTTGAACTTTATATTCCTAATTTTTCTTAATGAAACGAGTAGGGTATAAATTTTGCATTCACATTTGCATTTAAGGGATCCCATTTCGTAATTATTTTATTATGACTGTTATCAATATATCTATATACTTTGAACTGCAGTGTAATTACTGAATTTAAATTTTATTTGAGTCAGATATGGTAATTGGAAAACTGCATCCAAATACAGCGTCATATAGAATCGGCGTTTAATTTTAGTTCACTAACTTCACTTCGAGCTATGTGGGAAAATTGCAATGTGTAATGATTGATCAGTTCATGAATTTGCGACCGAGAAATTTCAAACCGAGAAGTAAATATCATTTCTATTATTTAAATTAAATTATTATCAAAGTGACCTGGTTCAGCGCAGGAATGTTTCTACATCTTGTAGAAACTTCGACATGGTTAGTCGCTACAATTTCCGGAATTATCGTTTTTATAGTTTCAAAGAATGTTTATGGTTTTTTTCAAGTTGCGTTTCAGCAATAACACTGAAAACTGTATACTAGAATGTTAGTATAAATAGAGCTAACAGTTATTTATTCATGATACCAGAAAAAATGGGGCGTTTCACTTTATCTAAATAATTTCAAACTCACATAATCACCGAATATACTTGGAGTTATATAATTTCGGCCATTGATATATACTTTTCGCTCTAATAACAATAAAAAGAGCTTTACCACAATGCAGCTTAAAATCATCATTGTCATAATAATTTTTTCATAATATTTTGAGGATAGTTCATTTATTGAAATTGGTAACTGGTGAACATAGTAACATAGTACTCTAAATTAAGGAATGAAAAACTGTGTTATTCTCACATTCAACGAAATTACCTCACGATTAATCTTTATTATAAATCTTGGAATTTGATTCCTGTTTTGGATTTTTTTTGTTCAATTCATTGAAATTTTCAATATTATAATGAAGAGATTGTTTTTCTCGAATAAAGTATCAACTTCTCATCAAAATCCTTCAAACTACAACTTATAAGTGAGCCTCATTTTACATGTTGAGGTTGAATTACTTGAACTTTATACAGACTCAAACGATTCAAGAGACAATAATAAATAATACTGAAGTTTGTGTAATTGTTTCCTAAGTGATCATTTTGGTACAATATGCAAATGAGGACAAAACAAGCATGAGTTTTCCTACATTTGGTGATTAGAAAAAAAATACAAAGCCCTTATTAAGAGTGACTGCTCGTCACTCGCGCTATGTCACGTCTCGACTCCGCCCTCTTTTAAATATTCTTGCGCTAGACGACAGACACTCTTATACCGAAAATTTCGTCTTGTTCCTCTCCCCGCAATTCTATTTTTTTGATTAGTTGAAAAGTATATTATATACGGGCAAATTTCTTGCAGGTTTGGTGGTCGATGATTAAATTTCATCCGCCCTAATGCCCTGAATCTCGTTATTATTGACGTTGTTCCCAACGTCATGCATACGCAAGGCTGTGAATGCTCTATTTGCGAATAGTTCCTAAAAATGATATTCTCGTGCACCGTTCCTAAAATCATCGAATTGTATCGTCCCTCACAACAGCGTCAGTTGACGTTACAATACAAATGTAATTTGGTTATGTCAAATGTAAGGGTGCATTCAGATGCTGCGCGTTTTATGCGATCAGATGCTTATATCTGGTAAATAGTCGAGTCGGGTCGATCAGATGCTAGTGGTAAATTTTACCAATCGTCCAACCATTTAACCCAGTCGACAGATCGGTAGAAATTGACCCGCATGCGCTTTGCATGATTGAAAAATTTGGGTTATGTTTCCAAAATTACAAGTAATAAATTTATATTCAACGAGACTGTTTACATTTTTTTCTACACCCACAAGTATATTATCCATTTTCAGCACAATTTACAGAATGGAAATGTAGGCCATTTCGGTTAACTGAACGGATATGATTACATTTACATCCTAGAATGTATATGAAATCAATCAATCAGCATTTGCATTTAGTACCCGTCAATTCTTCTTTTTTTCAATTTCAAAGTAACGTCAAGATAACTTGTCAAAATATTTCTTTAGTTGCCAAGAAAAATATAAGTAAAATTATTGATTCCAGTGATGAATCAATAAATATTACTCCACCAGATATTCGTTTAGCCGAAAAGGAGCCGTGTAACACATCATTACATCAAAAAGTAAATATGAATTTTGTAACAAAAAGTTCATGGATTGAACTCTGGTAAACGGAGTTAACAATATATCAGAACATGTTATCACTGTTCATGTGAAAGTAATATCGTGTAAAAACAAGCTCCCAACTCTTTGGACAACATATTCTATTAGTGTTTTTAAATGAAACTCAAGGTCTCTAGTTAATTCCACAATATAATACAAGTTATTGAAAATTCTAAGAAATTGACAATTGTTTCGATTTATATTATATTGTGGAATTAACTAGAGACCTTGAGTTTCATTTAAAAACACTAATATGAGCATATTCCACGAAGTAAGGGTCGAGACAGTCAACATATTCTATGTTTAGAACAATGAAAAATATTGAAAGTAACATTGACATTTCAAGTTACCCTAAATCGCGTTGCTGTCTTAAATTACAAAGTTTCTTCCAGAAGCATTGGATCAAGAATATTTATTCACAAAAGTAAGTTTGAATAAAATAATCAATACAAATTAAAAACAAGTCATTTAAAAGTAGTAGGTATCTATATAATGTTGTATATTATCTTAGTATTATTTATATAAGGTTAAAATGGATCAGTCTGTTAACGTATGTATATACCTATATATGGAAGGGAAGGTAGTTGGTTCAATCCCCGCTGCATACGTTTTTTATAATTGTTGATATTTGTATTATGAATAGTAATTTTCATGAAATTTTAGGTAGTGTTCATTTTTGGAATTTCTATTGCAAGAAGTTAAACTTTTGGCACAGTACATAGTTCACTTTTTGCACGGTGCACGGTTCACTTTGGGTCCGGTGAACTATAGGGAGACACGAGTTTTTGACTAATTTTGAGAAAAATCGATAGTACTCACCTATTTTGAAGATTATCCGTCGAAAAATTTGCGGATTATACACAATTTACAGAGAAAAATCCAAAAAAAGATTTTTTTTCGTCACGTTAACCATCACTTTTGGATTGAATATTTTATACAAAAAAACAGTTTAAATGTATCGTACTGTACAGGAAAGTGATCAACAATACATATTCTCACAAATTATAATGAAATTTCAGTTAGTTTGCTGATAATATTATTTAAAGTACCACTTTTATAAATATATATAATTGTAAGACAACAAATTTGTATGTGAATAGTTTTAATGACAGAATTGACAGATACCGTTCCGTGAAACGTAATGCATAACCAAAACCATAAATCTAAATATGTATTCTCTAACATTTTCGTTTCATCATTCAATGCGAATGAGAACATTTTAAATTTGTTAGTTCATTATAAAAAATAAAATTGTTTGAACCATTTAATTTTAAATGTATATCACGTTTGGTTCTCTTCATTTTATACTTTATAATATACCATGAAACCAAAACTTGAACATTTATATCAGTAGGGGTGCGTTCACAAACCAACGTCTTGAGTGTAAGAGTTATACTAAGGTACAAAGTGACCGTTCATAAAACATTTAATATATATCTCACACTCTGTAACACAGCGCTCATAAACGCACCACGGGGATCGCCGAAAGTGTACTCTTAGTTACCCACTCGAGATCGAGGAAATTATTACCCTGACATGCGTAATTCGTATTACACAAATGTTCATGTTTATAGAGGTTAATGCGTTGAGGTTAGCTATAAGTTTCCATCAGCAGAATATTTTCAAATTCCATTGGTAATAATGTTAAAGGTTGAAACACTCGACAATTCCTGTTTTACGCAACCAACGTAAAATAATTTCAATGTCTAAATCAAATTTGGACAGTATCGACCTACAAATAGGTAGGGCGCGCTCTAATCGTTCAAGTTGGTTTCTGCCTAGGTTTCTACCCGGCGTTTGACTGACATGTTACCCTGTCAGAGTTCTTTCCTCACCCCGCCAATATATTATGAATGCACTCTAGCAGTCTAGCGTATATATACAGATATGCAACCAACAAAACAAAATACGATACTTTGTAGCATGGTTGCCAGCTGTAATCGACTACTTGAGAATCATGGTATTTTTTACATTATTATCAAGATGCGAAATCAAATATTTGATTGAAATATATCTTGATTGAATGAATTTAACCTAAACTCAAGAAAATAAATGAAATTATAAACACATTTATATATGATGATATATTTATATTGAGTATTTGAAGAAGGACAATGAAATATAATCATTGCATTCATCCTTCCCCTTCATGAAAAATATCCAATACTTTGTAACGCGCACATCAGGTTATTCAAGAAGGGGAAGGGAATATAATCATTGGATTCACCCTTCCCCTTCTTGAATAACCTGATGTGCGCGAAGGATGAATCCAATGATTATATTCCCTTCCCCTTCTTGAATGATATTTGATTTCGCATCTTAATAATAATGTAAAAAATACCATGATTCTCAAGTAGTCAATTACAGCTGGCAACCATGCTACAAAGTATCATATTCTGTTTTGTTGGTTGCATATCTGTATATATACGCTAGACTGCATTCATAATATATTGGCGAGGTGAGGAGAGAACTCTGACAGGGTAACATGTCAGTCAAACGCCGGGTAGAAACCTAGGGAGAAACCAACTTGAACGATTAGAGCGCGCGCCCTACCTATTTGTAGGTCGACACTGTCCAAATTTGATTTTGACATTGAAATTATTTTACGTTGGTTGCGGAAAACAGGGATTGTGGAGTGTTTCAACCTTTAACATTATTACCAATGGAATTTGAAAATATTCTGCTGATGGAAACTTATAGCTAACCTCAACCCACAGAATAACAATTACTGACGCATTAACCTCTATAAACAAGAACATTTGTGTAATACGAATTACGCATGTCAGGGTAATAATTTCCTCGATCTTGAGCGGGTAACTAAGAGTACATTTTCGGCGATTCCCATGGTGCGTTTATGAACGCTGTATTACAGAGTGTGAGATATATGTTAAATGTTTAATGAACGGTCACTTTGTACCTAAGTATAACTCTTACACTCAAGACGTTGGTTTGTGAACGCACCCCTACTGATATAAATGTTCAAGTTTGGGTTTCATGGTATATTGGTATATTATAAAGTATAAAATAAAGAGAACCAAACGTGATATTAATTTATAATTAAATGGTTCAAACAATTTTATTTTTTATAATGACCTAACAAATTTAAAATGTTCTCATTCGCACTGAATGATGAAAAGAAAATGTTAGAGACTTCATATTTAGATTTATGGTTTTGGTTACGCATTACGTTTCACAAAAAGGTATCTGTCAATTCTGTCATTAAAATTATTCACATACAAATTTGTTGTCTTACAATTATATATATTTATAAAAGTGTTAATTTAAATAATACTATCAGCAAACTAACTGAAATTTTATTATAATTTGTGAGAATATATATTGTTGATCACTTTCCTGTACAGTGCGAAACATTTAAACTGTTTTTTGTATAAAATATTCAATCCAAAAGTGATGGTTTACGTGACGAAAAAAAATCTTTGTTTGTATTTTTCTCTGTAAATTGTGTATAACCCGCAAATTTTTCGACGGATAATCTTCAAAATAGGTGAGTACTATTGATTTTTCGCAAAATCAGTCAAAAATTTGTGTCTCCCTATAGTACACCGGACCCGCTTTATCATTCAATCTTTATTTTTAGATGGATCCTTATTGTATGCAGATGCACCAGAAGTATCAAGGGTGTTTGGTATTTCACATAATGATGCAGATTCTCTTATATCATGTGATATAGTATCTCCTTCAAATCATTTAAATGTAAGTAAGCATCCACAAAATATTTTTTTCGAAATATTGCATTGATACAAGCATTTTTAATTCGTATTATTGTAGGATTCCACTAAAGCAGAGGATGAAAGATGTAGTAAATGGTCGAGAAATGATATATTAAGATTGATCGATGTATATAAAAAAACATTGAGAAATTCAAATCAACCACTATTCGCAATGAAAAAGTTTGGGCAGACATATCCATGGAAATCTCTTTATCTCGGATTTGGAAATTTATTTCCAAAATCATGGTGCTAAAGGAGTAACTCTTGATAACAATGAAAATATCAATATGCTGCTGTACGCAGATGATATGGTCCTACTTGCAGAATCCCAAATAGAGCTGCAAAGAAACCTTAAGATTTTAGAAGCCTATTGTGAAACATTTAAACTGGAAGTAAACACAAGTAAAACTAAAATAGTGGTTTTCCGCAGAAGTGCTAATATGGGACAACAGCCACAATTTGAATATAAAGATGTCACTATTGAGCTCTCGAATACCTATGAATATTTAGGAACAATTTTCACATTTAACGATATTTCTAAACAACCTAATGCAACGAGAACAAAAAGCGAGACTCTCCCAAGGAGCAACACTGGGAAAAATAAATTCAGCTGGTATATCATCTCTTAATTCAATAAAGACCCTGTATAACAATGTTGTACTACCCACCTTTACATATGCAAGCAGTATTTGGGCGTTAAGATACTTGGAACAAACAGAAAAAATTCAGAGTAGTTTTTGGAAAAATCTTTCATTTCTGCAAACGCGAACAGCAGCCTATATCATCAGAAGTGAGGTAGGTATCTGTAAAATAAGCTACTTTATAATAAAGCAGGCGTTAGAGCTACTGCTCAGGTTGAAGGATCACAACCCTAGAAGATACACTCATAGAGCACTTCTCCGTTTGATCCACTTAAAAGATCACTCTAACCTATGTCAAAAATATAACTGGATCGACCAATTATACCGAAGTATAGCGACGGACTGTGATTATGATCTAGATATAAATAGTTTTAACACAAACCATATCAATAAACTTTTATCACAATACCTACAGAAAAATTTTTATAAGGATTCAAATAAAATACTTCTCAGTACACATCATACATCGTATAAATACCTTTTACAAGATCGAAATGAATCAGGCAATTATCTACAGGGGGATTCTCCATTACATATTAAAAGGCTCGTCGCACAACTCCGAACCGCTAACTCCGAAGTACTGTCTATATATTTAAATAATATGTCTCACAAAATAAATACAACCCTAATCTGTTCAATCTGTAATAAACTATTACCAGAAACGCTTGAGCATATAATTTTAGTGTGTCCAATGTATCAGAGCATAAGAGCTCACTTTATTAAACCTCGGGGCCATTCAGATGACTTAGACTCACTACTTACCTCAACAGACAGAAAGCAACTGAAGGAATTATATCGATTCATGAACGAGGCAATGAAAATCAGATCATTCATAATCAATGAATAATGAGCCAAAAATGATTTGTATACGTATGTGTTGTACATATATATGACTACGTGGGTATGTTTATACAAAATTACAGAGCAATCGTTCAGTACCTATATGCTCAAACTCAGAGTTGCTTATTGTAGAATATCTTATGTAGTACCAGCTGGCTCTCTTGTTCATGTATTATATGTATACAAAGGAACAATAAAATTTAATATTATTATTATTATTATTATTATTATCATTATTATATCCATGGAAATCACGAACTTTTCTACAGAACAATGTAAAAATAAGTTTAAAAATTTAGAGTCTCAATATTTAAAAAAAGGATAACATGAGTGATAGAAATACAGGCAGTACAAAAATACATTTTTAGTATTTTGATGAATTTGAAGAGTTGTTTGGAGATGGCCCCAATGTTATACCTATAGCAATTACTAGTTCATCAAAAGATGTCTCTGCAGATGAAAAAAATAGCGACTGTAATCTGAATTCTAAACAAAATAATGTCAAGGAAGGTGTAACGTTAAGAATTAACGTTAAGTATTCCACCTCTAGGTATTTCAAAATTGTTAAAATTTCCTAGCCCGTATTTCGAGTTGTCTATTAGTGTTATCGATAAATGTATATACTAATTATATTCTCATTAGTTACCGTTCGTTTTGAAGGTAGAATTCGAATTTTTAGTCTGATAACCATCGAACAGTTATCAACACCGACAGTTTTTGATTTCCGGTGTGACTGGAAAATGGTACCTCGTGGTTTTTGAAGTGTGCATCTTGCTAGAAATGAAATATTAATAGCCTAGGTCGCTAACCTGTTGGGGGATTTGTTACTCTAGCAAGAAATCATTACAAAGATTTTGAGTGGATTGAATTGTTTGTTTGGATTGCTCGAAAATTCTCTTGTAACCTCTTCATTGAAGGATTCGTGCCGCTTACCGCGTAGTTCCTGCTTCAAATACAAAAACCAGGAAGAATATTGAGGCCTTAATCACCATATTTGTTGAAGATTTCGCCAGTCTTACGTGACTTACCTCATCACTGAAAGATAACCCAAGGAACCCCTTGGCCAGGGGTTCTAATTCTAAGGAGTCACGCAAGTTTGTTTAGGCTAGTGATTATCCTTGATATACTTACTTGCTGGATTTAATATTTTTAATAAACGCAGCGACTTATACTTTACTTATACTTTAGATAGGTGTACTATTGAGCCTGGACACGAACTTGTGTTTGTAGACTTAAGCGTCCCAGTGCAACGTTTCGCTTTTGAATTTAGTAACAACTTATTTTAGTTTTAGTTTGCTTATCACTTGTTTTACGTAAGATTCATTTTTTTGTTGATGAGACATAGTAATTAAGTTAGTAGTAATTCTACCGTTGTCGTTAAGCCTACTTTTCTTACTTGTGCGGATATTTTATGTAGTGTGGTAAATGTATTATTTGTAAACTGCGTCTAAGGTTTGGGTTGAGATCAATAGATAATTGGATTGTTCGCGCATGCGCCTGAGCTCAAGCGGTGTGTCTTTTTTTATTGGATTATTCTACCTACAGCGACTAAACTACGCTTTCCTCACCTTAGCGGTCAGTAAATTAATGAAATCTAGGTAGTGTCTACCATCCACAGAACTGTAGGTGTATTTATCTACATATTGGCAAGTGCCACGGTAGGAACATATAATAATTAAATTTCAGTCTAGAATATTATTCTCGTTTGCCATTTTATATTGATAATACTGTCATTATTAAATAGTTGAATTCGACCTATGAGTAGTTTACTTTTGTATGTACAATAAGACTTCTATAATATCTTAATAAACCTCTTGGTAAGTTGGGGGTTTATATGGAGAACTTGGGGATGCTTGGGACAATTTATCTGGCGCCCATTTGAGATCTTTTATATTTGTGGACCGCACGACCGTCTCCACTAGAGTTCAGCCGCGAGCATCTCAGACTGTCATCGTATTGTTATTTAGTCGATGTACGTCTACATAGGTTTGTAAATACTATGTTACAAATATTTGGCGCCCAACGTGGGGCCTGTCTAATTTTTTTTTTCTCATACATCGTTATTGGCTCCTACTGGAAGTGATATCTAACTAATAACTTATTGATTAATACTATTGAATTGAAACATCTCTAGGGAGCGAATGCAAGGGTTATATGAGCGGTTAGGAATTTAAAGAAAAGGATTGTTTATTTGTGTATTGGACTAAGTGTTACACTTTGTTTGGAGGGAAACATTGTTGATATTTTGGAGTTTTACTAGATAAACCAAATTAGTTTTCTCTTCCATATTGAGGGTATGTTTCGTATTTTGGGAAAATATCTTAGTACCGTCATTTATTTGTAAAACATAATCAAATAAATAAATCTATTTTCATAGGAAACGCTTTAGAACATTGTGAGATTCACATATAGGCAAAAGAAAATTGAAGGCAAAAAATGTCTCGTCGTATAGTTGTTAATAGGTTGGTTCAAGATGAACTTATCTACGAACTTGTCATTCGGGGTATTGCTACCGGTACTGTCAAGGAGATGCGTCGTCATTTGGCAATGGCATTGCAGCTGGAGAAAGAGGATGACAGTATCGACCCACCTGACTATCCTTATACTGCTGATGAAGATTTGGTTGCAGTTGAGGAAAAGCTCAATTGGTTAGAGCCCCGGGTAGATACCTTTTCTGGTTCATCGGTTTGTGGAGAATTTCAGAAGTATCAAACTCAAATTTCTCACGTGTTAGGTCGCATTGAACATATTACCGAGTTTGATGAAGCTGAGAAAGGTGAACGTCAGAAGGAGAAGCGAGCTGAACAACTGGCAAGGGCTTTTGACCTATTGTCCAAATTACATTCTAAAGCTGCTGATTTCGAAAGATCTAGACGATCAACACCTCCCCATCTAGACGTTCTCGATGCTAGTATTCCAGGTTTTCAGAATCTAGATATTAATCGTAGGTCGACGTTAGGTGGAGTTACTGGTAACTCTTCGACTTCTAATGGCGGAGTTGATAGTCCTGCCATCCCAGATGCAAGACAGGAGTTCAGAACTATTTTACCTAGCAAATGGGGACTGAAATTTTCTGGGGACCCGAAAGGAATTTCGCTTTCTACTTCTCTGGAGAGAGTCAATGAATATAGTGTGTCGCGTCACGTAAGTAAAGATGTGCTGTTGTCAAGCGGTATTGATCTATTTTCAGGAAGAGCTTATCAGTTTTACCTTGCTTATCGAGATGACGTTACTTCTTGGGACGAGTTTGTTTCATTATTGAGAGAGGAGTATTTGACAGTCGACTATAATGAGAAGCTGTTCGGAGAGATTAATCGAAGGACACAAGGACGTGATGAAAGTATGGGAATTTACTTGGCCGTAATGAGTGGTTACTTCAAACGTCTAACGTGTCCTATTTCTGAGGAAGCTAAGTTGAAAATTTTACTTCGAAATATCGCTCCTTATTATCAGAATCATTTGGGACTGGTTGAGATAAAAAGTATTAGTGAGTTGTTAACGTTAGGTAGGAAACTCGAAACTAGGAAGGCTGCTATCGAGAATTATGCTGCTCCATCGAAGAGATCGTCTTGTCTTGAACCTGATTTGGCTTATATGTCGATATCTGAAGAACCTGTTAACGCAGTAGAAGTACCCCAATCGTCTAGTGCTGTTGCTGGTGACAAAAACTTGTGTTTCCGGTGCAATCAACCGGGTCATAGGGCGATAGGATGTCTTAGTAAGGTCGATAAGGAGAGGAAGTTCTGCTACCGCTGTAAAAAAGAAGGGTACACTGTCAGGACTTGCCCAACATGCTCTGCTAGGGCGGGAAACGGTCCTCGACACACCTAAGTGATCGGAGTGGGCGTGTCGATGAGCCGGTACCGATCGACAAATTTCAAGTTATTATCGATTATGTTTTAGATCATGCAGTTAACGATGAGCGCCCCTATCTCAAGGTTGATATCCTAGGTAAAACGTTACTTGGGCTCTTGGACTCTGGTGCTTCCCGAACGATTATTGGTGGAAAAGGTTGGAATATTATTCGGGAATTAGGTCTCCCATTGGACAGCATTAAGAGTATTTCTTGTACAGTGGCTAATGGAAGTAGGGTTCAAAGTATTGGTGTTGTAGAACTACCTATAGTCTTGAGAAGTCGTCTACGTTTGGTTGGAGCTTTAGTAGTTCCTGAATTAGCCCATTTGCTCATTCTAGGAGTAGATTTTTGGAATGCCATGGGCATTGTTCCCGATCTTCGCCACAATGAGTGGCAATTCTCTTCTGAACCGGTACTAGTGAACTCTGTGGGGCATGTTATATCTCAGACTCATCTTTCCCATCTGGAAGAAAATAGATTGAAAGCGTTGGTTGATAGAAATGTTGCTCTAATGAGTAATGTGTTGGGCTGCACTGACCGTGCTGAACATGTCATTGTCACGAACAGTACACCCATAAAACAAAGGTACTATAGGGTCAACCCTGTGGTACAAAAGCAGATCGACACTGAATTAGAGGAGATGATTAAATTGAATGTCGTTGAGCCAAGTAATAGCCCTTGTCCTCACCGATCTTACTGGTCAAAAAAAAAGATGGGTCACATCGCTTCTGTGTGGATTATCGTAGGCTTAATGCGGTTACAGTGCGCGATAGTTATCCGCTACCTTTAGTATCAGACATACTTGATAAACTGAGGGAAGCGAAATACCTCTCAAGTCTAGATGTTAAATCTGCCTACTGGCAGGTGCCAGTCGCTGAGGCATCTCGACAATATACGGCCTTTACAGTGCCAAACCGTGGGCTCTACCAATTTAAACGCATGCCTTTCGGTCTGCATAATGCGCCAGCAACCTGGCAGAGACTGATTGACAACGTGCTCGGTCACGACCTAGAGCCTTACGTATTCGTCTACCTCGATGATGTTGTGATATGTACCCAAACATTCGAAGAACATCTTAGGGTTCTGGAAGAGGTTTTCCGCCGATTAAGGGAAGCGAAAATCACTATCAGTGTAGAAAAATGTCAATTTTGTCGTCCAGAAATGAGATACTTGGGTTACGTGGTGGATCGTAACGGTCTGCACGTAGACCCAGAAAAAGTAAAAGCCATGTTAGCCTTGCCTGTTCCTTCATCAGTATCGGAGGTTCGTCGTGTTGTAGGTACCTTCTCTTGGTACAGGAGGTTTATTTCAAATTTTTCGTCCATAATAACTCCCATTACCAATCTCCTTAGGAAAAATCGCTCATTTGCTTGGTCTCCGGAGTGCGACGCTTCCTTTCGCCGGATCAAGGAGTGTTTAGTCTCGGCACCCATCCTAAGCTGCCCCGATTATTCTAAGCCGTTCGTGGTTCAGACAAACAGTAGTGGTTTCGGACTTGGTGCTGTCTTGAGCCAACCACACGAGAGTGGCGATAAGGTTGTATGTTATCTTAGCAGGTCTCTCACACCGCAGGAGAGAAATTATTCCACCACTGAAAGGGAATGTCTCGCCGTTCTATGAGCTATTGAGCACCTACGCCCCTATCTGGAAGGTGTTCCGTTTACGGTAATCACTGATCACTATAGTCTACTTTGGCTGCAGAAACTTGAGAGTCCTAGAGGTCGTCTTGCTCGTTGGGCTGTGAGATTGCAGCAATATGACTTTCAGATAGTTCATAGGAAGGGGAAGGAGCATGCAGTCCCTGATGCCGTCTCACGTTCGGTACCCATTGTTGACGAGGTTGCTGCTGAGTCGGAAGCCGGTGTAGTCCCTTTTCCAGTATCCGAAGGTTTTGAGGACAAGTGGTATCAGTCGATGTTGGTGAGGGTCGTTCGCAATCCGCTCAAGTTTCCTTCTTGGCGGGTGAAGGACGGTCATCTTTTTAAGCATGTAGCTGACAAGTACTCGGAGTTGTTGTGTCCTACTGATACCTGGAAAATTGTGGTTCCAAAAGGCGATAGGCCACGAATTCTCTCGGAATCTCATGGTGCACCCACCTCAGGTCATACAGAAGTTTTCAAAACATATAATAAAGTCGCAACTCGCTTCTACTGGCCTAAGATGAGAGCCGACGTTGCAAAATATGTTAAATTTTGTAAAGTTTGCGCCGCCACTAAAGCCTCTCCTGGTAAGCCTGTAGATAAAATGGTTTCGCACCCAAAAGTGGATAGACCATGGGAGATGGTTTGTACTGACTTGATAGGTCCTCTTCCTAGATCATGTCATGGTAATTCATTTATTTTGGTAGTTGTCGATTATCTGTCCAAATATACTTTAACGTTCCCACTAAGGAAAGCAACCGCTGCGGCCGTCAGTAAGAAGATCGAAGAGGAAGTATTCCTTGTGTATGGAGTCCCAAAAGTGTTGATTTGCGACAATGGAGTCCAGTACCGTAGTAAAGAGTTTCATCGTTTAGCTTCTCAGTATGAAGTTAGAGTTAAGTTTAGTGCCAATTATAATCCCAGAGCCAATCCCTGCGAGAGGACTAACCGTGTGATTAAGACGATGCTCTGCGCATATGTCTCCAGTGACCATCGGAAATGGGATGAGAATATTGCTCAGATTGCTTGCGCAATTCGTACTGCCACCCACGAGGTAACGAAACTGACCCCTTACTTTATAAATTTTGGTAGGTCAATGATGCTGTCAGGTTCGGATTATGTTGATAAGGATGATTTGGTTCAGGTTGGATCCGAGACTCCAGAGTCTACTAGAAACGTAAGATTCAGGGAGATGTTTCGTGAAGTGAGGAAACGGTTGGAGGTTGCTAACGAGAAGTCGTGTGACAAATACAATTTAAGGCGTAGGCATGAGGAGTATTTGCCTACTGCACTGGTTTGGAAGAAAAATTATGTTCTCTCGGATGCGCCAATTACTTCGCAAGGAAGCTAGCACCTCGCTATGTTGGGCCATATTTTATTCATAGACGCATTTCTCCTTGGACTTATGAATTGCGCGACAAGGATGGCAATGCTGAGGGAGTCTGGCATACAAAAGACCTGAAGCCATACACGGTAGGCCCACCTCCAGATGGAAATTAGCTGTAGTCAGCTAATTTTCTTGACGAAAGGGGGGAATTGTAACGTTAAGAATTAACGTTAAGTATTCCACCTCTAGGTATTTCAAAATTGTTAAAATTTCCTAGCCCGTATTTCGAGTTGTCTATTAGTGTTATCGATAAATGTATATACTAATTATATTCTCATTAGTTACCGTTCGTTTTGAAGGTAGAATTCGAATTTTTAGTCTGATAACCATCGAACAGTTATCAACACCGACAGTTTTTGATTTCCGGTGTGACTGGAAAATGGTACCTCGTGGTTTTTGAAGTGTGCATCTTGCTAGAAATGAAATATTAATAGCCTAGGTCGCTAACCTGTTGGGGGATTTGTTACTCTAGCAAGAAATCATTACAAAGATTTTGAGTGGATTGAATTGTTTGTTTGGATTGCTCGAAAATTCTCTTGTAACCTCTTCATTGAAGGATTCGTGCCGCTTACCGCGTAGTTCCTGCTTCAAATACAAAAACCAGGAAGAATATTGAGGCCTTAATCACCATATTTGTTGAAGATTTCGCCAGTCTTACATGACTTACCTCATCACTGAAAGATAACCCAAGGAACCCCTTGGCCAGGGGTTCTAATTCTAAGGAGTCACGCAAGTTTGTTTAGGCTAGTGATAATCCTTGATATACCTACTTGCTGGATTTAATATTTTTAATAAACGCAGCGACTTATACTTTACTTATACTTTAGATAGGTGTACTATTGAGCCTGGACACGAACTTGTGTTTGTAGACTTAAGCGTCCCAGTGCAACGTTTCGCTTTTGAATTTAGTAACACCTTATTTTAGTTTTAGTTTGCTTATCACTTGTTTTACGTAAGATTCATTTTTTTGTTGATGAGACATTGTAATTAAGTTAGTAGTAATTCTACCGTTGTCGTTAAGCCTACTTTTCTTACTTGTGCGGATATTTTATGTAGTGTGGTAAATGTATTATTTGTAAACTGCGTCTAAGGTTTGGGTTGAGATCAATAGATAATTGGATTGTTCGCGCATGCGCCTGAGCTCAAGCGGTGTGTCTTTTTTTATTGGATTATTCTACCTACAGCGACTAAACTACGCTTTCCTCACCTTAGCGGTCAGTAAATTAATGAAATCTAGGTAGTGTCTACCATCCACAGAACTGTAGGTGTATTTATCTACATATTGGCAAGTGCCACGGTAGGAACATATAATAATTAAATTTCAGTCTAGAATATTATTCTCGTTTGCCATTTTATATTGATAATACTGTCATTATTAAATAGTTGAATTCGACCTATGAGTAGTTTACTTTTGTATGTACAATAAGACTTCTATAATATCGTAATAAACATTTTGGTAAGTTGGGGGTTTATATGGAGAACTTGGGGATGCTTGGGACAATTTATCTGGCGCCCATTTGAGATCTTTTATATTTGTGGACCGCACGACCGTCTCCACTAGAGTTCAGCCGCGAGCATCTCAGACTGTCATCGTATTGTTATTTAGTCGATGTACGTCTACATAGGTTTGTAAATACTACGTTACAAAGGGAAGAAAATAAAACTGGTTCTATTGGTTTATCTCGAGTGATCTTCAAAATTAAAAGGCAGAAAGAGACAAAGAAAGGGAGAGGAGGCATAAGGATAACTATGAACAAAGGAAAAGGGCAATCAAATCTTTAAATAGATATTTGGAATTTATAGTGAACAATAAAAGAAAGAGAAGTAGTAGTGATTTTGAATAAATAGGTATTGACCACTTACTTTTAAAGATATAATACTTATGTGGTTCTTTAATACAATGTGTCTTAGCTCACTCTTATGTTTTTATATATTTTTTAACTGCTTTCATTTCTAACTTAAATTTCATAATTACACAGAAAAATTTTCACCCGTTGTTCAAGTCAATCAAATGCCTCAATTTTGACAGGTTGCTATGACGATAATATCAATTTTCCGAAAAAATTTCCGTGATTTTGAAATTAATTTCCCACTTTTTTTTTGTCAATGGTGAATGAAGTGATGAGATGTGGGTTTTTTTCACTAATTGTCTCTGTTTCATGGAATAATAACGAATACTGTGATATGGTTTTGTTCATCTAAATAATGGATTTATGGGTGAAATAAGGTATAATTTTATTAAAAAAATTGATCATACATTTGAATAGATGTTTTTGTTCGAGATTTAAGCCGAAATTGTTCACCAAATACGTTGAATATTTTATGTTTCTATGATGAATTTGAATTTGCTGAAAAGGATCAAAAGTTGTATGATTTTCCATTCATTTTATAATGTTTCTTTGTGACTCTAGTTCTAATATCTATGGTAAGAAGTAATACATTCATTTAAGACTGATTCCTACTTTTTTTACTAGGGCAAAAGAAAAGTAAAAAATGGATCTGTTTCAAATACAATGTAGCTATCAAATTTTCCTACCGAATTTCCTGCGAGTTCGAATTATTTTCCATAAATTTTTTCAAGAAAATTCGCACTTAGAAAATTTTTCCGGAATAATTGAAGCTCTAGAGAGATTATAGGTGAAAATATTTCAGGTATTTATTTGTCATCTAGATGTAGCTTGTTATGGAATACTTATGCATTCAATACAAACACAACCACACAGATGTACTAAAATTTTAATATTGATATAACTATCTACCCTTGTATACAAGTTATCTATGTTCAGTTTATTTTTATGAGCAATCGTATAGATTAAGTTTCTAAGTTCAGTGTATGTCTACAGTATCCTTAGTTAGTTTAATAAATTTTTCCTTTTCTGTACAATTAATAACATTTACTGTTAATGTATAATTTAAATGAAAAACTTAATTATAAATATATTTTCTTTAAGATCTGTGTTGTTATTGACAGCATAGAAAAAGTGAATATATATATATACATATATATATATATATATATATATATATATATATATATATATATATATATATAATTATTTATTATAATTCGACAAAAAAGATAATAATGGAGATCAAGGCGTTATAGAGAATTCTTTTTATTGATTTACTTATATTTCATTTAAATATAATGAGAGTATAGTAAACATTTTATTATATCCTATACTAATGTACTGAATATATATATATATATATATATATATATATATATATATATAACTGCAAAACAATCTAGTAGGGATGCGGTCAATATAGGGCTGATCAAAAGAAAACTATTTTTTGACTAGTTGAGCTTTCGGAAAATGTTTATTTCCTTCATCAGAACATCTACAATGGAACAAAAACTTGTGATGTTTTTGATGGACAGTTTTCAAAACTTATTTTGGTGAGTCAACTGTGTTTTTTTTTCAAATATATGTTCAGCTTTATTAATTTGAAAAAAAAATTTTGTTCCATTGTAGATGTTCTGATGAAGGAAATAAACATTTTCCGAAAGCTCAACTAGTCAAAAAATAGTTTTCTTTTGATCAGCCCTATATTGACCGCATCCTTACTAGATTGTTTTGCAGTTTTGTGTTCAACGGTCACTACCCTTCAGCTTTCGTTTATATATATATATATATATATATATATATATATATATATATATATATATATATAATATATATACATGTTTTCTATGACAACCTCAACTTGTCACAAATTGTCATCAATTTGATAACATGCCAATTTAAATATTTTCAGGCTAAAATTGTACAATGATGTTTCTTGATATAAATAGATATTATATTATTATGAACAACCTTAATTAGTGTAAGTGAAAAATATTTTTACTTTAAAACATATTTTAAATTTATATAATATTTATTTTGTAGATTCTTTGATAATGATAGTAATAAATTATCGAAAGCTTAGGATTAACTAAACAGAGTTTTCTTTCTCACATTGCCGCAGTCCCCAATAAAAAAAATAGTAACCCCATATATATATATATATATATATATATATATATATTGAACATAATTCAAGAACACAGAAACTAAAATAATATAACTCATATCAGCATACTACACAGAATTATATAAACCAGTATCGGTTAATGAAAATATTTCCAATATACAGAAGATTTAATGCAGTATTTAAAAAAAACTGTATATGTCTTACTTGTACAAAATATTCTGGAGCATATATACATCATCTGTTAAGTGTTAGAGAATTATTAGCACCTATTTTGATCAGGATACATAATATCTATTACCTTATAAAAGTAAAATAAATATATATATAGAAGAGATAGTTCTTCACTACTTAGATGGAAGTATAATTGAAATTCTCACTCTCACAAATATATTGAAGTTTGGAACATTTGATTGAATATCTTTAATATGATACCAAAAGAATTTATTGATGAAGTAATCTATTCATAATGGAATACAATATATGAGCAATAGTAATAAGAAATTTGAATAAAAAGGATAAAACTTACCTTTAAACACAGTAGTTCATTTAAGAAGCATATCTACAATCCATTGTAAGTAATAAATAACAAGTTATAAATCAAAATTCCTTAATTAAAAGAAACATGTAATCCATATTCTAAAAATATTCATTGAACATTAATAATAGTTACAATAAATGAACATGTAATAACTTAATTATTTAACATTTAGAGAGTTTTGGTTATATATATCAAATAATGTCAGAAATGTCATAAAATCATTTTATCAATTGACTGGAATAAGGTTATAAATTGAAAAAGAAGCAGAACCATAGAAATCTATATTTATTGAGTCAAGAAAGATGTGAATTTTATGGTTTGTAATTATATATTAGGAATTAGAAAATGAATCTGAAATCAAGATATTTATGATTTCGGATAGCAACGAAAAATAAAAAAAGGCGGGTTGGTTGTTGATTTTTGAATAATGATGGAAGTCGGAGATTAGAAAACTTAAATGGTTGAAGAATTTAAAAAGAGAGAATTAAGTTATTGTACAAAGAAGTGAGTTATTCCATATATTAATTCGAAATAGCTAGTATAAGGATATTAAAATCATAATTTCTACGAAGATATATACAATATATAAAAAATACATGTTATTGGAGGCTATGGTACAAATGAAAGAGTCATTTCAAATTGAATAATTAGTTGATGTGGTACGGAATCGTAATGTAAAGTACCTGAATGAGATATTAAGCATTGATTGGGAATTCGAAGCTGGAGAATAATAGAAATTACAATCACGTGTTACCTGTAACAAGAAATCTAGTAAAAAAAAACATCCCCATCTGGACGACATATTTATGCATGACATGGTTTTTTTAACAGACAGAATTTCAAGAAAGGAATATTAGTGGTTGAGAGGTTAGTGTTTCTTTTTATCTTTGTTGGTACCAACATTCGGGTTAGAGATGTACATTTATAATAAAAGTTATAAGAATTAGTATCTGAAACTATTAAACATATTAAAAGCATTAAAAAAGAAAGGTAATAACATAGACTTGAGTACTTACCATTTATATTTAACAAATATTTTATTGTTTGACACTTCAATATTATATTAGTATTTAAGATAGTTCATCGCTTACTTTAAATTTATAATACATAATTCTTGATCAATATAATATAGTTGTTGTATTAAAGGTATTCTTGAAACTATTGTTTATGTTCAGATAAATATTACTTCAACTGATATGAGTGACAGTTGGAATCGATTATTCTACTGATAATTTCCATCTATTTTAATTGTGAGACAAAATCGATTGCTATATTGAAAGTTTCTATACATAGGCGCACCAATTAATATAAAAAATATAATATCAGTTATTTGAATGATTCATATATATGTAAAATATTGTAGATATAGAGTTAAAATCACTTCCGGATCCCAAAGAGTAGTAAGAGTTTCTCATGCTCTCCACATAAATATATAAATACATAAAATTTTTTTTTACTTCATTACTGAGCTAGCTATACTAGAGTTGAATATATTAAATTGATAATATAACAATTATAGTGGTATTGTCGGCAAAGTATACAACTATAACAATCCATTATAATATATATATATATATATATTTATATATATATATATATATATGTATATGTATATATATATATATATATATATATATATATATATATATATATATATATATATATATGTATATATATATACTACCAAAAAAAGACTGGCCACACTTTATCTAGCTGGCTTAAACAATGGAACGAATTAAAAGATTAAACTACAAAAATAATTGAAATACTACCAAAACTGCCATCTACGGATGTCCGTAAAACTTTGCGCCATGTACACGTTCCAAGTTACTCTAGAAAGAATAAAATTTCCATTTAATACAACAATTAAAGTACCTAATCAAATTTAAATCAAACATTTTTCTGAAATCACGTAAAATACCATGTCGTATATTAAATTTATCCACCTTTTTCTATCTTCAATTGATACTTACAAAGAAACATTCTTCCAAATAATTCTAAATTTATTGACTGAAATTTATTCAGATAAAATTTTTATGTATACATAGTTATTTTCCAACTAATTTTAAGCTGATCTAAGAAATCATTTGGCAAGAAAAATAATTTATAAGACTTGGCCCAATTTTTGGTATAAGGCTGCAAAAATTCGGCCAAGTCTTATAAACTTTTTTTCTTGCCAAATTATTTTTAGATCAGCTTGAACTTGATTGGAAAATAACTATGTATATATATAAATTTTATCTGAATAAATTTCAGTCAATAAATTGAGAATTATTTAGAAGAATAATTATTTGTAAGTATCAATTGAAAATAGAAAAAGGTGGATACATTTAATATACGACATGGTATTCTACGTGATTTCAAAAATTTTTTTGATTTAAATTTGATTAGGTACTTCAATTGTTTATTAAATGGAAATTTTATTCATTCTAGAGTAACTTGAGACGTGTGCATGGCGCAAAGTTTTACTGACATCCGTAGATGGCAGTTTTGGTAGTATCTGACAATGCTCAGAAAATTACATTGGATGTGTTTTTGGAAATTATTGAGAATAAAATGTTGATATGTTAACAAATAAGTATCTTTGAATGAAACATTATGTGATTTATATAATGAAGGGACCTTCGCAATTGGAAGAGATGATGGCGTCAGCTGACTACTTCTCGTAAATGTGTAACCACACGAACCAAATAAAGGTTATCGGAAGGAAAAATCTTCAGTTTGGATTAGAGACTCCAAACTAGAAGGCATTACGGCACTATTGAAGAAACCAAAGAAGTTCGAAACCGTTCAGTGTACTATGCTCTTCTCCTTACGATTGTGAATCACCACAGATGTCTGTATCGACAAAAGGGTCGATCGACGTCAGGTTCTTCGAAGGGTATGTAATACAATATTGTTCGTGGTATCAACCAGGAAAGTAGTTGTTATTCCCTTCGAAGTACGGTCAGACTGGTATGTCGTAATTATTTGAATTTTGACTTAAACAGACACACCTCGTATTTTATGAAATTTTAATTTATTATATATATAAAAATGAAGAATTCGATAATAAGATATGGAATGAGTTCGAGGAGAAAAAAAACAGCCAAGCTGTGTGTAACTATTTTAAAATCATCTAACAAGTAGAGGTTTTCCAATTGGAAAGAAAATGGTAGGCGTACGAAGTTAATCAAATATTTTGCGTGGTTGTATGTAATTGAATTGGCTACACCAAAAACACTCAATTAAATATAAATTACTAAGGATCCAAATAGCTGCGATCAAACATAAAGTGAACATTTCATCGACGATGCTACATTGTCGTGAATAACAATAGTTTCATTTGTAAAATAATCCATTTGTGTACATTCACACGGACAAAACAATCACAAAAGTCGCTAACCAGTGCATATTTGCATGTTCACAACGCAAGAAGACATATTAATTCTGAAGCCGCCTTCTATTGAACGTATATACTATTATACGGTTGTACTGAGTGCACGAATGTCCGTCCCATCAATTGAGGACGTTGAACAAGGTGGAGGCAACCCCGATTATGCTATTGAAGAAGTGTTTGACGACCCCGATGCTGCTATTGGAAAAGTGTTTATGTTTTGTCGAATGACGTGCTTTTGAAATAAAATGATTTTGTTAGTTATCAATGTCTTTGACATATTATAGCTGGAAACTGGTGCACCACTGACCCTAACTATCACGTCAACCTATCAAATGGAAAAAATATTTCTAGATATTATTAATATAACAGAAATAAATATATACTAGCGTTCATCGATGACTTGACAAAATAACTAATAGCAATACCTACCTATTTCAAAGCAAGTGGCAGGGACGGTAGCCCGATATTTTGTCGAGAAAATAATATGCCAACACGGTATCCATAATATTATTCACAAGGACTTAAGAACATAAAATTACCCAGCATATCCTATTTGTCGACTTCGAAGTAGCATTCGAAAGTTCAATCAGAAGCAAAGTTAGTAGAGAAATGTAAAACAGAAGCATCCCAGCAAAATTAATTGGACTTGGTATGATGACAACGGAAAAATCTGAGGCAGTTGTGATGATAGATGAAGGTAATAAAATGCCTTTTAATACTGTAACATAGGTAAGGCAAGGAGATTTCAATATCTTAATACTATAAAAATATGCATGGAAGGTGCGATTCAGAAATGGGGATATCAAGAAACCATATTGAACAAACCGGTACAGTTTACTGCATATGCCTATGATTTCGCTATAGTTGCAAGAGATGAAAAAACTATGACCGAGGCAATTATTAAACTTGATAAGAAATAGATGACAGCAAAAAAAAGTACATGACCAGCAATAAAAAACGATAAGAAGGCACAAATAAAAAAAATTGAATACCTTGGGGTGATAGTGATTCGCCGCATTATACGAATCAGAGGCCCCAGTAAAGCGGGTACAATTCCTCAGAAATATTCAAGATTTAAATATATATATATATATATATATATATATATATATATATATATATATATATATATATATATATATATATTGTAACTTGTAACAAAAATTAATTTAATTATATATATGAGTATTACATTTTAATTATTATTTGCTCTACGTTGGGTTCGACAAATTGTTGCTGTTGGATTGATTATATAATTCATAATCAACTTACTTTCGGTAGCACATACCGGAGCATGAGAAAACTTTCTCTCTCTCTCTCTCTCTCTCTCTTTGGGGTCAGGCGCTCAAGATATGTGAGAAATTAGCTTATATTTTTTAATATGTATTAAATGAATACATGATTTGAAAAAATGTTAATATATAATTAATAATTGGTATTAATATTTTTTATTTATTCAAAATATTTTTCTAATGAAAATTATGTCACACCGCTGGCGTTCACGATGTGCTATGAGGAGAAATACATATGGACCTTGAGAAATACAACACCTGTGCAAATTGACATTTTGTTGCAACATCAAGGATACCAGTTAGATGTTTTCTATATATAGGATTTAAATAAGATTGTACAAGATATTCACATTTGTTTAATAAAAATTATGTTTTATTAAGAGAAGGGATACATTTAAATCACTATGGCCTCTATATTTATTTGATTTCATTTTATTGAAAAATGTTTTACTTTATGACCTAAAGTAGGAATTTCACTGCCCATATATCTTTAAAAAGTTCAAAATGTCTGCACCTTCGCATCCCCTATGTACTGCTATAGATCACTAATTATCTGGATTTTCTTCCAGTATCCTTACTTCTTAATTGGGAAACGTGTTTAAACTTTATGTCGTGTTTTTCTCTTTTTAATGGCATTCATAATTTAGACTAAATTTCCAATAACTTATACAGTTTTTATCAAATCTTCTGGAGCTCAGCTTCATGCGATTCTCGCTTTCAATTCTCCCCAATGACTCTCATTTGTTTTTTCCAGAAACTTTTCTTACCGAATATTCATATGTTGCTTGATACTATTTATTTTATCAATGATCGATTGTCATATTAGAAAAATGTTCTAAATTACATAATAAATAATAGAAATATTTGATGTTCCTGTTTTACACTTCATTATGTTCACCACATCACAAAACTTTCAAAATTCGTCCTTTTAAATGTTCTAATTCTTTTTTATTATTTAGAAGTAAATGCAAAAGTATAATTTTAAACTCTATTTACAAAAATCCTACAACCTAAATAAATAAATACCGTATATGTAATTGTTCTATTTTCATTTCAATTTCTGATCATCTATTTGCTAAACATGAACTCTCAATAATTTAAAATTTTTGTTATTTGCATTCTCATCAATTTTAACTCACAGCTGTGTTGTTAATGATTTATTTCTGTGATCTAGTATACTCTTGTTCGGAATTCTTTGTCCTAATATCGATGTGTCATTATACAATGTGACGTTTCCGTTTTAGCAATGTCTCCATAAATAGGTTATAAAATATTAATTAAGTTGCAGTATTCAAAATAATAATGACCAAGCACTCATTCTATTATAATAATAATATTGTTTTCTTTCCAGATACTAAATATAAATTAATCCTAAGTATGAATATGATATATCGCTACTCTGATGGAAGTTGTTTATGATATTAGTGAATTTGGTTACACTACTTCAAAAGGTGGGATTAGTGAATAAAAATAATTATGATTTTGAACTGTTTTTTTATGATTTAAGTGATGATTTATTGTGTGTCTTATAATATATAATAATGTTACGAAACAGCACACTGGTATAGTCCCTGAATCCGACTCTGTCTAAGCCATGTATGATAGTTAAAATTGAGGGGGATGCGTAGGGATTTCTTAGAATTGTTTACGATTGTGACTATCTTATCTAGAAAATGCGAGAACCAATTGTTTTTGTGTAAGCCGCAATCTAGAATTATCTAGTAAAAAAGGCACTAATATATACATATATATATATATATATATATATATATATATATATTGCGTGAATTACCCATGAATCTCTTTGTTGTTGTTGTTAACATATCACGCGATATTCCTACATCATCAGTCAGGTTTGTAATAGATAAATATGTAATGATGAGTAAAGATTTAATTGAAAGGCATTATGACAGATATTTGAACATTTTAGATTGTATATGGATTGATATTTAAAGTCAAATAGATATAATTTTGTTTATTAAAATGAGGTAGATTTTTGAAAGAATGAGTATGTAAATAGGAATGGTAAATTAATTTGAAATGTTACATCAACAATCAATAATCATAGAATAATATAAAGACATTTATCGACATATAAAACATTAGATAAGACAAAGTATATTCTATCTAGTATGTAGTAAGTTTTTTGTTTTATAAATAACAAAGTGGACAACAAAAAGTTTGTTGATTTAAAAAACAAAAAGGTGGTTGGTGAAGTGAAGCTAATGGAGAAGGACGCATGTAAGAAAATTTTATAAATTTTATAAAGATATTTGGAAAATTATTAGAAATTAAAGTTAAAAGACATTGCAAACTTTGAATCAATATTCATTAATCATTTTGAAGAGAAAATATTTGGTAATAATAAGAATTTGTGAGAAATATAAACATTTTAAATTTGAGAAGGGACGCTACCCGAATTTTCAAAAAGTAATCACTTTATAGTGAGAAAATACGTTCCTAAACTATTATCATTGTAACAAAAACATTATAAGCAAATATATCTAAGTGATTTAACAAGAATTCACGAACTTACCTGCCATACAAACTATAGAGTTTGTATCTACAAGATTGAAGGAGATCCAGCTTTGGTCCTGAAGATTCCACATCAATAGATTATACTAGAGACTTCCCAGTGTTGTGGTCAGGTTAGTGTTTTTAACGATTTATTTGGTTAACCATATTAAACTCAAGCGTAATTCACAAATTTGGCCAAATTACACATTAATAATTTTAGGTATATAATAATATTTGGTATTTGTAATTTGCACTGTATTATATTTGTTTTAACATAAGTTTTATTTACTGCTCATGATGCTTTTCAATTTTTCGTTTGTTTGATAATTATAGGTACTAAATTTGAGTTGTTGATTTTCATTTACATGTCATTTGCTAAACACATGGCAAGGTTTTATACCATAGAGGTTGAATTACTGTGTTTTATATAATCGATTCACAGCGTTGGTGGAGATGATTTTCGTAAGTTATTTGTGGGATGCAGATTTCATATAGTTGTTGTTTAATTTTATCCTGAACCCAACGAGAGTAAGTGTTCTCATGCTCTCCATTAAAACATTAAACTAATAAACAAAAATATAAATCATATAACCTGAGCTAGCCAATTTAATGAATAAATCCATAGATAAATATCAACCATAGATAAACTTCATAAATATAATTAAATAAATAATAAAAAGTAATAAATAATCATAATATATATATATATATATATATATATATATATATAAAGAGTCGACCAGGGAGAGTTGAGTTTAGTTTATAATTTGACATCGGGAGATAAACAGTAGATAAGTGAATATAAATTAGTCTAAGTGAATGTACTGTGTATATAATTAGTGAATAGTGTAGTGAATAAATAAATTAAGTAAGTGAATCTACCGTGTGTATAAATTTATCTCACCAGTAATTAAAAACGTTTAAATTATTAAGGAAAATATTACAATAAGTGTATCGCTTATTTCTCATATATTTTTCATTTTAGTTTCTCTTTTCATATAAAATTCTGTATGCTGCTCCGTTATGCGTTACGTTAATTTATTTTCAAAATTTATGTTCGAATATTATATTTTTCTTTATTGTAACAAGACTTTGTGTACTTTATTTTAGCTCATTAATTGCAAACTTATTTTAAATGTTACGTAATCTCCCATGATGGTGAATTATTGAATCTAAACATCAACTGACACAATTGGTTGTATAGCTTTTATAAAAATATGTGATTTATTTTCAATATTTTACTTGAGTACAATATTCATACCACAACAATGTCGTCTTTAAGAGGTAAATTGTTTTTTTCTATATCGAATCACTTTTATTACAAAACTGACATGTTTCAATGAAAATAAATTGGTTTTTCCTATAAAACAAACCCAGCTCATGTTTCATTTGAGACTAGAAAATCTAGCTAGTATTTTTTATCAACTAAGAATAATGTCGAATATAAGCCAAAGAGAAACAATCATGAGAATTGGTTGTATAGCTATTATAAAAATATGTGATTTATTTTATTTATAATATTTCACTTGAGTACAATATTCATAATACAACAATGTCGTCTTTAAAGGTAAATTGTTTTTTTCTATATCGAATCACTTTTATTACAAAACTGACATGTTTCAATGAAAATAAATTGGTTTTTCCTATAAAACAAACCCAGCTCATGTTTCATTTGAGACTAGAAAATCTAGCTAGTATTTTCTATCAACTAAAAATAATGTATCCGAAAAGAAAAAAAGATTTTAATCTAATCAGAAGCATTTTATTTATAGAGTAGTATTAGTTGTAGTAGAGTATAGAGTTTCCATTCTGTTGAAACGATAATTCCGAGTGATATATCTTTTTTGGAAAAAGTGGAGCTCTGTTGTTATTTCATCATAAAACCCGCAACTATTGTATATTCATTATTTTCAATAGACATTGATTAATTTGGAATCATACTTCACTTAATGAGCTCATCCACGAATTAAAATTATGATAATAATAAAAAATCTATTTTTACCTTCTTCGAAACTTCTCTCTTCACTTTCAGGAACTGCAATTCTAATTTCGTGTTCCTTTAAAAATCTCAAACATCTTTCAAACAAATCTTCTTTTTCTCTTACACTTTTACTAGTTCTTCTTGTTTTCTTCAAACTAATTAGTCCTCCAATATTCTCATCTCTTTCAAACTGATTGATTTGTGACACTAGTTGATTTTCTAAACATTCTACAGAATCACCACATTCTTCCGAACAAAATGATGGTACGAAAAGACTTGTAACAACAAGGAAGTATAATGTTTGTTTGAACATTGTACTGTTTATCAACACTAAATGTCAAAGAAAAAGTGATACTTAATTTATATTTTTCAGTGTTAAATACTGGTAGAAAATTTTTGATAAAATATGTAACACGGATAAGGCAAATACCAAGTTGGTGCGTGTGTTGGAATACAATTAAGTTCGGTGTTAGTTTGAAGACTTGAATTGCGAATTTTATCCATTATCAGGGCCGTTTGATGGAATACAAATTTATTTATATGAAATTTCTAATAATTATCAATACAATCAGAAGATATTTGAAAATCATCAATCACTTTAGCAATGGTGTACTGAAGTCAGATCAATTAGTTTGTTAGAAATTGATTATAAATATTGATCAAATCGTTATAAATTTCTTATGATGGAACTGTTCATCCAGTGGTGAATCTTCGTAATATGAAATATGCGAAATTATAAACATGTAATTTCGTTGTCAAAATCCGACATATCTATAAGTTTTTGTATGTGGCTTGTTTTCAATTCAGTATAATCAAATCCTAGGCCCCATTACACTCTGGCAAATCAAAACTCCTACCTGTATCACCACCACCTGTCATTCTTCACTTGATAAATTTTCTGTAAACTCCCATATTATGAAATCTACGTTAAACAACTTAAAAGAAAAATTCACCAACACCAACCTGCTCCATATACTCAGCAGAACTGTAAGCACTATATCACGTCTGAATCTTCATGAACGCATCTGACACACATAACTACCTCATTCTTCCAGATTCCCTCAGCGCTCTAAAAGCCATACAAACCACTTACCCAGGTCATCCCACTGTAACTTCAATCAGACAAGAGCTTTACTTTGCCGGACAAAGCTATTGGAAATTCAAAATTTGATGTCGTGAAAGTTCGAATTTGACATATGTACCTTGTTATTTGTTTACAATTGAAGTTGTGAGTATTTGGAATTTTATCACTAAATATTTTTCACTATATACTGGGTAATGTTTTTGAAAGGAGCACGAGCTAACATTAGATATAAGTAAGTCAACTAAACACACTTGAGAGGTGAACGAAATTTTAGTAAATATTTTACATTATAAATTATTTAATTTGTTCGATTTCCGTTAGATTTATAATTTCAATTATTTTCTTGTGAGGTGGGCAAAGCAAACAAGAAGCTCTTGTAATCGTGGTTGCCTTTTATGCTCGCGTTAATACGAGATTTACTCAATTATTCGACCGAGAACGAGACACATATATAATTCAGTTGGTATTGTTTGAGGAGGTGCAATAATTTCGTGGGTGGGAATTCATTGTTTTTCTTCGTTTCTAAAAAAAGACTGCCGATTATGGTGAGCGAAGCTGTGTTGTGGAGAGATCTCTTAAGATAAATTTCCAAGCGATTGTGTCGGCTGGATAAACCGAAGCTGAGTAAATTTCTATTCGTCACCGATCATTCTGTAGTATCTTTAATTTGGCATCTTATTCATTAAAACCCGAGGTCAAACATTATTTTGGGGTTAAATTCTACTGTCCGCTCACTTAACTCTCAAAGGAATTATCGAAGTAGAAGATCCCTTACACCAGATCGTACATAATTTAGTAAGAGTTTTTAAGATGTTACAAGCGTTGCCCATTTTTATCTATACATTTTTGCAACCTGAAGAAAAGAGCTGCGTAAAATTTCCAGGATAATTTCTTGAAATGTCCGGACAATGTATTCTCGCAGTTGTGTCTGGAATAGGATTATAACATCTATATTTATTGAAAAAATATATAAAATAGTCTGGAGTGGTCAAGTCTCGTGAGTGGGCAGACCACTCAATTGGTACAGCTCCCCCAATCCACCTATGTCCAAATGTTTCTGCTAAATAATTCCTAGCCACAAGTGGAAAGTGTGGTGGCGCACCATCTTGCTGAAAGTAAACTGAATTTATGATGCCATCTTTTTCCAGTTGTAGACATAAGTAATTTTGTAATATGTCTGTGTAGACATTACCAGTAATTGTAGTTTCTTCAAAAAAAAACGTTCCGTATATTTTTTCTTTTGAAACGCCATACTAAACGTTCCTCTCAGGTGAATCTCTTTCGTATTCTTTCATCAGGTACCTTTGGATTTTCGGACCTCCATATGCGACAGTTATGTTTTTCTAATCATTTTTAAGAATTTGTACATTTCCGATACGTTTTTAATTGAAAAAGCTGGTCATTCTGAAACTGTGGAGAAAATTGAATACTTACTCCACGGGTTACTGATCATTGCGACGACGAGACTTTACCTCCATGGGTAGTATTTATCGTTACTATGACAATTATACGACGGTTCGTGTTTTAGGAATTTGGTATATACACAGGTATATTTCGTGTAATGTACCAATTTACTTTACGCAAGTACTGGCAATATATATTTTATTTGACAACCTATTTTCATATTTCAAAAACCATAATAACAAATATATATTACATGGTGTGACGGTTATTGGAACAGAATGTCACTAATAAACTTAGTAAAGTTAATCAGTAAGTGTGAACCACGATTATGTAGGGAATACGTTTATTTGGGTTAATAATAAAACACGTTCGGCATAGAACGCTAATTAATTGTAAAACAGTCAATCCGGACAAGGCTCATATTTTTCAATGTGAACGGTGTTAACATACTGAAGAATGTCGATTCAGCTTCTATAAATAGTTCAGTTCTATATTAGAAAAATTAGTTATATTTCTTACTCGTAAGTGTAACTCTGGTCATCGATATGTTGACGGTGGTCATGGTTAATTGTTATTTGTGTTGAGTATAATATATTGAATTGAATTGAATTCATTCATTTTTTCGTCTGAGTATACAAAATTATTATTTATTTTGATAACCAGTGTGCCGTGGAAATTAAAATCTTGATACAGTGTCATGTATTCAAATATTTTAGTAAAGTAAACTGCACTTTCAAAGGAATAATTATTCTATTATTATTATTATGGGAAAACAATTTTGATAATCGATTAAATCTAGGAAAAAGTATCGAACAATAATTTTCATAATACAAATAAACCTCTCTCAACTAGTCCTCCGTCTAATGGAATGCATTTATCGATTCTTTCACGATTTGTTTAGCTACTTGTCTTAGTTCGGGATGTTGATTTCTTGACAGGCTTGCCTTATTCTAGCACAAAGTTCATCTCGATTTTTGGGCCTTGTTTTATAGACTTTGTTTTTTACCATTCCCCAGAAATAAAAATCAAGTGGTGTACTATCGGGAGACTTCGGAGGCCACAGTTCAAAAGGACTGTTTCTTTCTATCCAGCGCATAGGATAATTTTGATTCAACCATTGACGAACAAGCCTTGAATTGTGGACGGATGCACCATCTAGCTGCAAATACATATCCTGCCACACATTAAGAGGAAGATTTTCAATTACTTGCCAAAATTCCCCATCGAGGAAGAAGTTAACAAAGTGATCAGCATTCAATGAATTATTGAAGAAAAAAGGACCAATTATACGGCCTACTAAAATACCACACCAGACATTGACTTCCTAGGAATATTGGTCTTTACAATTCATAACCCAGTGAGGATTATCTATGGCCCAGTTTCTACAATTTTAAGAGGATACAACCCCATCAGTGGTGAATGTAGCCTCATCGGTAAACGTAATCTTCAGAAACTGTCTGTCCTTTAAAAAATTACCTTGGGCCCAATAATAATGTCTAATCTTTTATTATCAGCACCTTCTTTCAATGTATGTAAGAACTCCGGTTTATAGGGCTTGATCTTGTGGCGTACAAAACATCTTCTAATTTTATCCTTACTAATATTAAGTTGGGACGATGAATCTCGAAGGCTCATGCATGAATCTGGTCGATTTGCTGCCAATATATTGTTATCGTCAAGATGCGGGTGTATTCGATGAGGATGACCATTCCCATTAACTTTAATAATACTGCCAGTTTCGTTGAAAACAACATTTACAGCAGCTGCTTTTCAATGAGTAATGGGCACACGTTGGAGATGTCTTAAGTTAAACTCTGCAGCAACTTCTCTGCTACTACGAGCATTATCACCAAACAACCGGATTATTTCTATGTTTTCTCTTAAAGTCAAGCGCATTTTATTTCTTTTATCACTGACTAGGACTTAGCTGACATTTAGAAGAAACACTGTCAAAATATTATTTCTCATGGCACGCTATTGATCAATTTAAACAATATCTTGTAATATTAAATGTGTGTGGGGCAAAAAAATTAAAAATGCGAATTTTGTGATGAATTTTGATGTGTGGGGTTAAATAATATTCTGAAAAACTTTTTCGATTTTTTTTCCGATATTTTTAACGCGAAGCAAAATATCCCCGTTTGTGAAATCGTAGTAGGCTGAAATGAAAGTTCAGATTTCAGTTGATTAACTTAAAAGATGTGGCCCATTACATGTATGACTCTGCAAAAATTCAAATCAGTAATCTTTCAAACAGCGTACATATGGGGGTGTCTCCATCTCAAATGCGACACCCTGTATATATATATATATATATTTATATATATATATATATATATATATATATATATATATATATATATATATATATATATATATATATATATATATAATAACAAAGAACATATTAGTGGGTATTGCACGCAAATAGAAGAAGGAGCTACTGAAAAGAGTGGTAAGCGCAGACATGCATGTTTCTGGCTCATTAGCCTTAATCGGTACGGCATAACCAAGAAAAGGTGTACAACTTGGGAGCAAGGATGTTCATCGAAACATGAGAAAACACAAACAACGGATTTCAACAAGATAACCAAACGCACATTTGTGCCTTCGAATGGAAGATCCCGAGTTTTCAGGACAACAACCAACAGAGACACGGAGGCGTCTATAGCTCTCTCGTCTCGCGGTTATCACTCTTTTCAGTAGCCCCTTCTTCTATTTGCTTGCAATACCCACTAATCTGTTCTTTGTTATTGTTCATATGTCACGCACTATTCGTACATCTTTATTTATATATATATATATATATATATATATATATATATATATATATATATATATATATATATATATATATATATATATATATATGTAAGTTCTACTTTCTACTTATACTTAGATATTTAAAAAAATATGCAAATACTTCTGATAACAAATACCTAGGTGATTTCGTTATGATTTCTACAATGATAGCTAGATACAATCAAAAAATAAAGAAATAGCTATTGTAGTAGCAATATTTTCCGAGACTTGTTGCAGATTCATTAACTACATCGCTAAAATTTATACCATCAGAAATTTCTTGTTCAATTGCTAATATTGCCAGCCCATACAATTTTTCTTGAAGCATTGTCGATCTTAAATAATTTTTAATTATTTTCAACTTTCAAAAAGAACGCCCGACAGAAGCTACAGATACTGGCAATGTCAGAAGAAATCTTAGTAAAATTCTTACTTTTGGAAGGGCGGGGATTAAATTGTTTTCAAATATACGAGTATATTGCAAGATACTTGAGGAGTCAGTATCATCAGGTGATGAAATAGTATATTGTATAACAATTGTTGAAAATGGAAGATTTTTCACGAGCTTGTAGAATTGAGCCACCAGCCTTAGGCAGGTGGCTTAAACAAACGAGTGTGGAATCGAATTTTCGACACATGTTGTACACGATATTATTCAAAGGACCATAAGAAGCAAAGTGAGTATTTATTTAATTAATTTGAGTTTATGGTAAGGTAACTACAATTTGAAAAATGAACTGGTGCTTCAAGACCGTTGTTGACCATTTTATGTTCTATACGTGATACAAAGTTCAGAATTTTATGCATATCAGACTCACAATTAGAGAAAATCCAATAATTCTCTCCAATTCGCTCTTTCACTTGCTAACAGTTCAGAAGTCAAACTCAAAATGTCAGGTAGACATCGTAAACATCGATCCGTGTGCAAAGTAATTACACACAGCTATCAGCCAATCAGATTTCTCAATTTTTTCATTTCACGCGGGTACACCCTACGTTTTCAATTTTAAATGTTCAAAAAAAAAACTGTATGAGATGTGCCATATTTCATAGTGGTCGTCGGAAAACAACTTTAACGCTTTAATTTCATTAAACAAATCATTGGATTTTATATCCTCATTATACTGATCTGTCAGTCGTTCTTCAAGAACAGAACAACGTTTCAAAAGATCGCCGTCACATAATTTCAATATGTCGCTTAAAAATCCTAAAATATTATCAAACTCATTTATTGAGTCGAATCGGTTTTTTAGAGAGCTTCAAGTTTGATCTATAATTTTAACGTTTAACGTTTTTTGAAGTGGTGTTAAGGACAACATACCTCAGAACAAGATTAATTTGCTCAGTATGACTAGTGTCTGGCGTACAATCTAATATTGAAAAATATTTCGAACCGCGAACCATTTCTAAAATATTATTTCTTACTTTAGACGACAATAATTTATTTATTTCATTCTCTTATCACTGAATCAAAAGAGGCAATCATGTCAACAGCTTTTGGAAAATTTCCATTATCATGTTCGAAAAGTAATTTAGAAGAAGCTTGAAATGAACCTTGCCAAGCACTCCGTAGATAAATACTTAACAATCGCAATAATTCTTTCCATCACGTCCCGCCTTTATTTTTTTCCATTTCTAGAATCCGCATGTGATGAGCATTAACAGTCGTATACGTCTCCAACATTTTTTTCAAATTTATTCAAGTGTCCATATAACTGTTGTGTAAAAATGACGTTTCGTGTCTCTTCATTAGCAAGGACTAGTGTTGCCAATCAGATACTCCATTAGTACCACAAAAACTGTTAGGAGTTTCACAAAACAACTCACAACAAAAACAGAATACAGAATCTTTAGAAATAGAGAGAATAAGTCTGACAAATGGTGAATAAGTCCTTCCGACTTTTTCTCCATTTGCTATTCTTCTTACGAAATATTTGCACGAAATCTTTCTCTTATCTTTACTACTAGGAAAGCTAAAACTCATGTCTATCAAGAGCGGAACACGTTTAACCAATATTTTTGCTCTCATTGGTGATTCATCAGGGCCACAAACCGGGGTCTAACGGAATTATATCGACACTAGCCTCATTAAAGTCTTCATCAGAAGTGTCACTTGCAGCAGGTATTCCGTAAGCTGACATTACCAAACTCCTCACACAAGCTGAATTACCTGAAGATGATTGTTCAAGTGCTGTAGACGAGGATGGTGTCATCGCTTCATCCGGATCTGCATCAGTAGAAGCTGTTTTCCTGCTACAACCGCCACCACTTGTTGCAGGATCTGATGTTACCGTGGTCGCCTCTTTTGAAATTTCAGAAAGTCCACTCCCGTTTACTGATATTACGGGTTTAAAGTCTTGAGATTCGGTTGCATCGATAGTCTCCGTGGAGTATTAATTGTTTTGCAAGAAGTATCTTTGAAAATCCAGCCATTTTTTCCCTTTCTTGTAGTCTCAGTTTCTTTTGCTCGCGAAACTTCACACCTGAAGGTCTCTTTCTTTTATTTCGAGAAAACAAATAAATAATTAGTACTCTTGGAAATTAGGAATTGATTTCTAAAGTAAGCACAATCATAAGCACTAAGTTTGCATATTTGAGTAAAATGCAATTTTTCGAGCTCTTTCAGCTTAAACCCTATTAAAAATAAAGGCAAAAAATGTTTGAACTAATTTGATCTTATAGCCGTTAAAAAACTCCACAAACTGTTTTTTAAATAGATCGACGGCATAAGAACTATGCGAGTTATGATAAAAAATCCATTAATTTTTTAAACTTGTACATGACATTTCAATTAATAAAAAGATATTTGGGTGAAAAAAATTATTTATAACCAATATCCTATAAAAGGTTATTGTTGATAGTATAAAGTAGAGGAAGGAACACTTACCATTTTATAAAAAATCAAACCGTATTCTGGTCATCGATATGTTGACGGTGGTCATAGTTAATTGTTATTATTTGTGTTAAGTATATTATATCCCAGTGAGTTTTAAATCATATGGTATTATTTCGTTCCCACATTTTGGAGGTAAGTGTTGCCCTAATTAATGGTCTGGGATATAAAATGGTTTAGTATGTGCTACCCTTACCTCTAATCATCACAATGCTATATAACAGGTTTTTACGGACACCTAACCTGGATCAAGTACTTGGTTCTTAAAGTCACGTGACGGGTTGTTACTGGTTCTGGAGGTATCCGAAAGCATTTTATCACTTGTTCCAGAAAGTTTTTCTGAGCTGTCGCTATATAGCGACACACGACAAGTTTTCCATGTTTTCCATTTTTTTATGTGAGGGTGATGTATATAACAAAATTCGAATTTTTATTTATGTTAATCACACAATAACCCAAGTTACCATACCACTCCAGTAGGGTGAAATGGAATTAACTCGTTCCAGTACCTATTCAACTTTTCGAAAGAGGTTAGTTCCATCGGGACAAGTAAACAAACGCAAAATTATGAACTTGAGTTGTAGATCACTAGGTCGATCAAGTTTCCGTAAATACCTAATTGTTACGAATTCGCACACCGAAGCTGATACTAAGTACGGTCCTAAAACCTCATGTTAACGGAGTTAAAAAAAATGGCGAGCGCGCCGAATTCTGAGGTCTATTGGGATTTATTGTGACAGTTTTTATAGACATGTTCTCGGAAGGTCTTTTAAGGATTGAGCCGGCAATCGAGAAATATCGCGAAAGGCATTTGTTTTGTGTAAGCCGCAGTCCAGAATTATCTAGCGACAAAAGGCACTAGTATATAAAAAGGACCGATCAGCGGACCAGGGCAGTTGATAAAGTGATCTTGACCAATAAACAGTAAGTAAGTGAATATAAATGTGTTGATATAAATTAATAATTAAGTTTGTGTGCATATAAATAAAATTTAAGTGATTAGTTAAGTACATATAAATTAAGTGTTAGTGAGTTACTGTTTAAATAAATGAGAAAAACATTACATTGGTGTCAGGTGTGGGGTAATATAAATAAATTGCAACGTAAAAATGGCCAAGAGACTATGAGATCTGAAAGTGGCGGAATTAAGAGCAGAATTGGAAGATCGTGAGGTTTCCACCGTCCGGTAAAAAAAGTGAATTAGTAGAAAGACTTAAAGTGGCACTGAAAAATGACGGCTTTGATCCAGAATCATTTTTATTCAATGACGAGGCTTCCAACTTAATCTCTTCAATTCCTGCTAATACTTCTGCTGATATGGACGGGAAGATTACCACAATTAAAAGCGATATTTCTGCTAATATGAAGAACGATATTTCTGCAATGGAAGCGAATATTTCAACAATGAAGAACGATATTTTAGCTAACATGGACAAGGTTTCTACTAATATGGGCGCGAAAAGATTTCTGCTATGAAGAATGATATTTCGGCAGATACCTTATCATTGAAAAATGACATTGCTGCTGAAGTCGAGAATAAAATTTCGTCTCTAAAATCAGACATGGAGAATAAGATGACAACGATGGAAAATCAGATGGACGAGAAAATTAAGGAGTTAAAGACAAAGATTGCCGATTTAAGAACACAAGACACTTCGGCAGAAGAAAAGAAGATAGAGATCTGAAAGCCAGAAACACAACCCAAGACAGATGATATTTGCAGTTTTAGCCGAGTCACGGCCCCAACGTTCGATGGAAAGATGTCGTGGACCAATTATGTGAAACAATTTGATGCAGCCGCTAGAGTGAATAATTGTTCCGATAGAGAGAAGGCAGTGAACTTAACTATCGCGCTTCGGGTAGATGCCTTAGATGTACTTCAGACGATACCGCTTGAAGAAATTGATGAATTCGAGCTGCTGAAGGAGAGGTGAAACATGCGATATGGTTACGAACATTTGGAACAGTTGTACAGATTCCAACTGAAGAACCGAAGGCGGAAACGTGACGAACCCCTTCAAGAGTATGAAATGGATATTGCCCGACTAGTTCGATTTGCTTATCCATCAACACCAGAGAACTTGCTGGAATGTTTAGGCATCGAGGTCTTTATTGACGGCTTATGTGACCACGATATGGAGAGGACGCTTCGATTAGCCCATCCTAAAACATTGGTTGATGCAATGACCGCTGCTCTTGAATATGAAGCAGCCACGATGGCTTCGGGATACAGCAAAGGTAGTACCATACAGGAAAAAAGTGACGATGACAGACTTGACCAGATCGTCAACCTGTTGAAAGGTATGGTAGACGTGAATCCGAAAAGATCAGGTGCTGTAATTGAGGCGAGCTCGAGCATGCACGCAGTTAGTGTAAGCGTCCTACGACTCCTGCAAACCAAGAACCTCTTGAATGCAAAGCACCCACGAAGGGCTTGCGGTACAACAAAGGTAGGACCATGCAGGAAGAAGATGACGATGACAAACTTGACCAGATCGTCAACTTGTTGAAAGGTATGGCAGACAAGAAGCCGAAGAAGATCAAATGCCGGAAGTGTGGCGAGTTACAGCACGTACGCAGTCCCTCTAAGCGCCACAAGACTCCTGTAACCCAATAACTTCAGTCACAGGGGAAATCAGACAGGGGTGAACATCCATCTGATGTGAATCGCCGAAAAGACAACTCTTTACCTAGACGGTCATGCCCTGTATACTATTCACAATGCAACAAGTCGAAATCTAAGGAAGTTGCAGTTTCAAGAATTACAGTAGTCAACGAGGATTGGTCATCCACCATGATCAGAGAAGGTCAGGAGAATGATCCTCACCTGAAGATGATCCGGCAATGGAAGAAAGAGAATCGGCAACCCACCTGGCAAGAAGTGTCAAGATTTTCACCGAGACACAAGGCGTAATGGGCTCAGTGGGACTCCCTTGTCCTGGAAGAAGGGCTGTTGAAAGAAGTCCTTGAAAACGATGATGGTTCTCAGATGAGGAGACAGCTAGTTATCCCGAGAACAAGAGTAGCTGAGGTACTGAAGGAGTTACACGACAGTCCATCGGGAGGTCATCTGGGAGTGAAGAAAACCCTTCAACGAGTCCGTGAAAGGTTTTATTGGATAAACAGCTCCGATGATGTGAAGGACTGGTGTAAGAAAGGTACGACTTGTGCTACGAGTAATGGACCACATCGCAAGGGAAAGGCACCTATGAAACAATATAATGTTGGAAGCCCTTTCGGAAGGATTGCTTTAGATATTGCTGGACCATTTCCGACGACCGAAAATGGTGGCAAGTACATACAGGTTGTAATGGATTATTTCACAAAGTGGGTAGAAATTTACGCTATCCCAAACCAAGAGGCCACAACTGTCGCAGATGTATTGGTGAAAGAATTTATCAGCCGATATGGAGTGCCCTTGGAAGTCCACAGCGACCAGGGAAGAAATTTCGAAAGTCATCTATTCCGGGAGATTTGCGAGAAACTGAGAATAAAGAAGACCAGGACAACAGCATTACATCCACAGTCAGATGGAATGGTCGAGAGAATGAACAGGACTATTGGAAAATACCTATCCAAAGTAGTATCCAGCCATCAGAGAGATTGGGACCAGTATATTTCCCTATTCGCATTGGCTTATCGATCTGCCGTCAATGAGTCCACGGGTGAAACACCGGCGAAAATCCTGTTTGGACGTGAAATGAGGCTTCCTTGTGACCTGGAATTTGGCTGTGGGCCTGGAGAAGATCTAGCAGGTGAAGACTACGTGATCCAATTGAGAAGAAGGCTGGACTATATTCATGAATTAGTTCGAACAAATCTTCAAGTTGCCAGCGACAGAATGAAAAGTCGGTACGACACGCAGGCCACAGAAAGCGGTTTTAAAGAAGGGAACAATGTATGGTTACACAACCCGACGAGGAGAAAAGGATTTTCTCCAAAATTACAAAAATCCTGGGAAGGTTCATACTTAATCAAGAAAAGGATCAATGATGTTATATATCGCATAAGCAAGATCCCCAACGGAAAACCAAAAGTAGTTCACCAAAACCGACTAGCCGCATTCGAAGGAGACCATGACCTAGAGGGAGGAGTAAACCTTATTCAAGATGTGTCTGACCCTACCTTCGATGAATTTATGGGCGCGTATGGAGGTACCGGGAAAGCTAGATATGGAGTCACTTCAGAGCAACGACAAGATTTGTTCACTCTTCCGGAAGATTATTCACTGGCACACAACATCCCCGCCCGTCTCAAGAACGCAGGAGGGTTGGCATCCGTGTTTCGATAGAAGTTCGGGCAATTAGAGAAACTTGAAGACAAGATTACAGCCCCTGGCAAGACACTGAAACTGAAACATAATTCGCGGTACGTATTCTACGTGGTAACTAAAAATGAATTTCAAGATCGATTTACCTACCGCGATCTGTGGGAAGCACTTCGAAACCTACGAGACCATGTGTTAGAATCCAGCGTGAAGAAACTGGCTATGCCTAAGATAGCGATTAACCAGTTGGATTGGCGAGTCATCAGGAAGATGGTAGATGTTATCTTCGAAGATACCGGTGTCCAGATATTAATTTGCAGCTACAACCCCCGTTATCAGTATCCCATGAAGACGGTGCCCTGTTATTTCCATAAGATTGGAAAGTGTAGAAATGGAGTCAGTTGCCGATTCAAACATCCAGTCTCGGTTACACAAAAGTTCCAGGAGGAACTTTCATTTAAGGAGGGGGTAATGTTACGAACTCGCACACCGAAGCAGATACTAAGTACGATCCAGTAACCTTATGTTAACGGAGTTAAAAGAAATGACGAGTGCGCCGAATTCTGAGAAGGTCTATTGGGATTTATTGTGACAGTTTTTATAGACATGTTCTCAGAAGGTCTTTTAAGGATTGAGCCGGCAATCGAGAAATATCGCGAAAGGCGTTTGTTTTGTGTAAGCCGTAGTCCAGAATTCTCTAGTAAAAAAAGGCACTAGTATATAAAAAGGACCGATCAGCGAACCAGGGCAGTTGATAAAGTGATATTGACAAATAAACAGTAAATAAGTGAATATAAAAGTGTTGATATAAATTAATAATCAAGTTTGTGTGCAAATAAATTAAATTTAAGTGATTAGTTAAGTACATATAAATTAGGTGTTAGTGAGTTAGTGTTTAAATAAATTAGTAAGTAGCCATATCGTGTGTTTAAAATTCATCCCACCCGTTTATTGTTTAAATAAATAACAAAAACATTACATAATGTTTCTAACACATTAGTTATTTACGTAAACCTAACCTAAATCAAGTACTGGGTTCTTTAATTCACGTGACGGGTTGTTATTCGGTTCTGGAGGTATCCTAACGCATTTTATTACTCGTTCGAGAAACCATTCCTGAGCTGTCGCTATATAGCAACAACTTTTCCACTTCTTCCACTATTTTGTGATATGTTATGTATACAACAAAATTCGAATTTTTGTGCAAAGTAATCACACAATAACCCAAGTTACCCCACCGCTCTAGTATGGTTTAATGGAATTAATTCGTTCGATAATAAATTCAACTCTTCGAAAGAGGTTAGTTCCATCGGATCAAATAAACGACCGCCAAATTATAAAAGTCTGTTGTAAATCATTCACCCGGTCAAGTTTCCGCAAATACCTATTATTTTCTCAAAAATCAATTGACATTTGTCATAGAATTTGTGTTTGTTCCAACTCTATAAAATATCATGACAAATGGAAATTCTAGATGATATAGAGAAATTGTACGCCGCTAAACGTGCAACAGGCTGCCAAACTTTACAACACTTAATCTCTTACCACAAAAGTTGAGAAAGAAATAGAGTACGGTTAATGTGTATGTTGATAATAAAGAGATATAAAAAATATTGAAACTGTTACTTAATTATTTAATTTGATTGGAAAAGTTATAGTATTGAACTCGTGAGAGGTCATTTCCACTCGAATAAATTGCACAACTCGCCTTCGGGCCGTGTCGCAAATTTTATTCTCATGGAAATGGCCAGCTTTCTCACTCGTTAAATAATATACTATTATTACATTGCCTTAAATGAAAGCCTGCCTCATCTCACATTATAACATCAGAACTTCTCTAATCAAGTCTAGTAACGTCACCGAAAAAATTATTCTGGCTTGAAAATCCCTTGCATAAATTTTTTGGTGCATCTGAATTTTATAAGGAGTTTATTTTAATATCATCATACATCTCTAAACTCCGGATTTTGAAATACTTGTTGTGCATTTGCGGAGCGATATTCGATTATTATGTTGTAATGTTTCCTGAAGACATAGGAGTCTATTTTAAAATTATTGGTCTTCAAACTAACTTTTCCGCATATTATGTAACATGCCCTGGCCAATATCCTACCTTGAAATTGGTTTCTTGTACATACTTCGGAGGCTGTGCCGTGTTAACCAAAATTTCTCCAGAAATGATCAAAAATGTAGTATATCTGGTTTCATAGCACACGTTTCACTGGCTCTGGTGAACTGAAAATCGATAAAGGTTATCTTTGAGACACCCTGAATACCATCTAATGATAAAGTTGCCCACTTGTATACACTAATGAATGTGTATTATGCTAACAACCCAAAATTCTTCCAAAAATTACCAAAAATGAGGTACTTCAAGTACCATAGCACCCGTTGTACTGGCTCTAGTAGCTGAGAATCAATAGGGCTTATCTATTAGACACCCTGAACAATAGCTATTTATAAAATTTGTTACTTGTATACCCTTCAGAGGCTGTATCGTGCTAACAAACCAAATTTTTTCAAAAAAAAATGACAACAACGTGGTACTTTATGTACCACAGCACCCGTTGCACTGTTTCTGGTGAGTTGAAAATCAACAGGGTTCATCTGTGAGGGGTCCTGAACATGTGAAGCTATTGAGAATTGCAATTTCATGAGTAATAATTATTTAAAGGCAAGGCATAAATACTATGGTCAAATTCAGTTGGGAGTGTCGGGACTATCTCCAATGAATTTACAAAAATGCTATTTGTCTCTGTATTTATCCTAAGATGAATCAATGGTTATAATAGAAGTAAAACATGATGAAGTATTCTCTGGAAACAGATGCTGCATACTCTCTGTGAATGTACAAATTTAAAATAAAGGGTAAACACGGATTACTTTATGATTTATTCTTAGAACTCCAAAACTACAGTATGATCATGAGACGAGAATGTGTTTTTATTAAATTGTATAGTGAATTATATCCGTTTTCAATTACAGAAGCTGTTTAAATAAAAAGCAATCAAAAACTCGCTAACAAGATTGTATATGGAAAGTGAATGAATGAATAATAATGTTTACTACCCGTATACATTCAAGGATAACGACAGTTTATTTCATTTCGTTGTTTTTGCTTTCAAATTTCGTTTTCCAGAAAAAAACGGACGGGGTACAAAAACAACTCCGTTCACGTTTGTTACACTGTTAGTAGAGCGCCGTTGTAGGTAGGTAATTTCTTCTCTGCGTTTTCTGATTTAATATTCACTTGTATCAAGTTATATGAGGAAAAAAAATATATATTGCTATTAGATAGATAATGCGGATTTTGAACCTAATTATCTCATTTTGAAAAAAAGCAGTCTATTATGCATAACATCATCCAATTGTCTGACTGCTTAGTGAGAAATTCTTACTTCCTCGCTTATGATATATTATTTCAGATTCTAAGAATATTGAAGTACTTGAATGAAGTTAAGACATGCTGCTCAATCGGTTGAAACTGCCAAATTCGTAGTTCACTTGTAAACGAAAGAAGTACATTCTACATACGGTGAAAATTATTTTTCATGAAATATAGGGAATAAGTATTTTGAAGATTCTATATTTTCATTGGACATTTCCCCAAAACATGCGAATTTGAGTTGAAAACTGTACAACCGTCGAATCAATTCAAAAACCCCATAGTTAGTGATCATATTACTTCTCCGCCAACCCTATCTACGATGCGAGAAAAATATTGGTTTACCAATTTTTTATTCTTTCTAGAGTTACTTTTACGTTTCTCAGTGAGAAAAATACGAAAAACGGGTGTTAAACACTTGCTTTGTTTATGTCGTCGTCGTGGCCAATTTTATGATAGGATATTGTTCAGGACGTCTCACAGTTTTAGAGACCATTAGATATGTTAGCCCGATATGTCCCCGGAGTGAGAAAAAGTAAGTTTTATTCTTTGAAACCCTTTATTATTTACTTTGGTTACAAAAAATTACACTACACATGAAAGCTATTTGAATAGACTGATTTTCTCTAAATGTCTAGAAGTCTTCTTTTTCCTGAAGTCGGATCACATTCTAATGCCCGTTAACTAATAAATAGTTCATAACAAAACCTATGATCTGCTGAGGAAGGAGCTGATAAGTTGGTATTATCACAAGTGAAATAATCAGCATAGGGAACTAGATAGAGTCCATTGTAATTTGTTAGTGAGAATTTGAAAAAAAATTATTCTTGAATTACTCCTCTTAATGTGCACTCGTGTAGCAGTAATTTCACGGTTGAAAAGTATTTCCTTTCACTTCAATTGTCCTTTTTTGAAATAAATGGGGATCTCATCAGTTTGATTCTATGAGTCTCACATATATCTCCAACCATGAATCCTTTATCAAGCATTATTGCATCTTTCCCGGGATCTTATTTAAGATTAGAATACTATGTTCAAAAATGGGTTTGTCTGAAGCTCTACCTGCAAATGGTTCACTCACATACGAAATTGTTTTCTCTGGTGATACACCAGTCATAAATTTCAAAGTTACTTGACTTGTATTGTGAGTAAAATCTAATTTGGCAGCATTGAATGAATGAATGAATTTTTCAGTATAATGTAAAATAATTCGAACATCAATGACATTTATCACCCTTGTATAGTTGCTCAAAGTAAAGATGTATGTTTCGAAACACTAATGACAATTTTCAACATCTTTAGAACATTTAGGATACATAACTCATTGGATACCTATACTTCGTTTCAAAGTAGTTGATAGCACAAATCACCTATCATAAATGGAAAATGGTGGTCGGGTGTCTCAAAATTTTTTATCTCTTATTTATGTTTTACAATTTATCTTGACTAAGAAGAAAAAAATGTATAGTGAATTATATTCACCCGGTAATTGGTCAAATAACAATAATTGATAAAATGCAAATGAAAGCATACGTAGGTAACCAAACGGTCCACAGTCGTAGAACAGGGTTATTTATGATTTTTGCTTAACGTTTATTATAGTTCATATTATAATGAAAATGGGAATTAATCGTGCAAGATTTATATACACACGTATTCTTGTAAACGATAAAAAAATTATAACAAATAATTGCAGGTGAACATTACTTTAACTATGATATAAACAGCATTATTAACTAAATTCTTCATCAGAAAAATCGTCTTGTTCTAAGTTAATAATTAACGGTTCGATTTCTGTAGTTTCGTCAATTGAGTCGACAATATCGCACATTTTCCTCTCCTCACATAACATGTTTGATGGCGCTTTGCCAGTTTTCGGCAGTCACAGTCGCCAATGAAGCCATCAAAAGTTGCCGCACTTCCTGAAGTTTGAAAATTTTGTTGTTCCTGACAACATAACCTTTGACTTGTGCCCATATGAACTCTATTGGGTTTAGCTCACAATGGTAAGGGATTAAACAACGTACAATAATACCTCTATTTATTGCCATCTCATCAATTACAAATTTTTTAAACTCTGCATTACGCTGTCTAGCAATTCACAAGAGTTTTTTTTTCTCTATTGTATCATGGAAATTCAAGGCTTCACACTGAAACCACTCAATTATCGCCGCTTTTTTCCATGATTTTGTTTAAAGCTTCTCTACTAATCCAGAATGATAGCTGGCGTTATCCATTACAATAACTAAGTTCTGGGGAATGTATTCGATCATTTGTTGGGAAAATTCCCCAAAAACGTCAGCCGTCACTTCTTCGTGGTAGTATTTGGTTGAATTAGATTGCAATTGCAATAATCCTTGATTCAAAAATCCGTTTTCTCTGCCTATATGGGTTATAATAAGCCCGCGTCTCTTTCCAGACGGAAGTCTTAATCCTGTTGACCAACCCCCCATGACAGCTTGTCGGGAATTTAGTATATTCTTATCTTCCCAGACTTTCGATACGGTTTGTCCTGCATTTAGCTAGATTTCATCCAAACAAAAAATATTCTTACATTCGTTGCGATATTTTCGGATTGACCTTAAGTATTCTCGTCTCCAGCAGACAATATCCGGCCTATCAATAAGAAAAGATTTTCAGTTCTGTTTTTCCCACCGACAGTTCATTCCATGAAGAATTCTCCACACTCTAGTTCATGATAGTTGTGGCAGGTTTTCGTCATTCTCGTCCAATATTGGTATTTCTTTTGCGAAATACATACCATGCACTATTCTGCGTACACTGTTTTTGACATTATCGTCAATTTCTAATGGTTTCTTCCCTGGGTGAGGAATAGGTTCACCGAGGCTCTGGCATTTTCTCTCACGTGGAAATCTATAAAGCGTTGATTCTCCTACCCCTATCACATCGGCACAGTTCGTAATTATGTCGCGAGCAGAACTTGGTGGGGTTTTGCTGCACAAAAGCATCATGGACGTTCAGGGTTAATGTTTTCTCCCGCAAAGAATATGCACATTTGCTAACTCGTTGAATAGAAATTGGAGAAAAACTTGAACTTAATTAGACGATCAGACGTTACTTGCTAGTAGCCGAATACTAACTACTTCAAATTTTATTCTATATTGGTAGATAGATTTGAATATTAACAGGAAATTGGGTTATACCCATATAGGTTACGGGGCAGGTACACAGAAAAAAAGGAATGTTGAATGTAGTATAACAAAATAACTGCATGAGGTCATGTAAAGCTACCTGGAAAAAACTCATACAGATAATACCAAATGAAACATTCCACTGTCTTCCCATCTTTTGTCATGTATAATGGAATAACAAATTACTGAAATTCGGGATCATCAATAGGCAGTAGCGTGTTAAGATATTTACCGAGATATTTTAGTTATACGAATCGTAGAATTGAAACAATATCACAAAAATATTTTTCCTGATTCCCAAACAATAAATTTTCATAGCTAAAAAAATCATTTTTTCACTTGAGTAACTCACACTCATCATTCAAGTATAATTTTTAATCAATTCCTAATTATACATTTGTTTCAAATAGCGATATTCTCGATTCAATACTACGGATTCTGAAATTAAATGAATATTAAAACAAAATCAATAATATTCTTTTCATTTTAACAGTCTGGTATTTAACCAAACAATATATTTTCTAAAATTCATGTAAATATTTGATTCATTTGAGTATTTACTGCTTTCGAATATACAAAATTGTTTATAGCTTCTATGGTGGAAAAAATTCTCAGATGAAATTGAAATTATTTTTGCATCAAATAAACCTGAAGAATTGGATGGACGAAATATAACATCTAATATTTCCATGTATCAATCAAATATTGGTCTTGGAATCCAGATAACCTAGCGTTTTCTTTTAAATGATAGATTTTTCTTTTAAATGATAGGTTTTTCTTTTAAATGATAGGTTTATTTCGCCATATCGAAACATCAAATTTGTTTGACTGAAACATATTTTGTTTGATTCAATACTTTCTTTTTGTCTGTGTAGCTCCGTCGCATCTATGGTTTACAACCATTTAAAATGCTCCGAACCCCCGATCCGTGCTATCAACTTCATTAGGATAGACTTTAGACAACCATACTTCAGATTCAACTTAATTTTAATTTTAATCATGGTCAAGATGATTCTTCCATGTTATAAAGTGAGCTTTCGACATTTTTATCTTTGTACACTTTCTGTACCAGATGGTGGATATGATAATTTTTTTTTAAATTACTTATGCCAGTGGAAGGTTTCAATGATGTTTCACTCTTCAAGAATTCACATAAGTGAGTACATTAACTTATACCTGAGCATCTATAGAGGTATTCACAACAAGATTTGTACTTACCTATAGAATATTCCTCAACAATATCTCATCAGCTTCAGGCTGAACTTCAACATGGCTCAGGAGCGCAAGATCCACCTCCAAATCATCTGCCGAATGGTTACTTGAGCTACCATTCTCAAATTGATGACACTCCGGAACTTCTTGCCCTAGTTTCAATGGTTCGTCACACTCTCGAATAAATCTTTTCTGTCTCCTCATTTGTATGGGCGCAATATCCAAAGCTGCGTAGTACGATATACGTTAACCATAATGTAAACATCTCAAAATACCTTAAATTAAGAGCATTTCTGAAGGGGTTATCTGATGGATATAAGCCGGAAAAAGCCAAAACTTTGAGCAGTGAAGAAATAAATGATTTTATAAACATCGCACCCGACAAAAAATTTTTGTTTGCTAAGGTAAATTTTAATAAAAAAATTGCTCATTATATCTATTCAAAAAATATTTCTAAAATTTTTTAGGTGGCGCTAATTATGGGGATATCAGGAGCATGCCTTTAAAACGGAAAATGTACCCAACAGGTGGTCGGAATCACTGAAAAAGGTAGCGTAGCGAAAACAGTGGCCCCTTTTTTAAAATTGGATAATCCTGTTCTCGCAGCAACTATTTTAGTCATCAGCAACTATTTTAGTAGATACAGGAGGAAACGTGACAGCCCTCAAAAGACACGGAGGGTGGAAGTTCTCAACTGCTGCAGAGGGATACGTCGATGACTCTGCTTCAAACCGATTACATATTGTCAATAAAATAATGGGTGCGATAGCGTCTTTATCTAAAGAAAATATTCAACCAAGAAACAATTAATTTACAAACTTGTCATATGACACTGAAATTCCATCATCAACAAAAATATTTAACCAACCACAAGTAGCCCAACCAATAGAAACAATTTTAAACCAACCACCAACAACAATATTGACCAGTAGAAGCATTCAAAACATCGATGAAAATATTGCTAGTGATATCACATCTTCATCTTTGCAATCACCTATAACGTTTACAAACTGCCAGAGTAATTATTTTACGTTTAATTTTTATGCTGCTCCAGAAAAAAAATAAGATACTTAATATCGATTTCATGAGTTTTATATTCTTGCAATAACTTTACATCGTTTGTACTTAGTTTTGTTTCTAATAAACTTCTCGTCTCGTTACTCTAGTTTTTATTTAATTATACTATTATTACATATGATTTGACTTTAGTGTCATATGCGAACACAGAAACCTAAGATACTTTTTAAATATTTATGGCCGTTGGAAAAATAGTGTACATAACTTGTTGGAAAGTGAATTACACTCATTTCATTTCCGCACTCACCGATGTCAACATTATTTTTGAAAACCATCACATTAAACAATACTTATTTGTTACAATTATTTTCGCATGGTCGTAGGAAAAATAGTGTACATTACTTGTGCGAAAGTGATTTTTCACACTCGTGAGAGTGTCTCGTTCGGCTTGTGCCTCGTGAGACAAAACTTCCCACTAGTGTGAAAAATATCACTCTCCGCACTCGTTACGTAATATATTAATTTATGATAAAAGAAGACTAAAATTATGTCGTCATTGCAACAGTGCATCTACTATTATAAGTAGACTTTTCGCAGAGTTTTATCAAATCATCTATGCAACCCGTGTAATATTATATCACACTAGGGCGATATTGTAATCCCACTCTAATTTGATATTAGATAATTTCTAAATATCAAGACAGTGGTGTTATGTGTAATTTTCATAGGTGGTCGTAGAAAAATAGCTATTTCAGAACTATTTGACAATGTACCGGGTGGTCCAATAAGCCGATATCTCAGCTATATCTCAGACACTATTCATGTTATAACTTTAGGAGAAAACATTCCTTAGTAAAAGTGGCCAAGAGAGATCGCAAGTTTCTAGGTTAATCACTAGGGGGCGCATCCTGTGAAGAAAAATTCAAAAACCAGTTTATTGTGAAATATGCCCAATTATAGCAAGTGTTAAATGAGTAAACTAGAACGCTGGATTACTGCAATTGGATGTTAGGTCTGCTAGTGGAACAACCGCATATCATGTGGAAGATTTTGTGGACAGATGAGGCTACGTTTAATAGTGCGGGTGATGTTAATCTGCAAAAAATGCATTATTGGGCTGAAGAAAATCCGCAATGCATAGAGGAAGTGCAGCTTCGAGGTTGATGGAGTCTCAATGTTTGGTGTGGTAGAGTTGATGGAAAGATCGTAGGTCCATATTACTTTGATGGAATTTTAAATGGCGATACATATTTGGATTTTCTGGAAAATCAGTTGCCTGTTTTATTGCAAGATAATTCCTCACAAACAAGGAGATATATGATATTACAACATGACGGGTGGCCTGCGCACTTTTCCAGACGAGTTAGAGATTATTTGAGTGTAATTTATCCAAATAAATGGCATGGGAAGGGTAAGTATATCTTCATCGCCTGCTAGATGTCTCGACTTAACATGTCCAGACTCTTATCTGTAGGGGGAAATGAAGGATTTAGTGTACTAAACTCGACCTGACATGACATGAAACAGCGCATTCAATACGCAATAAATAGTATTGATGCCGCTGTTATTTCTAAGCACGATAAATTGAATCTTTGTGTGGATAACGATGGAATACAGTTTAAACATTTAATTGGACATTAAGTTTCAATGATCGAGATATTTGTATTATCTTTCTTTCACATATTCAATTTTAAGTTATAATACAGGGCTACTCAATACTATACTACTCATGTCAATGCGTTTTTATTTATATCTCGAGTTCGACAAAAGCTATCAACATGTGGTTTGCGCCATTTTGTTACGAATTCAGTTCAGCTCCATTATTATCTACTATTCTCAGGTGTTTGGGTTAACCGTTTTCAAGAAAAACCAATTTTTTTTCATTTGAAAGTACCCTCTACATATGACAATTACAACTAAATGCAATATTGTTTTATCGTAGATTTTATTATTTAGTCTACACTCTTTCTAGTGACATTAATTTGGTTAAAATCGCTTGATACAAACGAAAGTTATAGGTATTTATCCACAAACACTTCTCTACTCTCCCACACCCTTTATTTGACGAAATAACAAAAAGTACTTGAACAAATATGTGCGAAATTTAGGCCTCTTTCTAGTTTACCATTTTAACACATGGTATAATTGGGCATATTTCACAAACTGGTTTTTAAATTTTCCTTCGCTGGTTAATCTAGAAACTTGAAAGTTATTTGCAGCGATTCATCTTGCCAACTTTTACTGAGGAATTTTTTCTCCTAAAGTTATAACATGAATAGTTTCTGGAATATAGCCGAGAGATCGGCTTATTGGACAACCACATATCTTTTAGAGTCTACACTCACTATTTTGCAAATTATGTATATAAAAATGTTGAATTCTGCATGGATTATTTTTCAATTTTTAATATCATCAACAAGTCTTAAAGTGGATCAAAATTACTGTCATACTTAAAACCGGTCTAAATATATGATTGCTAGTTTTTTTTAAATTTACCCGAGTACTGTGGGTCAAAGTTATCCAGCTTATACCTTAAAGGTAACTAAGAAAGTAGGGCTCGTGAGGTACAAGGTTTCCCCGATTAACTGACAAATTCCTCCCGAGCAACCGAGCGAAACAGTTGTAGATAAATTACCACCAGTAGATAATATTAAAAAACCATCAGAAGCTAAGAAAGCGATAACTACATTTTTAAAATTAGTATCAGACTAAAATATTACGAATGTTTCTTTACTCACATTACTTGAATGTATAGTCCTTCAAGAAAAAGAAAATTTTAAATCTGAAATATATTTATCAGTATAACTTAGGTGTAATATACATATTAAAAACATATAAAAAATACGAATAAAACCACAGAGGGGAGAAAATTCCTATATATAGACTCTCTCCGTCGCTTCACAACCCTATTTCGGTCGCCTCTCCAATCCTGAATTCCAAGGGAATTCAGATCTTTCAGAATATTATCCCTCCGTCTGGGTCTGTTCAACAGCCTCTTGCCTGCCAGTTTCTCTTCCCATATTTTTTTAATGAGGCGTTCGTTCTGGACTCTCTGAACATGTTCAGCCCCCCTAAGCCTATGGGCTTTTATTTCATTCAGTATGCTTGGCTTGTTATATGTGCTTTCTAGTTCTCCGTTTGTTTGAATTCGAAATTTCCCAGTTTTTATTATCTACTATTCCCGATATTTTCCGTTAGAATTGTTTTATTTTAATAGTAATTCGTTGTACTCTGTGATGGTACAGGCTTCTGAGCCGTATGTTATTACTGATTTTCGATTATATAGACAGCGCCTTCCATTTTAATAAGTCTTGCAATGCTTAGTAGCAATTATTCCCTTTTTGAATCCTTACATGTATTTTATTGCCTTTATCATTGTCTTGTGTTATGGTAACACTAAGATATTGAAATTATTTTATACGCTCAAAATTGTATATACCTATAGTTATATTCTGTCTTAGCATGTTCTGCATATATTTCATTTCTCTTCGTTCATATTGGAGCCTATTCTTTTGATAACCTTCCCTATTTTTGAAAAAAATTCCTCTATCGTCGTAGTGCTACCTCCGACCGTGTTGATGTCCACATACGCCAAAACCATTTCCAGACTCTGATCTGAGAATACTTCCAGTTTTACGTTGGCTTCTTTTATAGCCACATCCAACACTATGTTAAATAGTAGTGGCGATAGAACATCGCCTTGTTTCAAACCACTAGTAATGAAGGACGCTTCTGTAGTGTTAACTGTTATTAGTTCAGTTTCTCAAGAGTCCACTACTAAAACTGTTATGGATATAGCATTTCAATAAATAGAGAGCCAAAACTATTTCAAATTAGTAATGAAATTAACTGTCTCGACCCTTACTTCGTGGAATCTGCTCATATTAGTGTTTTAAATGAAACTCACGGTTTCTAGTTAATTCCACAATATAAAAAATTGACAATTGTTTCGATAAATCAATGTCATCGTCAGAAGACAGAAGTTACATTTTATTTGATGCCTACCTGATGTTTAGTAGTTATTTTTGGCTAGACCAAGAAGTGACCTAACTTGTGATTGACTTATTATATGTTCATAGAAATGTTGGTGTTATCCTGGATATCATTTTTCCAATTAAGATCAGTATAACTGTGCAATGATATAGAAAACCAGGAAAACTATATCTGCTGATCTTTACAATTATCACTTAAGAAGACAGTTTATTAGTGGAGAACTCCCTAGATTTCACTGTTCATTGACAACTTCATATTGTGGGTTTCTTAAATGTCTTCTAATTTCCAATTCTTCAAGGAAATCCAGTTCTTGTTTCTTTTCACAAATGTGCAATGAATGATTCGTGTCAAGTAGATGTTTTGCGTAGTGGGATTTATCTGGTTGTTTTAACCTGTATGCTCGTAAGTGTTCACTGTATCGGATTTCAAAATTCCTAAGGGTCTGACCCAAATAGTCAGCATTACATTCTGGACATTTGAGTTTATATATACCTGACTTCTTTAATAGTGGTATTTTTGTTTTTACATTTAACAATTTTGTACTAACGTTACTTTCTCTTTTAAAAGAAATTCTTGTATTCGTTGCTGAAGATATTATCTTTGAAATATTATTAGAAATACTTCCTGCATATGTGATGGTTTTATAAGTTTTTATTTCATCAGCTTGTTTAGGAAATATTAGTTGTAATGCCACTTTTTCCTCTTTTTTACTAATAAGTTTATTTATCATATTTAATGGATAATCGTTGGATCTTGCTATTTGTCTAATTGTATTAATCTCTCTATCAAAATTACATTTGTTCATAGGAACTGAAAAAGCTCTATGTATCATTGAACTATATGCCGCCAGTCTGTGTGACATAGGGTGATTGGAATTGAATGGAATTGTCACATCAGTTAAATCTAGGGAGTTCTCCACTAATAAACTGTCTTCTTAAGTGATAATTGTAAAGATCAGCAGATATAGTTTTCCTGGTTTTCTATATCATTGCATAGTTATACTGATCTTAATTGGAAAAATGATATCCAGGATATCACCATAGGGCTAATAATATCTAAGCTTCAATATTTGTAACATCACATCTTCTTCTTTTTTTTCTATGAACATATATTAAGTCAATCACAAGTTAGGTCACTTCTTGGTCTAGCCAAAAATAGCTACTAAACATCAGGTAGGCATCAAATAAAATGTAACTTCTGTCATTCTGACGATATTGATTTATCGAAACAATTGTCAATTTTTTTAGAATTTACAATAACTTTTATTATATTGTGGAATTAACTAGAAACCGTGAGTTTCATTTAAAAACATCAAATTAGTAACTTTATTATAAGAAAGTAATGTGACATCAAATATATACAAATTAAATTGAATTGTCAACAACTGTCAAAGTCAAGTTCAGAAACAAAACCTAAAAATAATACAAGGTGTCTTCCAATACACTCCCACCTTATGTCATCACGACACAATCAATATCAATATCTCCCAAGAACTTTTATATGTCTTCTAGATCTAGTTATAGACACGTGCTCTTTAATTGTTGATTTCTTTGACAACTTGTCATCTTTACTTTCTGTTCGAATATGTTAAGCATTTTTTGACACTGTAGGTTTGGGCAAATCTTTCTAATTCTTCATTTCCAATAAAGTAATTCGTTGTACTGGCCTCAGCAACTCACCAGTGGCAGTTTTCAGCTTAACCAATCTGATTAGGTATAGTATCAATCACACGACCCATAGGCCATTCGACTTTCCCTTTATTGAAATCTGAGATTAAAACAAGGTCTCCGACTTTGACTGTCTCATCAGAAGTTTTATTTGAAAAAGGAGTGAGTTGGCCCAAATTTTAGACTTGAATCTATTGTTCAAATCATTTCTGAGTTTCTAACGATACTTTAAACGCCTACTCAGATCTTTGGCTTCAACTAAATCAAGATCAGTAACTTAAACTCCTTTAATATCATGTAGGAACAATGCAGGTGTGACAACAGTACAATCATTTGGATCCTCAGACATGTATGTGAAGTATGCAATTTTTCGAAATAAAGGCTCGTTTTTCCAAGAGTTTTTCTTAACAATTCTTCCATCAGCCGTATAAGGCGTTCCCACCAGCCTCATCACCAAGCAGATGTTGGAAGATTCAATTTCCAGTCTATTTGGTAAATTGTTGTACATCTCTTTGCCAATTTTAACCAATTCTAGTCTTTGAAAGCGTTTGCGCATCCAACGAAATTTATTCTGCAGCCTGTATATATTGTTGAAAGTCGACCTCTGCGGGCAATAAATCTTCTTAGTATCTGCATAAACGCATTACTTAACAAGGATGACGTTAGTTCAAGGTGTACAGCACAAGTATACAGTACGATCCAAACCTTTTCATTTGACTTGATATACAAAGATCCTGCTAAATATATGCCTACAATCTCGAACACTGCAGCATCACGAAATATGTTGAATCTCCTGCAAGCGATACATCTACTAATTACTGATTCAACAGTGCGTCTACATTGAAGAATCCAGTAGTTTCCTCCAAGGATATTCATCACACTTTGAATTCCAACATGAGTATTCCCAATGTCTTCTTCAAAAATCAAACGTCTTAAAACTTCATGATTTGGGGGCAAAACATACGGCATACGAAAATTCTCCGCATCAGCTCTATCTACAATTTTTGGTTCGTACCCTAATTAATCTTTCGTTCTCCGTACAAGGACACAAGGATAAAAGTTTAGGATCTTGATCTGACTCAAAAGTCTCTTCTTATTTATAACGAATGATTAGTTTTCTTGAGCGTCTAGCTCTGTTGCAGTGAGAATTTTTTCTTTTTCAACATTGTTTTTTCTGCAGTTATTGATGAATCATTTGATCCAGGTTCTCATGTTAACAATTTTGCTAAATTTTGAGAAATACTTATTGTACCATGCATAGTCATCAGGTACACAGAGAGCGGAAGGAACTGTTTTCCTCCTCTCATAGTTAATTTCTTCTTCGATACAATCGAAATTTTGACTAGGCCATTGTGAAATTGGATCCTGTAACCATATAGGACCCTCCCACCATCTTTCATCATTTAAGGATTTAGCTAAACAGCCTCGAGATGGAAGATCTGCTAGATTCATTTTACCAGGAACATAGTACCAGTTCTGAGGCTTGAAAAAATGTTTGATTTCTTCAACACGATTCCAGATAACTGGTTTCCAATGTTCTTATCGTTTGATCCATGATAATACTGTTGAGGAGACCGACCAAAAAAATACATGAAGATTGACTTCATAGTTAGTCTGAAAATTTCGAAACATTTTTACTCCAATTGTTGCGAGAAAAAGTTCGAGACGGGGTATGGTTAACTCTTTAATAGGTGCTACACGTGATTTTGCTCCAACTAGTCTCAATAGAACTTCACCATCATCCAATTCTGGTCTGAATAGACAAGCTGCATAAGTGTTTGCACTTGCATCACAAAAATCATGTACAGATTGGGTGGTCAAAATAGTCGAATAAGTTGGAATCCATCGAGGAATCTTAACAGAAGCCAAATGAGGTAGATCTTATAACCATTTTAGAAATGTTCTATGAATTCTCAATCGATTTCATCATCCCAACCTAAACTCAAAAACCAAGCCTTCTTCAGTAATTGTTTTGGGATCAGTACTACTGGACATGAAAAACCAATGGGATCGTAGACTTTATGCGTCGCAGATAATATCGTACGTTTTGTAAAAATTTTTTGTGTCCAATTTGTCAAACCATCCTTATGAAAGTTCCAGAGTGTCCAATTTGCGATTCCAGGTGATACAAAGGATATTGCTTTTTGCTTCGACTTCCTGGTAAATAATGCTTCCACACTCTCAACTCAGCAGCCAAAATTTTAGTTGACTGTTCAATGAATCGGTTCAGAAATTCTCCATTTGGTACACTTGTTAGGACATCATCGACGTAAAAAGATTTCATTAACCTTAAAATCACTTCGAGACTATGAGAATTTTTCTTTACAAATTGAGTTTCTGACGATTTGATTAAGATGAAATTCTAAGATTGCTCCTAATAAAAATGGACTGCACGTTACTCCAAATACTACACGAATATGTCTAAAAATCTTCAACTTCTGATTTTTATTAAACCAAAGAGATTTTAAATGATTTCTATCACGTTTTTGTAGACTGATCTAAAGAAATGCCTTTATTATATCAGCGGTGATTGCAATCTATTTCGTACGAAACCGTAAAATGACAGATGGAAGCAATACAACGAAAGAAATACCCTCTTCAATACATTGATTCAAGGATGGTTGATTCTTTTGTCTGGATGATGCATCGAAAACTGGACGTGCGAGTGTTGTGGAACTGGGTGATGTGGTAAAAAATGACCGGACTGACATGATGTACCATCTTCTGGTAAGGATTCTAGGATTCGTTCGGACAACCAATTATCAAATACTGTATCATAGATATGAAAATTATCGTTTTTTAACTTTCTTGTGATATTCAGTAGTCTTTCATGAGATAAATCAAAACTAGGTGGCGAAGGAGGGTGACCTTCAATCCACGGCAGGCTTACTTCATAACGCTTGTCGTTTCTTTATTTAACAGTTTTTGAAAACCATACCTAACTTTTCTTGTTCTTGTTGTGGTTTCGCTCTACAAGCATCTTGAATACCAAGAACAACCAATCTCCATAAGTCAGATATGGCAACATCTTTTTAAAATAATGAATTAACTAACAAAGATGTTTTTATCCAGTAGTCCGGATTCAATTTACCCATAACTGTCCATCCTAGTAATGTATGAACTGCTACTAATCCACAATTCAAATATATTTTTTGTCCAGAAAACCGTTTTTCCGCTACGTTGTCTCCCACCAATACATACATCAATAGGCTCATCTGTCATGTCTGTCATTTATATACTCATTTGCTTCAATTCATCGAAGCAGGGTCCTGTTTTCACAGACTGACGTTGTTGCAAATCAATGGTTGGTCCAATACTCCAAAATTGCAACACTAATTCTCAGTTAAGCGATAAAGACGAATTTTGTAGCAGATATGAATGACTGTTTCGGTTTGGGTCCCTCCAAAGAGCAAATGAACTAGTTGCTCTTCGCGAATTGGTGAGCAGCCTACTTCTTCAACCAGTTTTTTTGTGATACGCGACTCACGAGAACCCATCTGAACTAGAAGTCTGAGTCGTCGTGATTCGTTCCCTCCTTTCAATTCTACAACTATTGTTTGTAGATAAACCTCTGGATAGGTATGGTTGGTCATATTTTGTTTCTCAGTTTTCCTCTTTCGAATTTGGATCATGTGATTTTGATGTCTGGATATCGTTTTTTGGACACATAATGGAACAATGTTTTCCTTGACAAGTAGAACATTTTCCTGTAAAACGACATCTTCGAGCAATATGACCAAATTTTGTGCACAAATGACAACTAGCCGAAATTTACAACTTTTGTCTTCCCTATGTGAAACTCAGTTTCAGTGCTTCCTTACGTTGGTCAGAAGAGTGTGAATTTTTACATAATACACATCGTGGGACTCCTTCACTGAACAGTTCAGATGCGGTAGGAACAGATGAGCTGCTAGCTACACTTCTACCTTCGTCTCTCTTTAAAACTGGACATTGGAAGATTAATTCTGTCTTCGTTCATCACTTCTTGTCTGAGAAAATTCATGAGACAATCAAGACGTTTCTTCAAACGGGACTCCGATGAGTATAATCAACTACGATGCCAAGCTCGTATCAATTCGTCCCCTATATAATACTCTACTAAAGGATACAACATCGCAGCACAGGTATCGGATTTCACGCCCAAACTTCCAAGGGCTCTTAATTGTGAATCGATTTTGTCAAAAAATGTTGACAGTTTATTCTTGGCATTGAGATTTGTTAAAACCAACTTAAGAAGCTCTCTTACATAAACCTCTATTAACAAATCTTGCCTTCCAAATATTTCTTTTAAGCTATCATCTGCTTTTACGTAGTTACCTTCAGTTGCAAGGTAACTTTCAACTATCTGTCTTGCTCTAGGACCCAGAGCTGTGGCTTGGATAAGATGGTGTAGTTAATCTTCTTCTTCAATATCAGAATATTAACCAATTCTACTTAATTGATTCCCAAAACTGAGCCAACCTTTTATGTCACCTACAAATGGTCTGAATTCAAGTTTTGGCATCTTTAATTTGCTTCTGGTTTCTGATTTGTTAGAGATATCTCCTTGATTAATGAATGTATCAAAATGACATTTGATTTTGTAATATCCAGAACTCATTGTATCTATCAGTTCCACTTCTACATTCATATTAGCTTCATCAACGTCTGAATCTAACATCTAATATAGCATAAGTTTATTCAGTTCGGCTATTTTATGTATTATTTCATTCAAAACTTTCATACTACCACGTATTTCTATGAAGTGGTACTTATCTTTGGACAAATCTTTCAACCAATCACATATTCTGGTAAAAGCTGTTCTTTGTAGACGTATTGCTTCTTGGTTTTTTCTATATACTTGCAGCAGAAGTGTCCTGTCACGGTCGTCAAAATATTGAAACTGCTATTAGTTCAGTTTCTCAAGAGGTCACTTCTAAAACTGTTATGTATATACCGTTTTAATGAATAGGGAGCCAAAAACTACTTCAAATTAGTAACTTTATTATAAGAAAGTAATGTGACATCAAATAGATAAGAATTAAAAATTAAATTTTATTGTCATTAACTGTCAAAGTCAAGATCAGGTACAAAACCTAAAAATAATACAAGGTGTTTGAGAATAACAGTTTTTCAAACCACATTACTACTTTCAATAACTACTTTCCTGGCTAAATACAACGAATATTGAGCGGTGAAGAATATTATATTCTATCCCTTAACAACACAACATTTGTTGTTAAAATATATATTGAAAATTCAAGTGCCGCAATATTTGAAAGAAAAATTCGAACAGAATTCATGAATGAAAGTTTATTTTTCGCGTGAATTAACAATAATTTGCTTGAACAACACGATGCCGACTCTGTACACGTTTGTAATTTAGTATTCAATTGTAAATGATTGTCAGTAATGTATTCTTAAAAGGTTTGCAAAACATGATGAATTTTGCCTGTTGATAATGATAATACAAGTACATCATAATGGGTATAAAATGATACTATAAAAAATGCGTGAAGAAAGTTTGTTATTTTTTAAATATAGGTATTAGATTGATGCAGATTTTCCAATGATATGTTTAGCATTAACTGGTCGTAAGGCAAGCAAAATACCATCAGATTTTTGAAATAAGAATCGTATTGTCCTATATTTTTAATTTAATGAAATCCACTTCATTGTTGACGGTAATTAATAATATAATAATAGGTAATTTAGAGTATTGTTGTATGAAATATGCTCCAATTCTACCAAAATTGACATGACATAATGATATTTGATAATTATATTATATGATTCATTTTCGTATATTGCTTGCCCAAACATGGAATAAGAGCTTGCATGTTTGGTTGAACTTGCTTCTGAATTGATATTTCAATGATATTATTACAAGATTGTTGATGTGATTAACGACAAAATGGTCAATGACGTATCCAGTTTGGTATATTGGATCAAGGCAATCGATTAAAAAATGACAATTAACAGTAATAACAACCTTCTGGTACAATTAGGTTTGAAAAATGTGTGAACATGTAAATACTGTTTTCTTATTATGTAATACAATACTTTCGTTCGTGTTTGCTCAGTCCAACCAATACAGAAGCTGATCCAGATCTTGTCATGTACAATTCTTCATAACAAAAAATGGGTGACTGAGTTCAAAGGAACATGGCAGTAGTAGTGGAGATGAAATCACCATTCAAGAAAAGTTTCCAAAAATGGGATTGTTGACGAATAGTACAAAAATTCGCAAATATTATATAAACTTCAAAAGTGCTTCACATTACATAGTCTTAAGGTAGGTACAGATCGGCCAACAGTCACCCGGATAGAAGTTAACACTGATATCAACATGTATCAGCTTAACTATCAACAAATTGATAGATACTCAGCAACATCGTGTCTATATTGTGCGGCAATACATCAAAGAATTTTGTTGAGATTTGCATGTATCCGTGCTTTCCAATTCAAATGGAAAACATCGCTCTGACTGGACGGTGTTGTCAACAAGTGACATCATAGCAGACTAGTCAGGTGTGTATTGGGTGTTTTATTCCGTCGTTCTGTACAGTTCGTGAATATATAAATAAAAATAAATTCATATAAAAATGTAACTATTGACGATTTTAGGGGCGACCAAACAGAGAACTTCGAAATAAGATTTTGTAAGTCTGACAAAATTGCGGAATGAACTACCATCGTCAAAGAGGAGCTCCGCCATTGGGTTAGCTATGGTGCTTGCTCCAAGCTACTATAATAAAAGCAGCGCTAACACCACTAGCATTGGACGGTTCCGTTTTTGGCAACATTGCGTTTAATTTGACCATACAACTGATTTTGGTTTGGACGCGCAACACTGTTGACTATGTAACATATGTTCTCCCCCGACTTGGGACTCTTCCTCAGGTTGTGGTATTCGACTACAGTTAATGTATTTTTATAGCAATCACTGGGATTGATTGAACAAACGATATTAAATTGGACGCCACCAGCTTTTTAAGCGATACTTTAATTAAACAAAAAAACTAAAAACGTTAAAAACTGGAAAACCTTATATTTACTTTAACTTAACAAAACAAAATACTAAAAATATTTTAACGCGATGGTCCAAGTTAATATAAATTGCTGAAATATCAAATGTTTATCAAATTATATTTATTCATAGATAATTCGCATTAACTGCATATCCAAAATACAAGACGAATACGAACGCCGTTATACAATAAAAATCTCCAATTCTAGATTTCCATGAATTATGTATAAGACAAAGGACGTATCTTGGAGAGTTTCTGGAATTATTCAGCTCTCAGCTAGGTCCTAGTGGATGGAGATATGGTCCTTAATCCATCCCGGCCGGTTTTGTGATGTTCGCAATGGTGGTGCTTAGTCCTAGGGCCTACCCAGGGGCTGCAGATCAGCAAATATGTGGAACCACAACTATGTAAGTATATTAACTTATCATTGTTACTATGGGAAGAGACTTTTCCTATGTACGATATCGTTTAAATATACAAAATTTGGAAGTGAAACAAGTTTTTTAATTACAAATCATTAGTACGACGAAATTAAAATATCATATTCTGATGGAAATCGTAACAGCCGATCGGCTTGTTACAACTACGTGCTGCTGTTGTGTCCAACAAATATGTTGCCAACATCCGTCAACATAATGCCAATAGTTGACAACACTGTGTGGTCTAGTTTGTGTACACCTTTCGAGGTAGTGCTCAGTGAACTAACAGTAAATTATAAAACTGAAATTTCGCCTAGTGAGTCTCTCATACCAGCAAAGCCTGGAGAGGTGGACCCTCGAGCTACTCAAGTGCGCCTGTTATGAAAATTGCAACAATTTTGAAAGTATTTTACGAAGGCTGTCGCTGTGAAACTTTTAAATATAATGGGAAAAAGTCAGGAGCTTATAATATGGGCCAAAATAATATTAGCACTTCATATAAACTTTTTCTATGTAGGCCCTCGTTTTCGAGTTATAGGCCTCCAAAGTTTTAATTTTGAATTTGGTTTTTATTTTTTGTACTAGTTATTTGATCTTCATAAAATTTACAGCAAAGCTAAAATTTACGTGTATGTTTATTTTGGAAAGGTAAACAGATTTACAGTAGTGCATTGAAGCCAGGGACGGAGTACTCGCAATGGTTAGTGATCCAAAAATTTTGTAGGTATGGCACACCCTGTATGAAATTATCAAAATTCACTTCCCCACACATTAAGCTAACGAAAAGGTACTCTTGTTGGAATTCGATGAAATAAGCCGTTTGGATAATATTTACAGTTTTATTAATGCACTACGTGCCAATTTACGCATTCATCATGTTTATAAGTACACAACGAGGTAAAATTAACTTATTAATACGATGTCCAAGATTTACCTACAATACTACAAAAAAATAATTTAACGATTGCAGAAGATAAAAAATATTAACGAGTTATTAATTCGAAAGTTGGTAAAAACTTTTTAAAAGTGTTTTTACCGTTTATCAAGTAACCTTAATTTTACAGTTACAATGGCAGAATTCACTTTTATTGAGTACGCAGATATGCATTTTATGTATGGACTGGCTTCTCGAAACTGTTTAGAGGCCAGAAGGCTTTATGCAGAACATTTTGCAAACAGAGCATTGCCAGACAGACGAATGTTAGAGTGCATTGATCTCAGGTTACGAGAAACAGATATGAATTAGTAAATGTAATTTTCCATGTATACAAAACAAAATTTCCAATTTTAGGAAGTTTTTTGCCAAAGAAAGGTGGAGAAGGTCCAGTACGAAGCGTACGTATTGTGACAGTTGAACAGGACTTGTTAAATGCAGTTGATAATGAACCATCATCGAGTTTACGAAAATTATCAAGAGAACATAACGTCTCGAAATCAGTTGTTCATCCCGTCCTAAAAGAACAGCTGTTATATCCTTTTCACATAAAAAAAGTACATAGTATGACAGTGGCTCATTATCCTGCACGACTTGAGTCTAGCCAGTGGTTTCTGCAACAACAACAAGCATACAATAAATACATTTATTAGTAACGTACTCTTTACGGACGAATCCGGTTTCACCAGAGATGGAGTCATTCATTCTCATAATATGCATTTATGGGATGATGTGAATCCACATGGCATTATCCAAACTAGAAACCAGCATAGATTCATGGTTAATGTTTGGGCAGGAATAGTTGGCAATCATTTGATAGGGCCATACTTTGTTGACGGTACTTTGACCGGTCAGAGATATTTGGAGTTTTTGCATATTGAACATTTATTAGAATAACGTTAGTTTTTGGTGTTGTTTAGGAATTAGTTTTAGTCTAATGTTTTATACCTTGTGTTTTTTGAGGTTTTATTATTGGTTTAAAAATGTTGTGTTCGTAATTTTAATTAAAAGCAACTAATTACGTTGTTTACGTACCCATTTAATTCCCAATAAATAATTCTTGATGTTCTTATCATCTGCTATCATCAAATTATTTTTTTTAGTACTGTAGGTAAATCTTGGACATCGTATTAATAAGTTCGTTAGGTAAATTGGTACGTAGTTCATTAATAAAACTGTAAATATTAGCCAAACGGCTCATTTTATCGAATTCCTACAAAAGTACCTTTTCGTCAGCTTAATGTGTGGGGAAGTTAATTTCGATAATTTCATATAGGGTGTGCCATCCCTGTAAAATTTTTGGATCACTAACAATTGCGAGTAGTCCGTCCCTGGCTTCAAGGTACTACTGTTAATCTGTTTACCTTTCCAAAATAAACATACACGTACATTATAGCTTTACCGTAAATTTTATAAAGATCAAATAACTAGTACAAAAAATAAAAACCAAATTCAAAATTAAAACTTTGAAGGCCTATAACTCGAAAACGAGGGCCTGCATAGAAAAAGTTTATATGAAGTACTAACATTATTTTAGCTCAGATTATACGCTCCCGACTTTTTTCCCATTAGTCCCGGGACACCCTGTATAATAATAACACTGGTAGACAACAGAAATATTTTTGCTATCACTTAAACCTACCTAAATACAAAAATTTCCAGAAAAAAGCTGTCCCACGTAAGGTTTTTTCATTATATTAAAGAAACCACATACAGAACAATTATTGAGTTTATTATTTATTCAAAAAATGACGTTGTGAATCGACTATATTTTACTTTTCCGCCCCACCTATCTAATATGCGACAAAAGTATTGGTTTACCCCCAAAAAAGTTGAAACTTTGAGTTATTTTTACGTTTTTCATCAAGAACAACACGAAAAAACGGTTTTTAGGAGAAAAATCCTGTGTGTATGTCGTCGTCGTCGTTGTCGTCGGCCACTTTTCGTTACATGTCTTGTTAGCACGATACAGCCTCCGGAGTATAACCAATTTCATGATTGAATATTGTTCAGGACATCTCACAGATGAGCTCTAGTGATTTTCAGCTCACTATAGCCAGTAAAACGGGTGCTATGGTACTTCAAGTACTACATTTTTGTAATTTTTTGAGAAATTTCAGTTTGTTAGCACGATACAGATTCCGGAGTGCAACAAGTCACAAATTTTATGATTGAATATTCTTCAAAACATACCACAGATGAACCCTATCGATTTTCAGCTCACCAGAGCCAGTACAACAGGCGCTATAGTACTTTAAGTACGACAATTTTGTCAGTTTGGGAGAAATTTCAGTTTGTTAGCACGTTACAGCCTCCGGATCATATACAAGTGACAAATTTTATGTTTGGATATTATTCAAGGCGAACAATATTGATATTCAGCTCACTAAAGCGAGTACAACGAGTGCTATTGTACTTGAAGTACCAATTTTTTTGTCATTTCTGGAGAATTTTCAGTTTATTAATACGCTACAGCCTCCAGAATGTCGACAAGTGACGAATTTCAGGATTGAATATTGTCCAGGGCGTCTTGTAGATAAACTTTATCGATTTTCAGCTCACCAGAGCTAGTACAATGGGTGCTATGGTACCCGAAGTGCCACATTTTTAGTCCCTTTTGGAAAAATTTCGGGTTGCTAGCACTATACAGCCTCCGGAGTGTATACAAGTGGCCAATTTTATAATTGGATAATTTTCAAGATGTCTCATTCAACGTGTCTCACAGATGTACTCTATTGATTTTCAGCTGACTAGAGCGAGTACAGCGGGTCCTACAAATCCAGATATAGGTACTAAATTTTTGGTTACTTTTGGAGAAATTTCGGTTTGTTATCACGATACGTAAGTGTATACAAGGGACAATTTTAAGATAGAATATTGTTCAGGGCATCTCACACATGCGGAAAAGTTAGTTTTAACCTTTAAGACCATTTATTTATAATTCATATTATTCAAACATATAACAAATCAAAAATATTTATTTGTAACATATTGTATTCTTTCCTTTTATAGGGGGTCATGTCTTCCCTCTTCAAAAATCAGCAGTAATCGCCCATAATTGCTGGACCCCATCGCCCTTGGTACCGAATTTATATTGTTCTGATATCTTGGTGGAACCTTTTACCCTGCTTGTTGCTGAGAGCTTCTAAATTCTCAGGATAAAATGATAAATGGGAATGGAGAAAATTAAATTTTAATGTCATTCTGCAGACAAACGATTTATTGAAATCTAAAAGTTCATTAAGTAGCTCTTCGTAGTTTGCATTCATATTGTTGCCCAAAAATATCGACCAACAACTTTCTAATTTGTGGCCCAATAAAAATATCATCCTTCAACTTGCCGTCACGTAACTGGGAAAAGACTTGCCATAGGTATCTAAATCCTTCACCCTCTTTATTCATAGCCCTCCAAGTTCAATATGAAGCGGAGGCAAAAGGATATTTTATGGATCTACAAGAAGCACATAATTAACATTTGAAATTCGGATCTTATCGGCCAAATTTGCTTCACATTCACTGCAAGACTTTCCTACAAATATAGAAAACAGCAATATTTCATAAACCCTCCATGAAGTCCAATTAAAATTGCGATAATTTTTATATCACTGTCACTTGTAGCGGTTGTAGTTAATTTAATCTAAAAGGAGGCGCATATTTTCGTAGGTTTCTTTCATAGTCACTGAATGGGCAGTTGGCATAGATGGTTTTAAATTTCTATTTTGTAATAACACAGCTTTTAAATTACATTTCGATGAGTCTATGAACAAGCGCCATTCACAAGGAGAATGCCTGATATCGAGTTCCTGCATTATAACATCGATATCAGTATAAGTATATAATGAATTTTCCTTTTTGTAAAATGTGGAAAACGCGGCATTTCTTTTCCAAAAATTGTAATTTTCGTTTCTTTGGCAAGTAGAATCCACACGTTAAAACGGCAATCGAGAAGTTATGACTCAACCCCAAATCACGTACTAAACCATTTTACACTTTTTGAACAATGAAATCGCCGGAACTTGAACCAGGCGTGAATGTGGGGTCGGTACACTGTTTCTCGGAGCTTCCTGAAGAACCGTTATTACCTCCAATATTTCCCAAATCAATATCTTGCGAATCCAAAGGCGCCTTCGGTACTGGTAATTCTACATTGGGACGAACATGTCTTATGGCAGATTGCTAATTTGGATATTCGATATTACGCTTACCTTTTTTGGAATAATCATAAGTCTTTCTCTTACGCAATCATCAGCAATCATCAAAATGGTTGGTGGGTTCTCGCTATTCCATTGGAATTGCAAAAGACATACTTCTTCTCTTCTCTTTCATTCACTGTACCAATGACACGCTACAGCTGACACAGCACACATGGGGAGCCCACTATTTGTCTTGACATCCAATAATAACACCAAAATACGTGAAATAAGCATTTTTCACATTTTCAGAAAATGGTCTGGATTATGACTTCACCATAAATTCTCCACAAATACAACGAAACTAGAAATTTTGCAGCTACGGCACATGAAACTAAAAAAAATTCCTAACTACACAGAACAATTTACTTCAAAACTCAGATGTAAACTGAATAAGAGAATAAATAACCCATTCTATGAAATCTTTCTGCTTATCAATACAGGCCAATATAACCCCTCATAAAATTTACAACTTGCGAACAAAAAAAGATCTAAAAAACATATTGGAAAGTGGAAACTATTAGGTCTTTCTTAATATTTTTTCTAATATTTGGAAAGTATTCGGTATATAAAAATAATTGTTTAAACTGTATTACAAAAATCGTGTCGCCCAGTGTTATCTTCAAAAAATAAGAATGGCAGACGATTATGCGCTTCCTGGTCATGACAGACACTTTAGACATTGACAAAAATTGTAATATTTTGTAGAATTTTATTTATATACACTGGGTGTCCAGAGTGAAAATTTCACCTCTTCACCCTGACACACATCCCCCCACCCCCCTTATCTTCAGATTTGGGAAAAATCCAGGTCAATTTTAACCTAAATGGGGCTCAATTTGTATAGTAGTTGCAATCACCTTCTTTCTCGCATGTATCGCCCAGAACCACCGTTTGAAAAATATTAATTGGCAAGGAGTGTGCATTATCTATGCATCATCGCTCTTTTGTTATTTTGAACGACTCTTTTTGAGAAAACTGTTTAGATTATTGTGAATACAAGAACATTACTTCAAATACAACGATTCAATTTTAACGAATATACTTTTCGAAGTGTTCACCTCTAACTTCCATGCAAATGTACAGCCTGTTCTCTTATGCTTCTCTACCTTCTCGCAACATTTCTGGTAAAACTAAACAGCATTTTATCATGATTCCTTGTCGAAGATCTTGAATAGATTCAGATGCGTAGCATAAACTTTGGACTTCAAGTAGCACTACAAAAAAATCCATATGAGTTAAATCGGGCTACCTAGATAAAACCTCTACGACCTATCCATTGTCCTAGAAAACGAGCATCTAAAAAGTTGCGAACTCGTACATCATAGTGTGGAGGCGATGCAACCTGTTGACAAAAAGTTGGGTTTCATGGAGATATACAAAATCTTCTAGTGCTTGGGTTAGTAAAGGAGCAATAAGGCGTTTCAACAGGTCCAAGTTAATATCACCAGTCGAATTTAAATGAAAAAAAAGTGGCACGATAATGTGGTCCCCGGTTATCCTGTCCAAACATTCAATTTTTGGGGCGTTTGTGAATGATTTTCTCTGAAAATTTGTGAGTTGGCATTACTTCTGTCGTCAGCATTCGACCGCTGATATTAGTGTTTGCATATATGTTGTATTGTTGGCGTGAAACATATTGTTCAGCAATGTAATCGTATATCCTCTTTAAGCTATGTTGCGGATCTAAACTCTGAAAGGTTTTAATATTTTGTTTACTTTTACCAATACCTATATCTTATATCTTTAAATGAGCAATTCTTGTATATATATATATATATATATATATATATATATATATATATATATATAATTGAAATCTCGGAATCGGCTCCAACGATTTCCATACAATTTAGTATATAGGGGGTTTTGGGGGCGATAAATCGATCTAGCTAGGAATCATTTTTCGAAATTGTCATTTTATTCGTGTTTTATCGATAATCAACTTAAACATAAACTTGGAAGAAAAATAACAAAAAGGAGGGTTTGAGTAGTCTCAACTGAAAAATATGACTCTTCCTGACATCTATTGGCGAATAATAATACTATTTTTAGTGAGCAACTGATTGCTTTAACGACACGACAGCAGATGGCGTTGTTAAGTAACACGAAGTCAATGAGTGTTTGCTTTGTATATCTCATCTTATATTTTTATATTTTTAAATGAGCAATTCTTGTATATATATATATATATATATATATATATATATATATATATATATATATATATATATATATATATATAATTGAAATCTCGGAATCGGCTCCAACGATTTTCATACAATTTAGTATATAGGGGGTTTGGGGGGCGATAAATCGATCTAGCTAGGAATCATTTTTAGAAATTGTCGTTTTATTCGTGTTTTATCGATAATCAACTTAAACATAAACTTGGAAGAAAAATAACAAAAAGGAGGCGTTTGAGTAGTCTCAACTGAAAAATATGACTCTTCCTGACATCTATTGGCGAATAATAATACTATTTTTTGTGAGCAACTAATTGCTTTAAGGACACGACAGCAGATGGCGCTGTGAAGTAACACGAAGTCAATGAGTGTTTGCTTTGTATATCTTATCTTATATCTTTAAATGAGCAATTCTTGTATATATATATATATATATATATATATATATATATATATATATATATATATATACAGGGTGTCCCGGGACAAATGGGAAAAAAGTCGGGAGCGTATAGTCTGAGCTAAAATAATGTTAGTACTTCATATAAACTTTTACTATGCAGGCCCTTGTTTTCGAGTTATAGGCCTCCAAATTTAATTTTGAATTTGGTTTTTATTTGTATTTTTTGTACTAGTTATTTGATCTTTATAAAATTTACGGCAAAGCTATAATGTATGTGTATGTTTATTTTGGTAAGGTAAACAGATTTACAGTAGTGCATTGAAGCCAGGGACGGACTACTCGCTATGGTTAGTGATCCAAAAATTTTGCAGGTATGGCACACCCTGTATGAAATTATCGAAATTCACTTCCCCACACATTAAGCTAACGAAAAGGTACTCTTGTTGGAATTCGATAAAATAAGCCGTTTGGCTAATATTTACAGTTTTATTAATGCACTACGTACCAGTTCACGCATTCACCATTTTTATAAGTACACAACGAGGTAAAACTAACTTTTAATAGATGTCCAAAACTTACCTAGAGTACTACAAAATAATAATTTAACGATAGTAGAAGATGAAAAACATTAACGACTTATTAATTGGAAAGTTGGTATAAACTTTTTATAAGTGTTTTTACCGTTTATCAAGTTACCATAGGATTAGTTGTCAAACGTTGTGTAGAATAGTTCGTAGTCAGTACTTGTCAATAATTCATAAGTCCTTAATTTAACAGTTACAATAGCAAAATTCGCTTTTATTGAGTACGCAGATAAACATGTAATGTATGGACTGGCTTCTCGAAACTGTTTAGAGGCCAAAAGGCTTTATGAAGAACATTTTGCAAACAGAGCATTGCCAGACAGACGAATGTTTGGGCGTATTGATCTCAGGTTACGAGAAACAGGTATGAATAAGTTAATGTAATTTTCCATGTATACAAAACAAAATTTTAAATTTTAGGAAGATTTTCGCCAGAAAAAGCTGAAGAAGGTCCAGTACGAAGCATACGTACTGTGGCAGTTGAACAAGACTTGATAAATGCAGTTGATAATGAACCATCGAGTTTTATAAAATTATCAAGAGAACATAACGTCTCGAAATCAGTTGTTCATCGCGTCCTAAAAGAACAGCTGTTATATCCTTTTCACATGAAAAAAGTACACCGTATGACAGTGGCTGATTATCCTGCTCGACTTGAGTATAGCCAGTGGTTTCTGCGACAACAACAAGCAGACAACACATTTATTAGTAACGTTCTCTTTACGAACGAACCGGGTTTCACCAGAGATGGAATCATAAATTCTCATAATATGCATTTATGGGATGATGTGAATCCACATGGCATTATCCAAACTAGGATCCAGCATAGATTCATGGTTAATGTTTGGCAGGAATAGTTGGCAATAGTTTGATACAGCCATACTTTATTGACGGTACTTTGACCGGTCAGAGTTATTTGGAGTTTTTTGCAAAATGAGTTATGGAACCTGTTTGATGATGTGCTACTACAAACTCGTAGGAATTTATGGTTCATGCTTGATGGGGCCCCTCCTCATTTCAGTTTAGATGTACGACAGCATTTACACACAAGGCTTCCTAATAGATGGATTGGTCGTGGAGGCTTTTTTCAATGGCCACCGCGATCAGGAGACGTTAATCCTATGGATTTCTTTCTCTAGGGTTATCTCAAAAGTAAGGTATACGCAACACCTGTGCAAACAAGGCAAGATTTAATAGACAGAATTGTGTTACACTGCAATGTTATTAGAAATAGTGTTAAATTGCTCTTTCAAGTGCAAAGAAACAACCTTCGTAGACTTAGAATGTGCGTGGAAGTGGGAGGAGCTCATATTGAACATTTATTAGAATAACGTTAGTTTTTGTTGTTGTTTAGGAATTAGTTTTAGTCTAATGTTTTATAACTTGTGTTTTTTGAGGTTTCCTTAATGGTTTAATGATGTTATGCTCGTAATTTTGATTAAAAGCAGGTAAATTATGGACATCGTATTAATAAGTTAGTTAGGTAGATTTGTACGTAGTGCATTAATAAAACTGTAAATATTAGCCAAACGGCTTATTTTATCGAATTCCAACATAAGTACCTTTTCGTTAGCTTAATGTGTGGGGAAGTGAATTTCGATAATTTCATACAGGGTGTGCCATACCTGCAAAAAATTTAGATCACTAACCATTGCGAGTAGTCCGTCCCTGGCTTCAATGCACTACTGTAAATCTGTTTACCTTACCAAAATAAACATACACTTACATTATAGCTTTGCCGTAAATTTGATGAAGATCAAATAACTAGTACAAAAAATAAAAATAAAAACCAAATTCAAAATTAAAACTTTGGAGGCCTATAACTCGAAAACGAGGGCCTGCATAGTAAAAGTTTATATGAAGTACTAACATTATTTTGGCTCATATTATACTCTCCTGACTTTTTTCCCATTAGTCCCGGGACACCCTGTATATATACGAGGGCAATTCAGAAACTAACCTCCGATTGGTCACAGTGCGGGTAGTGGGGGGAGTAGCGCGCCATCTGTGCATTCACACGCTCAGCTGGTCAGTCGGCATCAAGCCGTAGTCGAGTGAACATCGTACCTGCGCTAGTTTAGTTTTTGTGGCAGTTTGAAATGTGTGCTGCAATAGAAAATCCCGCCAAATGTGAAGTGCGTGCTGTTATAAGGTTTTTTACAGCCAAAGGATACTCTGCAGCAGCTATTCATCGTGAGCTTTGTGCCGTGTACGGACCAAAAGTTATGAGTGAAGGAGTTGTCCGTGAATGGGTACGTTTATTTAAAAGTGGACGAGAAAACGTTCATGAGGAAGAGAGGAGTGGTAGACCATCCTTGGTGACTGACGAACTCTTCCAGACAGTTGATGCAAAAGTTCGTGAAAATCGACGTTTCACAATGGCGGAGTTGTCTACTGATTTTCCACAGATTTCTAAGACTCTTTTGTACGAGATAGTGACAGCAAGATTGGGTTACCGTAAGTTCTGTGCACGATGGGTGCCCAAAATTCTTACCGACCACCACAAAAGTCAAAGAATGGCCTCTGCATTAGACTTTCTGTCACGTTATGAGGACGAAGGAGAACCATTGTTAAACAGAATCGTGACCGGTGACGAAACCTGGATTAAGTACGTGAACCCTGAGACAAAAGAACAATCAAAGATGTGGGCACATTCAGATTCGCCTACCAAACCAAAAAAAGCCCGTCAAGATTTTTCTGCCAGAAAACTGATGGCAACGGTGTTTTGGGATGCCAAAGGGGTGTTGTTGGTTGAATTCATGGAACGTGGGACGACCATTAATCAAGACGTGTACTGTGAAACACTAAAAACATTACGACGGGCTATACAGAACAAACGCCGTGGTATGCTGACTTCCGGTATCGTTTTTTTGCACGATAACGCCCATCCTCACTCTGCTCGCAGAACAACAGCCCTTCTTGAGTCCTTCAAGTGGGACGTTTTCAACCATCCACCTTACAGCCCAGATCTGGCGCCAAGCGATTATCACCTCTTCATGCATATGAAGAAATGGCTCGGGTCCCAGCGGTTTGATGACGACGAAGAGCTCAAAGATGCGATCACAGGCTGGCTCAAGGACAAGCGGGTGATTTTTATGCAGAAGTAATTTCAAAGCTTGTGAAGAGATACGATAAGTGCCTCAATCGTTATGGAGACTATGTCGAAAAAATAGTGCAAAGATGTAGTTGTAAGATGTATATATTAAAATATTTTTACTTAACTTGGTGTATTTTTTTCAATCAACCGGAGGTTAGTTTCTGAATTGCCCTCGTATATATATATATATATATATATATATATATATATATATATATATATATATATATATTGAAATCTCGGAATCGGATCCAACGATTTTCATACAATTTAGTATATAGGGGGTTTCGGGGGCGATAAATCGATCTAGCTAGGAATCATTTTTAGAAAATGTCATTAAAAAATTAAATATTTGTTTCTAATATAAGATTAAACAAATTGCACTCATGATTTTTTTCTCTAAATAACCAGTTCATATTTTTTTATTATTCTATCGGTAAGATCGAAAAATATTATTCATATTTCATCATTTTATTAGTAATTCGTACTTAAATATAATTTCCAAAAACACAATTTAAAAAAAAATACCAGATCCAGATATTTGTATATGATGTTACGTAATTGTTGAAAGGGCGTTCGGTTTAATCGGGGTACCAGACGTGAACTGAGCCCTTTTTGTATCTCATTCGATTTTTTATGGACAAAGCTAAATTCTATAAAACAATTACAAAAAAAAAGAAATTTTATAAATATGAATCAAACAATTCTTTAAAAATGAATATAATGTCTAACTTTTCAAATTGAATTACCTTTTATTATTGAGCACGTGATTCTACAAATATCGAAGGGCTTACGTTGTACATACTCACATACTACGATGTTGCCTTCCATATATTTGAAAAATAAATCTTCATACATGGCTCGTCTTAGTAGCTCTAGGGTTCACCTAAGCGAGACATCGCCTAATGAGTGACAGGGATGAGAGACCCACTAGACAAAATATCAAGTTATATAATTCCCCCTTAGATTGTCGGTCACTGGTCCTGAGACTAACGTACCTACATAACGATTTGGTTATGAAAACGTTGGGCGCAATATGGGTCCCAATAAGTTGAAATTGTCGAGAACTTGTTCGATTTATTATCATGAATTACAAATTTTCATATGAAATGTATCTTAAAACAGTTCCATGTACTGACAGGACCTAGGAGTGTCTGTGCGATACTTTTTATTGATTGAAAATAGCAAAAGTGGCAGTTGACAACGAGTATTATCAAGATCTATTGTATTGTGTGATTGTGATTGAATTATAAAAAAAAGATGTAATCAAGAAATGGGGTAGTTACTTGTATACACTTCGGGGGGATGTATCGTGCTAACAAACCGAAATTTCTCCAAAAATAACCAAAAATTCAGTATATCTGGATTTATAGGACCCGCTATACTCGCTCTAGTTAACTGAAAATCAATAGGGTACATTTGTGAGACACCTTGAACAATATTCAATCATAAAATTGATCAATCGTATACTCTCTGGAGGCGGTATCGTGCTAACAAACTGAAACTTCTCCAAAAATGACAAAAATATCGTACTTAAAGTACTGTAGCACCTGCTGTATTGGCCCCGGTGAGCTGAAAATCAATAGGGTTCATAAGTGAGATGTCCTGAATAATATTCAATCATAAAATTGGTGACTTGTTGAACTGCGGAGGCTGTATCGTGCTAACAAACTGAAATTTCTCAAAAAATTACAAAATGTCGTACTTCAAGTACCATAGCACCCGTTGTACTGGCTCTTGTGAACTGAAAATCAATAGGGATCATCTGTGACATGTTCCTAACAATATCCAATTATAAAATTGCTGACTTATTGCACTCCGGAGGCTGTATCGTGCTAACAAGACATGTAAGGAAAAGTGGCCGACGACAACGACGACGACATACACATAGGATTTTTTTTCTAAAAACCGTTTTTTCGTGTTGGTGTTGATGGAAAACGTAAAAATAAGTCAAAAAAAATTTCAAAGTCATAAAAAAATTTCAAAATTCCAACTTTTTTTGGGGTAAACCAATACTTTTCTCGCATATAGAAAGGTTGGGCGGAAAAGTAATAGTTCTTTCGTGTACCCATTTCAACAGATTTGGTACTCTACGCTTCTCACCGAGAACACACTGTTTCTTTTAGATAGTGTACCAGATATAAATGCACCATAACATAGGTGTTCACAATTGTTGTTCCACTTAATAGACCAGGTTATTATAAAACAATGCTTTTCTCAGTAAAGCATATTATAAATATTAATCCTGGAACCCCAAAAAAAACAAAAAAGACTAAGTAGAGAAATATAGTAAGTAAAAGAGTGAGCAGGACTTAAAATGAGAAGAAAAAAAACAGAAATTATCGAAAAACTGATATGGAGAGGAGAACATATGAGCACTAAATAAAAAGTGCTAAAAGTGCTAGAATCGAATTCAATGGAAACTGAAATTAACAATAATTTGAAGAGTAAGTAAAAATGAAGAGCTAGGAAAATATGTCTTAAACATAGGGTTTTTGAAGCGCTTGAAGCGTTAGCTGTAATCCCATGCACAGTAATGCTTGATAATGATAATGTTACTGAAATTAGAAAATTTGCATGTAAACTTTAATCTTTGATAGAATAGAGAGAACAATATATTGTCTGATTAATGTCAAATGAAGTCACATTGGTTAATGTTGGACAACCCAACGGTTCTTTTTGTTGTAATATCTAGTTGAATATAATTCTCGTATCGTGAGAGATTTTATATTTTTAATGAGGACAACACTATTTCAATATCAAACAAATTACGTGCACTTCCGTTTAGTACACACCTCTAATTTATCAATGCTAAGGTAGGTACCTACGATATTATGGTCATCTCTGCCGTCCAAATAAAAAACATACTAACTCAAAAATGTTCTGTTTCAGCTGTGCTAATTTAAAGATTTATGAAATGTCGGTTTCAATATTTTTGGTTATTTTTGTTAGGGGTAATTGAAATTTGGGTTAAGAACTTAACTTTCAATGTTCTATTCTAATATTGTGGAAAAAATTTGTTATTTTTCATACAATGTAAAATGTTTAAACATTTTTAGTAACTATTATCAAGTGTGGCTTGTTATTTACAAAATTACAACATAGCAAGTTGACCTAGACGCACATTTTAATTTATTTACACCACAAAATATAGCAAGTATATTTAATAAATTTACCATAGTGAGTACTGCTATGCATTATATTAGTAAGTTGATTTCATAGTTAGCATTTCATAAAATCGACAAGTTATTACTATAGTAAACTTACTTACTTTTTTCCATAGATTGAATTGCATTCGTCGTTTTTCTAACTTGAGTCAAAATTTTAGTGTTTAATTGGTAAATTATCTAAATAAAAAAGTAATTAAAAAATTTCTAAATCAAACTTCTTAATCAGAATGTTTGACAGTTATTTCACAAAATCTTGATTCAAGTAACATCCAATAAACAAGAAAAAACAAGCTACAGAAATATTTAACGTGAAATCACATCAGAAACAGACATAAAACAAAGAGAATAATACAATCAAACTACTCGATCATGTATTTCTCAAGAACTTAAATATAATCACTTATCCAGAAAGAAAGGTAAGGAATGATTCACTTGGTTAACAGAATCTTAGATAAAAAAAATTAGTTGTAGCAATAAACATTTCCAAATTTATGTCACACAATGTCCTAAATATTCAAGGTTTTCTGCACTGGGCAAGTTGTGCCAAAATATTTGTTTTCGGGAAGACATATGAGGTAATAATTGCTTAACAATTGTTTCTTTTTTTTTCGAATTTTATCCTCTGTTTGAGGAGTAGGATTCAGGCAAGCTCACTTTAAATTTGGTATGTAAAATATGACCTTCAAGGAAATCTTCATTTTCTAGTTCAAACTTATAAAACAGTTTCTTAGATCCTTTCCTGAATTGCACAGACTTTAACTTATCTAATTTCGGTAAGGAGGATGGTCCCTTTGTCCGGGTCATATATCCATTTTCAAATAGTTTGAAATCTTGAGCGCGTAGACTAATTATGTGATTATCTTTATTGGAAGATTTAATCAAAATCTAATATCCCTGGTGTTTTGTTCCATTTTTTACCTACTTTCTCGTGAATTGAGTCATAAAGCTATGGCCAGGTTCAAAATATTGGAAAATTATGGTTTCTGGTCCCCATTATTCGTTGACAAAAATTAGACACGCTGTAAAAATAGTCCAAATCTTATTTTGGGCCGTACAATTATCAGCCCAAAATATGACATGCTTAGTTTCAGCGTATAATCTTAATAAAATATTATAGTAGGCGGACACCACTTCTTCCACGAATAGCTTCATGCCATAAGACGCATTTATTCTGGCCACCAGTCTTCAAGCTAGCAAATATTTCGTGAAAAACAACAAGACGGCTAATAAAAAATGAATTTTTAATTGTCATCTTGGGTAAAATCTATATTTTCTGCATATCTACTGCGTAAAGTGCTCATGAATTTCATATTTCTTTGTAATGTCTTGTTTGTACCTTTGCCTGGCCACTATGTACCTCTGTTTATGAAGGTTATACTCGTAACTTTCACGTACTGAACAGAGTTGACTGGATGAAGTGGCTGGAAATATCTTAGTGCATGAAGTACTAGGAACATTTCATTTGTTCTGATCTTCTATGGATTTATCATTCTTGTAAGAACTTCGGGATAACACTGAGGAGTTATGGTTTTCTTCATGCGAATGTTGTTTGTAGACTGAACAACCGCTACAGTCATCCTGAGTTGGAGCTGCAAATCCAATATTCTCTTTTTCAAATATTTTTCTATAGGTTTTATAACAAACATGTTTATATTTTGAATCAAAATATAAACATATACATTTTTGTTATTGTTAAATCTGGGGGTAAATAACGCCTGTTCGGGGCATGCATATTATTGTAATGGGAGACTTGTGGATGATATGAATCAATGTTCTGTTTTATATTTTTGTAGTTCTCCTCACAAATATCTTTCATTTGTATACTACGTTTTTTTTCCTCTTTTGTCTTCCAAACAATGAGTCATTCGCCGTTCTTTTAAGAAAATTTGTGACTAAGCCGTCAGTCTTGAAGCCAAATTTATGAATAAACATTGTTTGGGAAATGACCCAAAACATATACCACCAACATACAGTTAATCTTAGTTGGTTGATATGTCAAATTAATACATTTTATTATTTGATTGGTCAAACAAGGAAAATGGCAGCTGTCAGTTTTTCGTCACTTCCGCCTTCTTCTTGGTATGAGACTCTATCGTAGCGACACATTGTTTTATAGAAATCAAGCAAGGCACAGCCCTTTGTTTTAATACCAGGCAGTGGGCCACATGGTGTTATATTAGTCCACAGCGACATATGTATAGTACAATTTAAGTGTTAGTTCAACAAGAACGAAATTGATACTGGACACAAGGATATTTTTCACATCAACAGTATAAGTTTTCAAGGCTGTTTACAACAGCCTAGACCTTCTAAGTTTTAGAATCGCGTACGGCCACACATGTTTAGCTTTAAATAGCAGTTGAGGTTTTCCAGGTGATTCAAGTGATACCTACAAAGGGTGAAAATTGGTAAACATAACATGTTTTTAAAAAAAGACGAGTAAGGTACTGAATTGCATGACGGCGTCCAATTTGTATAACTGCTAGTTATTGGAATCATTTGACAATTGGAAATTGGATCTTTATGGTGCAAATAGGCCAAGTTAGGAGCTTGGTATAGTGCATTCGGACCAAATGGCATAAAACAGATGAATTCTTTTCAATTTTGATGTCATACGAGTTAACCTCAAATTTAGACTATAAACATTCAGAAGTAAAATAAAAGACTTATAGATTAGTCTTACACAACAAATGTTTCACGTTTTAATTTTTTAAAGACAGTAATTGCTTCATAAGATAACTGAATGTAAACGTAGTATACAACTTCTATATATGTATCATATTGATGATCCATCGAATTAATTAGTTAACGTAGAAATTGTTCATTTTTTTACATTTGTTTTAGATTTGAATAAATTTAGTGTGTTAAGTAAGCTTATTCGTATTATTTACAAGTATTATAGTTTTAATACCTACAATTTAAATCCAATTACCTATGGAGCTCCCTAAATAGAGCTATTTCAGTTTTATTGAGCTAGTCCACTAGCCAGGTTTATTAGTTAAACCTACTGAAAGTGGTATCAAGAGGAAAAGCGCACCCCCTTTTGATCCAAACATTGTCTAACAAACGGGTAGCCCACTTTTAAATATACCTGTTATTTCTTTATTGGATTCCATTTTATCAGAGTGAGCAGATAAAAAAATTGGTTTACCTCAATGGAATGGTTAGGGGAAGATAGTAAGAAATTGAAACCTTTTTGTTAGTTTCTGCCGCAACTTTTCTATACTTTATGTCATTTTTTTATCAAGTATTTATCTAAAAATAGTTGCCTTTCTCCATAATCAAGCACTTTGAAATAATTAAAAATATTTACTCTTTGGTCATATGTTACCCTTTGAAAGCATTTCTTCCTACATATATTTTTATATGGAGAACGAAGACAACTTATTTTTGCTGGCTTTTTTTGTAGCTTTTGGAGCTCTATACAGCATCCAGTTACTATGTTTTTAATTTGTAATTTTATAAAATAAAAATTAAATGAAGACTTGCTACATTTTTAGTTGGAATTTAATAGAAAGAAAAAAAAGTATCATGATTTACAATATTTTGCCAATGTAATAATATTCGATCCCTTGACAAAATTCAGAAATGGTTAAGTATCTCTAGTTACTACTTATATATTATTTAGCAAGTAGTATTGCTAAAACCAATCAATTTGTAATTCCAAAACGGAAGCTCCAATAATAAATTGAAAATAGTGGTAGATAGATAACAAGTAAGCTGTTCGATTGGTTTAAACAACGCAAAAATATAGTAACTCAACATACTGTATTTTTCGATTGCACGGCAGGTCTCCTAAATCCTAAATACAGTTGCAAAAATCAATTTCGATATAAATTGTGTTGAGAGCTCTCGTAATAGGGATGTTGACAGTTGTAACAAATTCATATGAAGTTATGTTTTACCCATTAACGACAGTTATTAGAAACCCTAAATAACATGTTATGAAACTAATTATTTATCTTAAGTCAAATAAAATCAATTTAAATTGCCTTATTTATTACCCATTATCGCGTGTCTGCGAATACGAATCAGAGCCCGATGATGTCACTGCACTAACAAATTGAATTATTTCTCATAAACAAGTTGAAAGTATGAACTATTTTATGGTAATTTGTTAGAACAACGATAATATTTTACGATTTTTATCACAATGAAGACTGGAGCCATCAAAAGAAATAGCTGTGATTCACCGAAGATTGATTCAATGATGGAGCAAGCCTATAATTTTACATTGGTATACTTTATTTCAAATGAGAAATATACGTTACTCATTTTATATACTCTTATATCATATTTCGAAGTGCTTATCACCTATATCAGCTAAATAGAACTTGGAATTAGCTCTGTAAAGAAATAAATTACTAATGAATAAATCAGTTTTTATTTGTGTCACTTAACGAAAAATATATAAAATGATTATAAATTTATATTTGTAGTTTCCTAATTTCTGCACTTTTTGGAATGTTTATGGTGAATGTTTGTGCTGTTTTGATTGATGTACTTTCGCATACCATCATTTGTAAGATGACCTATTCATTTATACAGCTTTTATTAGTTATTCGTAAGAACTCTGTCAAGATTAGTTAATTTCGACACTCGCGAGACTCGATTATAGTTTGATGACGTCAGGAAACGGTATGGAGCGTTTTGTCGGGAATTTTTGAACCTATTTTTATTTAGGTATTTCTTTATTGAAATTTGTCATATTTTTTATACAATTATTATTTTCGTGTTTATACAGGGTATATCTTTAAAATAAAAGCAATTTCAAAAACCAGTCAACATCCCATTCTTATCCTTCAAACACGATCATTAAAATTTTTCAATACGCAACTAGAACAGTACGTTTTTGCTTTTAACCTTTCTTCTATTACCCCAATGATAAGTGTCCAATTATCTTGAGACCTGGAAACAAAAATGCAGTAACTTCCAGTATATAAATCCTATAGTTTGCAGATGACCAAGTCCATGTGACATAGAACATGGATGACATCCATTACATGACTCACACGTCGATAGGGATACATAGAAAATGAGAAATTCAATACTAAAAAAGTATAGTATTGCATTGGAGGACAACTTCAAGACACTCGGCTGGCAACAATTGAGGATTGCAGTACAGATGAGTAGCTGGACCTGAAAATAGCCTTGTACCCATCCGTGTTGCCAGTTTTCTGTGGTTTTCCTGTAACCCGGGAAACTTGTTTACCAGCCAATTGGCCTAAGGCAGGGAATAATACAGCCGCAGCTGAACCCGCTTTCTATTTACTCGATGATTATTGAATTAAATTAAATTAACTAAAAATCCTTCAAACTTCAACCAATCAATACAATCTTCTCCTCGGTGCACTAGAAACGCCCTCCACTACCATCTTCTTTTCAAAAACTCCAGAAATCTGTTCAAAATTGAATTCCAATCAACTTTTCACAATAAAAAAATTCTACCTTTCTTCAATTCACCCACACCCCCCACCGAGCGCCGCACTGAACGAAAAAAATTTTTTATCTAAAAACACCCAACCCTCGCCCTGCAGAGCAACTGTATCCTATATCAGGGCCTTACTCCCAAATATTCTACCCTCACAAAAACAAACAATCCCAAAAAACGAAATTCTCGAACTTCTCTCTCCTGATACCCACCAATCGAACACCGGAAAAAATGATATCTGAAAGTAACAAGCAAGACATGAGGCAAAGTATCATTTTTGATTTTCAACAGAAACAAAACAAGATTATTGATAAATCTACAATGTGTCAATAAATGACAAGCCCATTGTTGATCGAAAACAAAATTTTAAAGTTAATTTTCATATTAGTTTACATTAGATACTACGAAAAATTTACTACAAGATATATTTTCTTTAATACAAGAATGTAATAATTTATTTTAATGTTTATTAGAGTTTTACTATAATATATGGTATGAGTTTTTGGGATAACATGTTTAAATTTAGATCCTTATTTACAATGGTATGGGGACTTCATTCTATGAGATATTGATGGAATTGAACTCGAAAGTGAAATTTTATCGATAAAGCCATTGTTGGCCCTACTACACAATACCTATAATAACGAATGATCTTACTTCTTGTTTTCCTAATTTAGCTCTAGCTCTATGAATATTTCTTACATTACCTGTGACGGTCGCCCCTAGGAAAAAATCTTTAGTACACTGAAACTAATTCAAAATTTCTTAAGGTCTACTATGTCCCAAACGAAATTAACAAACCTTGCCACTATTTATCAAAACTTTACATTTTACGTTCTAGGTCTTTAATTCTACATATGTATATGTTGGTAAAATTTTTGATTTTTCAGTTGTGCATTTATTTTTATGGTTTTTTGTCATTGAAATAAGATATAGATTTTATTTGTAGAATCTTAGTTATTATATACTGTTTCCTGAGATTCCTTATTGTGACGGTTTCGGTGTCGACGTACGAGGTTACTAAAAATCAATATTTTCAGATCAAAGTTTGATTCAAAGGTAGGGCGGGAATTAATATTTTGCAGGGGGCGACCGAAGATAAAGGAACGGCACTAAGTCACCTTTTCATCTTGATCAAGAGTGACTGCTCGTCACTCGCGCCATGTCACGTCTCGACTCCGCCCTCTTTTATATATTTTTGCGCTAGACGACAGACACTCTTATACCGAAATCAAGAGTGACTGCTCGTCACTCGCGCCATGTCACGTCTCGACTCCGCCCTCTTTTATATATTTTTGCGCTAGACGTTAGACACTCTTATACCGAAAATTTCGTCTTTCTCCTCTCCCCGCAATTCTATTTTTTTTAATTAGTTAAAAAGTATATTATCTACCGGCAAAGTATGCATACATTTGCCATATAATTAATATATGATCTTCCATTTGCAGCATCAATGATAATTTTCCATGTATTTATTAAAAAGATATTCAGTTCTAAAAAATAAAAGTTGTAACTTTTGTAAAAATATTTCTAAAGTTTAAGGTTTCTCATGTGTGGTTTCGATACTTCGCTAAAAAAGTCAATGTCGCTACCGGTGATTCATTTCTTGCAGGTGTGGACATGTGGTAGTCGATGATTGAGTTTAATCCGCACTGATGCCCTGAATCTGGAATCAGGGCGTTATCCTTGACGTCGTTCCCAACGTCATGCATACGCAAGCCTGTGATTGGTCTATTTGCGAATAGTTCCTAAAATTGATATTCTCGAGCACCGTTCCTAAAATCATTGAGTTGTATCGTCCTCACAACTGCGTCAGTTGACGTCACAACACAAATGTCACTTGCTATTTTATAACGTCAAATTTAAATTAGTTTTTCAAATATGTTATCAATTTCTCCTATAAAAATGAATTCTACAACCAGTTAATCAGTAGTATTAAACCCAAATTGAACATTAGTATCCCTAACAACTTATGAAAGCCAATTTGTTAATTATAAATACTAAAAAATGTATGCCAGAGATGGACGAATTTACCACAACATATGTTTTGGTAAATAAGAAAACACTATACCTAATTATACATAAAATCTATGAAGTGGATAGACATTGCAGAGAATGAAGAGATATTTCAGACGTTAATTTCACAAAACTTTTGGTAGTGTTAACAGGAAAAATTTGATATAAAGATTTTGTCATCATAGGAGCTTCATACTATTATTTTTGGATTCATATGTATGAGTAGGTAACTTAATTTTATTTTTCATTGTATGATATCTTACAGATGCACACAGAAAACATAATTTCTTTAAGTCAAAGATTTTGTTTATATTATACAGTGAGTCACTAGGTCACATGCTGGAACTAGACATAATAATCTAAATAAAGCTTCTTTGTATAATCTCTGAAAGGGACCTATAAATGTTCTGGAAGCATATCCCCAATAAAATAGGCCATACCTGAGATGGCTTTCCACTAGACCGTAGTACAATATCTGCAAGTATTGACATTATACATAAACTTTTTTAAACACTTAAAGTTATAAAGCACAATCTTTAGTTTTTTTCTATAAAAAATATGTGAAGCTATTCATATGGTCTCTAGAATTAAGAAATGACAAGTTATGTTTTATTAAAATTCAGAGTAAGTAATTTATGATGAAACCAATCCCTAATTAATCTTAGATCATTTTCAACCATTTCAAATCATACTAATTATCTATTTCATAAATAATGGCTGTATCGTCTGCGACTCTAATTGTATATATCCAGTACTGCTCACTGAAAATAATTCATTTATACACTGATTGAATAACACAGAATCCAAAATTGTTCCTTTGTTATAATTATTTATTAAATAACGTATATTTTGTTGTTTATAGAATTTTAACAATATTAACAAGTTTGGTGTTTTTATATGTGAACTATTTTAATTTCTGGGTTGTGGGTCTCGAATTTCATCTTCATGTATAGTTTAATAATCATATTTCAAAAACAGAAATCTTTTCTAGGTGAAATCAATAAATAATTCTATTATGAAGTCTTCGTAAACTACTTTTATTACCATTATTCAACCTTATTCTTCAAGTAATTGTTCGATAACTATTTACATTATTAAATAACGTATATTTTGTTGTTTATATAATTTTTTGTAACAATATTAGCAAGTTTGGGGTTTTTAAATGTGAAATATTTAAATTTCTGGGTTGTCGGTATCAAATTTTATCTTTCAGTATTTCAAATTTTTTTTGATGTATAGTTTGATAGTAATGTTTCTAAAATAGAAATCTGAATAGTTTTTTTCAAAATTGAGGAAAAGGTTTTCCATTTTAGTTGTGGTTTTCTAGGTGAAATCAATAAATAATTGTATTATGAAGTCTTCGAAAAGCTCTTTTATTACCATTATTGATAATTATTCTTCAAGTAATTGTTCGATAACTGTTTACATTATTAAATAACGTATATTTTGTTGTTTATACAATTTTTTGTAACATTATTAGCAAGTTTGAGGTTTCTAAATGTGAAATATTTAAATTTCTGGGTTGTCGGTCTTGAATTTCATCTTTCAGTATTTTAATTTTTTCTATGTATAGTTTGATAGAAATATTTTTAAAGCAGGAATCTGAATAGTTTTTTCAAAATTGTCAAAATTGAAGGGAAGGGTTTCCACTTTAGTAATTGGTTTTCTAGGTGAAATCAATAAATAATTGTATTATGAAGTCTTCGAAAAGCTCTTTTATTACCATTATTGATAATTATTCTTCAAGTAATTGTTCGATAACTGTTTACATTATTAAATAACGTATATTTTGTTGTTTATACAATTTTTTGTAACAATATTAGCAAGTTTGGGGTTTCTAAATGTGAAATATTTAAATTTCTGGGTTGTCGGTCTTGAATTTCATCTTTCAGTATTTTAATTTTTTTTTATCTATAGTTTGATAGAAATATTTATAAAACAGAAATCTGAATAGTTTTTTCAAAATTGAAGAAAAGGTTTTCCACTTTAGTTTTGATTTTCTAGATGAAATCAATAAATAATTGTATTATGAAGTCTTCGGAAAGTTCTTTTATTACCATTATTGATCCTTATTCTTCAAGTAATTGTTCGATAACTGTTTACTATATCAAATAACGTATATTTTGTAGTTTATAGAATATTTTTGTAACAATATTAGCAAGTTTGGGGTTTCTAATTGTGAAATATTTAAATTTCTGGGTTGTTGGTCTCGAATTTCATCTTTCAGTATTTAAATTTTTTTATGTATAGTTTGATAATTATATTTCAAAAATAGAAATATGTAAAGTCTTTTCCAAATTGAAGAGAAGGTTTTCCGTTTTAGTTGTGGTTTTCTAGGTGAAATCAATAAATAATTGTATTATGAAGTCTTCGGAAAGTTATTTTATTACCATTATTGATCCTTATTCTTCAAGTAATTGTTCGATAACTGTTTACTATATTAAATAACGTATATTTTGTTGTTTGTAGAATTTTTTTGTAACAATATTAGCAAGTTTGGGGTTTCTAAATGTGAAATATTTAAATTTCTGGGTTGTCGGTCTTGAATTTCATCTTTCAGTATTTTAATTTTTTTTTATGTATAGTTTGATAGAAATATTTATAAAACAGAAATCTGGATAGTTTTTTCAAAATTGAGAAAAGGTTTTCCACTTTAGTTTTGGTTTTTTAGATGAAATCAATAAATAATTGTATTATGAAGTCTTCGGAAATTTCTTGTATTACCATTATTGATCCTTATTCTTCAAGTAATTGTTCGATAACTGTTTACTATATCAAATAACGTATATTTTGTAATTTATAGAATATTTTTGTCACAATATTAGCAAGTTTGGGGTTTATAATTGTGAAATATTTAAATTTCTGGGTTGTTGGTCTCGAATTTCATCTTTCAGTATTTAAATTTTTTTATGTATAGTTTGATAATTATATTTCAAAAATAGAAATATGTATAGTCTTTTCCAAATTGAAGAGAAGGTTTTCCGTTTTAGTTGTGGTTTTCTAGGTGAAATCAATAAATAATTGTATTATGAAGTCTTCGGAAAGTTCTTTTATTACCATTATTGATCCTTATTCTTCAAGTAATTGTTCGATAACTGTTTACTATATTAAATAACGTATATTTTGTTGTTTGTAGAATTTTTTTGTAACAATATTAGCAAGTTTGGGGTTTCTAAATGTGAAATATTTAAATTTCTGGGTTGTCGGTCTTGAATTTCATCTTTCAGTATTTTAATTTTTTTTTATGTATAGTTTGATAGAAATATTTATAAAACAGAAATCTGAATAGTTTTTTCAAAATTGAGAAAAGGTTTTCCACTTTAGTTTTGGTTTTTTAGATGAAATCAATAAATAATTGTATTATGAAGTCTTCGGAAAGTTCTTGTATTACCATTATTGATCCTTATTCTTCAAGTAATTGTTCGATAACTGTTTACCATATCAAATAACGTATATTTTGTAATTTATAGAATATTTTTGTCACAATATTAGCAAGTTTGGGGTTTATAATTGTGAAATATTTAAATTTCTGGGTTGTTGGTCTCGAATTTCATCTTTCAGTATTTATATTTTTTTATGTATAGTTTGATAATTATATTTCAAAAATAGAAATTTGAATAGTCTTTTCCAAATTGAAGAGAAGGTTTTCCGTTTTAGTTGTGGTTTTCTAGGTGAAATCAATAAATAATTGTATTATGAAGTCTTCGGAAAGTTCTTTTATTACCATTATTGATCCTTATTCTCCAAGTAATTGTTCGATAACTGTTTACTTTATCAAATAGCGTATATTTTGTTGTTTATAGAATTTTTTGTAACTATATTAGCAAGTTTGGGGTTTCTAAATGTGAAATATTTAAATTTCTGGGTTGTTGGTCTCGAATTTCATCTTTCAGTTTTTAAGTTTTTCTTATGTATAGTCTAATAAATATATTTCAAAAATAGAAATCTGAATAGTCTTTTCAAAATTGAAGAGAAGGTTTTCCGTTTTAGTTGTGGTTTTCTAGGTGAAATCAATAAATAATTGTATTCTGAAGTCTTCGGAAAGTTATTTTATTACCATTATTGATCCTTATTCTTCAAGTAATTGTTCGATAACTGTTTACATTATCAAATAACGTATGTTTTGTTGTTTATAGAATATTTTGTAACAATATTAGCAAGTTTGGGGTTTTTAAATGTGAAATATTTAAATTTCTGGGTTGTCGGTATCAAATTTCATCTTTCAGTATTTTAAATTTTTTTGATGTATAGTTTGGTAGTAATATTTCTAAAATAAAAATCTGAATAGTTTTTTTCAAAATTGAAGAGAAGGTTTTCCATTTTAGCTGTGGTTTCCTAGGTGAAATCAATAATTAATTGTATTATCAAGTCTTCGAAAAGTTCTTTTATTACCATTATTGATACTTATTCTTCAAGTAATTGTTCGATAACTCTTTACATTATTAAATAACGTATATTTTGTTGTTTATAGACTTCTTTTGTAACAATATTACGAAGTTTGGGGTTTCTAAATGTGAAATATTTAAATTTCTGGGTTGTCGGTCTTGAATTTCATATTTCAGTATTTTAATTTTTTTTGTATATAGTTTAATAATTATATTCCAAAAACGTGAATCTGAATAGTCTTTTCAAAATTGAAGAGAAGGTTTTCTGTTTTAGTTGTATTTTTCTAGGTGAAATCAATAAATAATTCTATTATGAAGTCTTCGGAAGGTTCTTTTATTACCATTATTCATCCTTTTCTTCAAGTAATTCTTCGATAACTGTTTACATTATTAAATAACGTATATTTTGTTGTTCATAAAATTTTTTGTAACAATATTAACAAGTTTGGGGTTTTTAAGTGTAAAATATTTAAATTTCTGAGTTGTCGGTCTCGAATTTCATCTTTCAGTATTCTAATTTTTTTTTGATCTATAGTTTAATAATCATACCTCAAAAATAAAAATCCTAATAGTCTTTTCAAAATTGATGAGAAGGTTTTCCATTTAAGGCTGGCCACACTTTATATAGTTTGATTAAACAATATTTAAACAAGTGAAGAAAATATTTTGTAGATAGTCTTATACCAAAAATTGGGCCAAGTCTTATAAATTTATTCTATATCCAAATGATTTTTTAGATCAGCTTAAAATTAGTTGGAAAATAACTATGTATATATAAAAATTTTAACTGAATAAATGTCAGTCAATAAATTGAGAATTATTTGGTAGAATGTTTCTTTGTAAGTATCAATTGAAAATAGAAAAATGTGGATAAATTTAATATACGACATGGTATTTTACGTGATTTCAAAAATTTTTGTGATTTTAATCTAATTAGGTATTTGAATTGTTTATTAAATGGAATTTTATACTTTCTAGAATCACTTGAGACGTGTACATGGCGCAAAGTTTTACTGATATCCGTAGATAGCAGTTTTGGTAGTATATTATATAACGCTATTATTTTATTAAGTATATTAAACATAAAAATCATATTGTCTAATTATTTATTTGGTTGCCATTCACAGGATAAATTAATACAAATAATTTAATTATTTTTATTTTATCAATCACGGACCCAATTCACATAAATACAATATAAAAAATGTTACAATAACAAAAAAGAAAAATATGTAAAACTGGTCCATGTCTTTAAATTACCGTAACCAGTATCACAGTATTACAACCAGGCACAAAACAATTTGACGACATAATTTGACGGTTAATGAATTCAATATATAAAAATTATTTAATAGTTTCTCACTGTATAACAATTGCACTTGTATTCCCAAGCCCAGGCATCATCAACACGGTCACGGTAAAGACCACGTGGAGAACGAGGAGGGAAGTTTAAGAAGCAGTTTTTGAAGTAGTTTCAGAAAAAAGTGTGGGAAGAAAGGAAAAAGTGGAAAATAAAAATCTCAGTGTATCTAATACTGACTCTTACTTCACGAACAAGTTATTATTTTAATACCAATAATTGATCAGAAATTATTGACCTAACCAATATGATTTGTATTGTCTGAAGGTCATTTCAAAGTACATCTTCACACGTAAACGCATGTATAAAAAAATTAAAACTGATCGAAATCCCTACTTTGCATCCTTTATTGTTAAATATTATTATGATTATTCAAGTTTTAATGAATGTTTGAAATAATATAGCACCATCTAACGCCACATTCCTGAATTAATAGTTTTTATAATAGAAACAATTTTTTCATTGCAATTTTCGTTAAAGGTTATCACTAACAGTGGAAAACATTTCTTAATTATACGTCCAATATAATAGATGGTAACATAGAGAAGTATCATAATAACTACAGAGATAATACAATTTATATTGAATTACAAGGTCTGTTCCAACCAATACAAAAACCGTACAATTACGATACAAACCCAGTTGACCTGCTGATTAGTGAATATAATAAGTCTGTGTAATTTACATCAAATTTGCTGCGTTACTGAGATTAGTGAGATTGTATGGTACTAGAACAGTATTCACTTCGGTTGGAACAAACCTATTCAAATAAAGTAGAACACCATCTAACGTCACGTTTATGACTTATGGTTTTTCAAATTCTAGAAACAATTTCGTTATTGCAATTTGCATCGAAGATCCTTACCAACTACGGGAAAGATTTCTAGAATATACATTCTTTAGTTTCTGTAACTCAACAATAGGTGGCTAAACAAGGAATATAATATATAATTTATATAATATGAAGTCTGATTACCATCTAACGGCACTATTATGACTTATTTGTATACATAAACTAGAAACAATTTCGTTGTTGCAGTTTCCATTAAAGATTATTACCAACAATTGGAAAAATTTCTGGCATATTCATTCTGTTAGTTACTGCATCACAACAATAGGTGGCAAAACAAGAAGTATATATATCATTGTATAAGGATAGGCATATCTTTATACAATGATAATATATATAATATAAAGACTGAGAAGATATAAAAACGTTTTGATAGTAAGTTTTAACAGAGTAGATACGTTTCAAATTCTCATCATCTAATATGTTATAAAAGATGTTTTATTTAAAATCACTACATTCATATAATTTGTTTACTGGTGTGCTCCATTTTAAGTTGCTCCGAATGTCAATATGTCAATCATAGAAGTCTGCAGTTCCAATATGAATTTTAATAGAACTACAAACTAAAAAATAATCCGTAGTTATCATTAAAATAAAAGTTAACGTATAAACATAATAACAACGTGACATGGTATCAGGTAAAATCGTGGCTTCAAGTTTAATAAGATGTCAGAAGAGAGCGTATCAGGAATCAGGCCACCAAAAGCGTTTAACTTCAGTGCCGAAAACTTGTCCACAGTATGGAAACATTGGCTCCAACAGTTCGAGTGGTATTCAATCGCAACCCAGTTAGAGAAAAAAGCAGCGGCGATCCAGGCAGCGACATTCATGGCAGTTATCGGCACAGATGCTGTTCCAGTCTATTATACTCTTGTTTCATCCCAAAATCGAATTTATGTTTCGAACGATACAAATTCAATAAAGCCAGTCAAGAGCAAGGTGAAATATTTGATGAGTTTCTAACGAAAATAAAAAAACTCGCGAAAACGTGTGACTTTGATAAACTTCACGGTAGTCTCGTAATGGACAAGCTGATCATAGGAATTTATTCGGAAAAGGTTAGAGAAAGGTTATTAGCTGAAGAAAATCTAACTTTGAACAGATGCTTGACCAAATGCAGAGCTAGTGAAGAACTGTAAAAAGTGCGGCACGAAGCATAAGCTTGAAAGTTACCCTGCATTAAAAAATACGTGTGCTAAATGCCATAAACAAGGACTTTTTTCATCACAGTTCTGGTCAAAATTCAAAACTCACGTCAAAAACAAACAGAAAAATGTGCACGTAATTCAAGACGAATCAAGCAGCGACGAAGAACATGAACTAGTGACTAATCTCCTACAAGATTTACCTAAAGTCGAATGTCCAATGGGCGATGTTTTAATATATGCAAATACCAAAGAAGAACTGAGTAGTATTTAAGAAAAAGTATTAAAGATCATAAGAAATGCTGGACTCAAAGTGAAACCAGAAAAGTGTAAATTCGAGGTGGATCAAGTACATTTTATAGGACACGTAATAACCGAAAATGGTCTCAAAATTTATCCTAAAAAAACGGCCGCAAACAAATCAATGAAAAATCCAAAAAATAAGAAGTAGCTCCAAAGATTATTGGGTATGGTAACATACCTGATTAAATTCATACCAAACCTCTCTGAAATAACACAGCCGTTAAGAGAATTGCTGAAAAAAGAAGTTGATTGGTATTCGAGCATTGGACAAGAATCTGCAGTGAATAAGATCTAGAAGATGTTAACAACACAGCCTGTTCCGAAATTTTATGATGTTAACAAAGATGTTACTTTGTCAGTTGATGCAAGTTCCACTTATTTAGGTCCAGTTTTAATGCAAGAATATCAACCCGTAGCCTATGCTTCAAGAGCGCTGACTACTGCACAACAAAACTACCCACAAATTGATAAAAAAGCTCTCACTATTAAATTCGGGTGTAAAAAATTCCACGAATATGTTCATGGCAAAAAGTTATACATCGAAATAGATCATAAACCGTTGGAGACGACTTCCAAGAAGCCAATACCAACCGCTCCCCTAGACTACAAAAGATTCTGCTAGAAGTTACACAATATGCTCCAGAAGTCAAATGCATAAATGGCTGTGATATTCCAATAGCGGATGCCTTAAGTCGAGACTCTGATAAGTCACTAGAAACGCTTACGAATGAAAACAATGAGACTGAACAATTAATAGCATAAGCCATGTTAGAGGCAGCACAAACTGAAACTATTCGAGCTACTGAAGAAGACGAAGAGCTACAAACTCTAAAAACAAATATCATGCATGGGTGGCCCGAAAACATTAAAGAGCTACCCAGAAATATTCGTCACTACTACGAACTAAAACTACAATACAAAAAAAATAGAAACAAATTGTCGACTCTAATTGAAAAAACTAATTTCAAATACTATAAAAACCAAATCGAACTCAAAAAATCAAACACAAAAGCTTTATGGAATGTGATTCAAGAAGTAAGTAACACCAAAAAATCGAAGATCTCTATTGATAATACTGGAAATGAACTAGGAGAGTTATTGACAAATCCTAAGGACATCGCAAACGAATTCAATACCTCATTCAGTGGCACTGGGAAAAGACTTGCTCAAAATATAAACCCAGATCCTAACTACAAGATCAATAGAACCTCCCTTCCAAACTCAATTAGACCCCTACCCACAAACACACTTGAAGTAAACAGCATTATTCAAGAGTTGGAAAACCACAAAGCCGTGGGATCGGACAAAATCAAAACGGAAACGCTCTAAGTTATCGCATCATTAATAACTGAACCATTAACTTACATCTTCTACAAATGCATAGAAACTGGTATCTGGCCTAGAGCATTCAAACATTCAGTTATCATTCCAATATATAAAGAAGGTAACAAAAAACTGACAGAAAATTATAGACCCATTTCATTGATCACCCACTTATCAAAAATATTTGAGAAACTTCTAAAAAACAGACTACAAAATTTTATAAATAAATATAACATACTTTCCGAAAGACAATATGGTTTTCGAGAAAAAACGTCCACTCAAGATGCTATTCTGACCCCTACTGAAAAAATATATAACTCGTTAAACAACAACAAACCCTGTCTATGTGTTTTCATTGATTTATCGAAAGCATTCGATACTGTTAGCCACGAGTTGCTGTTTCAATCGCTAGAGGACATCTGTATCAGAGATACTTGCTTAGATTTATTCAGAAGTTATGTTACGAATAGTTATCAGACAGTCCGAATAAACGGTGTCGACAGTAAATCGTTAGTCGTACAATGTGGAGTGCCTTAAGGTACGGTCCTCGGACCCTCACTTTTCAACATCTACATGAATGGATTGTTTTATGTGAAAAGCAGAGGTAACATTATTGGTTTCTTCTGACGATACCGCGATTTTCTACGAGGCGGATACCTGGACAGAACTAAAAGAAATAGGAGAAACAGACTCTATTATTATTATAAAATGGCTTGCAAGTAGGTTGCTAACTATAAACTTTCAAAAAACCAACTTCCTACCTTTCAGTTGTAATAAAACAAATCTTCCTCATTTCACTCAGCTCAACATCCTCGATGGTAAAAACAATCTTACAATTACAGCCGAAAGTAACATAAAGTACTTAGGAGTCATAATAGACTAGCCAAAAAACTACAATGTATCCTTTATCAATTAAGATACATGAAAAAAATCCTTTCTGTTCATCATTTGCTCACACTATATCATGTACTCGTTGAAAGTCACTTTCGATACGGTTTATCAGCATGGGGAGGCGCACTAAAATCCCACATCCGACCCCTTGAAGTTCTACAACGACGATTCCTAAAAATTATTCTAAGTAAAAACTCAAGATATCCAAGTGATCTACTATTTCAAGAATCAGAGGTACTCGACCTCAAACAACTCTATTACTACAATGTCAACATGGAGTACTATACAAGAAAACACTCGTCAAACTTACCAAAACATACCTATAACACTAGACAAAGAAATTACTATGTAATACCACAAATAACAAAATCACTGCTGAGAAGTAGTTTTTCTTACAACGCTCCAAAAATGTTCGATTATTTACCTGAAACAATTCGCGCTATACCCAACTCATTCCAATTCAAAAAACAGCTGAAAATGTTCATGAAGAGATCTAAAGTTCGAGTCTTTTGAGAATGATTACTTTAACCAATCAATATTGGCCAAGAAACTTCCTCTTTATATTTCGTATACATTTTTTATCTCTATCCCATTTCCGTATGTGTTAAATATGAATACGCCTCAAGAAATATTGTTATTTTTTCTGTGACAGGAAAAAAATTTGACATTTTTTCTCTGTTGACAGGTAACAAAATACAACTTGTCACGAAATTACTTTTTTTCCCGGATATATATACTTATAGATAAAGGAAGATATTTGATTCTAGAATATTTTATTGAACATAAGTTACATTTCCTTTATATCAAGAGTCAGAGAAAACTCGGAATCAGACATTTTTTAAATTTATATTTTCCAAAATAACTACTAAACAATCACTGAGTTCGCCATTTTTGAATAAAATCACAGAATTAAATTGACATATATTTGATTACTTTGAGGTTTTCCTTAGCAACGCAGGTCTAATTGTCGCTATAACTACAACAGCTTATTAGTTTAAAAATTGATTGGGAGACGACATAACCTCGAGCTAAAATCTAATACTTTTTTCCTTGTATAATAAATAACCATTCATTACATTTTTACATTTTATATATATTTTATCATTCACACTTTTACTCATATCAAAATTGTTGTTGTAACCGACTAACATTCCAATTTATCTGTAGTATTATATGTCCCCTGTATGTTAAATATGAGTAAGCCCCAAGAAATATTGTTATTTTATTAGATTTTCACATTTTATATATATTTCATCTTTCACACTTTTACCCATATCAAAATTGTTGTTGTAACCGACCAACATTCCAATTTATCTGTAGTATTATATGTCCTAAAATTTTATTTTGTGATATTTAGTACTGTGGTTCGTTCATGTTGTTTGTATTTTATAACATTATTGTATTGACTCCACTCCAATGGATTATATGCATAGTTCTACTGCATTTAGGCCTAATTATGATTTAAAATTCCTTGTGTCGTTGATTCAGTTTTATACATATATATTATAGTGTTTTTATCTATATTGAATTCAATAGTTTATAACTAGTATTATTGTATGTGACCATTGTATATGAATAAATTGTATTTTGTGCGAAACAAGTGTAATAACACTTATCGCCAACCTACTTTATTCACTTCATGTATTGTTCTTGTAAAACCATATTTTTGAACAAAGTTATTATTATTATTATTACTTCAATTTTAAAGACGAACTTCCAGTTTATAATGGATTTATCATGAAAAATTACAGGGTTATTGTACCAAAGTCAAAAAATCAAGAAATATTGAAGCAAATACACGCTGGCCACTTTGGAATTCAAAGTAGCTTGAAACGCGCCAGTTGTTGTATTTGCAAGGAATGCACAAAGATATTGTCAACTTCGTAAACCGGTGTGGAAATTGCCAACGAGTTCAACGCAGTCACCCGAAGCAACCAATAATAATAAAGCAAATTCCGAACTTACCGTGGCAAATGTTCGCGAGTGACCTATTCTCATTTTCCAATAACGAATATGTTATTATTACTGACAGTTATTCCGGTTATTTCGATTTTAAAATGATACATGAGTAAACCTCCGATAAAGTCATCAAACATTCAACAAACTGGTTTGCAGTGCATGGAATTCCAGAAGTGTTGGAATCGGATAATGGACCGCAATTTAGTTCACGCGAGTTCAAAAACTTTAGAAGAAACTGGGGATCTATTCATTCGACTTCAAGTCCAAACTTCCCCCGCGCGAGTCGCTTGGCAGAAAAAAGCGTTGCGCTTGCTAAATCGATTTCGAGAAAATGTGAACTTGACAACTATGATGTGCAACTTGCATTAATTAACTTTCGCAACATTCCTCGCACTGAACAACTAGGTTCCCCTGCCCAACGCCTGATGAGTAGAACCACAAGAACACTAATTCTTATCTCCAAGAAACAACTCGCTCCTAAAGTAATCTATAACGTGCCGGAAAATCTATTGCAAGCTAGAAGTGAGCAAAAAACATATGCAGATAAATACACAAAATCTGCATGAACATTAAACGAAGGTGATCGTGTCAGAGTCCAAATAGGCAAGAGAAATTGGAAGGAAGGATTAGTCCGCGAAGCTCTTAATCCACGATCGTACAATGTATCACTCAAAGTCGTTACAACTTATCGAAGGAATTTGACTCATCTACACAGAACCAATGCAGAAATTCCAGACCCTGCTGAATTTATCCCGTCAACCACCGAGGAAACGGTAGAAAAGCCGAATATTAGCAATCAGGTCCTTCCTGAAGTGAATCTGACTGCAGAAACACCCATCGTTCCTGAAAGTACTAACTACGTTATCAGGTGTGGCCGAACAGTGAAACCCGCTCAAAGACTCATTTGATAATTTGTTCGCTACTTACATTTCATGTCTCATTTTGTGTTCATTGTGTTTTTTCTGTAAAAAGGGAAGATGTAACATAAGGAATACTTTTATAGATATTTTTATATACGGTTGGTACCATTTTAGGTTGCCCCGAATGTCAATGTGTCAATAATAAAAGTCAGCAGTTGCCATATGAATTTTAATATAATTACAAGCTAGAAAATGATCCGTAGTAATCATTAGAATAAAAGTTAATAACAACATTACATGTCACAGTTATAATTTGGTAAATTAATATTTTGTTCACGAACATTATATTCATGTCTGTCAGATGGTCTAGAGAGTTTATATTATTTTTTATTGATGTAATATAGAAACTTCATATATACACGTGTTTATAATAGTCATGATACCACTATCTTTAGAATGTGTTCTATGTTTTAAGTTATTAAGCGTCCTTATAGCTCTTTCCTGGACGGCAAATATGCTCCTCGCAGATACCGAAGTGCCCCAAAATTCTATCCCATATTGCATTAGGCTGGGAAAATATGCGAAATGAACTGTTTTTGCTACATGTACATTTGTGTAATGTTGTACTGTACGTATTGCAAATATAAACTTACTCAGCCAATAATTAAGTTGACTTATATAAAAGTTCCAGTTCAAATTACTGTCAATGTGGATTCTTAAAAAATATTTTGGGTTTTGCTAACGTTCAATGCTAATTTATAAGAGAAAGCAACCAATCAGATATCCTGTTCATAATTGTTCTCGAGGATTGTAGTAAACAGTCAGAATCCTCGCCTTTGATGATAATGCTAGTGTCATCTGCAAAAATAGGAAACTATGCGGTTGGAAAGTTGGCAACTAGGTCATTGATATATATTAAGAATAATGTTGGTCCCAAAATGGATCCCTGCGGTACACTCTACATTAAACTGCCACAAAATTATAAAAAAATTGCTCACGGTTATTTCTTGTAGATATTGTAGATTGTAGGGGGGTCGTACAGGCTGTACAGCCTCTTAGGCGATAGGCACACTAGTCTTTTCGCTTGTCTTTGTCCTGGCACTTTATTCCAGTGAGATTTCATTTCATCGGAACTCCTCTTTTAAGTGGGCTTTGGAGAGTCCACAGAAGGGTTCTGGGCCGGGAAATTGTGTATTGGCCCCTTCTTTGGCAAGGCAATCTGCTTCTTCGTTGCCTTTAATTCCTCTGTGACCTGGCACCCACATCAGGGTGACCTGATTGTTTGCTGCCAGTTGTCTCAGGGATTGTTTACAGTCCCAAGTTAGCTTAGACTCACAGGTATATGACCTCAGAGCTTTTAGCGCTGCTTGGCTATCTGACAGTATATAGATTTTTTCCCTCCGAGTGCCTCTTTCAAGGCATTCCTGGGCACATAGTTCTATAGCATGTACTTCTGCTTGGAAGATGGTTGGGGTGTTACCAAGGGGTTTTGAGAGCCTGAAATTCGGTCCTGTAACGCCCACTCCAACCCTTTCGTCCATCTTAGATCCATCTGTGTACCACACTGATGCATCCCTTCCCAGTTGGGGTCCGTTCTCTGTGCAAGTTTGGTGGCTGTTTATGACCACTTCAAACTGCATTTCGAAGTCGTACCTAACTGGCATGAAATCTGTCGGTTTAGACATGGCTTCTAGGGAAATATGTTCCAAAATCTTTAAGTGTCTGATCAGATTTCCTGCTTTTAGGCTTTTTGTCTGGCTCAGTCTGAAGGCACTGTTTGCTGCTTCTTTCTTTACACATAGGTGCAATGGCGGAAGGTTCAACATTACCTCCAGAGCTGCAGTAGGGCACGTAAATATTGCCCCTGTTATTCCCAGACAGGCTAGCCGCTGCACTTTCTGCAGCTTGACTTGTGCCGAAATTTGTTGAGTTTTTGGCCACCACACTAGTGAGGCGTAGGTGACCATGGGTTTGATGATCGTTTGGTATGACCAATAAATCATTTTTGGTTTCAGACCCCATGTCTTACCAAAGACTCTGCGGCATGTCCAACTTGCCGCTGTAGCTCTGGAAAGAATGTGGTTGATTTGGCTATTCCAAGTCAGTTTATGGTCTATTATAACTCCCAAATATTTCACCTCTTTGGAAAATGTTAGCTGGGTTCCATTCAGAGTTGGGGCTTTAAGTTCGTACTTTCGCCTCTTGGTGAATGGAACCAGCACTGTTTTGCTAGGATTGACGTTGAGTCCTTCCTTTGCGCACCAGCTTCTGATTATGTTTAGGGCTAATTGCATGCGGTCGGAGATTACTCCGTCATGTTTGCCCCTAATGGTGACGACTAGGTCATCGGCATAACCTTGAGTCGTGAAACCAGATTCGTGTAGCTTTACTAACAGGTCGTCGACAACCAGTGACCACAGCAAAGGCGATAAAACTCCCCCTTGGGGGCAACCTTTTTCTGCTGTCATCTGACTGTCTCTCCCCCAAGGGTCGCCACAATGATTCTGCTTTTTAGCATTGATTGTGTCCATCTGATCAGTGAGGCGTTGATATTCCTTTCCTCTAATGATCTGGTTATGGAGGCATGTGAGGTGTTGTCGAAAGCACCCTCTATGTCAATGAAGGCACAAAGAGCCATTTCTTTTGCCACATATGTCTTTTCAATGCTTTCAATTAGGCATTGTAGAGCATTAATCGTGGATTTTCCTGCTTGATAAGCAAACTGTTTCTTGTGAAGCGGTCTTAACTCGAGGAGTTCGCTTCTGACATAACAGTCTATTATTTTCTCCATTGCTTTCAGGAGAAAAGAGGTGAGGCTAATGGGGCGATAAGACTTTGGTTCGTCCATTGGGCGTCTTCCAGTCTTAGGTATGAACGCCACTACAGCCTCTCTCCAGGTCTTCGGTATGTAGCCGAAGATAAAGCTGGCTTTGAATAGCCTTTTCAGGAAGGGTTCTATTAATTCAAGGCCATGTTGCAGTAAGGCGGGGAATATCCCGTCCTTTCCTGGCGACTTAAATGGTTTTAAACTTTTGATAGCCCATTTGATTCTTTGGGTTGTGAAAATTTTCCCAGCTAGGCTTTTGCTGGCTCTATTGGGGTTGCGAACGACCCCTTCCAGGTGAGCACTTTGCTGTTCATTTTCCACAACCGCTTTAGAACCAGGAAAGTGCGTCTGCAAGAGAACACTTAGACTCTCCTTAGGGTTATCAGTATATCCTCCGTTCGGCTTTTTGATCAGACCGATACCGTTGGAATGTTCTATTGAGAGAACTTTCTGGAGACGCTGTGCTGGGGCCAATTCAGTGATCCCCTCGCACAACTGTCTCCATGTTCTTTTTTTCGATTTTCTGAGTTCTTTGTTGTACTCAGAAAGAGCTGTTTTGTAGTCTTCCCAGTGTCCCAGACTCTTAGCTCTATTGAAAAGTCTTCTGACTTTCACCCGTAGTTTTGCTAGTTCCTTATTCCACCAAGGCACGTCCCGAGTGGTTGCCTTTTGTTTTTCGGGACAGCTGAATTCATATGCTTTTGTTATAGCATGTTGAAGTTGTGTCGAGGCTGCATCAAGTTCCTCTATTGATTCAATGGATGTTTGGAAGTCCTCCGTTTCCCCTCCAAGATGCTCTTTGTAATCATCCCAGTTAGTCAACTTTGGCACCCTATATCCCTCGAAGCGTGTCTCCGACGTCTCCAGGTCGAACCTAATGTGCTGATGGTCCGACATTGAAGAGTCGTCAGAGACATGCCAGTTGTTAATGTAATTTGTTATAAATGAATCAGCAAGGGTTAGATCAAGTACCTCTTTTCTGATCGCATTTATAAAGGTGGGTTTATTACCTCTATTGATAATGTCGATGTTAGTTGCCGCCAAATATTCTAAAAGGTTATTTCTTACAGTTTGTTTAATTTTTATACACATTTCTCGATCAGACAGGTAAGATTGGAATCAATTATGTGGTATTCCCCTAATTCTATAAAAAAACATTATATCAGGTAGGAGTTCATGGTCCACACAATCGAATGCTTTTAATGAGTCACAAAATATAGCAATTGGATGTTGTTTGGCTTCTAAGATTTTGTGAATGTTTGCTATCAAAGCAAAAACTTAATCAGTGATACTAAGACTTCTTTTGGAACCAAACTGACATTTTGTTATTGTATTTATTTGGGTAGTTAACTAGTTGCTTATTGATGGACTCTTAGGGTGATAAGATACAATGTAGAGGGTTATTCATTCATAAACACGTTCATTTTTGCGGCCAACAATACTAAACGCCTCCACTAATACACTGTCTTCTTAAGTGATCATTGTAAAGATCTACAGATACAGTTTTCCTGGTTTTCTATATCATTGCACAGTTAGACTGATCTTAATTGGAAAAATGATATCCAGGATATCACCATAGGGCTAATAATATCTAAGCTTCAATATATTCAATATCACATCTTCTTTTTCTTTCTATTAACATATATTAAGTCAATCACAAGTTAGGTCACTTCTTGGTCTAGCCAAAGACAACTACTAAACATCAGGTAGGCATCAAATAATATGTAACTTCTGTCCTTACGATGATATTGATGTATCGAAACGATTGTCAATTTTTTAGAATTTTCAACAATTTTCATTATATTGTGGAATTAGCTAGAAACAGTGAGTTTCACTTAAAACACTAATATGAGTAGATTCCACGAAGTAAGGGTCGAGACAGTTAATTTCATTAAAAAATCTTCGAGAGAAGATGTGACCCGACTGTACCAGAAGTTACAAAACATCACAAAACATTTGGTTTAACCAAGAATTCCTTAGGAAAAAGGCAATACCAAATTATGTGAATACAAAATGTCACACTAAAACACCACAAGCACAAAAAGCTATAAAATGTGCTCAACGAGTTTGGATAAAAAAAGAATGTAAGAAATGGTGTAAAGTGAGGGACTCCTTAGTCAACTATATAAAAGTTGTACATTCAGAACTCACGTTACAATTACATCCAGTAGAATTTGACTATTAAGATGGCAAAATTAGAGAAAGTGTCAGCATGATAAATCATAAGAAATTTAAGAAACAAGAACAAAAGCTACAGAAACTTGAACACACACAACATAGAATTCAATACTCTAAACATCATGAAAATGTAAATACCTACATAACAACACATTTTGCACCACGATTTGAAAACCTTTCACATACTAATTTTACAGATAGGGAAATAAAATTTTTAAATGAAGGTTTAATGTACAGCATACCACCAAAATTTACGAATAATATTAAACAAATTACAGCTACAGAGTTAGAAATAGCTTTAAAATCTTATTCAAATAATTTTTTCTATGAAAAATGAAAAGCTGCCAATTTAATCAAAAATATTGACCTCAAACGTAAAACGTCAAACAAAAAATTAAATTACAGTTTTAAATGCAATGAAAAAGAAAGTGGAAGATAATAATCTAACAGTAACAAAATCTGATAAGGGAAACACAACTGTCATATTGTCAACTGAAAATTATAATTCGGAAATATATAACTTTATAGAATCTAGCGATGTAAAAGTTCTTAAAGCAGGCCCAATTAAAAGTTTTCTAATATTGTAAAGGATATTGTTAATAATTCAAATTATCTTTGAAGTCATTACGAAAAGAGGTCATCATACATAAGAATCCTCATTGTCCAGAATTATATGGAACCGTTAAATTACATAAAATAACGAAACCAATTAGACCTGTAGTTTCTTATGTTAATACTCCTAATAATATATTGGTAAAGAGGCTTAACGATGTACTTACTAGTTACGAATATGCATTTGAATTCTCAATTAGAGATTCAATAGAACTAATAAGAAAATTAAAAGCAATCAACTTGCAAGATAACTATAAACTTATTTCGTTTGATGTTACTAATATGTTCACTAAAATTCCTGCTGAAGAATGTCTAATACTTGTAAGAAAATTACTGGAAGATAAAGATATTAATCCACGAATGATATCAGTCATACTTAATTTATCTGATGTATGCATTAATCAGAATCATTTCACTTTTGACAATAAGATATATATTCAAAATGAAGGTTTACCAATGGAAAGCCATATATCAAGTATTTTAGCAAACATTTTTATGGACAGTTTAGAAAGAAAGATCTTTGAAAGTAATATTTCCAAAAATGTTATATTTTGGTATAGATATGAGGATGACATATTAGCTTGTTTTATGGGCAGTCAACGACAACTAGATGTATTTTTCAACCACAATAATAATTCACAACCAAACATTGAATTTACATTAGCAATTGAAGAAAATAGCTCAATCAGTTCTCTTGATTTGAAAATTCAAAGAGTTACTAATATACTTGATTATTCAATTTACTGAAAACCGACACACACTGATGTAACAATTCCATATAGTTCCAATCACCCCATGTCACATAAACTAGCGGCATATAATTCAATGATACATATAGCTTTTTCAGTTCCTATGAACAAATGTAATTTTGATAGAGCGATTAATACAATTAGACCAATAGCAATATTCAACGGTTATCCATTACATATGATAAATAAGCTAATTAATAGAAAAGAGAAAAAAGTGACAATAAAAGTAATATTTCCTAAACACACTGATGAAATAAAAACTTATAAAACCATCACATATGCAGGAAATATTTCTAATAATATTTCAAAGATAATATCTTTAGCAACGAATACAACAATTCCATTTAGAACAGAAAGTAACATTAGTACAAACTTGTTAAATGTAAAAACAAAAATACCACTATTAAAGAAATCGGGTAATTATAAACTCAAATGTTCAGAATGCAATGCTGTCTATTTTGGTCACAAACGCTTAGAAATTTGGAAATCCGATTCAGTGAACACTTACGAGCATACAGATTAAAACAACCAGATAAATCCCACGACGCAAAACATCTGCTTGACACCAATCATTCATTGACACCTAACACAGAACTAAAAGTGCTTCATATTTGTGAATAGAAACAAGAACTGGATTTCCTTGAAGAATTGGAAATTTGAAGACATTTAAGAAACCCACAAAATGAAGTTGTCAATGAACAGATGAATCTAGGGAGTCCTCCACTGATAAACTGTCTTCTTAAGTGATAATTGTAACGATCAGCAGATATACTTTTCCTGGTTTTCTATATCATTGCAAAGTTATACTGATCTTAATTGGAAAAATGATAACCATAGGGCTAATAATATATAAGCTTTAATATTTGTAACATCACATCTTCTTTTTCCTAATAACATATATTAAGTCAATCACAAGTTAGGTCCCTTCTTGGTCTATCCAAAAATAACTACTAAACATCAGGTAGGCATCAAATGAAATGTAACTTCGGTCATTCTGACGATGATATTGATTTATCGGAACAATTGTCAATTTTTTAGAGTTCTCAACAATTTTCATTATTTTGTGGAATAAGCTAGAAACAGTGAGTTTAATTTAAAACACTATTATTAGTAGATTCCGCGAAGTAAGGATCGAGACAGGTAATTAAATAGGTTACCTTTGACACATAAAACACGTACTGGAAATTTGAGAAATTTTGTCACTCGTAGTTATAACCATAAATATTTCTAATGTTACAACAAATACTTGTTCAAAGTTTATGAAAGAATATGTCTTTATTAAATAAAGTTCAAGTATTATTAATTAATTTTACCAGCAGCGAATCAACTGCATAAATTAGTCTGCATTTTTTTATTTGCATAATTTATTGAAAAATTCTCAAGTAAACGTCCAATTTCATTTTTCCTGCAACTAAAGGGACTTTGTAAATATGGCAAAGCAGTGAAAGTGTCCGAAAATGAGCTTAGAATGTGACTCGATATTTTTGGCAAGAAGAAATCGAAACAAACATATCTGTTTAATTTGTCAATTTGAGGATGAACCATTAAAAAAACTTTGAGAATGATGAAAGTAATGAAATATCACGATAGTTATTACCGTCACATGCTTCGCCTTTTTTAAACAGAGGTATAACCACCGACGTCTTAAAACAATCTGGGAAGATCCCGCTGCACAGGGACAAATTGAAAACATAAGTCAAGGGTTCCATCAAAAGATCAACATTATTCTAAATTAGTGTAACGGGGTTGTTATCGAGCCCAGCGGATATTTTTGGCTTCTGTGCAAGGATACATTCTGATATATCGTTCTTCGTTAGAGGCAACAAAACAAACGAATTGATATTGTTCAGAGACTCTCTATTACCCTCCTTAGGAATTATTTTGGGTGCTATCTGTTGAAAGTGATCCTTAAATTCATCAGTAATTCCTTGTGGATCTGATATTACATAGTCACCTTTTTTATTTTTATTTTATCATCTACACTCTTAAAATGTCTGTCGAAATGTGTGACTAATTCCCAGGTGATTCGGGATTTATTGTTTGATGATGTTATTATATTCTAAGAATAGAAGTTTATTGCTGTTGTTATTATTTGACTGAGAACTTGACAGTATGGTTTAATATAGTTTCGTATTGTAGTGTTTCGAGTGAATTTTGTAAGTTCCAATGAAAATCTTTTGTTTTTTGAAAAAATTTTGTACTCGCTCTAGTGAGCTGAAAATCAGTAGCGTTCATATGTGAGACACTCTGAAAATTATTCAATTTTATAATTGGTCACTTGTATACATAACGGAGGCTGTATCGTAACAACAAGAAAATTTTCCAACAATGACAAAAATGTGGTACTTTAAGTACCATAGCAGCCGTTGTACTGTCTCTGTTGAGCTTAAAATCGATAGGATTGATCTGTAAGAAGTCCTAAACAATATTCAATCATAAACCGCTCACTTGTGTACACTCCGGAGCCTGAATCTTGCTAACAAACCGAAATTTCTTCAAAATTTACAACAATGTGGTACTTCAAGCACCATAGCACCCGTTGTACTAGTTCCGGTGAGCTGAAAAGCAATAGGGTTCATCTGTGGGATTTTCTGAACATTACTCATTTATAAAGTTGATCACTTGTGTAAACTCCGGCGGCTGTGTCGTGCTAACAAACTGAAATGTCTCCAAAAATTACGAAAATCAGGTATTTCAAGTACCATGTACTGGCTCTGGTGAGCTGAAAATCAATACTGTTGATCTCTGAGACGCCCTAAACAATATACAATTATGAAATTGGTCACTTCTATACACTCCGGAGGCTGTATACTGCTAACAAACCGAAAGTTTTCCAAAACTTTCAAATTGTGGTGTTTCAAGTACCATTGCACCCGTTGTACTGGTTCTAGTAGATTGCAAATCAACAACTTTCATCTGTGAGATTTTCTGAATAATATTTAATCATAAAATTGTTGCCTTGTCGCACTCCAGTGGCAGTATCGTAACAAGACATGCTACGAAAAGTGGCCGTCGACAACGACGACGACGATATCAACACGCAGGTTCTTTTTTCTAAAACCCGTTATTTGTTGTTTTTGTTGCAGAAAACAACAAGATAGGTCTTATCTGTGAGATTCCCTGTACCTGTATACACTCCTGAGGCTGTATTGTGCTAGCACACCGAATTTTCTCCCAAAATTACCAAAAATGCAGTGTATCTGTCATAATAGGACCCGTTGTACTGGCTCTAGGGAGATGAAAATCATATGGTTCGTCTGTGAGATGTCCTGAGCTATATTCTATCATTATATTGCTCACTTGCACACACTTCGTAGGCTGTATCGTGCTAGCAAACTGAATTTTCTCCAAAAATAACGAAAAATGTAGTAAAATTAACTGAAATTAACTGTCTCGACCCTTACTTCGTGGAATCTACTCATTTTACTGTTTCAGTAAGTTTCATTCAAAACAGTGAAATTGAAATGTAGTGTATCTCTGAAATTATAAGATCCGTTGTACAGACCCTGTTAAGCAGAAAATCAATAGTGCACATCTGTGAGACACCCTGAACAATATCCAATCATGAAATTGGTTACATGTTTACAACCTGGAGGCAGTATCGTGCTAACAATCCCAAATTTCTCTAAAAATATGGTACTTCAATCTCCAAAATCCATAATTCCAAGTTTTTGTGGGTAAACCAATACTTTTCTCGAATTGTAATAGGGTCTTGAATATACAGGGAGTTTCATTAAGAATTGTCCATATAATAACTGGAGCAATTTTAGCATAAATACGAATATTTAACCCAAAACACTTGTCTAAAATATTCCCAACCGAGATACTATAAAATATTCCTAACCGAGATACAGAGTATTTTACTATAAATATTCTAAAATAATTTCAGCTCATTTTTTCAATACCTTCCAATACTTTTTGTTCAAATTTGGCAAACAGTTCACGGGCGTTCGGATACTATAAAAAGTGTTAGAAGGTAGTTTACCTCTATTACTAGAGAATACATAATTTCTTTTCGTCTCTTAGAATCTACGTCACTGTCATAATAATCATTCAAGTTTTTTAAATTCTCCGTTACTTTTTAAGTAAATATCATCCTTATATGACAATGTCATAGAGTTGTTTGAATAGTAAACAACAAACCTCTGGAATAACTTTTGTTTCAGCTCGCTTAATTTTATACCTATTTTGCTTAGTTACACTTTTAATGTATACACAAGTGACTAGTTTTATGATTGAATATTATTTAGGACTTCTCACAGATCAATCCTTTCGATTTTAAGCTCAACAGTGACAGTACAACGGCTGCTATGATACTTGAAGTACCACATTTTTGTCATTGTTGGAAAGTTTTCTTGTTGTTACGATACAGCCTCCGTTGTGTATGCAAGTGACCAATTTTAAAATTGAATAATTTCCAGGGTGTCTCACAAATGAACGCTACTGATTTTCAGCTTACCAGAGCGAGTACAAAAATTCTTCAAAAAACAAAATATTTTTATTGGAACTTAAAAAATTTACTCGAAACACTACCATACGAAAATATATCAAACCATACTATCAAGTTCTCAGTCAAATAATAACAACAGCAATAAACTTCTATTTTCAGAATATAATAACATCATCAAACAATAAATCCCCAATCACCTGGGAATTAGTCACACATTTTAACAGACAACTTAAGAGTGTAGATGATAAAATGAAAATGAAAAAGGTTACTATGTAATATCAGATCCATAAGGAATTACTGATGAATATAAGGATCACTTTCAACAGATAGCACCCAAAATAATTTCTAAGGAGGGTAATAGAGAGTCTCTAGTTATTTACAGCAAACACAATTGAACAATATCAAATCGTTTGTTTTGTTGCTTCTAACGAAGAACGATATATCAGAATGTATCCTTGCACAGAAGCCAAAAATATACGCTGGGTTCGATAACATCTCCGTTACACTAATTTAGAATAATGTTGATCTTTTGGAAGAACCCTTGACTTACCTTTCCAATTTGTCCCTGTGCAGCGGGATCTTCCCATATTGTTTTAAATCGTCGGTGGTTATACCTCTGTATAAAAAAGGCGATACATGTGACGCTAATAACTATCGTGGTATCTCATTACTTGAACGTTAGCAAAACCCAAAATATTTTCTTTGATCTTTATAGTCGTGAGTATGAGGAAATTACTATCCTACTTGGTCATTAACTCCGTGGATAATGTAAATTTTTTTAGAATCCACATAGACAGCCATTTAAACTGGAACTTTTATATAAGTCAACTTAATAATTTGCTTAGTAAGTCTATATTTCCAATACGTACAATCAAACATTACACGAATTTATATGTAGCAAAAACAGTTTATTTCGCATATTTTCACAGCCTAATGCAATATGGGATAGAATTTTGGGGCACTTCGGTATCTGCGGAGAGAATATTTGCCATCCTGGAAAGAGCTACATGGGCACTTTATAACTTAAAACATAGAACATATTCTAAAGATAGTGGTATCATGACTATAATAAACACATGTATATATAAAATGTCTATATTATATCATTAAAAAACAATATCAACTCTCTAGACCATCTGACAGACATGAATATAATGTTCGTGAACAAAATATTAATTTAACAACTTATAACTGTGACATGTAACGGTTTTATTAACTTTTATTTCAATGATAACTACGGATCATTTTTTAGCTTTTAGTTTTATTAAAATTCATATTGCAGCTGCTGACTTTTATTATTGACACATTGACATTCGGGGCAATCTAAAATGGTGCCAATCGTATATAAAAATAACTATAAAAGTATTCCTTATGTTACATCTTCCCTTTTTTTAGAAAAAACACAATGAACACAATATGAGACATGAAATGCAAAGAGCAAACACAAATTATAAATTGAGTCTTTGAGTGAGTTTCACTGTTCGGCCAGACCTGGTAATGTAGTTGGTACTTTCAGGAACGATGGATGTTCCTGCAGTCGGATTTTCTTCAGGAACGACCTGATTGCTAACATTCGGCTTTTCTACCGTCTTCTCGGTGGTTGACAGGATGACTTCAGCAGGGTCTGGAATTTCTGCAGTGGTTCTGTGTTGATGAGTCAAATTCCTTCGAGTTGTACCGTCTTTGAGTGTTACATTGTACGATCGTGGATTAAGAGCTTCGCGGACTTATCCTTCCTTCCAATTTCTCTTGCCTATTTGGACTCTGACACGATCACCTTCGTTTAATGTTCGTGTAGATTTTGTGTATTTATCTGCATATGTTTTTGCTTAATTCTAGCTTGCAATAGATTTCCCGGCACGTTATAGATTACTTTAGGAGCGAGTTGTTTCTTGGAGATAAGAATTAGTGTTCTTGTAGTTCTACTCATCAGGCGTTGCGCAGGAGAACCTAGTTGTTCAGTGCGAAGAATGTTGCGAAAGTTTGATAATGCAAGTTGCACATCATTGTTGTCAAGTTCACATTTTCTCAAAATCAATTCATCAAGCGCCACACTTTTTTCTGCCAAGCGATTTGCACGGGGGAAGTTTGGACTTGAAGTCGAATAAATAAATCCCCAGTTTCTTCTAAAGTTTTTGAACTCGCGTGAACTGAATTGCGGTCCATTATCCGATTCCAACACTACTGACTACACGAATAGCATGCACTGCAAACCAGTTTTTAAAATGTTTGATGACTTCACCGGAGGTTTGGTCATGTTGCATTTTAAAATCGAAACAACCGGAATAACTGTCAGTAATAGTAACATATTCGTTATTGGAAAATGAGAATAGGTCACTCGCGACTATTTGCCACGGTAAGTTCGGAATTTGCTTTGTTATTATTGGTTGCTTTGGGTGACTGCGTTGAACTTGTTGGCAAATCCAACACCGGTCTACGAAGTTGACAATGTCTTTGTGCGTTCCTTGACTATACAACAATTGCCTATCGCGTTTCAACCTACTTTCAATTCCAATGTGGCCAGCGTGTATTTGCTTGAACATTTCTTGAATTTTTGACTTTGGTACAATAACCCTGTCTTTTTTCATGATCAATCCATTATAAACTGAAAGTTCTTCTTCGAAATTGAAGTAGTGACGAATATTTCTGGGTAGCTCTTTAATGTTTTCGGGCCACCCATGCTTGTAGCTCTTTGTCTTCTTCAGTAGCTCGAATAGTTTCAGTTTGTGCTGCCTCTGACATGGCTAATGCTATTACTAGTTCAGTCTCATAGTTTTCATTCGCAAGCGTTTCTAGTGAATTATCAGAGTCTCGATTTAAGGCATCCGCTATTGTAATATCACAGCCTTTTATGTACTTGACTTCTGGAGCATATTGTGTAACTTCCAGCAGAATCTTCTGTAGTCTAGGAGGAGCGGTTGGTATTGGCTTCTTGAAAATCGTCTCCAACGGTTTATGATCTGTTTCGTTGTCTTACTTCTTGCCATGAAAATATTCGTGGAATTTTTGACACCCGAATTTGATAGTGAGGGCTTCTTTCTCAATTTGTGGGTAGTTTTGTTGTGCAGTAGTCAGCGCTCTTAAAGCATAGGCTACGGGTTAATACTCTTGCATTAAAACTGGACCTAAACAAGTGGAACTTGCATCAACTGACAAAGTAACATCTTTGTTAACATCATAAAATGTAAAAACAGGCGGTGTTGTCATCAACTCCTTGATTTTCTTCACTACAGATTCCTGTTCAGGGCCCCAATACCAATCATCTTCTTTTTTAAGCAATTCTCCGAACGGCTGTGTTATTTCAGAGAAGTTTAGTATAAATTAAATTTGGTGTGTTACCATACTCAATAATCTTTGGAGCTGCTTCTTATTTTCTGGAGTTTAAATTGATTTGATTGCGGCCGTTTGTCCAGCATCAATTTTGAGACCATTTTCGGACATTACGCGTCCTAAAAATTTTACTTGATTCGCCTCGAATTTACACTTTTCTGGATTTAATTTTAGTCCAGCATTTCTTAAGATCCTTAATACTTTTTCTTGAATATTACGCAGTTCTTCTTTGCTATTTGCATATAATAAAACATCGTCCATTGAGCATTCGACTTTCGGTAAATCTTGTAGGAGATCAGTCATAACTTTCTAAAAGACTTCTGGCGCTGAAGCTAGTGCAAAAGGAAGTCTCTTGCAGCAATACCTGCCCCATGGTGAAGCCAACGTTAGGTATTTTTCACTGCGTTTTGTAACTTTTATTTGCCAGAATCCTCTTTGACAATTCAGCAATGTGAAATATTTCGCATTGTTTAGCTTAGCTGCGATCTCTTCGACTGTTTTTAGTGGGAATCTTCTTCCTAATATGTTTTTGTTGACGTCGGTTAGATCAATGCAAAGTCTGATTTTGTTTTTCTTTTTGACGATAACCATTGGACTAACGACTGGTGTTGGCTCACTTATTGGTGCGATTACACCCATTCTAACCATAGTATCCAATTTTTTCTTCACATCATTATAAAGAACATGTGGAATTTTCCTTGGAGCTCTAACATCAAAAGTAGGATTCTAGATTAAATCAATGTCATACTCATAATTTTTAAGCCACCAAGACGTTTAAACAGATTCTGATTAGATTCAATTGTAATGTTTTGAATACGTTGGATCAAACCCAACTTTGTTGCAGCTTTTCTTCGTAAGATTGATGGAACTTTTCTATTAACAATCTTGAAATTATTACTTGGTGTCTGGTCTTCAATCTTGCATTGTTGAGTAACTTCTTCCATAACATCAAGTTTATTTTCACCAAATTCGACGAGTCTCCTTACTTTAGAAGGTTTGAGGTCTTCATTCATCGTTTTTATTATATTCCATGAAATAAAGTGACACTCAGCACAAGAATCTGGCGCTAGTAGATAGCGATTTTTCTGCCTTTGACTTCAACAATTTCAGTCCATCTGTTTCCTTCAGCTTCTGTATTTACTGAACGGATGAAAAGTTCATGTTCTTCGTCGCTGTCTGATTCGTTTTGAATCACGTGCACACTTTTCTGTTCGTTCTTGACGTTAGTTTTGGATTTTGACTGTGATGGAAAATGTCCTTGTTTATTGCATTTTGGACACGTATTTTTGAACGCAGGGCAACTTTCAAGCTTATGCTCCGTGCCGCACCTTTTACAGTTAAATTCTTCCGTATCTTTGCGTTGATCAGTTCTGACTTTAGTTGCTTCATTTTTAGTCTTCACTTTATGCACCTCGGCTTCATATTGTACCTTTATTTCAGCCAGCTGCTTTGTAGCTTGTTCGCTAGCTCTGCATATGGTCAAGCATCTGTTCAAAGTTAGAATTTCTTCAGCTTATCCATTACGAGAATATCGTGAAGTGTATCAAAGTCGCAAGTCTTTGCGAGATTTTTTATTTTCGTTAGAAATTCATCAAACATTTCACCTTGCTCTTGACTGGCTTTATTGAATTAGTATCGCTCAAAACATAAATTCGTTTTTTGGATGAAATGAGAGTTAAATTTTTCTTCCAGGGTCATAATATTCTTGCTTTGCTATATCGTTAGTTTGAAGCTATTATATATTGGAACAGCATCTGGGCCAATAACTGCCATGAATGTCGCTGCCTGCATCGCCGCTGCTTTTTTCTCTAACTAGGTTGCGATTGAGTACAACTCGAATTATTGAAGCCATTACTTTCATGCTGTGGACAAGTTTTCGGCACTTAAGTTAAGCGTTTTTGGTGGCCTGATTCCCGATACGCTCTCTTCTGATATCTTATTAAACTTAAAGCCACGATTTTACCTGACAACATGTAACGTTGTTATTATGTTTAAATTTTAATTTTTATTTCAATGATAACTACGGATCATAGTTCCGGTGCACTTCGCGACCCTCCGAATTTTATGTTAATTTTAATTTTGTTTGATAGCTTACCTTAAATAAAGCAGATTAGAACAAAAATTTCGCTGGATCATTCAGTAATTACTTTAAAAATCATGAATTTAGTTCGAAAAATGGTACTTTTTCAACACTGGTTAATGCTATTTTACTATAGATATTTTCACTTCAAATTGTAAAGGTTATTATCTTGAACTAAATATGTCTGTTTCACAAAAAAAAACCGGAGAAAATACTTAAATTTTGCCAATTTTTAAATATATTCTTAGGCATCATTATTTTCACTTGACACTTATAGGTTATAAATTAGACACTGACATCTTATGTCTAGGCAGCCAGGGTCACAAATTAGGATACTTCTCTGTCATCATATGAGTTTTATCAGCGTTGTCAAATGGTCTTTATTTTCTTACAGTTGAATTAATTTTGTGTTGTAATAGATATATGAATATATTATAAAAATATAAAAGTATTTGCATGTATACTTAATAATGAAATTTGTACTGTTCATCTTAGATTTGATTTATACGTTACATTAAATGAAAGAGATCAAAGCAAACTTTTTTGCTGGACAACAGAATCAACAATAGACAACAGAATATAAATCTCTCATGGCTATTTTCATACATTATCGATTTGTTTTGAAAAGTTTATAGGCAAATTCATCGATAATCTATTCTTGTGCACGATTGCAGCCACGATCGATATAGAATGTTTGTATCGTGGGTTGCAGCTATAGTAATATACGCCTGCGCTTAAGTAACGTCGACATTCCGCGAACTTTTTAAATATTCAATAAATTATTTCTTTCCCTTTAACGCAGTACAGGGAACGATGCCTACGTTATTTCTAAATGTACTTTCCTTCGTTTATGGTCATGACAAAAGTGTTAGTATATTGTTGATTTCATTATTGGGATAGGATTGGTTGCTAGTAATCGCAAGTGAAAAAAAATGATAGTATTATGATAATATTTTGACGGTGGTCAAAATGGAAGTGAAAAACGTTCTCCAACTGAATTCGATTATTAATTTAAACGATGAGAAATTGTTAATTAGGCTCCAAAATGTGAACTCATTACCGCGGAATATAAGATGTGACCGAACTGCGAAACGTTGAACCGGCGCGCTCGCTTCGCTAGCGATATCAATCTGCTTCAGTATTTCAAGCGGGAATCCAATCTTCAATCATTAAAATGATTATCCACATTGTTATGTAATGATACGTGTTCAAATAGGTATACTATCAGGAATACATACACAATTTGTTAATGAAAAAATTGAGTGAACAGCTATGGACATATTGTGAAAAATGCGCGCCGGTTGGACGTTTCGCGAATTGCGAAACGTCGAACCCGCGCGCTCGCTTCGCTCGCGATATCAATCTGCTATCAAACGGAAAACCAATTCTCAATAATTCAATTGATTATAAACATTATTATGAAATAATACGTGCTCAAATAGGTATACTATTAGGAATACATACACAATTTGCAAATGAAAAAATGGAGTGACCAGCTATGGACATATTGTGCAAAATGCGCGCTAGTTTGACGTTTCGCAATTCGTGCGTGCGAATTGCGAAACGTCGAACTAGCGCGCTCACTTCGCTCGCTATATCAATCTGCTTTAGTATCTCAAACGGAAATCTAATCTTCAATAATTCAAATGATTATCCACATTATTATGTAATGATACGTGCTCAAATAGGTATACTATCAGGAATACATACACAATTTGCAAATGGAAAAATTGAGTGAACAGCTATCGTTAGATTGTTAAAAATGCGCGCAAATGGAAAAATTCAAGAGATTGTGCAATTAGCGCATAACTGATTTCAGTTAAACGAAAGTTGACCGGTATCGATTCCATGTAGGGTTACTTTAATTGTTTACATTTTTTAAGAGGGGACGGTCACATCTTGCAAATCGATGAATCCTTGCTGACCAAACGAAAATATAATAGGGGGCGCATGATTTCAGAGCAGTGGGTGCTATGATGTCACGGATAAACGTGTCTATGTAGTATTTGTTCCCAACCGAACAGCCACTACTCTGGAATCAATACTTTCTCATCACGTATTGCCGTGTACTGAAATATGGACTGACTGCTGGAGGGGGTATAGTGGCCTCAAAAATCTGGGAGGTGCATGCCCTTAGATACATAAGGAAGTTAACCATTCCAGAAACTTTGTGGATCCGGTAACGGGAGTGTGCACGAACCATATAGAAGGCCACAGGTCGTCCATTAAACAATATTTGAGGCGTCCGGGGTGATGTCCTCAAGATTTTCATCGGAATAAGTGGATTAGTTTATGTGGTGGCAAGTGTTTGGTACCACTCCTATTGCGAGATTCAATAATATTATCGCACAAATTTCGGCGCGTTATCTTGTGTAGTTTATAGTTGAGATTTAGTTAGGTTAGATTAGGTTAGTTTAAATATTCATAAGTAGATAAGTAGGTTAGGTTAGGTTAGGTTAACCTTAAACGAAAAGTTTTCGATACCTGTATACTACCGATAGCGACCTATGGACTGGAAACAATGGCAATGACAGGGAGGACAGCAAATCAATTAAGAGTGATGCAAAGAGTGATGCAACGAGCGATGCTCGGAATTACTCTCAGAGACAGAAAAAGGAATGAAGATATCCGACAAAGAACTAAAGTCATGGATATAATAAAGCGTACTGCGGAGCTGAAATGGCAATGAGTAGGGCATGTGGCCCGGCAGGATCAAGCTAAATGGACAACCAAACTAACGTACTGGCGACCAAGACAAACAAGGCGAAGCACAGGAAGACCACAGAGAAGATGGCTTGATGATATCAAAAGACAGGCCGGAAACAGATGGTTTCAATAAGCACAGGACAGGACAGCATGGAGAAATATGAAAGAGGCTTACGTCCAGGAGTGGATAAGAAGTGGCTGAGAAAGAAGATAAGTAGGTTAGATTGGGTTAGGTTGGGTTGACCGAATTCACATTTTTAAAAACATATCAGGTACAGAGTTCGGACAGATTGGTGGTAGGTTTTAGCAGGTAGGCGATCGACCATGGCTCTTTAGAATGACGTTTCCTTGTCCCATTAAGGGTTGAGGATGAAAACATGGTTGGTGGAATCCAGCAACTTGGTACTCATTTCCAAGGTCTGTAGAAGATTTCCCCCACAACAAAGAAATAGGTAGTTAATCAAACTTCGGTGCCTTATCCTCTCTAGCTTACTACATTGCTGAGCTCTATTTGGTCTGTATACTTAAATTAGGTGAGTAATTTTTTTATATCACTTGTTTCATATTTAATGATATTCTAGTTAAATTTTGATCTGTCAGTTGGCCAAGAAGCGATATTGAATTGAATAAGGTAAAGTATTGTAAATTATGCTAATTCGGCAATAAAAAATTCCATTGAAGTTTTACTACAAATATTTGTGACTGTTGGTCGGATTATAATTGGTTCGAGGAGTGGAACGAAATATGATCTTGGTATATTCCCTACCCCTTCTCGAAAAAATATCAAATAATTTGTATTCCACATGAAGTTTGCTACAACCTATAATGGATCTAATTAAAATGATAATATACGTCTTAAAGACATATTTAAAATAAACATTTGTATGTACTTAAGATTATCCCTAATGCTTCTGGTGGTTCAATAAGTGTATACATACTTTATATGTACATTCTATTTTCTATAGATCATACTAGCACATTAACAATCATCTTAAAACTCGTAATTGGGAATGTAATTATGTGCCATACAAGTTTGCTAGGGACGACAAATGTTCCAGAATAGTATATAGGTAATCTCAGATATAATAGTATACCAGAACTTATCGGAAAAATTGCACGAAGCTAGTGCGAAAATTCATCACATTTACATCTGCACTCAATTTAACGCGGAGAAAACAAAAAAGGCATTAAATTAGAACACTGATCATATTACTTCGTTGTTTTTAAATATTTAAAATATTAGGTTATGTGTTATGGTGAATCGCTTCTTCTTTTCTCATCTTTATCGCCCAAGCTAGCTAGGTTTTTCGATCGTTTGATGGAAACTATATTTTTCCATTTATTCAATTGAACATTAGCCAAATGTAAAATAATGGCAATATAAATATAAAATATGACTAAAATTGATTAAAACAATCCACTAGAATTGCGATCTCGCGATTATTTTAAAAATACTTCTCCTTTAATTATCAACAATACGTTAGTTATAACAAGAATATTTATACTTATCGGGACATTTAACGTTAACTTATAACTAAAAGTTACAAATATATACATAATTTTTTATATTTACCCTAACTACATGAAATATACGTACTAAGTTAGTACCAGTGGAAAATACATAATACGTCCAAAGAAGTACATTTTCAATACATACATTTAAATCATGAAGATAGTATAAATCTTGTATAAAGTATTTCCAAGCAGACACGAGTCACGGAAATGAGAACTGACAACACTCCTCCTTCTAAAATTTGTGACCATCTGAAATCTAGACATAATTGTCAATTTTTTTTGAAAAATGGCGGATTTTTAGTACTTTTAATTGCGATTTTCTCTTTCAAAAGTGCATGATCCAAGAATTTTTTTCTCTTAAAATGTTCAATAGGGTTTTCTAATAAAAAAAAATCGTCGCAAATTCGGAGGGTCGCGAAGTACACCGGACCCCGGATCATTCTTTAGCTTGTAGTTTTATTAAAATTCATATTGCAACTGCTGACTTCTATGATTGTCATATTGACATTCGAGGCAACCTATAATGGTGCCAACCGTATATAAAAATAACTATAAAAGTATTTCTTATGTTACATGACATATTCCGAAATGGACCATTGTATTCTGGAATAAAAGTATATAATAATTTTCCAGTGCAAACGAAAATGCTTACAAATAACAAATTTAATAAGAAAATTTATTACATGAGCATCTTTTCTATACTCTGCAAGAATATTTTAACACAAATTTTACTTGAAAATTGTATTTCTGAAGCTTCCACTAAAATCACGCTATTATTAAATTATTATGTTTTATAACCAGTAAATTGTATTGTAATTTTGTGGAATAGGAAGATGAAGAAAACAAGAAGAACGGGTTTTTAGAAAAAAAAATCCAAATCCCGTGTGTACGTTGTCGTCATCATCGTCGTGGTCGGCCACTTTTACTTGTTAGCACGATACAGCCTCCGGAGTGCCTGCAAGTTACCAATTTTAAAATTGTGTATTGCTCAGTGTATCTTACAAATAATCCCTATGGATTTTCATCTCATCAGAGCCAGTACAACGGGTGCTATGGTAATTGAAGTACAACGTTTATGTGATTTTTGTAGAAATTTCGGTTTGTTAGCACGAAACAGCCTCTGGAGTATATACAAATGAACAAGTTTATGAGCGGATGTTGTTCAAGATACCCCACAAATCAACTCTGTCGATATTCAGGTCACCATAGTCAGTACCACGGGTCCTAAACACCCAAATATACTGCATTTTCAATAATTTTTGGAGAAATTTCCATTCTCTATCACGATACAGCATATGGAGTGTATACAAGTGACCAATTTTATTATTAGATATTGTTCAGACGACTCATAGATGAACCATATCTATTTTCAGCTCACCAGAGCTAGTACAACGGGTCTTATAAATCCTGATTTACTTTATTTTGGGTAATTTTTGGAGTAAATTCGCTTTGTTACCACGATACAGCGTTCAGAGTGTAAACAAGTGCCCAATTTTATGATTGGCTATTGCTCATGACGTCTAACAGATGAACCCTATTAAGTTTCAGATCAGCAATGCCAGTACAACGGGAGAAATTTCGATACAGTCTCCGGAATTTGGAAAAGCTATTTTTCATTTATTAAACCGATTATTTACCTCGAAACACTCCACATATACCCACTTGTTAAATTTAGAAGGTACCTCTATTTTTTACGAATGAGGTTGAAATCGATCCATGATTTTCTATACCAGTTTGATATTCTCTTCTACGGTAAACTAAAAAGTGACATTACCAAGAAATTGGTATGCAATGTGTCAGGAAATCAAGCGTAAATATATAACAATCTGACCGTTTACAATTTTATGAAAATTATAGTACGTGTTCATATTATGTCCCGATGTGGTTGGTGTTTTGTACGCAAACGCCCCTTGAAAAATAAGTGTATAGTAATGTTTAACAAAGGTGTATTTATAACAGGAAACTTTTTTCTAAAAACCTTAGAATATGGATAATTCGAGTAATTATTTGATATTCAACTTTAAATTCATGTTCTTTGTTTCCCGAAGCGAAGTCGAACAAAAAAATATGTATTTACATACATTTATACAAGGTGTAACAGAGGGTCATACATTAAAGGACATATTCTGTGGCCAATGAAGAATCGATTTAACCTAACTTTCCTCACTACAAATTGTTGTACAAAAGAGATACATAAAAGTTAATTTTAAATACACGAAGTTCGTATACGAGCCAGGAAAGTACTTTCTATCCTTGGAAGAACGCTCAGACATTGGTTTTGTTTCATATCTCCAGAACATCAACAGAAGTCAAAGTAGAATTTATATACAATAAATAAAACTGTCCAAAAATCGGCTATAGCTTGCTAGTTGAGTCGTTCATGTATATTTAAAAATAAAGGTAGACTTATACATACAGAAAACCAGTCGATTTATTTATTTACGGAATCAGACCCATTACAGTAAAATATAATAAGTGCAATGACTGAACATATAGAAAAATTACATATAATCATAAGGTTATGCGACATAAAGAATAAAACAAAACTCGCTAACATACTCAACTATCTATGTATCTTTTACACAAACGTTTAAATTGACAAATAGAAATACCAGTCATTTCTCCAGTTTTTGTTGATTCAATAACTTATTCATGCATCCAAATAATCAACTTTCTTTATTGATTTATTAGCAACGGTTTTTAAAATTCCTGTTTAAAAATTTGATTGTAAAAAATAGTCTGACTATTAAAGCTTTAAAAAATATTCATAGGGGAAGTTTTGGCAATAAAATTATGTAAAACGTTTTTACCAACAATGATTTCTTCAAAATTAGCATGAAGAATCTGCTCTAATGCAAATACATATGTAATTAAACTATTATTAGGCATCTTTAGATTACCATATGTATCCATATTTTTATTTTCGTAAGCTCTAAACAAACAGTAATATGCAAAGTCATCTAAGGTATGAACACTACTTGAAAAATGTTCACATATGTCGCATGTATGAACTTGTAAACTTTGATTAGTATAGTATCTACGATTACAGTTTTTGTGGACAATATCAGTAAAGTGGTAATCAATATTGGGCATCCTATCTAATATTGTTTGTGGGGCAGACGTGTTTAGAGTATCTGTTAAAACTAAAATTTTAATTTTCATCAGAATCGCCTTTCGTAACCTGATTTTAATTGATCTGCTCATAGTAACTTTCTAAATGCGGATCTAAACTTCATGGAAGTTGGATAAACAGTATTGCCATGTTGTTGTCTAACTAATCCAAAAAATAAACGGCTTTAAAGATTAAACTTAACTTTTCCTTATCTGTGGAATACCCTGAACAATATTTTATTATTAAATTGTCACATGCATACAATTCTGGGGATGTATCGTGCTAGCAAACTGAAATTTCTCCAAAAATAACCAACAATGTAGTATATCTGGATTTATAGGACGCTCTGTACTCGCTCTAGTCAGCAGAAAATCAATAGGGTACATCTGTGAGACACCTCAAAAATACACAATTATAAAATTGGTCACTTCTATACACTCCGAGGGCTGTATCGTGCTAACAACCCGAAATTTCTCCAAAAATATGGCACTTCAGGTACCATAGCACCCGTTGTACTAGCTCTGGTGAGGTAAGAATCGATAAGTTTTTTCTATAAGACGTCCTGAACAATATTCAGTCATGAAATTGGTCACTTATCGTATCGTGCTAACAAATTGAAAATTCTCCAAAAATGACAAAAATTTGTTACTTCAAATACTATAGCACCCGTTGTACTGGTTTTAGTGAGTTGAATATCAACAGAGTTTAGCTTTGAGATACTCTGAATAATATCCAATCATAAAATCGGTCAGTTGTATATACTCCCGAGGCTGTATCGTACTAACAACCTGAAATTTTTCCAAAAATGACACAAAATGTCGTACTTAAAGTACTATAACAACTGTTTACTGCCGTTGGTCAGCTAAGAATCGAAAGTTTTTATCTGTAAGATGTCCTGAATAATATTCAATCATGAAATTGGTGACTTGTTGCACTTCGGAGGCTGTATCGTGCTAACAAGACATGTAACGAAAAGTGGCCGACGACAACGACGATGACGACGACAACGACCTACTTACAGCCTTTTTTCTAAATACCGTTTTTTCGTGTTGTTCTTGGAGAAATTCGTAAATATAACTTAAAACAAATTAAAAATTCCAACTTTTTTTGGAGTAAACCAATACTTTTCTCGCATATTAGATAGGTTGGGCGGAAAAGTAAAAACGGTTTCAAAGATTAAAACTAGCTTTTCCGTATCTGTGAAATACCCTGAATAATATTCTATCATAAAATTGTTACTTGTCTACAATTCGGGGGATGTATCGTGCTAACAAACTGAAATTTCTCCAAAAATAACCAAAAATGTAGTATATCTGGATTTATAGTACTCGCTGTACTCGCTCTAGTCAGCTGAAAATCTTTACGGCCGTTCCCATAGTGACTGCCGGCAAACTGAACGCCACTACAGCATTTAACATTTCTGAAATATGACAATAACAATGTATTTCGAACCAACCAACATACTTTATTTTTGATATATATTAACATTGATTGTACTGTTTATATTATTACTGATATTCATCCCTGAAGATGAAGCAACTAAATCTATTAATTCTGAACAATCATTATTTACATTAGACAAAACGTATTATTTTCTTTGGACATTAACATTTTGCGATTGACTACATTTGAACTAGATGCTACAGTGCCAGAAATTGCATTGGAAATTTTGTTCTTATTATGGATGGAATCCTCGACATATCCTTCCGCTACAGTAGTGGACTTCCATCCACCGTGGCGTTTAAGAACTGATATATCAGCACCTGTATTGGCAAGCAGCGTGGCGGAACTTCTTCTAAAAATGTGGCCTGTGTATGCCTCACTATTTGGTAAGCCGAGATATTTTGCAATCATACTAGGTATTTTTCCAATCGTATGCACTCCAACAACCTGTGCCGAGCACTTTCCATTTTCATATCTCAGAAATAGACGACGAATAGCAGTATGTTTTGGTCGAAGAGTTACATATTTATAGTAAATTCTTATATAATCTTGATTAGTAATGGTAAAAACACGCTTTTGATCAGTTTTAGTATCAGGAACAGTTACTATCAATACAGTTTTGTCTTCCTGAATATCTTCGAGGGTCATTCTCACTAATTCATCTCGTCGCAATGCTCCTGATATTACCATTATCAAAACTACCTATAATAATAATTATTATGAATAAAACATCATACTTCACTTTTTTTCCATATTTATATACCTTCCACAGTAGATGATTTGCATCACTAGCTTGTTTGAGGAATGAATCAATTTGCTCGTGCGTAAAAACTTTTGATTTCTTTGCTCGATAACCAACTGACTTTTTCTTGAGGAACGGTACCAATTTTAAAAACTTCTTTACGTCAATTCCATCTCGTACGTTAAGCATAGTCCTTAACATAGAATAAATGCTCCATAAAGTTGAACTCTTCACAACTTTTGATCGCTGCATCAAATATCCTAATAATATGTTTCCTGACACCGTCTTGACATTTTGGTTGACACACCAATCTTTGAAGTTGCTGTAACATTTTTCATATTTCCGTTTAGATTTTTCGGGTATCAAATCAGAAAGTGCTGAGTCTATTAGATCTCTCAGCTCAGGAGGAGTGCAAGTAACTGAAATATCACTATCGCTATCGGACATCTTCACGACTTCACGAGAAATGTCAAATTGATTTGTATTGCTAAATATTTCATCTCCATAGAAACATTGTGATATTGACGTGTAATTTTCTTTATTCGCGTTGGAACGCTAACTTTTCTAAAGAGACATAATGTTTATTGAAATTATGTAATTTTCACGGTTGCACGAAAAATATTGTGTATACTATGGCCGCGAAATGTTTTCGCGACCTCGAGATTATCTTGCCTCGGCCGGAGCGGCCTCGGCGATAATCTCTCTCTTGGAACGCGAAAAATCATTTTGCGGCCTTAGTATACAAATAACTATTCTACTGATATTTTCATGTTGGGTTCAACCCTTAGAAAAATAAATGAAACTACACAACAAATTACTAAATTTTATGCGTATTTGATTACACACTGTTAAATCATTTTGCGGCCTTAGTATACAAATAACTATTCTACTGATATTTTCATGTTGGGTTCAACCCTTAGAAAAATAAATGAAACTACACAACAAATTACTAAATTTTATGCGTATTTGATTACACACTGTTAAATCACGTTGATTGTTGAAAGACCTATTGTTACTCTGGGATATTCAAGTCACAGCTGATTATTTAATTTTTTTAGGTGTACTCTGATATTACATAAAATCTTCCATCCCGTCATTACCCGTAATATGTCAATATCCCTACTTAAATCTACATAATTATGCTCAGTAAGCAAATAGCTTTGTAAATGCGGTAATAAGGTTGGGATGGCAGTTGGTTGTAGTCGATTACGTAAATCATTTAAAAAACATTTATCTTCAAAATATGCTACATAAATTCGATGACTTTTGTATAAAGTATCAGTATTTCCCTCAAGATCATCTCTTCCAATTGCATGTAGCCGAAGGATTTTCCTGGAAAGATTAAAATAATTCTTCTTCTTTGCTTCATTTTGAAATTTTAAATCTCATTAAATTTTGTTCATCACTTTAGACCAAAGAGGTGCATACCTTTGTGAATCCTTAGGAAATCAAAAGAAGCTATCGTTTGTCTTCGCTCTACTATTAAAACAGTTTTTCACGGTACATACAAAGCGTGCGCCTACCTTTTTGAAAAGTACTGTAGTTAGGTTCTCTCGTTAGTTTTTTTCTTGTATATTTCATGGATATTAAGGGTTTATTATCTCTCTCTTTCGTGGTTTTTATTGTAGATATGAGTGACCGTGGGACTACTGATTTTTGCTTTGGTTACATCATATTGGGGTGGAAGCCTCAGTGGTACGAAAACTGCCCGCTTTAGCTGATCAGTGCTATAACTTATTAGGGTTCGGGTATAGCCGACTCCTTGACTTTGTGTAAAACGTTTTACTAGTGTAAGGTTGAATCAAATTTGCTGATTAGTTTATACATAGGTACTGGTCTCTCGAGATAGTCGTATATTAGATGTTCATTTATGTACCATGTTATGGCTTCAGTGCGTGTTTCCATATTGGTCAGAAACTTCTGTTTACGACGTGGATGTCGTTAGAATATATTGTACACATTTACCCATAAGACGTTAACTGTTTGATTACATCTGATTTGTGTGATAATTCCGGTTATTTTGGCTTTGCACATTAACATCTGCGAGGGTACTATGGTACTATTATTATTCAAAATCAATTAAATACTTTCTAATACTAATAAGAATCGCTGTAATATTATTTGTTGAAAAGTTTGGTTATGTTGGAATTGACAATTTACTCGATGACAGATACGTCTCCGTTCATTTGTCGTTTCGCGCTGGGAATAGTCGATATCTCCGTCTAGGATTTGCTGTTTACTTTACGATCATAGACAACTCATTATGCGTACAGATTTCCTCTCTGATGTGCTCGTAGATGACATGCGAACTTTTATTGTTAATATTTTTGTTCGATGTCTTAAGCGGATTGTGGTTATATGATCTGTGGTTAAGACGAATTTCTGTCAGTTGGATTGCTATTGGTTGGAAAACTTAGTGGAGTATGCGTTCTAGGACGAAGTTGAGTTATAGGTGTTATTGGCGAATCCTTGACTTTTGACCTACTTTTCTAATCTGAACTCAGAGATGACTACATGATTGTCAGTAAGTTCTTGATTTATATATGGTATTCGGAACCATCCCAGTTGGGGAGATTAATAAGAACTGTGTAAATTTATTCGGGAAGCTGTTGGTGGCTGTATTGTTTGGAGATTTGGTGGATATTGTTCGTTTTTGGAAACCACGCTGGCTGACCTATTTTGAAGAGATTTTTGACTGAAATCAAAGTGTCTTTTGGATTTGGATAGCTTCTTTTAAACCTCGTTTTTGACGAGACGATTGTTGGAGTTTTGAGGAAATTCTAGGCCCTTAGTCAGAGGTACGTAAAACAGATATTATTTTTTTTGCAAAGTATGTTTGGACATTTGGAAACCACGCTGGCTGACCTATGTTGAAGAGGCTTTTGACTGAAATCAATGTGTCTTTTGGACTTGGATAGCTTCTTTCTATCCTCGTTTCTGACTAGACGATTGTTGGAGTTTTGAGGAAATTTTAGGCCCTCAATTAGAGGTATGTAAAAGAGATATTATTTTTTTTTAAAAGTATCTTTAGACATTTTTCACTCATTATCTGTTGGGAAAAAGGATTTTGGGCGGGTTTAAATTTGTAACTATCAATATATTTCAATTCGTTGTAAAATAGTATATATTTTTGTACAGTTCAGGGGTATTTTTGTCGTTTTGAACCACAAAAAGTTATCGATGAATTTTTGACGGCTATTACCCAGCTTATGATTATGTATTTGATATTCTTCACATGAGTTTGGTAATCGAAGAATAGATAATAGATGAGAAATAGTTTTTATATTGACTGATCGAGTGATTAGCATGTTACGTATATGGAAACAGTGGAGATAGGAATAGCAAAATAGACTAAAATTGCCCATTTCTCATCCGAATTCAAAGGGAAATGATATTGTATTGCTTTTAGAATGGTCCCTTGCTAGAGTTATTGTAATTGCTCCTAGTAAAGTAGTTAAATTTAAAACGAAATCTAGAACTACTATCAAAAATATTACAAAACTGTGTCCTTTAACAAAAGAAGAATAATTGGGAAGCTAATTTTTGCTTTCTTAAATGGTACGTTTTTGTTAGGTGAAAATACTTGGTTGAATCATTGCGTTGTAACTTATTTTTTTATCGAAGCTAAGAAGTAACGAACATTTTTAATATTTCCGACGCTTATTACCTTCCGTTTTCTTTTAGCGGAAAAAGTGGAAAATGTCCGTTTGAGTTTTGAAATACATGTCATTGTGCATTATGTATATCAATTCACTGCCACTGGTCCTACGAAAAAAAGTTTATTAAATATAGTTTTAAAGAAATCCCTTTAGAATTTATTTCATCACCTATGGATATTATTTTTGAGGTATATATACGTCAATTTGCCTCTATGTTGATAAATAGATGTTAATAATATTAATAAATAGATCAAGTATGAAAATCAACTTGATTTACCCAGTTCATAACAATTAACATGGTCAACTAATTAACAATGCCCTGTTAGGACAGATCCATGTGAGTCCTGAAATTGGAATATGCCGAATAAGTTCGTACTTATTCTAGAATTCAATCAGTTAGGTATTGTATTAAACAAAACTTTTTGTTGAGGTTTATCTCCCATTGAATAATGATAATATATCCTACAGACAAGACTGCGAGCATATTCTCTCACGCTTTGGGAAGATAATATGAAAATCTATTAAAATTCAACTTGATACACAGTAATTTTTATATTCCTGTTCCCCCTGTTTGTATTAATCAAAACTTCATTTACAAAAACAAGACATGTCTATATACATGACAACAATACTAGGAGAATCTTTAAATAATAACGACTGCAAAGTGAAAAGACACGCTTTGTGTTCCCGTTATTCCATTTTAGATTATAATATTCTTGAAATGACATCAGTTTTCATAACAAACTAACTATTATTTCAGACACTGAGATGTATCACTAGGACAGTGCCGTAGTTATATCATTGTCACGAATATAAAATGAGGTATTGCCAAAACAATATTCATTGTAGGTATCACTGGCCATAAATTAAAGCACGTGATTTTAATAATTAAAAACTATACAAAATTGTACCGAAATGTCAAAACCTTTTTATATGACAGAACACTTGCTTATAAAACTAAATCATTCCCAGTTATATAATATTATTTCTTGAATGTACAACTCAGAAATAATGAGATAATGAGGGTATCTGCAGAGAAGTGTCTATATTTTAAAATGTCAAACGACTTGACGTCAAGGTAACATCGAAATCGAACGTGTAGAAACTCCGCTGAAAGAATTGTCGGAATAATGTTGTGGGTTAGCACAAATGTCTTCTGTACTCATTGAGTCATTGAGCATCATGAGTTCTTCAAATACGGCATAGAAAAGACAGTTCTGTTGATAATGAGAAAGTCACGTTTTTGTTCAACCTTCTGTTCTACTGGAGAGGTGGGTATTCACTTGCAACAAACAAAAGTCCTCCGATCGTACCAATCACGCCGCGCATTCCAAACAATCTGCAACAAAACATTTTTCGGGCGTGCTCTGAACAACCTACAACACAACATTTTGCGCGAAGCGTTCCGTCTATTTGCGGTGTTCGCTGCGTTCCCACCAGTAATCAGTCCGTGTTTGTTTGTGTGTTTGTCGACATGGATGCATCTAATATTACCATAGCCACCAGTGCTTTTTTAATTATAGATGAATTAGCGGGTAATAAAAAACAGAAAAAAGAAAGGAAGAAAAAATGTGGGCAAGACTCCCCTTTTTACGCCGCCAAAATATGGCTTTACTTAGTGACCTAGATTATACGCATATGAAAATTTTTACACGGATGGCTGCAGAAGATTTCGAGAATCTGATATGTTTAGTAGGTCCTAGAATAACCAAGAAAGATGCGGTATTTCAAAAGGCAATATCGGTATAAGATCGCCTGGCTATTACAGTACGTTTTTTAGCCACAGGGAACTAGTACAGTAGTCCACAATATTTATTTAAAATTTCAAAACAACGAATTGGCGTTATAATTATTCAAACCTGCAACGCACTAAAACAAGAGCTTAAGGATAAAGTAAATGTTTGTAAATTTGTTATTTTTTATTAAATTTATTTTATTTCCAACATCAATTAGACAAAATTCTCCAAAGTCGTTCACATACGTTTGATTAGGAGTAGAGGGTTGATTTGAGAAGAAAAGTTGTAAACGTTGTGAGTGTGGGGCTTGTCTTTGCAAAATAACTATACATGTTGCGATTGTGTGGAAGAACTAGGTACACGAACTATGTTAGGGGAGGGTTGGTATGAATAAGATTGTGAGTGTGGGGCTTGACTTTGAATAGGAATAATATTAGGAGAGGGTTGGTTTGAATAAGCAGGTTGCGATTGTGGGGAAGGACTAGGTACAGGAACGATGTTAGGGGAGGAATGGTGTGAATAAGATTGTGAGTGTGGGGATTGGCTTTGTATAGGAATTATATTAGGAGAGGGTTGATTTGAATAAGGAGGTTGCGAATGTGAGGAAGGACTAGGCACAGGAATCATATTAGGAGAGGTTTTGTGTGAATAAGTTTGCGAGTGTGGGAAAGGTTTAGGCAGCGAAATTTGAATGGGTAAAGATGGATTGGTGTATTGAGGTGCATTAAATGGCTGGTATGCGCTTCTTTCTTCTCCGATGCTATATTGTCGCATATCAGCACTTAATATAATATTGTTTATATGGTGTTGTACTATAGCTCTTGTTCTTTTACTATAGCTTCTTAGTTTGTGAGCCAAGGCCCTACGTTTTTCTAGCAGATGAGGCATTCGCTCCAACGAAACATATCATGAAGCCCCTAAGTCACGCAAGAATGGTAGTGGAAAATGTGTTCGGAATTTTATCAGCGATATTTAGAGTCCCGAGAAAGCCAATACTACTTAGCCCTGAAAAAGCACAAAAAGTTGTAATGGCGCCTTGATGTTTACATAATTATCTGAGGAAAATCTGCCACTCCAAAAATATTTACACTCCTCCGGGAAGTTTTGATCAAGAAGACGATCAAGGCAATTTTAACCCTGACAGTTGCAGTCAGGAAATACCTTCAGAAACATCATTGTTGCTTCTATATTCTACGGAAGTCGGCAATTACAGATAAAGAAATCCTTAATAACTTTGCTCAACATAATATATTCAACAATTAGTTTTTTAATCGTACTATTTTAGTTTAAACAACGACTTGCAATTTTATTTATATACCTTATCTGGATCATCCATTGTATTTGAATCTATGCTATTTCTTGGCTTATCTTTGTTCAGCAAAAAAGCCATACGCGGGAACGTAAACTATTTTGTAAGATATATTTCTTTTCTTTCTGCAAAAAATAAAATTAATAAAACTATTGACATATTGAAATACAATGACATATTGAATAAATATATGAAATAAACATATTCAACGAAGGTAATTCATTTTTAATATAAAATTAGTAGCTTAATAATTTAAAATAAAACATATTTTGTTGAAATCCTCTGGCATAGAACATTGAAGGGTTGGAAATTTTAAAATCTTTGTTTGTTACACCACACCAGACTAACGCCAGGATAAACACGTTAGAAATGCAATTCACATAATAAACAGAATAATAGAGTTAGATGCGTCATAAACACCATATTATCATAGCTAAGTACATTTAAAATAACTAAATGGTATCAAAACAATAATATATTGACACATTAAGAACTATCCTCGGCCAATAAATAAAATAGAAAAAAACTCAATAAATAAATAAATAGTTATATATTTACTACTACAATTACCACCCAAGCATCTTGCTTCTTTACATTGTTACAATATGTCCCATTTGTCGGATCCCATAAAATAGGCTGCCATTCAAACTCATCAATTAACTCTTTTCCCTACTCCACTCCATAGCTAGGCACAGTTTAAAAACACCACGAACACAGGGAACGTTCAAAACTGCCGTATTCACTGAACACCGGCGAACGAATAAATTCTCTTTGAGCAAGTCCTGTTTTCCGATAAACCTCTGAAAATGTTTTGCGCGTTATGTTCTGTTCGGCGCAACATACTTACTAAACGAATTTGATTCTGCGCGCGCGGCGCGTTTGGTGCGTTCGGAGAGTCTTGTTGAAAGTGAATACCCACTTTAAGGAATGTACAATGTATGCTGATAATGCCTATTGCGTAATTACTTCCATTTTCTGGTATATTCATGTAGAGCGCTACTCATTATCCATTCTTTGGAAACATAGACTATGCTATTCAAACGCCACTTACGTAGAAAAAAGTATTGTACTTACTATTGAATTAGTATGATGTTCGGAAATTCCGAACACACGAAGTGATCAAATGTCTTGGCTTAGCAGTAAAATGTGACTCAAACAATAGTACCCACATTTGAACACAAGTTATGATATCCCCTAATATAAGGCTAGTTCATTTATTATCTTCCAATAAAATATCAAGTTATAAACTGATCATAGAACTCACTCTACCACATAGATTGCTTGCATAATGTACAATTAGTGAAGTATTGAAAATAACTTTTGTATTTGGCAGTCGGGACAGAACCACTGCTTTATCATGACTCTGTGCAGTTTCGCAATATATCCTAAAAGTTACATTACATATCTACTATCCAAACTATCATCAAATTAGTCTTTATCTACCCTTTATCCTTGAACTGAGAACAGACGAAAGACATTCGTAAGTGAGCATGATTTGAACGTAGTGATGTACGTATATAGTTGTACACTCTGTGAGCGGGTTAGGACCGACATCATTGCAGGTACATCTCTTTCCTAAATATTTAAATTCTCAAACGTCATCTGTCAAGTTACTCTTTCACACAACATCTACACTGTTTCTACGCTATGAACCAGTGAAAAATACTAAGAACTCATAGTCGTTGGTGATATACAAAGGGTTTGAATTATTTTATATTAATGGATATTGCTTATATTGACCAATGTATCTATTTCTGACATCTATTACAAAACAAATATATTCACATCTTCTATTTGGAAATTTCATTTACAGATGCGGAAAAATTGGTTTTAATCTTTAAAACCGTTTATTTAAATTGAATTTATTCGGGTTAGTAAATCAGTTTGGAATACATTACACTACACACATACATTTTTTGGTAACATATTAGTTGATGATATTAATATATAACCTTTTGACGTAACTTTAATCACTTGTCGACACATATTTTTGTTAGTAGTTTTTCATTTCATCTGGTTTGAAATAAAAAAATTAAAGGAGATTTTCTTAAATCGATATTCAATATAATAAACAATATTGATGATAGGTATATAAAAAGTTGCAACAGTTAATAGGAAAAAAATGATGAGAATTTGGATTAATTAACACAATATGAAAACGTTAATTTTATATTATTTTCAAAGGAAATGTCACGGCGCAGATAATTTAGTAAGCATTGTTTTTTGCCAAGTTGATTGTTGCTTATTTTTGTTTGTCTGCCCCCTCTCTATCTGTTGGAATATATTTAAAATATTTTTACGACTTCACCTTAATGTGGTAGTTATTGTGAAGCCACCTTTAGTAGATTATATTATGATTTTGACATAGACAGGTGACAGTTACAAAAAATGTTTAATTAGAAGGTTTTGTTGAATATAGACGAACGTAGATTGATTTGTTATTACAGAAGTAATAAATGTTAAAGTTTATTTCTGTTTTTCTACATCCCACAAAAAACGTACTAAACCAACAGGTTATGGGCCCAGGTTCCCATTGAGTGTAAAAGTTTTTCGTCGCCAAATTTCCATTCAGAATGTCGACTGTGTTGCCGCCAATTGAAAAGTTGCTAGGACGTGAGAATTTCGACAGTTGGAAATTTGCAGTTCAAACGTATCTGGAGCTAGAAGAATTGTGGGACTGCGTTGTAGGAACTGATAAAGACAAACAAAAGGATACAAAAGCTAGGAGTAAAATCATTCTTCTGATAGATCCCATCAACTATGTACATGTACAAAGTCAGAAAACCGCCAAAGGTGTATGGGAAGGTTTGAACAAAGCTTTTGAGGACACGGGGCTCACCCGAAGAGTAGGGCTTCTAAGAACATTGATCACAACCAGATTGGAGGACAGCAAGTCAGTTGAAGACTATGTGAACAAAATTGTTAGCACGGCCCACAAGTTGTCTGGTGTTGGTCTCAGTGTTAGTGATGAATGGGTCGGTACTATACTTTTAGCTGGTTTACCCATTGAGTATGAGCCTATGATTATGGGGATTGAAAGTTCCGGAGTATCAGTAACTGGAGACTCCATTAAAACAAAGTTACTGCAGGATATTAAGTCGAATAAAGGAGAAACTGCCATGTTTAGTAAAAAATTTCCAAATAGGAACAGAAATTGTAATGGTACGAGTGACGGTTATAACTCAGTGAATAGAAACAAAACAGTTAGATGTTTTCAATGCAACAAATACGGACATTTTGCTAAGAACTGTGATAAACCAAAGAAAATCAAAGACAAAGATAAAGACAAAATTAGTGTGGCACTATATTCTGCATTATCAGTAGCACCAAATTGTGATTATAACAAAAGTGATTGGTATTTGGACTCAGCTGCTATAATTCACATGACAAATAATTTGGACTTACTTGAAAATGTGAAAAATACCACCGAGTGCTCCATTACCACTGCAAATGATCAAATAATGTGTGCAAACAAAGTAGGTAGCATCACCTTACCTTTGTCAGACTCGCTCAATGCAAATATCGAAAATATCCTGTATGTGCCAGACTTGAAAGTCAATCTGTTGTCAGTGAGCCAGATAGTGAAGAAGAATTATTCTGTAGTCTTTAAAACCACTGGTTGTGAAATTTATGATTCTCAACAAAATGTTATTGCCACAGGGATATTTGATAAAGACCTATTCAAACTTGATCTGAAAAATCAGCTTGTAGCATGTCATGCATCAGTAAATTCCATGTTATGGCACCGTAGGCTCGGACATATAAGTTTTGGAAGTTTGAATAAACTTAAAAATGGTATGGCATCAGGGCTAAATTTTCCCAATGCAGATACAAATGGTAAATGTGAAATTTGTGTAATGGGCAAATGTCAAAGACTACCGTTTAAGGATAGCGAAACATGTACAACTGAAGCTCTCCAGTTAGTGCATTCAGACCTATGCGGACCGATTGAGGTCAAGAGTATTGCAGGTTCACGTTATATGCTCACTTTCTTAGATGATTATACACACAAAGTATTTGTGTACTTTCTGAAAGCAAAAGATGAAGTTTTTAGCTGTTTCAAGACTTTCAAAAATTTAGTGGAAAACCAGACTGGTAAAACAATAAAAACACTTCGCACTGATAACGGGGGTGAAAACTTAAGTACTGTGTTTGAACAATTTTTGAAAGACTCTGGTATTGTACATCAGCTGACTGTGCCAAGGACAGCTGAGCAGAATGGCAAAGCAGAACGGCTCAATCGTACAATTGTGGAAAAAGTTAGATGTATGCTGATTGATTGCAAATTACCCAACAGTTTCTGGGCTGAGGCTGCTCATACAGCAGTATATCTTTTGAATCAATCACCTACAAAATGCCTTGAAGGAAAAACCCCAGAAGAAGCATGGAGTAATAAAAAACCAAATCTAGAAGGGCTTCGGATTTTTGGATGCAAAGTTCATGCACATATAGCCAAAGAAATACGCAAAAAGTTAGATAGAAACACTATTGCCAGTATAATGGTTGGCTATAGTACTGAAAGTAAGGCATATAGGTTATATAATCCTTCTACAGGCAAAGTTTTCGTGGCTAGAGATGTTGTATTTTTTGAAGAAGAAAGAGGCAGTTTATTGCTTGAACAGGTTCAGAAAAAGCAAGATAAACAATTTTTTGTTTTTCCTGACGAATCTGCACTGTCCGAAGATCAAGGTATAGTTCCAGAGGTTAATGAGGGTGACCTAGCTTCTGAGAACAATGAAAATGAGTCAATATTTTCTTCACTTCCATCTGATAGTGAAGAACAGCAGGAAAATGACTCTGAATATCATTCGGATCCAGATTTTGTTCCAGACCAAGTTGCACAGGTTCCAGCTGACACAACAAGAAGAAGTGAAAGAGACAGGAAATTACCAAAAAGTCTTGATGATTATGAAGTTAGCTATGCAACAATGGTTGATTTTTCTGATCCTCAGACAATTGAAGAAGCACTTAGCAGACCAGATAGTGACAAGTGGCGAGCAGCGATGAAAGAAGAGTATTCAGCCTTAATTGAAAACAAAACGTGGGACTACACAGGAGATGAAAAACCACTAAAATGTAAATGGGTTTTTAAAACAAAAAAAAAATGCTCATGGTACAGTTGTCAAACACAAGGCAAGGTTAGTGATAAAAGGCTGCAGTCAAAAGAAAGGAATAGACTATGAGGAGACCTATTCTCCCGTTGTTAGATATACATCTTTAAGATACTTACTTGCCTTAGCTGCAGAATTCGACTTGGATATTGATCAGTTAGATGCAGTTACAGCATTTTTGCAGGGAGATCTTACCGAAAAGATATTCATGATACAACCTGAAGGTTTTTCACAGTCTAACAAACTATGCAGGTTAAAAAAATCTCTGTATGGTCTCAAACAAGCCAGCAGAGTTTGGAATTTGAAGCTCGATGAATGTCTCAAGACAAAATGTGATCTATCCCAATCAAAAACAGACCCATGTATCTATTACAAGTTTACTGATTCAATAATTATCATACTAGCAGTATATGTGGATGATATGATAATTCTGTCTAATGACAAAGAAGCTAAAGTCATTCTCAAGAATCAGTTGATGTCTCAGTTCAAGATGAAGGACATAGGAGAAGCCAGATTTGTACTTGGGATGCAGATTACACGTGACAAAAAGAATAAGAAAATATGGTTAGACCAAGAGTTGTATATAGAAAATATAAAAAAATATAATATGTGGGATTGCAACCCAATTGATACCCCAGTTTTACTTGGTGAAAAATTATCTAAGGATATGTCACCAAAAACAGAAGCCGACATTGAAAAAATGGCAAATGTACCTTACCAAGAAGTAGTAGGAAGTCTTTTATTTGCAGCACAAGTATCAAGACCTGACATATCCTACGCTGTCAACAATGTGAGTAGATTTACTCAAAATCCAGGTCCACTACACTGGACTGCGGTGAAACGCATCATTAGATACCTGAAAGGTACATTGAAGTACAGATTGAAATTTGATTGTTCAGAAAACAAAACCAGTGAGATTGTTGGCTACGCAGATGCTGATTGGGCCAGCAACCCAGATGACCGTAGATCAGTTACTGGATATGTTTTTCTGAAAAATGGCACAGCCATATCGTGGGCAACTAAGAGACAAGCAACAGTTGCTCTTTCTACAACCGAGAGTGAATATATGGCTATGAGCATGGCAGCACAAGAAGCTCTTTGGCTGAGAAGATTGAGCGAGGAGTTCAAACAATGTCCAAATGCAACTGTTATACATGTGGACGATCAGGGAGCTCAACATCTAGCACAAAATGGATCATACCATGCTAGAACAAAGCATATAGATGTAAGGCATCATTTCTTGAAAGAAAAAATTGCTGAAAAATTATTGGATTTGAAATATGTTTCCACGGATAGGCAAGTTGCAGATTCCCTCACAAAAGCAGTTGAAAAGAAGAAACATCTATCGTGTGCCAGAAGTCAGGGTTTGAGTTATTTTAAATAGAGGGGATGTTGGAATATATTGAAAATATTTTTACGACTTCACCTTAATGTGGTAGTTATTGTGAAGCCACCTTTAGTAGATTATATTATGATTTTGACATAGACAGGTGACAGTTACAAAAAATGTTTAATTAGAAGGTTTTGTTGAATATAGACGAACGTAGATTGATTTGTTATTACAGAAGTAATAAATGTTAAAGTTTATTTCTGTTTTTCTACATCCCACAAAAAACGTAATAAACCAACACTATCTGGTACATTTTAAGTGCCAGAAATTTTTCGTTGATCATTCTCATTATGTACGTTATTTAAGATGTTTATGTAAAGCAATCATTTCAAGATAAGGCAACTTATACTGCCATATTTCCCCCCTGTCAAAAATCCTTTGTAAATGGAGTGCAATTATCGCATACTTACAGCGAATATTTCCCTCATGTGTAAAAAGTCCCATGAGAGGAGTGCAATTATCGATTGATTACAGCGGTAACTGTACTTTAGAAACCGAAAGAGCACTGCGATAATTGCATTGTTTACGTATCTACGGTAATCCCATTGTGAATCCATGATAATTAGAAATAAAATCAGTTTGACAAGTGAAGTCAAAAAATATTTCTCAAATTGTCTCGGTTCGGATGTGATTCATTGGGAATTATAGAAAATAAAGTGATGGAAAGCTAACCAAATAACACTAAACACAACAGACAATACGTGTGGCGACAGTTTATGAGCTTTTGTGCTGGAAAAAAATATACGCTGGATGAAACAACACAAATCAAAGTTTTGGCAAAAATATTATTGTACTGGGCATTCAATATGCGTAAGCATAATGGTGTTGAGTACAAGAAATTCACTGTTAAAACAATTCGGAACGTCACCGCAAAATTAATAATGAATAAGTTTTTCACCGAATATAAAATTATATTTAACCCTTTTACTGACATTGAATTCAAAACAGCCAGAGATGCGAAAAATGCCAAAAGAAAACAATTACAAACTTATCCAGCGAAAAGAAAAGAAAGTGCAGTTTTTCTAAAGTACGATGAATTTCACAATATGGTTCCTGGTTGTGATGAAGACACCCCAGGTGGGTTACAAAGGAAGGTATTTTTTGTTTTTGCTCTTGAGAAAGTTTGGCGTGGTGGAGAAGGCTACAAGTGCTTAATTTCATACTTTAAATAAGAAAAAAATAGCATAGGTGAAAAAACAGGAAGGATTATTTACGACCCTGTATTTACTAAGACAGCGCAAGGACGGGGAAAACCCTGCGCTTCACCGAAATGGCTAATAATGAATAAAATCAATCCTGATTTGTGTCCCATTCGATTATACAAAAAATTCTTAGAGAAACGGGATGGAATAAAAACAAATCGACTTTTTCTTACCATAAATCCCGCTTGGAAGTTGAACAGAAGAAAATGGTTCAAAGATGTTCCCGCTGGACGAAATACAGTGAGCAGATTAATTAACAGACAAGCCAAAATATAAGGTTTGAATACAGAGAATATGAAACTAACTAACCATTCCTTACGAGCTACGGCTGTCTCCAATCTCGCCAAAAAGGGTGCCGGCGAGCAGCAACTTATGAAAATCACTGGCTATTCCAATTCCAAATCAATAACGCCATATCTTCAAATGGGTGAAAATTACCATGAAGAAATAGTGACAAAAATGCGTGGTAATGATGTACCACAGCACTTTCAAACATCTTCAGCAGTTAATGTACCGGTATCTGCATTGTCTAATAAGAACACAAAGAGTTATTACAATTGTGTATTTCATTGCAATTCCTGCAACTTTTAGTTTAGGTTTACTCTAAAAAAAATCGTTTAATTATATATTTCCGTTCTTTCGATCAAAAATAGTTATGAAAAAGTCGTATTTTTGAGTCTTTTTATTTTGTTTGTACTTTACAGCATGTTTTAAAATGGATATTTTGTATTAAAAAAAAGAAATTGGAATTTAATATTTAAACCAATATTTGTATTCGGGAAATATTCCCCCGAATTACACTCGTGCATCAAAATAACCAGATAATATTGCATTCGAGCGTGTTTTCTTGGAAAAACTGCATTCGGTCATTTTCATATTTTGGAAAAAGACCCCGACACTGAAGGTGGAGGGGTCTCTTAACTGAATATGAAAATGAACTCATGCAGTTTTTAGACAACACGCTGTCATGCAAAATTATCGGTATTTTTGATGCACTTATGCAATTACTTTCGATAATTGTATTGTAGAAAGCGAAAGAGCCCTGCTATAATTGCACCGTAGACCAATAATTGCACAGTTCATATCAATGGCATTTCCATTGTACACTGTGATAATACAGCAACAATTTATAAAGTAACGTTTTTTTGACAATTAACGTCAAATATATCTTTTATATCAAAAAATTTATGAAAACTGAAGTCTTGCCGTTCTATCCGTCGATTTCCCTAATTTTTTTTCTAAATTAAAGGTATTTAGACACAGATGTGTCGTCAATCATTGAAATTTAGTCAACTTCCACCTCATTCAAGTTATACTCAAACGCGATTCTTCCCTGTACATTTCTTATGGAACACTATCACTCAAGCAATTCGAATTCTTATACCTCCACTTGTAATAAATGGATCTTGATAGTTTTACTCTCAGAACACTCAGTGGATCAAGGTCTTTCTTTTGAGCTATTAACTGCTTAAAGTCGTTGAGTTTGTGGAAAGTTTTGCGTGCACGTTCAACTTTTCATTGAATTTTTTCATGGTTTGAACCTCTATAACTAGAGTTCTAATTAACGTAGACTATTGACACAAGTCTAAGAACACTCATTGAATCAAGCCCTTTATTTTGAGCTATTACATGTTTAAATTCGTTGAGTTATGAATCCACAATCAATTTTATTTTCAACTTTTTCCAAATACTGCGGCCGACGAACAGCTAATATTGTCTGGAAGGAAGTACTGTAAAATGATTTTATGTATATCCTAATGCTGCGGAGCAGCACGGGTCCTCTAGTTATTTATTAAAAATGTCTTGTTTCTGTCGGGCTTCATAACAAGCTACTGAAGAAAATGTGTCGGAAAACGAATGGAATAACACAAAACTGAAAATACGTATGGCTTCAGTTTATGAGCTTCTGTGCTGTAAAAACTATACTTTGGACGAAAAAAACATAAATCAATGTTCTGGCTGAAACATTAACGGACTGGGTATTTAATATGCGTAAACAAAATGAGTATGAGTGCAAAGAATTTACTGTTAATGCGATTTGGAAAGTAACCGCTAATTAACTGTTGGAAAAATAGCTCACTGAATACAACATCCATTTTTACCCTTTTACTAATATAGAGTTCAGAGATGCGGAAAATGCTAAGAGAAAACAACTAGTTCCAGAGAAGAGAAAGGAAAGTGCAGTTTTACTGAAGTACGATGAATTCCAAAATATGGTTCGTGTTGGTGACGAAAATACCCCAGATGGTTTTAATTAGCTTGGCATTACGAAAAAGGCCATAAGTACTTAATTTCGGACTTTATACAAGAAGAAAATAACGAAGGTGAAAAACAGGAAGGATTGTTTATGATCCTGTGTTTACTAAGACGACGCAAGGAGAGGAAAAACTATGCGCTGCATAGAAACGGCTGATAAATATTAAAATCATTCCTGATTTGTGTCCAATTCTACAGTACAAAAAATTCCTGGAAAAGCAAGTCGAAATATAAACAAAACGATTTTTTTTCACTGTAAATCCCGCTTGGAAGTTCAAAAGAAAATGGTATGAAGATATTTCTGTTGGACAAAGTACAGTGAGCCAGTGGACTGTTTCACAAGCCAAAGATTCTGGTTTAAATACAGAGAATATCAAGGTTACTAACATTTCGTTACGAGCTACGGACGTCTTCAATTTCGCAAAAGAGAGGGTAGGCGAGAAGCGAAGCAAGTTATAAAAATCAAATTCAAAATCAATAACGCCATATCTTCAAATGAATGACGATCACCATCAAGAAATAGTCAAAAAAATGCGTGGCAATGACGTAACCCAAACATCCACACAACACATAAAAATTTTAATTTTTATAGGATGTTAAGATATCTCGAGAACTCAGCAACAGGTATGCGATTCATCATCATCACCCAGCCCCTTCAGTCCACTGCTGGACATAGGCCTCCCTTGATTGCTTCCATATCCTCCTATCCTGTGCTGCTTGTATCCAGTTTTTATGGATATGTCTCAAGTCGTCATACCAACGTGTTAGCGGTCTTCCCCTATTTCGAAATGCTTCATGTCTCGGTCTCCACTCCATAATCTTTTTAGTCCATCTATTGTCTGTTAATCTAGCTATATGACCCGCCCAGTTCCATTTTATGGATGCGATTCTCTCTATGGCATTACTTAGTCTCGTTCTTCTTCGAATTCCTGCGTTCGGTATTCTGTCTCTTAGGGATAAACCCAGCATTTGTTTTTCCATGGCACGTTGAGCTACTCTTATTTTGGTTGCTTGTTTCTTGGTTAGAGTTAGGGTCTCTGCACCGTATGTTAACACAGGTAAAACACACTGGTCGGAAACTTTTCTTTTTAGACATATGGCAGTGAGGATTTTAGGATATGTCTTAGCTTTCCGAAAGCAGACCATGCTAATCCTATTCTTCTTCCCAGTTCTCTTACCTGATTATCTCTGGTTATGCTTACCTCGTGACCTAAGTACTTATAGGACGTTGTTTCTTGGACTTGATTTCCTTCCAAATATATACCTCCTGCCAATACGAGATTTGTCATCACTTGCGTTTTTGAGATGTTTATTTTGAGACCCATTTTCTGTGAAATATTCTGTAACAGTCTCAACATGGTTTCCTCCTTGTGAATATCATCCGCTATCAAGACTATATCATCTGCGAATCTTAAGTGACATAGGTTTTCGCCGTCTATGTTTATTCCTAACCCATCCCAATCTATTTGTTTACAATTGTATTGCAGTAGTGTGGTGAATAATTTTGGCGAGATTATGTCGCCTTGTCGAACACCTCTCTTTATTTTAAACTTTTTGGTATGTTCATGAAGACTTACGCAGGCAGTAGCTTTTTCATATATGTGTTCTATCATGTCTGTGTATCGGTGATCTATTCGACAATCAGCTAATGCTCGAAGCATTTCTTCTTGATTGTTGGTGTCAAACGCCTTTTCGTAATCAACAAATATTAGAACCAGTGGCTTATTGTATTCTATTGATTTTTCTATTAGGATTTTCAGAACTTGAAAATGGTCGTTGGTTCCGAACCCTGACCGGAATCCAGCTTGCTCCCGTAGTTGGTATAAATCCAATTTATTTTTTAATCTGTTCGTAATGATTTTTGTAAACAATTAGTAAATGTGTGATAACCGACTAATAGGTCTATCATTTGCAAGGTCGGTAGAGTGTCCTTTTTTGTGAAGAAGAGTGATAATTGCATTATTCCATTGTGTTGGAGTAGATTTCTTCTTAAGACACTCGTTGTAGAGCGACTTCAATGTTGTTAATAACTTTATTCCTCCTAGATTAATTGCATCCACGACTATTCCATCTTCTCCCGGGGACTTTCCATTTTTCATCTCACTTAAAGCTTTTCTTCTTCCGTTTATGGTAATTTCGGGCATTAGTTCCGATCCTTGATTTTGGACTTTTGGGCGTTTTTTATTTTTCGTCTCTCCATTTCCCTTATAGATTTCTGAGTGAAACTCTTCTGTTATTTTTAAGATTTCTTCTCAATTTGTGGAAATTTTTCCATGCCTATTTGTTATTTTGCATGTATTCTTCTTTCCCTCAGAGAATTTCTTCCTCAGTACTTTTAGACTTTTATTGTTCTCAATGACCATCTTTATATTTTCCGTGTTATATTTTCGTATGTCCGATCTTATTGATTTCGTTATCTCTATATTTAGCCACTTCAACTTTTCTTTGTTTCTTCCGTATTTATCTCTTAGATCTGCTCTTTTCTTCATGAGGTCTAGCGTGTGTGTACTTAACATGTGTTCTTTTTTATTTATTTTACAATATTTTTTCTGTGCTTTTTTAATTGTGTTCATTATCGCCGTATTTAGTTTTTCTATATCTACGGTTTCACCTTCAGTGTATTCGCTTCTATCGAGACCATCTTCAATATCATCTTTAAACGCTGTTGTGTCTTGAGGAGGTATCCAATTATTATTTTTGGAATCATTTTGAAGCTTCCTCCTTTCATTTTTGGTATTAATACAGACTTTCGTATGCGATTAGTTTAATGCAAAGTACTCAGACAGACCAATCAGCCGATCAACAGTTAGTAAAATTGGAGAAATTGGTCATCTTAAAAATATTCAAAACGCTTGACGTCCGAAAGTATCAGCAAACGTGAAAGTTGATATTGTATCGATTGTTGAAGATAATCTTCATAATACTTCATGCCTACTTACAGAGGGCACAGGCATATCTCAACGGTCGGTATTACATATTCTGCTAGACAGAAAGTACAATTAAGTTACCTCAAGAACTCAATAATAATGATCCCGATCTCCGCATGAGGTTTTGTGCTATTTTGCAGGATTTATGTAAGCGGAATCCACGTTTTATTGAACTAATTATGTTTTCTGAAGGAGCTACATTTTGCCTAAATCATTCAGTACATCGTCAAAATTGCAGATACTGGAGTAAGGATAATCATTACTGGGTGACTGAAGATCATACTAAAGAACATCAGAAAATCAGTGTCTGGACGGGAATTATTATTGACACAATTATTGGTCATATTTTTTCGAAGAAAATCTTACAAAGTTCTGCAATTTCTGAGAACAGAAGTTATACCAGTACTTGCCAATATGTTTCCAAACGCTAAAAATGGTGTGTACCCCCGCATTATGCGCATGATGTTCGCCAGTTTTTAAACTAGCGTTTTCCAGACAGGTGGGTTGATAGACGAAACTTCTAGATTATTTTCTAAAGAGTTATTTGAAATCAAAAGTTTATATTGATAAACCGCATAATCTACAGGAACTGCAAGACCGAATTAGAGACGAATTTAATAGAATTACTCCAGAAGTTATCCGTAATGTTCATGAAGAATGTGTTCGTCGATTTGCTTATTGTCGTAAGACCGGTAGATGGCATTTTGAGCATTAAATTTAGCTGTAAAATATTAGGTTTTGATTAATTTAATATTGCAGTTCGTTTATTGTAAAATTATTCTTTGACTAAATTGAAGTACTATTTATTTTCCCAGTATAGGCATTACTTAGTTAAGTATTATGAGGTGTTACAAGACCCACATTTCAATTTAAAAAAATGTTACAGTCGTGTTAATTCAACATCACATTGTGATAATACTCTTCTTTGTTTCCTCTTGTTTTCATCACATGCACATCAATACAACCGCTTATGCTGGCTGTTAACTTTTGTGATGTTTCAACTTAGCTACTCAGCGATGTTAAAGCGCTGCCTTTTTACATTACCGTGATCTTACTAGAACTTCCTTACAAGGAAGTCCTTATAACGAACTAAAAACAACATTTCGGTTACATTCTGATATGCCTTTTAATATCCTGTAGCTGCTAATGTAATGTCTAAAAAATAACATCTTAACAATGATCTAAATCTTAGAGGTTGTATAGACATTACCTCTAAATAATATACCTCAAACATTCTAGATGACATCCTATTGATGTGTCTGTGCCTAATCAGCAAATACAGGGTGAACAACTAAGAACGCCAGCTGTCAGCCATATTTCAATAATAGTCATGGTACCACTTTAAAAAAATACCTTCAGGATAATGAACCTGAAAATATCTGCTAGGGGTGGAACGAACACTTAAAAACCTATACTGTGATTATCTCCAAAAAAGACATATTAAAGGTATCCTAAAAATAAAATTTTTGATATATTGATGAGATTATGAAAAAATTTAGTTAGGGACCTCTTGTTCTTATTCTTCAAGTAAGGGGTGGGGAAAGGTTCAAACTTGTTAAAAACACTTTTTCGTTTTTTTACCCGATATCAATGTTCTGAACAGCAGCTGAAAAAAATAATTGCTTTAGACAATTATACTCATGGAGACCTTTAATCAGATCATCAAAAACTACATTATACTCGCCAATCGACTTGGCTCCATTTTCCATAAGAAACATGCGGGGTTCTTCAAATAAATTATAATATATTTCATTTCAAGAAGTGACTTTTCATGGTTTACCTTCTATTACATGCCTCAGACCGATTGTCAGGTAAATTCAGATGTGCTATCAAAAGTCATATTTCTCTTCTGTATAAAATAATATACTCATCTTGTTATGCCCAACCTGGAACATATTGTATTTAAACCTTGTGGATCTGTAACTTAATAAACACTAAGCATTATTAATACACCGTATACAAAAAATTACTTATGAAGAAGAGATATGAACACATTAACAAGTTAAATGAGTTTGTAATTATTTTATCCAATAGTTGTGTTTCCACAATATCACTTTCAATCACTTTGCCACAATAAATTTTATCAAAGGAAGCTGCTTAATAAAAAATTGGAGTTAATTTGGAATATTTTTCAAACTTAACATGACACTTTCTACTTAGTTAAGAAATGTTTACTACTTTTCCTACAAAACCATATTTTATATGAAAACGTAATAGCAATTAGGACACTATATAATGAAACTTAAACGTTGATATTGAACTCCTAAATCCAAATCTCTACCAACATATGAGCATTTTTTATTATTAATAATAAAATCTAACCTAATGCAATATTAAATTTTTTGTGGGTATTTTGCATATCTAGGATTTGAAATATTCAAATATTCTGAGTAGTATTTAAAATATACCTAGTAACTTAACTATTTCAAAAGTTGGATAAAGCCTTATTTTATAAACTCTATTATATCATTTAAGGATACAATCTCGCCACCCGGGAATGAGGAATAGCCGATTAAAGTATTAATGTATTGAATAAATATATTTATTAGTTTTAATGATTATGATTTTGGAATAGGTACTTACCGATAACTGTTGTTCGTTCATAAGACCACTTTGTTCAAGTACTTCTTGCAAAAAATGCGCTCCCTGCAAATAAGATAAAACGGGAAACTGAAAACCACGCCACGAGCCTCCATGTCATGCTTGTCATTTGTTTTGTTCGTCTTCTTCTTTGTAATTTTATGAATACATCAATCAAACATCTCACCCAATTATGTTACTGTTATGTTCAATGTGAGATATTACTGAGAGTTTTATAAACTAACATCGTATAAACGTATTCGCAGTATGTTACTAAAAATTAGTCCGAGAGATGTGAGAGTAGCTGCAAAATGTGATCATCTTAGAAGCATGTTAATTTGTAATATTACAGTAATGTTCTGTAGACATTAGTGAGAAGTATACAAATTAACATCGTATGAATGTTGCCTATCGGAAGTTGCTAAAAATAATTTCATAGGATGTGTATGTAACTGCGAATTTAAGTATTATCGTGGACATTGAAAATATGTTTTAATCATACGAAAAGTCTCCTAATAGAACATCACAAAAAAGACTTGTTCTGTTTCTTGTTTAGTGGGCAGCGTATTTAATGGCGTTAATATGTACTCAGTTAGGTTATATCATTATTAAAATTAGGAGTAACTGCTTGAAAGTGGCCTCTAAATAGTAATCAGATAACTGAGAAGCAAGGACATTATTTTTACGGTCCTCAAATTTATCATTATTGTTTTCCAATGTAATCAATGCTTCTAGTTTTCGTGAAAAGTTTTTAGTTAGTCATGTAAATTATTCTCCAGTTAGCGTATGATCCTCCGATACCTGAAGTTAAACTTTTCATAGCTCAAAAATCTGTATTCATTTGTCACACTTTTGTTAATTGAAAAATCACATTATAAAACTACTGTTTCTACATTTTTCTATCACAGAATGTGATCGTGAGTTATAAAGCCTTAATGTAACTTTTTATTGAATGAAAAAATTCGGTTCAAATTATTTCTGGAATAAAAACATCAGAATATTTTCAAGAAATATACTGTCTGATGATTATCAGCATTATGGATCTTCGCTAACTTTAGGTTATTAACTGTTATAATCCTTATTTTTTCAGTATCTAGAATGCCCTATTGATTGAAAATGTTTGTAAAGTGACTATTATTTTCTATTCTCTGTTCAATGTTTAATGTACTGGTAGGTTCTTCACTTTATCCAGAGATTCTCAGCAGTATCCTGTATGCTAACATTCCAGAAGCTTCTAGTCCCTTTCATATACCATTTTTTCAAAATTTATAAAAGTACCGAAAGAACAGGGCCTAAACATTCACACGTCTAACTTTCAGGTTAAATTTCGACCAGGCGTGCCACATAGCTGTTCTATAGAAAGGATTTTTCAGCTTCACCTAAACCGAGTGTGAAGAAAATGTTCCGATAATATTGACTCAATAATTTTTCTGATAATATTTCATTTATTATAGATCTAGGTAAATTTCAACTTATTGGTATTTGTAGATACTACTACTCAAGTATGATAGGATAATTATAATTGGATGAATATTAATACAATTTTTTCTTTAGTAATAACATTATATTGACTAGATTTTTTTTCATGTTTTTATGTACCCGCCTCTGCGCAACCATGAAATCAAACGCACCTGTCCGTTGTATTAGATGAATTGAAGCGTGAACCATGATAATATTTGACATTAGTGATGGCCATTACGGGCACAAGAATCATAAAAAATTATAGCGTTGTGACTACTCCGGTATTATCGAGAATTTCTTGCAGTGGCACCACTGTCTTCCTCGCTAATCCTCTTTATTCATTCTTCCTTCAACGTTAGTTGTTAAATGATACGGATATGTTAATTTATGTACTAGTTCAAAAGTTTTTGTGATTGAAGATGAACTGGTATATTTTAGTTTTGATAGTTTTTTGTTGGAGGTTAGTGAATTGTCAAAATGATAACGGCAAAGGGTGTTGCAAAGAAAAGGAGAGCAAATCCTTAACGAATTGGCAGTCGTCCTGGTCCATTTATCCTACTACGGCAACATGGTCCTTACAAACTAGGATACCTATGACACCGGGTGAGTTTTTATCTTCAAATTTTTACCTATATCCATTGATGTCGAGTGTAAACAAGTCAATAACTTATAAAAATTACAAACAAATCTTATCATTTAATATGGTTTAAACGTATTACTTAAATAATTCAATATATAACTATTATAGTTGACTGATTTTATAACCTTTGAATATGTCAAATCATGTGTTTTGAATTTGATATTGTAAGAACTTCAAATCTAACACAAAGAAAGAAATTAAGTGATGAAACATGTTCGTTGATAAAGTGCATAATACTAATAGATTTGATAATAAAAGTAGGTACACATCACTCATTCCAGGTTGATTATTGCATTCACTGTCAAGTCTCCTTTATATCATGAGAAACGAATAATTCATGGATTGATGTATATATATTTTTCGTTCTATCAAAAACTCTTGCAACGTATAAAACGTGAAAAGCCTAATCGATAGCTATACATATCGCAAAAAGTTGTATGAACATTTTCATAAACACACTCTATTTAGGATAGTATTGAGTTCTAACATTTTTATAAGAATAATATATAAGGAAATTTAGTAGATGTACCAGGTTTTTCACTATAAATTAAACCTCCCTTCAACTTTTCAACAATAAATAAAATTGTTTTATACAAAATTTGCACTAAATCAATACATTTTTCTCAAGATGATTCCACAAAATGTAATATGTACAGGGGGACAATGTATCAAATGCAAATACTATTTTCAAATGAAACACCCTGCATATTTTTGTATTTTTTCAGTATCCCTTGTTCTCCTGATCTCGAATATACATATACATTTGTGGATCTATATCTCTAGAACTACAGAGTTTCAAATATTTTAAATAAAAATACGGAATACAAACAATACCTATTATGTGAAATTATTCTAAATATATTCCATATTCGGACATTCTTAGAAGAATCATTTTTTCACTAAAAACTTAACAATAACCAATAAAAACCACAACAGAAAAAAGTAAGTTGCTCCAAATGGGCACCACAAGAATAGGAAAGAACCTATTCTTGTGATAGGAACACGCCTTCTATATACAGAAATTCAGGAGGTATCGGATGGGCACCATTATTTAATAAACATATCATTTCTTCAAGTTGGTTAAACTATTATAGATAGCATTATTATTGTTGTGAATTAGTTAATAAATTAATGCATAAATTTTGTTTTTTAATAATCTTAACACTTTGATTATTATTAAAGTTAATTTTTTCCTTCAGAAACGGTCGCAAACGAGTCCAACGGTGTTAAATCCGCACTATTTGATGGTCATTGCAGTTTGTTGATTTATCACAGCATATCACTTAACAACTGATTACCTCATAATTCTCAAAATAAGATGGACAGACCGACATATGCATCTATATTCCAGATCAGGAAAAAAGACCTGCCCAAAAATAGAAAATTCAGATCAGGAAAAAAGACCTGCCCAAAAATAGAAAATTAACAGGTTGTCTCATTTGAAAATATGGAACTGCATTTAATATCTTGTACATCTGAATTTTCATTGTGTGAAATCAATTTTAAAACAAGTAGTTGATTCCGTATAACTTTGGTATGAACATTTTTTGGTTACACAATTAACGGGGGGGGGGGGTGGCAAAATAAAACGAAAAACTCGGTACATATAGTGTGGTTCAAAGATATTGGTCTGCTCTTCTTATTCGGATGAAATTGTTTTATGTGTGGATCATGCACAACAAATACAGAAAAGGTTGTGATAATGTAGAAATTAATCCAAAGTTTGTCGGGATATACAGTGTGAGTCACCTGTATTTATCGATTATGGCTACGATCTAAAATTATTCACAGCCATACAGGATGACCCAGAAGTGGTTAAACATTTCACTTCAAATACACAACTTATTAAATAGAACGCCTTATAATTGATTACTTTCTTTAATTCTACATGAGAAATTAGGTCAAATTTGAATGAATGTTTTATGTACGTAAGTGTAGCCGTTCTTTAGATATAACATTTTTGGTGGAAATGACGAGTTGTTGTAGAAGCCTCATGGCGACGAATCTATTTAATTTAGACCAGTCAAGTATCCAACAGTGATTTAGGATACCTTGATCTATCAATCGTGATATTTGCTCTTCCATTATTTCATAATAGGGTGTTCAAATAATAAAGGTCAATTTGGCCATCAATTACTTTATTATTCCAAATGGAACTCCCTGAATATTTTGAAATGAATGGATTATCATCTTTAGTTTTCTTTCACAATGCATGAAGGTTTTCTAAACCTGACAACTATACACTACATAGGATAGCTTAGTGTGCCCGTTTATCCAACAAGGTCAAACCCGTTGTGACGTCACAATTGGTATTATACAGAATGGGGGCTTATAAGTTATATTGCAATTTAAAAATTTTTTTATATGAAATAAATTCTAAGCCAAATTTAGGAGTAAAGGAGTAAATCATTTTTTATAAATTAAATTTAGAGTTTGAAATGGAAAAAATAGACATTATACCTATTTTGATTATTCGAAATGCTGTAAAGTATGTTAACAAATTATTTAGGATATTTAAGAAAAGAGAATATAGACATTAAAGATTTAGTTATTTATTTAGAAACAATACACAATGAACGCGACAAAATTATAGATACTTTTATAGAATAAATAGTCACGCTTTATTATTGATTATGGTTATATATAATGAATTTAAAAGTGAAAATATAAAGAGAATAAAGGAAGAAATAATTTTATGAAGAATCTAATTGAAATTTACTTTACAATTTTTTTTAATTTTCACAAATCAATATTCGGATGTGGATGGTAAACTCGAGTCAAAGCTAGATGACGCAAATAATGAAATAACCAATGTTTGGATTCTTAACAACAATTTTGACTTAGTTTATTCTATAATTTCATGTCTCAAATTAATTGTAGGAACTGTGTGAAAGCAAGTCTAAAAAGACAAAGAATTTTGTACTAACTAAGTAATCAATAATTGTTTGACATATTATAATTGTCTAGATATTCAATGGGCGTTTTTGTATCTAGAATGCGAAATGATAGTTTAACGTTTAAGAATGGAAGTTATTTTTATTTGAGGTCACAACAGAATTTCGCATTCAAGAAGCGAACAATATTTTTTCGAAAACAACATTAAAACTAAAGTGAGAATGAAAAATTAATAATTAAGTAGATATATTTATCATTGTTAGTTGACATTTTGTATTTGAAACAAGACGAACTAGGTGACTAGCGTCTATAAGCTTCTATCTGGATGGTATTATTTGCATCACTATCGTAATGGAAGCCTTATTCTTTCAGCAAGAGTCTCCTCCTGGACATAGGTCTCCCCTATATTCTTCCATGTTTATTTATCCTAAGCAAGTTGATGCCATCTGTTGCCCACTTTGTTTTTAATATCGTCGAGCCAGCGTAACTGCGGCCTGCCAAGTTGCATTTATGTAGGCGTGGCATTCATTGAATGATGCTTCTTGACCATCTCAGGTCGTCCTGTCGGGCAACGTGCCCTACCCAGGTCCATTTCAGGTGGCTATGCGTGTTATGACGCCCTCAACTTTAGTTCTTTGTCTAATACTCTCGTTTGTGATATGGTCTCTAATTCTTATTCATAATATCATCCGTTCTATAGCTCTTTGAGCGGTCCTAAGCTTGTTAGCTGATTTAACAGTGAGTGTAATGGTTTCCATTCCGTATGTCACCATGGGTAATAATCAGGTATTAAAGACGTTGCGTTTCAAATTTATTGGGATAGTTCGATTTCTCAAGACGAGTGACAGATTACCCATTGCCCATGTCAATCGAATACCTCTGTTTATTCCGGTGGTTTGATTTTCCTTACCGAATTTGTTGCAATGTCCCAAATATACATATTCATCGACGTTGTCAACGATGTGGGCTCCTATATGCACTTGTATATTGTCAGGTGTCATGATTTTTGTTTTATTTAAATTCATGGTTAATCCTATTCTTACGACTTTGATGTTCTTCCAACATCTCGTATAATTCAATTTTATTCTGGCTAAAGAGCACACTATCATCCGCAAAATGTAGATGGCTCAGATGTTTGCAGTCAATTTTGATGCCTTTCTTATTCCAGTCAGGGCTTCAAAAACATCTTCCAGTGCAAGTGTAAACAACTTTGGGGAGATGGTGTCCCCTTACCCAACTCTTCTTTTTATTTGAATGTGGTTTGTTTCTATCTTCCGTGATTTTAACAGCGATTGTCGCATTATCATATATGTGCTTAAGAAGCTGTCTGTAGGGAAAGTCGATTCTTGCATTGTTCATTGCCTTAAAAAGAGCCCACAATTCTACGGAGTCAAACGCTTTTTTATAGTTAATAAATGCGAGGTGTGGTGGTTCGTTGTTCTCGTTGCACTTCTCTATTATCGTGCGGACGGATTGAATGTGTTCTATTGTGCTATGACCTTTACGGAAACCCGCCTGTCCCAGAGGCTGATAAGCATCTAATCTTGTAAGTCGATTTGTTACAATATGTGTGAGAAAATTGTACGGGTGGAAAAGCAAATAGGCCGATAGTTTTCGATTCTTAGTTTATCGCCCTTTTTGTACAATAGAATCACCTGGGCGTTCTGCCATGTCTGTGGTATTACGCCTTCTGTTAGACATTTATTAAGAAGAGTTTTCATTGATTCTCCAGTAGTGCTTCCGCCAAGTTTTATCATTTCCGCGGTAATTCCATCTCCCCCTGGTCCCGTTTTTGATTTGAGACAATGCTAATTCTATTTCTTGTCAGGCAGATCCTTGGATCCCACATTGAGAATTTTCCGTCATCTGCAGGAAGCCTCATTGAACACCCAGAAATAGACGCTACGATCATTAATAGTCCTGGATCGGGCAATAATTTGGCCCACTATAAAATTGGCAGTTCAATTCAAATGTATTACACGATAAATTATTACAATGTTCAAGTTTATAATGGTTTCAATAATAGTGAATTATTATTGTGTATTGAAATGTTCTCGTTTTCAAGTAATACATTCACGGATAAGTTCCTAACATATAACAAACTGTTCAACATCTAAGTTGTAGAACGCCAAAGTAATTTGTAGTGTAGTGAACCTACCGTGTGTTTGAAATTCATCCCACCCGTTTATTGTTTAAATAAATAACAAAAACATTACAGTATTTTGCAGGAGTAGGTATATTTACAGTATTTTTTATTAGTCATATAATAATATGCATTTATGTTTTGACTCACCCTACCATTCGTAGCAACGAAATCAGTAATATTTATAAAATCTGATAATAACTTGTAACAGATCATTGTTATTGTAGTAATTTTGAGTATACAGAGGGCGCTGAATTAGGTTATTTACGGTAATAACTTTAAATGCCATAAACACATGCCCTATTATATCATATTCAATTAATCAAGATATTAAACAATTTCAATATATAAATAAATAAAGAGTAGATCATTCGAAAAAATGTGAAGCCCTGTGATACATTTAAGGATACTGAGTTTTATAGTATTTCAATAACGGAACTACTCAATTAGTGTGGTCTTCATTGATTACATCTAGCTCAAGTTTTTCACTGATTTTTTAAACTTAAACTTACCTTTTCTATTTCTGATTATGTATTCCAGGATTATTTTTGATCACTTATCGTCAGTCATTGATTTGTTTGTTTGTACTCTGTTCTACATGTTATATCTAACTACTTTTTTTCAACGTTAGTGAGTTCTTTCAGAGAATAATTAGCTTAGATTATGATCTATAATGAATAATCTTATTTCAAGAATTCTTGTAATTTATGTGTTCTTGTTTATTACTATTACTTATTGTAAACATAAATACGTTTATTAGCTATTCCTTCTCGATCATGAATAATAGTAATTCAAATTTTATTTTTATTTTTATGTGTTTAAGTTTTCACTGATATCTCTAGATGAGAAATCACATCATATGTAATTATTGACTATACTTTTTGTGTAAGTAGACACAACTGTTTAATTTTATTCATATTAGTCCTTGCTTCAACAATGAATAATCTTTCGTTATTTTACTTGCCATATGGTCAGTGACATACGTTCACTTAGTTCAATCTCTATTGTAATTTAATGGATAACGGGTTTTTTATAGAAATATTTTTTTGGCGTTCTGCACGAATTTTGACTGAAATTCACTCCACAAATACTGCATTTTATTTTTTAAATTAAACTAACTGTTTCTAGATAATTCCACAATATATTGAGAAAATGTTATAAATTCTAGGAAATTGACAGTTATTTCGATATTGCTATCATTGTCAGAATGACAGGAAGTTACATTTCGTGGGATACCTACCTGATGTTTGATAATTATTTTTGGCTAGACCAAGAAGTGACCTACCTAGCGATTGACAATATATGTTAATAGAAAAAAGAAGAAGATATGATATAGATATTAAAGCATAGATATTATTAGCCCTATGGAGATTTCCTGGATATCATTGTTCCCAATTAAGATCAGTATAACTGGGCAATGATATAGAAAACCAGGAAAACTATATATGCTGATCTTTACCATCATCACCTAAAAAGGCAGTATAAAAGTGAAGAACTTCCCAGATTTATCTGTTCATTGACCACTTCATATTGTGGGTTTCTTAAGTGTCTTCTAATTTCCAATTCTTCAAGGAAATCCAGTTCTTGTTTCTTATCATAAATATGTAGTACTTCTAGTTCTGTATTAGATGTCTACGAATAATTGGTGTCAAGTAGATGTTTTGCGTAGTGGGATTTCTCTGGTTGTTTCAATCTCTATGCTCGTAAGTGTTCACTGTATCGGATTTCAAAATTGCTAATGGTCTGATTCAAATAGACAGCATTACATTCTGGACATTAAAGTTTATTTATACCTGATTTCTTCAATGGTGATGTTTTTGTTTATACATTGAACAATTTTGTACTTACGATACTTCCGGTTTTAAAGGAAGTTGTTGTATTGGTTGCTAAGGATATTATTTTTAAAATATTATTAGTTATATTTCCTGCATATGGGATGGTCTTATAAGTTTTTATTTATTTAGTTTGTTTAGGAAGTATTAGTTGTAATGTCACTTTTTCCTCTTTTTTATTAATTAGTTTATTCATCATATGTAATGGATAACCGTTGGATGTTGTTATTTGTTTAATTGTATTGATCTCTCTATATAATATGGGGTGATTGGAACTATATGGAATAGTCACATCAGTGTGTGTTGGTTTTCGGTAGATTGAAAAATCAAGTACATGATTAACTCTTTGAATTTTTAAATCAAGAAAATTGATTGAACTATTTTCTTCAACTTCTAATGAAAATTTAATTTTTGGGTGTAAATTATTAATGTAGCTGAAAAATATATCTAATTGTCGTTCACTACCTATAAAACAAGCTGATATGTCATCTACATATCTATACAAAAATAAAACATTTTTTGAAATATTACTTTCAAAGATTTTTCTTTCTCAACTGTCCATGAAAATGCTTGCCAAAATTGAGGATATAGAACTTCCCATTGTTAAAACCTATATCACCAATTTTGGCAAAGATTTTATGGACAGTATAGAAAGAAAAATCTTAGAAAGTAATATTTCAAATTTTTTTTTATTTTGGTATAGATATGTAGATGACATATTAGCTTGTTTTATAGGTAGTGAACGACAATTAGATATATTTTTCAACCACATTCATAATTTACACCCAAACATTAAATTTATACTAATAGTTGAAGAAAATAGCTCAATCAATTTTCTTGACTTAAAAATTCAAAGAGTTAAAAATGTACTTGTTTATTCAATTTACCGAAAACCAACATACACGGATGTGACTATTTCATATAGCTCCAATCACCCCATGTCACATAAATTAGCGGCATATAATTCAATGATACATAGAGAATTTTCAGTTCCTATGAACAAATGTAATTTTGATGGAGAGACTAATAAAATTAAACAAATAGCAACATCCAATGCCTATGATAAATAAACTAAATTATAAAAAAGAGGAAAAAGTGGCATTACAACTAATATTTTGTAAACAAAATACAGAAATACAAACTTATAAAACCATCACATATGCAGAAAATATTTACAATAATATTTTATAGATAATATCTTCAACAACGAATACAACAATTTCTTTTAAAACAGAAAGTGAGTATGTACAAAATTGTTAAATGTATAAACAATAATATCACCATTGAAGAAATCAGGTATATATAAACTTAACTGTCCAGAATGTATTGCTGTCTATTTGGGTCAGACCCTTAGAAATTTTGAGATACGATAAAGTGAACACTTACGAGCATACATACTGAAACCCATTCGCAAAACATCTACTTGACACCAATCATGAATTGGAACCTAGCACAGAACTAGAAGTAGTACATATTTGCGATTAGAAACAAGAACTGAATTTTCTTGAAGAATTGGAGATTAGAATATACTTAACATACTCACAATTTTAAGTCGTCAATGAACAGGTAAATATAGGGAGTTCTCCACTTTTAAACTGTCTTCTTAAGTGATAATGGTAAAGATCAGCAATCCAGGATAACCCCAAAGGGATAATAATATCTAAGCTTCAATATTCGTGATATCACATCTTCTTCTTCTTTCTATTAACATGTATCAAGTCAATCACAAGATAGGTCACCTCTTGGTCTAGTCAAAAATAACTATTAAACATCAGGTAGGCATCAAATGAAATGTAACTTATGTCATTCTGACGATGATATTTAATATCGCAACAATTGTCAATTTTTAAAATTTTCAACATTTTTTCAATATGTTGTGGAATTAGCTATAAACAGTAAGTTTCATGTAAAACACTAATATGAGTAGATTCCACGAAGTATGGGTCGAGACAGTTAATTTCATTTATTCACCTACTTAATTTCTTGCTGTAAACCCACATAATTGAGTTACTGAGTTTGAAATTTTTTCACAGAGTGATTAAACTTTTTTCTGACCAAAAAATGTACATTGAGGATAATATCAAATAATGTGTGAACATTAAAATTTTCATGTATCACTGGTGCTATATCCAACTAGCGAATCGTGGGAATCTTGAGACCGCAATCTCTTTTGTTTGTAACCACTGAATGTTGATAGTTCTTCAGTATTTGAACAAATGTTCCTTTTATTCGAGTGTAACGATGATTCTAATGTGGTAAGTAGAACGAAACGACAAAAAGTCCTACAATTATATCATTTTTCGGAAAGATTCATATAAAATATTATGAGATAAAACCTTATCTGGAGACCTTCACCGCCTTTTTATTATGTAATGCATAAAAAAATAAGCCTTGATCCGTCTTCACCAACATATTTTATAAATCATGGAAAAAAATTGAAGGCGTCACAGGGAGAGACAACTGTTACAATACAAGAATGTATAGAGGAATTAACCAAGGACCACCTAAAAACAACTTTTGAATATGAAATGAGAGAAATTTAATTGGAACTGGTATTCAAAGAATAAAAAAAATGAAAGTGAAATAGCCTTGGTCATAAAACTGTTATGATCAAATTTAGAAGATGGATCAGAAATGAAATAAAAGTCGAAGACGCAAGGCAATAGTGAACTTTAAATGGACGTTCGCAATTCATGTTGATTCATGGTTATGAGTAATGATGGGAATACCGTATTACAAAAATCGCGTTCCTAGAGTGATCGCAACAGAAAAATACCGCTCCAAAATACCGTTCCAAAATGCCGCATTTCAGAAGAAAAATCTATCTTATCTTAATGTTTGTAATGAAATTATAATATTCTGTCGCGATTTCATTTGGACAGCGAAACGCGAAATTTCAAATTTTTGAAATGCCTGTTGCAAATTTGTTAAAACTTTTTATGTTTTTTGCTAGACGGCAGTGAGTGATTGGTAGAAGTCCACTGCCACTTTATAAGGTGTGTTGAGTAACGGTTTGGTGTTGATTGATATTAATTGGGAAATTGTAGATTGTGTTGTAGTATTCACAGAGAAAACCTGAACCTGTAGTGGATATTCAATTGAATTTGAAAATTTCGTAGAGAAAAGGACAACATTAAATGAGGAACTGAAGGTAGTAAGTAAATATATATCCTTATCTACATTCAAGCACACAATGACGTACATTATTTTTCAGAATGACTCCTACAGCGGAAAGTGCTATCCAATGGAATTTTTTTACAAAGAAAAAAAAACTTTGGAGCTCAGTGCAATTTTTGAATGTATTTTAAGTTATAAATCTACGTCAAATAATTTACGAACACATTTGATGAGACAGTAAAATTAACAGTAAGTGATGAAGAGCAAAATGAAAATGTTTCCAGAATGGATATGGATACTGATAATACATGTGGTACTAGTGCTAATGAAAATGTTAAAATGGAGAATTCTAAAAATTCTGAGTCAGAAAGTCAAGCTTCGTCAACGTCTTCAAAATCGGTTAAGGTTAAACAATCAAAAGTGACAGGCTATATAAGAAAAAAAGTCCCATTTCTGAAAAAAAAATATAAGATTAACTTTTTCTTCTATTTATAAAAGACCTCCAGCCATTTTCGGGGGTGGAAGATTTAGGGTTTAGAAAATTTGTAAATGACTTAAACCCTAATTATCAGTAACCGTCAATAAGAACTATTACAGACACTTATTTTACAGCAGCCTATGAACAAACGTTGAAAGAAGTTGAAATCGTGTTGGCGTGGGTAGAAGCTGTAACTCTAACAACAGATTCTTAGACCTCAAGAAATACTGAAAGTTTTCTTGGGGTTACTGCGCACTATTTAAAAAACGATTATGAACTGAATAGTGTTTTACTTGGGTGTGTTTCTTTCAAAGGGAGTCATACTGGCACAAACTATGCGACAAAGATCTCAGAATGATAAAAAAATGGAATTTGGACGATAAAGTTCTAATGGTAATATCAGATAACGCTGCCAACATCAAAAAAGCTATAAAAGATGATCTGAAACTAAAACACTTCGGTTGTTATGCACATACCCTGAACCTTATTGCCAGAGATGCTCATAACAATATAGAATGCATGAATAGCAAAATAAGAGCCACTTTAAAAGGAGTACCTCACATAATGACATATTCTCGGAACAGCAAAGAAAAAATGGAAGAGAAATTAAAAAAGTTATACAGGATGTCGTTACCCGTTGGAACTCTACATTCTATATGATAGACCGTTTTACAGAATTAGAGGAACCAATACGAACGACAATGGCTCTAGATACCAATTTACCAATCCTAGCAGTAGAAGAGTGGAATATCTTCAAAGAACTTGTGGAAGTGAGACCTCTTGAAAATGTGACTAATATTATGAGTGGTGACAAGTATTTAACATATTCCCTGGTTATCACTGAGTGTTTAAGAAGTACATATGAAGAATTTTTAAAAAGCATTGATTCATTACAATTATCCAGAGATGTCTTAAATTCAATTTTAGAGGGACTCCAAATCGGACTAGGAGATATTGAAAGCAGCAAATATCTATCTTTAGCCACTTTTTTAGATCCCAGATTTAAAAAAGTCGGGTTTTCAGACGACCATACCGCAGAGAGAGTTAAAAAGCAAGTGATTTCGATGGTTTCATAAATTATACAATCTGAGACAAAAACCAGCGACTGCAACGGCCACCTCGTCGAAGAACTACTCAGGCGTGGGTTATATACTAGTAGAGACCCAAGGAGTAGGTCTTACCGGTTCTCGGGTAATCCTACTTATTTTTACGTAACGAGACGGAAAGATAAGTGGGCGCCACCCTGAGTCCTACTAGTCTATAAGTTACCTAACATCGACTAATCCCAGTAAACAAAACAAGAAGTTGGAAGGTTATATAAAAAATATGAACAACGTTATTTAAAATTTACAAGTAGTTTTATTAAGTGAAGTTATATGTTGTATTAAAATTGAAAAGTTTATTTAGAAGTCGTTTATTAAATAACAATTATATGTTGAATGAAAAATTGAAAATAAAAATGTTATTGAATTTTAAAACTTAATTTATGAATTTAGAAAACAAACTAGAACTGAAAGTGAATTAAAATACAAATAAAAAATTAGATTCTGAAGGAAACTAAAGTTTAACCAAGAATTAAAAACGAAGATATAATTTATATTGGTACAAACTATTAAGTTGATATTATATGAACATTCGTTGGAAATAATCTATAGTTTTCAAAGATTATGTACGTTAGTACTTTCCTTGGTTTTTCTTTCCAATGATGATTTGGATGACGTGAAAACGAATCTGGAACCAATCATCTGGCTGTGTCACGTTCAGTCCAGTCGGTTCTGAATAGAGCCGTGGTCCCAGCAGGTAGAATTCATCAACGGGAAAAGGCTTCGGTCGATACGAAGGCTTAGGCCAGTGAGACAACTTCAGGCCGGTACGGAAAAGTTTTTAGGCCGGTAAGAAAAAGTGCTAGAAAATACACTTGAATAGATATAGTTCTTGAATTCAGTGAAATGCAGGATATCTGGAGATTGAAATTACAGTAGGTACAAGTAACATATGTACAAAATCATGAATATCCAACAACGTGGTTCATATATCCTGTATTTTACAATATTTTAACAAAATTCATGCATTTCATAAATAAAAAGCACAAGAAAAGTTACTAATTCATTTAACTTTATTTTAATGGTTTTTCAACGTAGAATTCCATTGGTATAAAAAATATAAAAAACCAGAACACGTGGTTCATGTTTCCTGTATCAATATTTTAATAGAGATTTTTAGAAATAAAAGCATAATAAAAAATCATAAGGAAAGTTACGAATTCACTTAATTTTATTTCAATGCCTTTCAACGTAGAATTCCATTGGTACAAAAAATGTATGAAAAACCAGAACTAAATATATATAACAAAAACGAAATCAACATAATATATCTCTGGTACTGAATGTTTTAAAAAAAAATAATTTGAAACTATTAAGTACCATGTGATAGAGGATTAGTGGAGAAATATTATACATTTTAAGCGAAAACTTACCATTTCTATGAAATGCACTTCGATACGATAAGATGTCGAACTCAACAATAAGTAGTTGAATAAGGGCCGAACCTCAGAGAGAGAGAGAGAGAGAGAGAGAGAGAGAGAGAGATAAGTTCGAGAGAGTTTTTGGAGGGTTTTTTTTGGTTTTGAGTTGTTTTGAGGGGTTTTCGAGATAAAGCCCTGATATAGGATGCGGTTCCTCTGCAGGGCAGGGTTGGAGGCTTTTTTGTTTGGGGTTTGTGTGCGCGTTCGGTTGGGGTTGGGGTTGGAGGATTGTGTTGGTGTGGGTGTTGAGAGGCGAATGGCTCGCTGAAGAATTCGAGGGGAGGTTGTTTATTTATGTAGAATAGGTTTGAGTTGAATGTAGGTTTGAGTACCAATAATAATTTTAAATCTAAAAACTTCGTCGATGTCGGCCCATTTGGCTAGTGAATAAATTCACCATGCTACAGGAAAAAACGTGAAAAACCTGTAGCACCGACGGGAGGGGTTGGGGCTCGCGGATTTAAGTGGAAGTGCTTTCACTCCTGATGGGAGTGAAAGAGAAGTGAGCACGCCTGCCTATGTTTGTGATAGAACAGTGGTGTCGATAGATGGACGGAATTAAGTGACGAAGGGTGTCGGCTATGCTGTCCCTCGAGTTGGGAATGGCGTTCATTAGGGTGACGGTAAGGATTTCTATGACGATTTTGTAGTCTGTAGAGAGTTCGAAAGGGACTGGTGGCTTTTCGATGGTGACTGGGGCAGTTTCTTGGGGGGTGTTGGGTGTGGTTAGCCTATGGGGGCAGCGAGGGTGGAAAGCGGCGTAAGGTCCGCCGCAGTTGGTGCAAGTAGGGGTAACGGACTTGGGGCATTTTTCGATGCTGTGGCCGGTTTGGCCGAAGGAAGGGCAAATCGGTTGAGACCGACAAGATTCAGAAGAGTGTCCGAATTTGGTGCATCGGTTGCAGTATTTTGGGACGGGGGGCAGAGGGTTGGCGTTGGAAGGTTCGCACTGGTGTGGAAAGCCAAAGAATGAAATGCCAGAAGAGAGGGCTTGTTGGTAGTGGATCTCGGAATGTGTAATGATGGGGAGCATCGAAGTAGGTTTATTTGTGGCCTTGGCGATAATTCGCCAAGTTTTGGTGAACGGGAATTCTTGATTGTGAAGAATTTCTTCGAATTCTTCGAGAGGGATCGTTGGGTCTACATTCCTGCAGACAAGTGAGAAGGAGGGAATTAGGGTTTTGACTGGTTGGGGTGGACGTTGAGTGGAGTTTAGAACGTGAATATTGATGTTGGGGTCACCAGTGGAGTTTTGGAGTCTTCTGAGGATTGTGTTTGCTGATAGAGTGGAGGAGGTTTTAAGGAGGGGTGTTCTATTGAAGTTGGCTTTGAGGTATAGGATGTGTCCGTTAAGAACGAGGGTGTTTAAAAGAGTAAAGAGAGCTTCTTGGGTTGAATATTGGGGTGGGAGGTTTCTGAGGTTCAGAGTTTGGGTGTATGTTGTGTTGTTGGCGGTGGTTGGTGTGGGGTTGTTGAGAGAGGTAGGAGCTGGGGTTGATCGGGTTTTTATTTCCCAACGAGGGTGAAACCATCCTCGCCGGGGATGGATGGTTGTTGGACAATTGAGGGAGTGTAAGTTGGGGAACTTACAGGGGAGGCGTAAGTCCTGAGGAGGGGTGGAGTGGAAGTGTGTATTGACGTGGGAGAGTTTTGGGAGTTTGAGGTTGGCGTGAAGAAATTCTGATAGTTGAGGGGGGATGAATAGGGAGATTCTTGTCTGGAGAGGTGGTACATTTCGTCTGTTTGTCTTGGGGTTGACGTGGAGGGGTTTGGGTTTGATGTGGAGGATTTTTGAGGGTTTGGGGAAGGTGGGTTGGAGGCTTCAAGTGAGGTTGTATAGTATCTGATTGAATTTCCGATTTCGTCAAGTTTTTATCGTAGGTATCGGGTTTTCGTGCGGTCGGAAATGGGGTCCAGGTTATTATATTCTTCTTCGAGTTCGTAAAAAGCTTGCTTCAGGGCGGCGAATTGGGTTAATTGGGTTAGGTGGTTTGGGATGTGGTGCGTCAAGATCTGCGAGTGCGTTTGGAGGACATTATGGATGCTTTTGGTTATAAATGGGTGTGGATGGCTGTGAAAGTTGATACCAACAGCGGACTCACTGCTGGAGGAAGTTGCCTCCCCAGTTAAGGGTGTCCTGACTTATTAACTTTCGAGCGTGTTTTATATTTACCTGGGTTAATATCCTTCCTACGTCTGGTGTGGATTTTTTGTGTTGTGGAATTTGCGAGTTTCTTCAGGGTTCATAAATAAAAATTTTGTTTCAAAAGAAACAGTTGTAACACTTCCCATGTATTACAAGAACTGTCGAACTAAAAAGTTCGACAGAACACGAGGGTTCGTAAATTTTTTGGTGGAGGCGTTCAAGTTGCCGGTGAAGTCGACTACGAGTTGGTTTGACTCAATGACCAACTCTGCTATTACACCTTCCTCTAACGATGGACTGGAACAAGTGGGCCGAACCTCAGCGTGCATTGACTTATATATCCAAATGAAACGAACTCATCCGAAAACTTAAAGCTCGACAGCCATCCACCAGAAATATTATTCGATGTTACGAGGGGTAAACGGAATTTACGTTACTCTTTCATCGACGAGAAATATTATGAGTGGTGAACAGAATTCACGTTACACGACGATGTAAATGCAAAAAGAATCAAGTTGTGCATCAATTATTTTCTATGTGGAAAATTATCAACCGATAGGGAACGCTCAATCAAGTTTGGAAGTTCAATGGTATAACGATGATCCGCCAATTGAGAGAGATGCAAGTCCTTTGAATTGGTGGAAGGTTAATGAATACAATTATTCTAATTTAGACAAAATTTTAAAAGAAAAGTGTGTTTGTGTTGCAATTTCGGTGCCTTGTGAAATACATTTTTCGGAATCAGGGTTGATTTTATCAGAAAGAATAAATAGGCTGAATCCTACAAAAGCAGAAAAACTGTTGTTCCTTAATTCAAACTATAAAATTATGTAATATTTTTAAATGAAGTAGATTTTTTATTTCTATGTTATACTTACCTACTTATTTTATTTTATTATTACCAAAGAATTCTGTTAATTTTTATTTTTTTACATTATATTTCTTTGTACAACTTTATAAGATGCCTTAAACGGTTTAAAAGATTGAAACTAACTTTTCCACATCTGTGAGATGCCCCGAATAATATTCTATCATAAAATTGTCACTTGTATACACTTGGGGGGATGTATCGTTTTGACAAACCGAAATTTCTCCAAAAATGAACACAAATGCACTATATCTGGATTTATAGGACTGTATTCGCTGTAGTCAGCTAAAAATCAATAGGATACATCTGTGAGACACCTTGAATGAGACAGCTTGAAAAATATCCAATCATAGAATTGGCCACTTGTATACATTGCGGAGGCTATATCGTACTAATAACCCGAAATTTCTCCAAAAAAGACAAAAAATGTGACACTTCAGGTACCATTGCACCTGTTGTACTAGCTCTGGTGAGATGAAAATCAATAAAGTTTATTTATGAGACGTCCTGAATAATATTAAATCATAAAATGGGTCACTTGAATAAACTCTGGAGGCTGTATCGTGCTAACAAACTGAAAATTCTCCAAAAATGACAAACATTTTGTACCTCAAGTACCACAGTGCTCGTTGTACTGGCTTTAGTGAGCTGAATTTCAATAGGATTCATCTTTGAGATGCCCTGAATAATATCCAATCATAACATTGGTCACTTATATATGCTCGTGCTAACAAACTGAAATTTCTTCAAAAACGACAAAAATGTCGTACTTAAAGTACTATAGCACCTGTTATACTCGCTGTGGTGAGCTAAGAATCAATAAGGTTCATCTGCGAGATGTTCTGAATAATATTCAATAATAAAATTGCTGACTTTTCGCACTCCGGAGGCTGTATCGTGCTAACAAACTGAAATTTCTCAAAAAATGACAAAAATGTCGTACTTCAGGTAGCGTAGCACCCGTTGTACTGGCTATTGTGAGCTGAAAATCAACAGAGTTCATCTGTGAGATGTCCTGAACCATATTCGATCATAAAATTTGTAATTTGTTGTACTCCAGAGGCTGTATCGTGCTAACAAGACATGTAACGAAAAGTGGCCGACGACAAAGACGATGACGACGACGGCGACGTACAGGATTTTTTTTGTAAAAACCATTTTTTCGTATTGTTATTGATGAAAAACCTACGAATAACTCAATTGTTTTTCAAAATTTCAACTTTTTTGTGGGTAAACCAATACTTTTCTCGCATATTAGATAGGTTGGGCGGTAAAGTAAAATGATTTTTTCAATTTTTTTCTCTTTTCATCCTGTATAAATGCCTTCAACGAATATTGTAAAGAAATGGTATAGTTAAGTAATAAGTGCCAGTTTTTGTTTTTATTTAGGTACTTTACTCTCAAATATTCGCTTTGGACAACGCATGACTCACTTCCAGACTTTACTCGTGTACTGTCTTCGAGAGTGCGACCTTACCTAAACACATTCACATGTGATTCAAATTGCCGCTGTCATGTTACGACGATACAATAACGAACGAGCCATAACAAAATAGAAGTTAAAAATACCAATCATTTGAAAATAACGAAATAACGTTACACTAATTCCGTGAAATCCCTAAGAAGGACCATAATAATTATTACTTTATGTAGAATATTTTTATTTTAGACAAAATAAATCCTGTGGAGCGTGTAACGGGTATTTGTAAGTTTAGGAACGGGACGGTACGCTCCAGAAAAATACCGCTCCAAAATGCCGCTACTCAAATTCCGTCACATCCCTAGTTATGAGCACCATCAATCTAGAGGAGGATAACCTCGAACGCAAAACACAGGGTTACGCAAGAGAGGGTTGGGAGGACGGGCATAATCATAATCAACGGGAGAGGGAAAACAAACAAAATTGAAGAAAAGTGCCACGATTTGTGGAACATGGCAAATGCAGAGAGTGAAAAGGACCTCGCACTTCTCTTATGGAAACCATCAAATTGTCTGAATTTTTAATATGTATTGGTATTTTATGTCCTGATCAAAAATATCCATGGGCCCAACCTCATCCCACGGCTAGATTTTCAGATACAGGGCGTTGAATTTCAAAATCTCGACTTTTTTAAAACAGTCCCCAAAAAGTCCCTCTTAAATATTTTTTGATATTACTGCCAAATATATCAAGAAAAAATACATACCTATTAGCGAAAACAGAATATCTCATGTTTAAAGGGTGATTCGAGCTTTCACAAAACTGTTATTGTTAAATTACGTATCATTAAAAAAATCAACGTCAAAGTGAATATTGGATATAGTGTAGATCTTGATGTCCTCGTTAAAAGTTCTCATTGGTAGAATTAGATTCTATGGCTACTTTTCGAAATATTAAACGCTTAGTCTGTAACTGTAGGGAGCGTTTTTTCTCATACCAAAGATAGGACGTTGACTATGGACCGGAGTGACGTTGTCTATTCTCTACCTTGTCAGGATCATCAGGGATGTTACATTGGTCAAACTGCAGAATTATTGAAAAATAGGATCACTCAACATAAAAGTGATAGTCGCATCGGGAATAATTCATGTGGGTTATCGTTGTTGCATTTCCAAAATTTAGATCACAATTTTGATTTTAATAGTGTGAGAATTTTGGAACAAGAAACTAATTATAAAAAACGTTTGTTCTTGGAGATGTGTCATATTTATGACAACAAGCAATCAATTAATTTTAAGACTGACATGAATCAAATTAGCAACATTTATTGTTATATTTTAAGTTTCAGTAGTCGGTACTAATTGTTTGGTGCCGGCTTGTATATTTAATGTTTTAATTGGTTTTTAAAGTGTGACAAGTTTTTATTGCCTTGTTGGTTTTTCCATAAACATAGTTTATATTTTATCATTTAGTTCCGTTTCGTCATAGTTTGTGTTTGTCTCTGTTTTAATTTTATAATAAATTCATCGCGATGACTGGTTCGATGGATTAGCTCAAGTGAGTATTGAAGGCTTTTTATAGAAATAAGTTTTTGCTTGGTACTATTGCTTCGTTTCCTTCTATTGTAGAAAGGCCTCCTGAGGAAGTTATAAATAAATAACGAAAATTTGAGGCACATTTAACAATTGCTTTTACCACTACAGACCGCTTCCCATTAGATTAACTCTACTTTTATATATATATATATATATATATATATATATATATATATATATATATACATATATATAAATATATATATATATATATACATATTAATATGAAAAAATAATGCTACACACTGTATATATCTAACACGAATCAATTACAACCTAAGATATTAACGAGTATAAGATTATTGAAAGGAAAACTATTCAAGAGTCAAATTCAAACTAAAGAAATTCATGTAAACTTTATAATGTACCTACCTTGTAAATATATACATGACACCGATATAATAAGAATTCAAACTATTTAAGAGAAAAATTTAAAAAAACATCAACCGTTATGAAATGAATGAGTCCACTCTTCAAATGAAATCGTCAAATGTTTATGCATTATCTTAAATTCCTATTAGATATCATCAAACTATTTAGAAGCCCTAGAAATGTTTCTTGTAATATACCCAAAAGTTGAAATTCCAAATAAAAAAATTAGGGTTATAAAATCTTTGACATCTGTTGAAGTATGTGTCAGCTGGGTAGAGCAAGATCAATGACAGTTGAAAAATTTTAAGAATTAATAAAATGTAAAAGACAAATATACGAATTGTTTGTTTAGAATTGTAAGAAATTTTGTTTTATAATTATAAAGTTAATATCTCAAATAATATAATGAAATCTATTGAATGAACAAATATGAGTTATTTTGATTGGTTACAATTATTTATATGATTTCAATGAACAGAGGGCTAATATAACAATTAAGTTTTTTGTTTAGAAAAAAGTTGTTGATTAGAGAAAAAAGAAAGTGTTGACGAGTAGTATTGAACAATCAAAAAAGAAGTACATTGTTCTTTAGAAATAATATAAGAATTGTTAAAATTAAAGTAAGATAATATAAAAGCAGTGATACTAACCTCCAAAAAGCATTCCTGAAAAGAGGGAATATCCTATGCAGAGAATATCGGCTTTCACTATCCTGAAAAGTCTATATATCCCGTATCGTGGGAACAATAATCTCCACGATCTTTGAAGAGAATTTATCCCTGGAAAGCCTTCGAAATTAAATTTTTTCGCAAGGATTCTTGAATCAAACCCGACATTTTCGAAGCAGCCTACAAAGAAGAGAGAGTAGAATAAATTGACAAATCTATTGATAATCAGCGGATGATAAAAGGTATTTAAAAACTGTTTCAATTTAAATAAAACTTACCGTGTGTGTATTGAACATTAGATATTGAAACTGTACTGACAACGTGTGTTTTCTGACATTTTTCCATCTTCTAACGAGAATTTATTAAGAATATAAAGTTGTTTTCTATTGTATACAACGTATAACAAGTTGCATACTTTTACATTTTTTTGCCCCACACAGCAGAATTAACGGAAAAAATGAAATATATTTTAGGTAAGCATGATATCATTGTATGTCACAAAGAACAACATTTATTATCGTCCTTGTTCACATCATTGAAAAGTGAAGTTCCAACGAAAATGAAATCGAATGTCGTTTACTCAATACCGTGCTCAAATTGCCCCAAAAAGTACATTGGCATGATAACACAATACCTCAACAGTAGGCTAAACGGTCATAAATACACTAAAAATGCCTCAACAGCCTTACACAAGCACGAATCCAGCGAAAAACATGAATTTGACTTCTCAAACACTGAAATTCTAACGCAAGAGAGCAATTACCAAAAATTGCTTATGAAGGAAATGATATACATAAAAAAAGAACATCTTACAGTTAATGATAAACAAGACACGAATCATCTAAGTCATATTTATCATAATTTAATAGTATAAACAGCCAATAACTATTATTTCTATTTGTGACCACCTTGTATTGTTCTGTTTTGTTAATTGATATATACCTCACTCTTACAAAATTGAAAACCAACGAACAAAAACTTGAACACATATTTTAAGAAGAAAAAACAAAAACAATAATAGAGCCTTCTGATTTTCCATTCAGTATTTCAACGTAAACATGTAAACATCGAGGTACGTACCACTATAAAACTATATGTCCTTGTTGTGAGCTAACATCTTTTGATTTCTTTTACTTGTAGGTATTTCGAACATAATAAAAAAATATTTTGAAAAAGCCTACTATGTTAGGCGAAACGTAATAAGAACGTCGTATTTTTTCAATGAAACCTATACCCAAACGAAAAATCCAAAATAATATATACAATGATTATATATATATATAAATATATATATATATATATATATATATATATATATATATATATATATATATATATATATAATAAGTGGTTGGATAGATCAAGTATTTCCGAAGAATAGATCTGGGTATGTCGGTCTTACGCTACCACGAAAATAATATAATCAAATAGTAGTTGAATACAAAATATTGACAAAATGGATAGTGATGATTATTCTACAGAAGATTCAAAGAAAAGAAAAGTGGATGGTTCATTTGAAGTTAGCAAGAGGACTAGCAGAACCCCACCTAAAAGTAAAAAAGATGAAAAGTTAGATCAAATCATAGCGGTAATGAAGGAAATGTCTGCAGATCAAAAGGTTATGAAATGGGAACAACAACTAATTAGAAACGAGATCAAAGAAACTAAAGATCAACAGGCTCTGTTTAACGAGGGAATATTAAAGTTGAAAGTTGAAAACGGAGTATTGAGAAAAGAAAAACAAGCAAAGAAAAAAGAAAATGCTGAAATGAAAACAGAAATGGAAGAGATTAAAAAAACAATGGAAATTATAGATAAAGAAAGAATAATGTGATGATAAATGGATTGAAACTTGATACTAATGAGTCGTCGAAGTTGGTAGAAAATGTCAGAAACTTTTTGAGTCAACAACTAAAAATAAATATCGAGCCTAAAGCAGTTAACAAGATAGGGGAGAGAATGTGTATAGTGGAATGTCAAAAAGAAGCTGATAAAGAAAAAATTATTGCAAATAATGCTAAATTAAAGGAGAGGAAAGAAGAAAGAGTTTTTATAAATGATGATATGACCAAGAAGTGAAGAGAAAAACAAAAAGAGATAAGGATGTTTGCAAAATTAGAAAACGAAAAGGGAAAAGATGTAAAGAGGGGATACAATAAAGTAACAGTAAATGAATGGAGATGGCATAAAGAAACAAATAGAATGAAAATACTGGAAAAAAGACATTAAAAAAACTAAATGAAGAAACAGATATTCATGGTAACAGAGAAAAAGACGCGGCAACGGAACTTGATAAGAATAAAGTAAAATTAGCAACGGAAATGTGGAGAATCGGAACATGAAATGTTAGAAGTATTTTAGGAAAAGAATTAGAAGAAGAGTTTGAAAATACAAACTCGAGAATACTAGCTGTAACACAGACAAAAAAAGGACAGGGGATAGCTGAATTAGATAATGGTCATATACTCAGTTGAGGCCTCTTGGTTCGGGATAGCGTAAATTTCCACCCACTTTGTGAAATAATCCATTACAACCAGAATGTATTTACTATCATTTTCTCTTGTCGGAAATGGTCCAGTGATGTCTTAAGCAATCCTTTCGAAAGGGCTTCCAATATTATACTGTTTAATAGGTGCCTTTCTCTTGCGATGTGATCCATTACTGGTAGCACAAGTCGTACATTTCTTACACCAGTCCTTCACATCGTAGGAGCTGTTTATCCAATAAAACCTTTCACGGACTCGCTGAAGGGTTTTCTTCACTCCTAGATGACTTTCCGATGGACTATCGTGCAACTTCTTCAGTACCTCAGCTACTCTCGTTCTAGGGATAACTAGCTGTCTCCTCATCTCGGAACCATCATCGTTTTCAAGGACTCTTTTCAACTGCCCTTCTCCCAGGACAAGGGAGTCCCACTGAGCCCAATACGCCTTGAGTTTCGGTGAAAATCTTGACACTTCTTGCCAGGTAAGTCGCCGATTTTCTTCCTTCCATTGCCGGATCATCTTTAGGTGAGGATCATTCTCCTGATCTTATCTGATCTTGGTGGGTGACCATTCTTAATTGACTACTGTCATTCTTGAAACTGCAACTTCCTTAGATTTCGACTTGTTGCATTGTGAATAGTCTACAGGGGATTACCGTCTAGGCAAAGAGTTGGCTTTTCGGTAATTCACATTAGCTGGATGTTCACCAATGTCTGATTTCCCCTATGACTGGAGTTCTTGGGTTGTAGGAGTCTTGGGGCTCTTAGACGGACTGCATACGTGCTCTAGCTCGCCACACTTCCGCCATTTGATCTTCTTCGTCTTCTTATCTGGCATACCTTTCAACAAGTTGACGATCTGGTCAAGTTTGTCATCGTCGTCTTCTTCCTGCATGGTCCTACCTTTGTTGTAGCGCGAGCTCTTCGTGGCCGCTTAGCATTTCTGAGGTTCTTTGTTTGTTGGAGTCGTAGGACGCTTACACAAACTACGTGCATGCTCTGGCTCGCCACAATAACTGCACCTGATTTTCTTCGGCTTCTTGTCCACCATAACTTTCAACAAGTTGACGATCTGGTCAAATCTGTCATCGTCACTTTTTTTCTGTATGGTTCTACCTTTGTTGTATCCGGAAGCCATCGTGGCTGTTTCATATTCAAGAGAAGCTGTCAATGCGTCGACTATTGTTTTCGTATGGGCTATACGAAGCGTCATCTGCATATCAGGGTCACGTAAGCCGTCAATAAATGCCTGGATGCCTAAACATTCCATCTTGTTATCTCATGCTGATGGATAAGCAAATCTAACTAGTCGGGCAATATCCAGTTCATACTCTTGGAGGCTTTCGTCAGGTTTCCGTCTTCGGTTCTTCAGCTGGAATCTGTACAAATGTTCCAATTGTTCGTGACCGTATCGCATGTCCACCCTCTTCTTCAGCTGCTGTAAGTCATCAGTTTCTTCCAAAGGTATCGTCTGAAGTACATCTAAGGTATCTCCCCGAAGCGCTATAGTTAGGTTCACTGCTTTCTCCTTTTTGGACCAATTATTCACTCTAGCGGCTGCTTCAAACTGTTTCACATAATTGGTCCACGACATTTTTCCATCGAACGTTGGGGCCTTGACTCGGATAAAACTGGCAATGTCTTCTAACTTAGGGTGTGTTTCTTTCTTGCAAGTTTTCGTTTGCTCGGTATTCTTTTCTTCCGCTGGCGTGTCTTGAGTCCTTATATCTGTCATCTTTTTTTCTAACTCCTTGATTTTCGCGTCCATCGTTGTAATCTTATCCTGATTTTCTCGTCCATCGTTGACATTTTATTCTCGATTTTCTCGTCCACCGTTGACATCTTATTCTCTATTTCAGATTTTAGAGACTAAATTTCATTTGTAACGTCAGCGCCATTGTCGTTTCTAATCAATAAGATATCGGCAGATATATCGTTCTTCAAAGTAGAAATCTTCTCGTCCATATTAGCAGAAATGTCGTTCTTCATATCAGAAATATCGTTCTTTATAGCCGAAATATCACATTCGTAGAAATCTTCTCTACCATGCCAGAAATATCGTTCTTCATAGCAGAAGTCTTCTCGTCCATGTTCTCTTCCATGGCAAAAATCTTCTCGTCCATGTTAGCTGAAATATTAGCAGAAATTGACGAGATTAAGGTGAAAGCCTCGTCATTAAATAAAACTGTTTCTGGATCAAAGCCGTCATTTTCCAGTGCCACTTTAAGTCTTTCTACTAATTCACTTTTCTCACCAGACGTTTCCAATTCACGATCTTCCAATTCTTCTCTTAATTCCGCCACTTTCAGATCACATAGTCTCCTGGTCATTTTTACGTAGCAATTTATTTATATTACCCCACACCTGACACCATTGTAATGTTTTTCTAATTTATTTGAACAGTAAACAGTTGGGATGAACTTCAAACACTCGGTAGGTTCACTTACTTAATTCATTCAATCACTACACTATTAACTAATTATATACACAGTATATTCACTTAAACTAATTTATATAAACAGTTCACTTATTTATATTCACCTATTTACTTGTTCATCTCACGATGTCAAATTGTCAACTAAAACTATCTTTTCCTGGTCGGTCCCTTATATATTAGTGCATTTTTCACTAGATAATTCTAGAATGAGGCTTACACAAAAACAATTGGCTTTCTGGCATTTTCTAGATAAGACTGGTCACAAAAACAATGTCTAGATAAGATAGTCACAATCGTAAACAATTCTAAGAATCCCTGCGCGTCTGCCACAATTTTAACTTTCATGCCTGGCTTAGACAGAGTCGGATTTAAGGACTATACCAGTATGCTGTTTCGTAATAATAATATTTCATGTTTTTTGCATTGCAAAAATACGTTATTTAACAAAGACAGGTCTGTAAAAATACGAATCAACTTGTAAACAACAGATCTATTATTTTCGCTAATAGGTATGTATTTTCTTTTGATAAATTTGGCAGTAACATCAAAAAATATTTAAGAAGGACTTTTTGTGGAACGGTTTAAAAAAGTCGGGATTTTGAACTTCAACGCCCTGTATCTCAACATTTAGCCATAGGATTAAGTTGGGCACATGAAGACTTTCAATCAGTACATCAAATAACAGTACATATCAAAAATTCAGACAATTTGATGGTGCTCCCGTTTCCATAAAAGAAGTGCCGGTAGTAGAAGTAAAATATATTTGTTTTATCTACTATGAGTATATTCACTGTTCTTATCATATTTTCTTCAAACATATCAACAGTTCCTGAGTATACAAATATGATTGATACGTTCACACAAAATTAATCAATTCACGAAGACAAATGTTTACAATGAAAATTTTATGAAATAATCAACAGTACGAGTATATCGCGTTCATCAATAGAGGTAGAAGAATAGTTGAACATATATCATGATAATCATTAGGTGCCGGAAGGTGTTTTTATATGTGAAGAACCGTTCCAAGAGAAATCCGTGAACAGATGGCATAAAAGAGGACAGACAGTAATATGAATGCTTACCGTTCAAAGATATTCATTACTTAATAAATTCCAAACAAATTAGATTGAAATTTCGTATAATATCAGAAAGGAAACTTTTTGTGAATGAAAATTTTTTTTTGCTTGAATATATTTGATGAAAATATAGGTATACCTTATTTACCTTTGTTCAAACGCTTTCTAGTTATATTTGTAATTCTGCATAGACTAGAGATTAAGAAAGGACTTATAACACCAGAGGCTATCGTATTCCGTTCAGGCACCAACACTATTTGACCAGGGGCGTAACGTCTTGGCAAAGTAGAAAATAACCTAAATTTATGTATGGATATTCAGTACTCGTAGATCCGTTATTAAAAGTTTTGTGTTACGAATATTATACAAAAAAAAACAAAGTTAGTCATATAAATAAATTATATTTCGACAAAAATTACACATTTCGACGCGTTCAAGGCAAAACAACTCAAACGCCAATTTATAAATTTAATACCACACACAAAAAACCTGTAAATTGGTTTTACCTACGACCACCCCTGTAAGTAGTCAAAAACACACAGTCGGCAATCAATGTAAGACGTCTATTACGCACGGTAAAACAAAACGCACGGCTGTCAATAGACGTAGTCATTTTATTCAAAATGTATTACTTAGATATTTGACGTTGAATGTTATTCGATATATAAATGGTAGATAACATTTATTAGGGTATCCGGAAAATTCTTCGAAAGCAATTCTTCGAAAACAATTCTTCGAAAACAATTCTTCGAAAATCAATTTCGAAAATGCAATTCTTCGAATAAACAATTCTTCGACTAATAATTCTTGGAATAACAATTCTTCGAAGTATCGAAAAGGAATGACTTTGTTCAGAGATATAAATCAGGTATAATTTATCTAATCTCAAGCTTGCAACTGACGATAATCCCTTGGAAATTAGTTTTAATTTAACCCTGTGCAAGTAAATATGGATGCAGAATTTGTTTGTGATATAAATCAGGTATAATTTATCTAATCCCAAGTTTGCAACTGACCTGAGTGGGTATAAAAGGGATTGTTTTCCATAAAATAAAATTAGTTTTAATTTAACCCTGTGCAAGTAAATATGGATGCAGAATTTGTTTGTTCAGAAAAAGGAAAACGTAAATTGTTGTTCGAGGGACATTTTTATTTTAAAGATGTTGAAAAAGGTGAAAAAGTGTATTGGAAGTGCGCATTTTTTGAAAAAAGAAAAACAAACTGTCCAGCGAGAATAATTACTGTCGACGATAAAATCAGTAAAATAACAAATAAACATAATCATATTGCTGACGCCTCAGAGGTGGAAGCGACCAAAGTGTACGAAAAAATTCGAATCAACTCGAAAATAAGTAATGATCCTCCGCACAGAATTATATCAATTGCTTCGACTACATGTTCCATAACGGCAGCTCCCAAGCTTCCAAGTGTTAGCAGTATGAAACGGAGTATTCGCAATATCAGACAAAAAAATCTACAAGGACCAGCTCTTCCTACTAATAGAAGCGAAATAATATTTTTGGAGGAATATACGAAAACCTACAAAAATTGAAATTTTTTGCTATATGATGCCGGTCCAGTGGACCAGAGAATATTAATTTTTACTACAGAACAAAATCTCCAATTATTGTCTAACAGTAAGCATTGGTATATTGATGGCACATTTAAAACCGTGTCGTTATTATTCCAACAATTACTAACCGTTAACGGACTGCAACACAACTTATCGGTACCTTTAGTTTATGCACTCTTACCAAAAAAATCAGAACGAATTTATGATCAATTTTTTCAAGAACTTAAAAATTTGAAATCATCTTTAGTGCCTGCAACGATTACCACTGACTCCGAAAAAGCATTGATTAATGCCTGCAATAGTGCTTTTCCAAGTTGTAGAAAAAGAGGCTGTTTTTTCCACTTCAGTCAATGCATTTTCGAATGATTCGAAGGAATGGATTAAAAAAACGCTATGAGACTGACAGTGAATTTGCTTTCAAACTAAAAATGTTGTGTGCTATTGCTTTTGTCCCAGTGGATGATATAGTTATGGCTTTTGAACAATTATATGATAGTGAAATATTTCCGTCAGAAGCCGAAAGTGTTATTAATTATTTTGAAGATACGTGGATTGGGCGACCAAATCGAAAACAGCGAAAACCACCACAATATCCATACGAATTGTGGAATCTATATCAAACAGTTTTGGATGATTTACCGAGAACAAATAATTCGGTAGAAGGATGGCATCGAAGTTTTGAAACACAAGTATCAGCAGTTCACCCCAACTTGTGGAAATTTATAAAATGTATAAAAAATGAGCAAAGTCTAAATGAACTTCGTGTAGAACAATATTTAAGCGGATTTGAACCACAAACACCAAGAAAGAAGTACAAAGATTGTAATCAACGAATCAAAACTCATGTAAATCAGTATGATAAAAATAATATAATAGAATACATTAGAGGTTTAGCTCACAACATATCATATTAATCTATAATATTTTTCTTACCTTGGTATTTGATAGTATTCATGTCATTTATCTGTAATTTTTACTGTAACCTTTTACTGTACTGTAAACTTTTACTGTAATTTATTAATAAAATGTTGACATAATTATAACAAATAAAAAAGTAGTGTTTTATTTCCAGTTCCTAGGTATTCTCAGAAAAGAAAATGACCTTATAATTCTCATTTATTATTAGTATGTTCCGCATCATACGTTTATATATCATGCGAGAAATATTGATTATTGTCTAATGAAAACTTATCCCAGATTTTAGTAAATCCAAATAATAAAGCTGTCGAAGAATTGTTTATTCGAAGAATATGGTATTGGAAGAATCGCATTTTCGAAGAATTGATTTTCGAAGAATTGTTTCCGAAGAATTGCTTTCGAAGAAAATTCCTAGATCCATTTATTAGATATTAGATTGCATTTAATATTAAGAGTTATTTGGAATTATATGATAATTGGTTCCGTTTTATTCAATCCGCATCTTTTAGCTGTCTCAATGTATCTTATATTAGTAAACAATAGTATATTATAAACCAACCGACTAAAGTGGCCCATTTAATCCCGCGGGTGGTGTTTGATTCCTGAGGGTAGTAATCCACCTAATGTCACTTTAGTCGAGAGGTGTATACGCTATTTTATGCAATTCCGGTAAATCTACATACATTTTTAATAAAAATAGATGGTACTTTGAACGGACTTTTACGAAACTTTGCTGGGCATCGAGGGTGAACTTCTAAGATGCTTGGCTGGGCATCGCGGAGCAACTTTTATAAAACTTGGCTGGGCATCGACGATGTGCGTTTTTACTTGTACTTTAAATACCTTAATAAGATTATAAACACAGGTATAAGTGGGTCGTAGGTAAAGTACAGTACGTAACTCGTGTTGTAACGCATTTTACGCACTCACGGAATTACGCACTTGCCGTTACGCGGCTTCGTGCGTAAATTTTCCGTTCGTGCGTAAAATGCTTCTTACAACACACGTTACGTAATATACTATTACATTATGTGTAAGAAAAGGCAACAAAAACTACATTTTTGTCCACAAATTTTGCACTTTGCAGCATGTACACAATTGGAAACATTGTAATTAGAAAAACAATAATAAAAAATAATTGGCACTTGCGTCACCACAATATAACCTTAAGGCAAGGCAAAATGGACAAGTTACTTACGTCGAATCAATGTGTTTGTTTTTTGATCGAAAGTGGCGTTTATGCGCACTTACAACGAAACTGATTATACAGTTCCGATTCATAATATTGTCGTTTACATCTTTTGATAACGAAAGTAGTAACTTTTTTCAACAATTTATTAGAGGAATTAAATAAATCAATGGAATTCTTTCAGAAAACAAAAAATTAGAATTCAAAACAAACCTTACTATTAATAAAAAAATAAAATCTCATCAACTCTTGTAATAGTGCCTACTAATATTAAAATACCACAGAATGTAAATAATACTTAGTAACAATATTAACCGCTATATTCAGTCTTATAAGATACGATCATCCACATCAGAATCATCTTAAACATCGGGCACATAGTCTTTAACCCTAGAATACTTACCATACTTGATCACCTTATAATACTAACCATCGTAAGATTCACTACGATAAAAAGGAACAACTCTAAAGAAAATGTTCCTAAGCTTTAATAAATTCGTAAAAATGTTGTAACATAGAACAGGGTATTAACACACTAAATCTAATAGAAAAAGGATATATTTTATATATTTTGACTGCAGGACACACAAAGAAGGGCGCGATGTTCCCCGCAAAAAGGCCGATGGCAGTGTTGGCAATGGTGGGTTGTCATACGGCGTTTTTTGGCTGCACAAAATTGACACTTTGCTCGTTTCTTTACATTTTCTATTGGTGTTTCCTGTCCTAGCTCCAGATTTAAAATATTTCCTATCAACAGCCTAACTGGACGGTTTAAAGTTGGCCATTTTACGCGCTGCGCCAACCACTGTTTCGTGAGCTGTTCTGAGAGAATATCCATAAACTCTTTTCTTGAAACCATTTTACATCCCTTTCTTCATTGATTATGATTATAAATTATCCAGGCGTTTATGCAGGAAATATTGATCATACCATAAAAAAGGCAGAGAGGCCATCTTCTTGTTTTTCGTGAAGTACTTCTGCTCCCACACATTTGATCAAACGTATCGACGCCGTATTTAGTTTTGTTATAAAACTAAACTAAATCTGGTTTTCCTGATGTCATGTTTTGTACCTCCAAACTATCATGCATAGTAGATAGTAAAATAACTACTTTTGACACCTTAGTTTTATAGGATACCATTGTTGTCTCGTTATCAAAGCAATGTAGTGAGCTTCCAATAGGTCGATTTTTAATATCCAACGTTTGTGGCGGTATCTCTTTTTTGTTGCTTCTTAGAGTGCCTACCAGGGTCACGTTATATGGAGGCTTTAATAATTCCTTAGCCAGTGGTATACTCGTGAACCAATTATCCATGGTCACGTTTCTGTTGCTTCCATAAATTGGTTGGGTTAATTTTTTTACGTAATATTGTCCTAATGGTTGTCCATCGGTTTTGGTTCCCTTTCCCAAATATACTTCAGCATCGAACATATACTTTGTGCCAACATCACACACCATAACAATGTTCAAGCCATACTTTGAAGGTTTATTGGGTATGTACATCCTAAAGGGACATCTACCCCTGAAAGTTAAGAGCTGCTCGTCTATTGTAACGTATGACCCTGGTTGATATTTTCTTCGACAGTTGCTTATTAGTTGGTCCCATATTTCTCGAATTGGTGCTAATGGATCGTCTATTGTTCTTTCAGGTCTAGTTTCCTTGTTGTCAAAACGTAAGCAGTCTACTAGAAACTCGAATCTTTCGCGACTCATAGTAGCTTTGTATATGGACCCAGAAATTTTGTCATCAAATATCTCCCTTGTAGACCAATGATTATCTTTTTGACAACCAGCAAATATCAATAGTCTAAGTAAAGCATGAAGTTCCTCCAAATCCACTTGTGAGGTAGTCAATTTTTGGGTAGTGTATTTCTGCGAACGGATTGAAATTTCGTGATTTGTGTACTCCACTATTTTTTCTGGGATACTTGGATCTAGCAAACAAAGAAAAACATCCAGAGGGGTTTCTGCCGCTTTAGCATCATTTATATGACCTTGTATGATATGCAAAATATTACGCGATGGTATTTTAGTTACCGCCTTTGCCACCGAGGACCACCTATGACCGTTTTTCCCTTAAGACTTACAGGTAGCTGGTTTTCCTTGACTTTAGGATTTTTAGAAACTGTAGTATTATTCTCTTCATCTGTAAATTGAGACTTTTGCATAATATCATCGCTTTCAGTAAGACCTACAGGCAGCTGGCATTCTGGTCTGTTTAGATTTGTAGGAACTGTTTTATTGTTCTCGTCATCTATAACTGAACACTCTTGCATATGTTCGCTTCTAGTAATATTTGTTCCAACGTTATACTGATCCCCGCTCTTTAGAATTTTTTTCCCTTTTCGTCATGTTTGATTTTTATTTTTTCATTTTTGCTAGTTGATGGTTTATCATAATCAGAATCGGAGTCACTTGAAGGGCTATATTCTGACCCCGATGGAACAAATACTTCAACGTCGTCATCCAATTCGGAGCCGCTTTCCGATTCGCAGGCATTTTCATCATTCTCACCAGGAAAAAGATCTTGTAAACACTTCCCCATTTCAAATTTCAATTCTTGTGGGTTTAGTGGTCTTAACATATCTAATTTCTTCTTATCCATATTAATTTACTCTAAAAAAATAAGAAAAATCGGTCCCGATGCCAAATGTTTAATATTTACGATAATACTTACCTTCGTAAAAATTTCGACACTACCGTTGAAATAACCCACTTACTTGGCACTTTGCACCATATTAAATCCGTGGCAGGTCGAACTCAAGTCTACTAAGGCATAGACGGGCGCTCAACTTTTATAGATGCTTCGCGACGATAAACACGTGGTCAAACTAGATTCCCGTCGTAAAATTTACGATGGTAAGTGTTCTAGGGTTGAAGAAAAATATTCGTAGTGATAATTAGCTTTTATTGCGTGCTTATGACACAATTTTCTCAAATCATTGTATTTCTCCTTACTTATCGGTAATTCCGTCTTATAACATTGTTGCGGATGGCACCCATTTTTTATTTCAATTTCAAAATGATTGTTATTCTTATGCAAAAAGCTCGTTGTGAAGATCACTTTGTCATCAAATTTATTGAAGCATGCTTTTTAATAGCAGAACTTTTAGTCTTTATCGCGGACTCGTTTGGGAGTGACTTGAAATCCATAAACTTCTGTTCCTCGACAATGTAAGGAGCAGGAATTTTTCTTGCATTTCGCAGAATGGATACCCATTCTGATGGGGCATGAGCAACAGTATTTTTTATAAATTTTTCTATAGTCCCGTGGTTTGAGTCCACTGGCATGTGAGTATGTCCCGTGATTAATTAAGTGATTTTAATCTTAATGATGTTGACCCATGTGTTTGAAAAATATTTAACCATGGAAAAAATTGCTTTGTTGTTATTTCGTACACTGCAATTGTCGCAATACAGCGAAATCACTTTAAATTTTTTCTCACCGTCAACTTTTTGCAAATACCCATATAGATTAGATGCTATTTCATTCGACCCTCGTTTTCCATCTCTTTCACCCCAGAGGTAACATACACGACGTCTTGCTTTGGCCTCCTACACTGTAAATCATGAACGGCGTACTTTCTACTAAAACCAACCACCATGGTATCACCATGTGGAGTGGTCATCACTTTTTCTAAAACAAATTAGCCACCAACATTTCTTCTGTTGTAGAAACAGCTTGCTCTTCTAGAAATATTTTTTTGGCTGCATATTTTTCTGTTATGTGGTACTCGTGATCATCCCGATCTTGTTGTGATATTGTGTCTAAATTCTTAATTTTCTCGCATTTTCCACACTTTTCCTTTCGTGAATGCCGATGTTATACTTCGATTTGACCAAGCGAAGGAAAAATCCTTTTTTTAAAATTGGAATTAAATTTTCTGCAGGATAGGATCTACGTACTTTCTATACAAATTATTTAAACTTTCCACTTCTGCAGGTAGATAAGTCTTGGATGATAACTTCTACAATGATGACTGGGGACAGTTGGTAAGGATTCTACGAATTTTTTGAAGATATCCATTTGCTGTGATGAAATTTTGTTTTTTGGAATATGCTTTCCACGTAAATCGATATAAGGAAATGTCGATGGATCTTTATTAGCTATTGCAGTTGGAATAAATTTTTGAGTTATCCCTAAAGTCGCCATTAAAAATTGTTGACAAACAGTTTTGGGAAAACCATTTTTCATCAAGTGATAATTGTTACTAAATCTTCGAAAAAATGCTCCTTGTGATTTTCGTCGCCTTTTCACTTCTTGAATAGTCACACATTCACTGACAAACCTCTTTTGTTTGGAATCTTCAGCTAATTCCCAGAAAAATTTAAATATATCTTCTTTCTTGCTCACTAAATGAATTGCATTTATTAGCACAATTTTTATTTCGGCAGGGATTTGCCAAAATTTTTCTCTCTTCCACAAGTTTTCCGTTTGAATTGATATCTTTTTTTCCGGAATCTTTCAAAACTTTTGTTTCACGACACTTTTGTCACATGCTTTTTATTACGTTTTCTTGGCTTTATTTCCGTATCCGTTTCACTTTCTTCAGTACTACTTATTTCCGGGCGGTATTCACCTTCATTGTCGTAAATGTCATTTGTTTCTAATAATTCATCATTATTCTTCACACTACTATTCTGAATGTTGTCTTCACTGTTATTCGATTTCGGTGTTACAACTTCTGATGAAACGGCGAAGGTTTCTCCGTTCACTAAACTGTCCCTTGGAAAAATTGTCGTTTGGTTATCTTCTTCTGTTGACTGAGAACCCACAAGAATATTATCGTTGTAGTCAGGAATTATATTATTGTCTTCCCAACATACTTCTTGTTGAATGACTGGATTGAGTGCATCTTTGAAAATGTATTGTAATTTCTCAGTTGCATTATTATTGCTATTATTACTCAACAGAACGTCATTCAAAATAATTATATCGATATTTAAAGCTGTATTGAGACAAGTGTTCTGGTACCGTACAGTGTCAGCCACTTCATTGGTGGTTTCCTCTAAATCAGAATGGCTATAATTATCAGTATCACAGTTTGGTTTCTAAACATCACCGAAAAGTGTTTCTGATTTTTTATATCGCGGAGTGTTTCTGTCGAAGTTGGTAATATGTTCAAAAGTACAAACATTTTCCTACTTCTGTAATTCATGCTACGAAAGAAAAATTAAGGAGTTAGTACTCATAATGTCGACGTAACCGCCAAATAAAAAACGTTAAAAATTTCAACCATGCGTCATTCTATACAATGATTTGAACCACCCATAAGGAAGCATCCTACGTAATCAACGATTTTGGTAAAAAGTAGGTGGTGAATTCTACTGAATATTAGTGTAAATGTAAAAATAACGTCCTTTATTTGGCATATGGCGGCTGGCGCTTACGTCAAACATAATTTCATTTTCAAGTTTGACGTAAATGCTAAAGCAATAATAATGTCTTTTAATTGATTATTTTAACCACCAAACAATTATCTGGGACACAGATGCAACAGACAGAGCTATAGTCAAAATAATATTATCAAAATTACTCCCTTTATAATGGCATTCCGCATGAAATCGAGACCAAAAGTCACCCGTGGTAACCTTATGGACAATCTGGCGTTTACGTCAGGCGAGAGCCGTAGCCATTTTATGAAGCAACATTTTGGCGCTTGCGCAAATTTAAAATCAGAATTTCTCAACAAAGATAATGTTTGTGACAATGTAAATGGTTCCAAAGCATCGAGAAAAGAGAGGCCCTTACGCCAGTATCCATACCTCAATTTCGGAATTTTTGGCGCTCACGTCGTTTTGCCTTGAAGGCGTCGATAAACACAATGTATTTATAAAGCGTTTATAAAATGTGTGATAAATGGTTATTTGTTCGGCTTTTGTGCACAAGATAGACTCTACGTAAGAAGAAACTATGTAGAAGTTATAGAGAATAAAAATAAAATAAATAAAATAAATAAAATAAGAGTTTTACAGCAGAAGGTATGAAAATATCGGAAGAAACTGTTTCCATGAAACAGATCATAAAAGAACAATGTCACATGTTTTAGGGGGTAGTTCACAATTATCTTATTATCGGAGGCAAACGAAATCTACTATTATTTTATGATCCTGGCAACATATTAAAACTGATCAGAAATACAATTGGTGACAAAAAAATAGTAATAGATCAAGATGGGGGATATATAAAAAGGAAATTCATAGAAAACCTAGACGAAATTTATTGATGTTTTACATTTAGGTAATAAACTTATAACAGTCCAATTAAATTAGTTTCCTTAGAAAATGAAGGTGAAATTGTCAGTGTAAGTATTTAGTATTATATAAAATAAGCCAAGATCATTTGGAATCAGAGGAAGGGTATGGTTAACTGTATCTCACTCGAAGATATTCCGATACTAATAATAGGTTAAGAAAAAAAAGGAACAAGAATTAAATATAATTTCCAATAAATAGACAAGCTGAGGAAGAATTAGAATTGCCATTATCACCTCCTGAACTCTATGGTTATAAATGAATGTTCCAGGCAAATTATATATATATATATATATATATATATATATATATATATATATTCTCCATTTATATTTCTTGGGCATTTTTGGTCCTGAATTAATTAAAACATTAGATGGTCTTTTAAATTTATAATGTATTTCATTTACGTTTCGGTCCTTTTTGACCTTTATCAGAATATAAAAAACACTAAAAGAGAATTCGTTCTTAATATCTTAATGTATACAATGTAAAATTATGACATACCTGTGGATTATATTCCAGCGAGTGCTACATCACATATTAAAATAAACTGAAATAAAATGAACTTCAACGATACATTTAAAAACATTTTACAAGTACGGTGTGTGTACATCAACTTTCATAGTAGTTCTGGTGTCTAAGCCTAATGTTATTATTTGAGAATGTTGTTTTTCTCCCTATACGCATTTATTTGTTTTTAATAAATAGTTGTTATGGTTTTTGTTGAGTCACCTTCATGAAATAGGTGTTTAATTTATTATTCTATCTTATTATATTGTTGTAAATCTTGCTTAAACATTTTGTGTCGGTTTTGTAATTTAGGTTTTTTTTCTATTTCTCTGTATTTCTATCGTTTAATAAATTTCTCTTTTTCTGGTGTGACTTAAATTTTTTAAAATTTTTGTGTTTTCAAAATCAAGACTATGTTTTTCCTCTTGCATATGTGTTGTTAAGGCAGTTTTATTTTTCTTATCGTACTTGTGACCATATAATCGATTTTTTAAATATTGGCTAGTCTGCCCGATATAGACACTGTCGCAGTCCCCGCATGGAAAAAAAATCGAATTTTCTAAATATATATATATATATATATATATATATATAGGAAAAGATAAAAATAATTCAGTCACTCGTGTTCCTGGACAATCACAAACAAATATATAGATTAAAGACAATTGAGGTCTTTGATAGAACAAGAAACTTTTGAAGACATCTACTCCAGTAATAATATTCAGTATACCATAGATCATTTATACCAAGTTATAGTGAGAAACATAAGTAAAAGTACAATCATCAAAACCACACAAGACAAACACAAAAAGAAACCATGGGTAACAATAGGTCTTATAAAATCAGTGGAACAATGGGATAAAGTATTCAAGATATTTAAAAAAATATCATACAATGAATATAAAATCTAACATAACTGATTTCAGAATTGAAACAAAAATACTACAGGAATATAATTATGGAAAATTCGAACAATAGCAAAAAATAAGGCAAACAGTGAATATGTAAACAGAAATGTAACAAAAGTAGATAATGATATAAACGAAATTGTGGAAATATTCAACAAACACTACACCACTCTAGGTGAGAGTATGACAAACGATATTAAGGTTGCAAACAAGCGGACAGTACGTTCTGGAAATAAAACCCTTAGGACATTAAATTCGATTTTTCAGCAGCCCGTTTCTTTCATAAACAATTCGACACCAGGTATTGACAATATCACAACCTTAGCCATAAAAGAAATAAGTAACTTTATTGCAAAACCACTATGTCACTTAATAAATCTTATGTTTACTGAAGAAAGATGCCCAACTCAGTTTAAAATAGCTGTTATAAAACCAATATTTAAAAATGGAAATCGAACTGATCCAAAAAATTATCGCCCCATTAGTATCATATCTATTCCAATTAAAATCTTTGAAAAGGCACTGAAAGAAAGGTTGGTAAGCTTCCTGGATAATACTAAAATGCTATTGCAATTTCAATTTGGATTTAGAAGCGGAAAATCTACCAGTGACATAATTGCTCACCTGATGAAGAAAATTTACTCAAGTTTGGACAGCAGCAGGCCGTGTGCAGAAATATTTATAAACTTGTCAAAAGCCTCCGATACCGTAAGTCACGAAGGGCTGTTGTCCAAACTAAATGACATAGGTATTCGTAAACCCACCCTCTCACTATTCCAGAGCTACCTAGAAAATATGAAACAACTAGTTAGGATTAGTAATACAATGAGTAGCCAAAGAGAAATACCACACGGAACAGTGTCAGGTCCCATATTATTTATAATTTATTTAAATGAAATGAATTGTCAAGAAACTCATGGGAAGAAGTAGAAACCAATCTAAAAACGGATTGAGAAATAATAGTAAAATGGTTATATGATAACCTTTTCACCATTAATATGGATGAAACAGTATATCTACCTATTTCAAGTTATTAAAAATGGCCTCCCAAATACGGAACAATTAGACTTACATCTACCTTTCAGAAGTAATACATATCATGTTGAATCTACAACCAGCAAAAAATACCTAGGCAAAACCACTGATGATAACCTAAAATGGGATCTTCAAATTCAGAATTTAACTAAAAAACTTAGATCAATAATGTATTTATTCAAACAAATGACTATCATACTAGATGAAAAAAATCTGAAAATCCTGTATTTCATTCTAGTTCAATCACTCCTAAACTATGGCATAATCGAATGGGGTGTTGCATAATAATATTAAACTTTTAGAAATCCCGCAGAAGAAAATAATCAAAAAAATTTACAATCTAAATCGACAGTTTTCATCAAATTTGCTTTTCCAAAATTCCAAACTATTGAATATTAGGAATCTATTCTACAAAACCGCATTTCTATATTTACTAGCAAATAATTCAATAGATAAGAACAAAACACACACACAAGATTTCGAGAAAATGTCAATATAGTTCTCCCTAAGTCTCAGAAGTCCATTGGACAGCGAAGTTTTCCACACAGACAGGTGACAGAAACTATACAATTATTTACCAATTAATTTAAAAATAGAAATTCACCTAAAAAGTATCAAAAACAAATTAACATATTGGCTATTTACTTCAATGATCAAAATACTTTTATAGACATGCCATACTAACAGACACATGCATGTATTTTAAAATCTAAATTGTATTGATTAATCACTATTGCTATTAATATAAATACTAATTTTTAATTTTTATAACTCAATTTTTCACATTTGCTTTATTATCAAAGAATTATTTTATTAGTTTGTAATATTTCAAAAAGACTTGATTCCTCATTAAATCTAGAAACACACAGTCCAACTAAAAATATTACTATTATTATTGGGTATGTACATGTATATATTTACCCTACATTAGTATGTGTATAGTGGGATATGTGAACTGGAAAAAAAATACTTCTAATAGGGATATATCAACTAGTCAACTCTTCTATCAGTCAAGGACCCCTGTTATATTACTTTTCTGCCCAACATATCTAATATGCGAGAAAAGTATTGGTTTACCCCAAAAAAGTTGGAATTTTGGGAAAAAATTGAGTTATTTTTACGTTTTTCATCAAGAACAACACCAAGAAATGGTTTTTAGAAAAAAATTCTGTGTGTATGTCGTCGTCGTTCACTTTTCGTTACATGCCTTGTTAGCACGATACAGCCTCCGGAGTGCAATAAGTCGCCAATATTGATTCGAATATTGTTCAAGATATCTCACAGATGAACCCTATTGATTTTCAGCTAGCCAGAGCCAGTACAACGGGTGCTATGGTACTTGAAGTACGACATTTTTGTCATTTTTGGAGAAATTTCAGTTTGTTAGCACGATACCGCCTCCACAGTATAATCAAATGACCAATTTTATGATTGAAGATTGTTCAGAATATCTTATAGATGAACTTTATCAATTTTTAGCTCACCACAGCTAGTACAACGGGTGTTATGGTACCTGGAGTGCCACATTTTTGTGGCTGCAGAAGTTTCAGAGTTCGAAGAGTCGTCTAGCCCTATGGGAAGTCAAGATGCAACTAATAAGTTTCCAGATTATACATAGTAAAGGCCGAAGATACGTGCTCTTTCCTTGTTCGCCCCTGTTGTCAATGGTATGTCTGTGGAACTTTCTTCTGAAGAAGTACCGACTCCGACGTTTGATACGGCTGATGATAGGTGGTATTTTAGGATGGTCAGGATTGTCAATGATAAACCTCTCAAATTCTCGGCCTGTCATGTGAAGGATGATCTCATCTGTAAACACGTGGCCAGTAAGTACACCCAACAACTGTCACCTAGTGAGTCCTGGAAGCTGGAAGTAGTTCCCATCCGAGTAGTTCGCTTGTCCTTTCGGAAGCCCATGATCCTCCCACATGCGGACATACGTGTATTTATAAACTTTCTACCGGGTAGCCGAACGTTTTCATAGGCCGAAAATGAGAGGGGATATTGCTAGATTCGTTAATCGGTATAAGGTGTATGCCGCGCATAAGATATCACAAGGTAAACCAGTGGATAAAATGGTGTCACACCCTAAACCTAGTAGGCCATGGGAAATGATATGTATGGATCGGATGGGGCCACTACGAAGGTTGAAACGGGGTAATTCTTTTATTCTCTTCGTCACCGGCTATATAACCAAGTATATCTTCATATTTCCACCTAGAACGGCTTCTGCAGCGGTGGTTACTCGGGAAATCGAAGGGGAGGTATTTATCGTATACGGTGTTCCTAAGGTCATTGTGTGTGATAATGAACCCCAATACTGAAGTAATATTTTTCGAAGTGTAACTTCCCGCTATCAATGTAATGTTAAGTTTAATGCCAATTATCATGCAATGGCTAATCCATGCGAGAGAGTCCATCGTGTGATTAAAACTATAATGGCTTCTTATGTCCTGGATAATCTTCGTTGTTGGGACAAACATATTGATCAGGTAAGTTGTGCGATTAGAATATCTACTCATGAAATTACGAAGGTGACGCCCTATTTTGCCAATATTGGTAGATATATGCTATTGTCTGGTGCAGATTATGTGGATAATTCGGATTTGAATCTATAGGATAGTGTGAAGACCCCAGAGATTAATTGGAATGAGACTTTTAGGAACCTATTCCAGATACTAAGGGAAGATTGGAAGATGCTAATCAGAATGTTTGTGATAATTATAATTTGATGCTTCACAGTTTTAAACGCGTAAGCTAGATCCTAGGTATATAGGTCCATTCTCGGTGGTCAAGAGGTTATCTCCGTGGAATTAAAACCAAATACCATTGAAAAAAAAATCCTCAAATTGTTTTACAGAACCTTTTGATATCCTGTATCTGTGTAAAATTTTGAATCCATAGTCCAATAAAAAATTCCAAATATTGAGTCTTCATGGCAAGTTCACTCAATTCACTTCATTTTTTACTTCGAAAATTATTAGAAATGAGTTCATGTCTTTCTAATCTTGGTAGATTCAAATTGATCTGTTCAGAATTCATACATGTATTATATTAAAATAATTCACGCCCATTCCGTATGATGTTATGGTTTAAATTCTCTGAGATGTTAATATTGTTAAAAATTAAATAGTTCATTAATACAGCATTATACACTTTCAATTTTCTTTTAATCAAGGGGTAATAAATAACTATTCTTAAATCTATTAACATTGAACTGTATTTCACTTATAAATATATATATAACAGAACTAACAGCCGTAAACGTTATCAGTATAATACCTTTTAGAACTATAGAATGACCATAATACGAAACACTCTGCGGAAACAATCATAGTCTATCTTACCGAACAATTTGTGATCTTCTATGACTTAAAACCATACTCAGGCTGTTCCCATATAAAAAGTAGTTGAGTTACCTTCTTCTAGCAATTTATTTTCCCATCTTGCTTCAGTATTTTCAATGGAAATTGTTTTCTCGGTAACCTTCCTTTGCTTTACTTGTCTTTGGTTTGTCGTCATACAGTAACTAAAATAAAATAAAATACTTAGCAGCCACTATTGAACATCTTTATATCTCTGAATATAAATGGCCCTTGTTTGAATTTTGATCGGAAAAACTGGTGAAAACGCATAGTCTGTACACTGTTTTAATTGCTGGATTTCTATTAAAGAAATAAACTAAGCGGTGTACATAAATTGATGAAAAATAGTTGTCTTACCTGGATGCTTATTAGTTCTCGCCATTTTACTAAGAAATTTCTGATTTCTTTCTCTAATAATCTTGATATTGTGGCAATCTTCTACTTTTTTTGTTATGAATTTGTTTTTGTTAAGTCATATAACTGTCAATTGAGATATAAAACATCGACACGAGCGTTCACACGATGCGTTCGATCGAAGCGTTCTCGATCTCTTTTATTTTGTGTGAGTAAGACAAGACTGAGAATAGTTGGGAAATACGAAACATTACAATGAAAAGAGCGAGACTAGAGATGAAACTCATATAGAGAAATAAATATATTATTATTTGTCTATGGAATCCCATTACCCAGTACAATTTTGGAATTCTTAAACATTTTATTTTCGTTTATCCCAAATATATATCCATGTTATTTACCATAACTGAAGGAGTGTTTTTTTCATTTACCATTGTCATATACCAAAGTAATTGTCACGGATACGTTGCTAATTAGTCATCTTGAAGGTACTCTCAATTCAACAATTCACCTGTTGGTCAACCTACCTCTAGTAGTCGATGCCCACCTGTATGTTGATTTAATTTTATTCATTATTGCCAACCGGAACAATAAAACTTAAGTTTTTTATAAATATATTTTGATTATGATTTTTCAATTGTAAGCTGAATAAACTGATTTAGCCATTTTTGAGGATAGTTTGCACGGCAAGCGACCGCTGCGATTTTGGGGGAACTGACTTTTGCGGTTCTCATATTTGTGAAAGTTGCTCATAAATTGTTGGATCAGTTTTTGGATTTATCCGTATTGGAACGGGATTTGATTTGCGCACATTATAAGAATATAGTCGGCTCTAGTTTTGGATAATTTAGGAAGCCACTATATAAACCGAAAGGGATTTATTTTATCAGAATTCGCCAGAGGTTCATTTGAACATCGAACCCAAACGACTGCTTTTTCCAGTCTGTTCATTTAGTTGAACCCTCATCGTGTTGAGGTTAGCCGATATGTCTATTATTTTCTAATAAAGGAAGAGTTGATAGCTATTGCCAATTTTTTATGAAATTTTCTATAATGAAGGTTAATACTTTTAGGGTTTCTTTCCCCTCCTTTTCCTCGTGCATGGAATAATTATTTGACAGTCCGAACTCATATTGCATTGGTCCATCTGCTTCAATTGTAAAACCAAAAATAGTTCCCGTTTAGTCACCTGCTTCAAGCAAGATTAAGGGAGAGACAATTAGGACTAGATACTGGAATTTATTTGTGGACTGGAACTCATACCAATACCATAGCAGCGAAGTACCTTAGTTAAGACTGATTTTACTACTCAATATTATTTTGACTTTAGTACCTTAATATTTGACGTTTTGTACTGGAGAACTGGGTTGGCTGGAATCCAACTTCAGTTCGTATAGTGATTGCGGCCAATTTTGAGAATTAGATAATAAATCCCGGATTCGACTATTCAGTTCGGCTGAAACCCAAACTAAACATTTATATTTTGTAATTTCAGTGAAACGAAATCGATAATTTTCTTCATGTTACTTTATTGGGGGGTATTAGGTACAAAAAAGGTGTAGTGTACAACAAGTTGTAAAGTGTAGAGCTTGTATGATCATGCAGTGCTAAACGAGATACTAATGGTAGATGGTTATATCATATATAATTTAATTATTTATAACCGTGACTAGAGCTTTAAAACATTTACATTGTGAACTTTACTTCAGATATTATTAGTAATATACACTACCCTTGACACCAGACTAGGTTACTTAATTAGATTGCAATGTACCTGCCCATTTTCCAAAAGTAGTAAAATTCGGTGGCGCTTGGAATTAAATAGTGACTTTAAGGAAACCGAGAGAATTTACACCCATTCCTGATAGTAGTACATATCGCTTTGAATCTTTACATTATTAAGTTGGGAATTCCAGCGACTCCGGTCTTTTACAAAAGCACACTTGAAGGTAGGTTAATTGTTGCATCAAGGCCGAGTAACAATGATAACTATAATAATAGCCTGAGCGACAATTATTGACTTTGCACCCTATAATACTACAAAAAGGCTTAGTGAAACGATCATAATTTGAATGACAGGTTGGGTACAAATTTATAATACTCAAACAGCCAACCAATGACATCTCCTCACGTGATAATTGAACAAAATACACCATAATTTTATGTTTCTCCTAAAAATAATGACACACAATTCGTATCTCACATCTTATTGTGTAGACTTCGAAGACTAATTACATACTTAGAACTAGCTTTAATTCTGTATTTGATGTTGATAATATCTAGATTAATTTATTCGATTAATTTCCTGTAAAATAGAATGAAATTTACAGTATTTATTTCAAAACAGTAATAATTGAAATACATCATTGAAGAGCCTGAAATAATTGTATGGGTAATCATTTGATATATTTCAATGTTAATTGTCTTTTAGTAATATTATTTCTTCCTCTGTTATGAATATAATTTTATACTATTGTAAGGCAATAAACTCGTCGATCATTATCTCTATATCTTCACAACTAATTTTCTCCATTCAGGCTCTCTGTATTTGACTACTGAACAATTAATTATAAATTCATTTTTATTAAGACTCATTGAAAGAATCATACTGTATTGAGAAAAAATTTAACGGTTGACATAAAGGAATGATTGACAGTTCTAATAACTGTACTCCTAGAGTATGATTACAATAATGATAGACTAGAAAAAGTCCAATCACATTGTGTCACGAACTGTGCATTCTTTGGTAGAATGTTTACCTTTTCAATAACTTTGTTATAATTCATATGAAGATACGAATTGTAACCGCAATGTGATATTTATATAGGACATGGACAGAACTCTCTGTGAAGTACCTGGATTTGCCCATGAAATATTAACATGGAGAATATTAGAGTAATATATACTTACTTTGCTGTTTTGTTCGTATTAACCCTACAACATATCAACGGTCCAGCTTACTTTAACTATGAAGAGTTGTCATAAAGTTTAGATAGACAGCAACTATCGAAACTCAAATTTCTATGGAAAACAATCACTATGAATGAAATATACGCCAGTTCAATATCATAACATCCCCTGTTTATCAAGCATGAATTGAATAAAAATCATTCTAAATAATTTTGCAAATAATACTAATAAAGCACTTTTTATAATGGAAAATAAAATGATGTGAAATAAAACTTTGTTTTTACATTAGTTTGATTATCATGATGATGAGAATGTGAACGAGAAAAAAGATTCAATCTGAAATCTATCAGCTGGTTTAACAACTGTACCAAATTTTGTTCTGTAAAGATTATCATTTGTTCCTTCGGTTTGCAAATCGCTAGGCCTATTGCCTAAATCCAGTTTAAAATTCTCATTCTCTTCTGATTTTGGATATTCAATTGAAGGTTTCGTATCAATTTTTAAGTGATGTCTATTTCTTGAGAGAATTTTTCCGAGTCGTGCGATTTGATCTGATAAATTCTTTGGTTTTTGTTTGTATTTATGATTTTGCCTGGAATATCGAAGTATCCGTTATTTTTTATTAAAACGTTCTGATTTAATTTTAATGAAGGCAATTTTATTGTTTTTCTATTATAATATAATTGACTCGTTTTTTACTTTTGTTTTAAATTATTTCTATGGAATTTCGAACTGTTTGTTTTTGGTTTTAAATTCTTATCAATAACAGGTAGAATATTTTCAAGTTTCTAATGCAATTATAATTGAGCTGGAGAGTATCAATAATTGTCAATAGTCGTATTATGTAACTTTAATAAAGCTACATAGGGGTCGGTTTTCTCGTAAAACCATTTTTCTAAGATATATTTTACCGTGCCTATTTGCCTTTCCATTTTTCCATTTGCTTACGGAAAATAAGGACTAGTGTAAATAATATCAAATCCCCAATCTTCCGAAACAGTTTAACAAAGGCAAAGCATAGTTAAGCTCCGCTATCTAATACTCATTTCTCAGGGGTGTCCAATAAATAAAAAATGTGTTTTAAATATAAGATAACACTTTCAGAAGAAATGTTGTTTTTTGAACATTTTATATCTGTAAATTTTGAATAATAATAACCAACGCAAATATCAAATAAACCATTCAATATAAAATTGTCCATAGCGATTTTTGGCCATGCTTTGTAGTTTATTAGGAGCTCTTTTGAGTGTGATTTGGAAAAAATTACATAAGACCTGCAATTTGATATAAAATTATCAATATCTTGTGACATATTCGGCCAATAAAAAATAGTACGCTCCCAGAATTTCGTTTTTTCTCTACCTAAATGATTCATATGCAGTTTTGATAACATCTGGGGTTATGAACTTTTAGAAATTATAATGCTTTTGTTAAAAAATAGCAGACCGTCAGAAAAAGATAAATTATCTCTGATAATAAAGTAAGGTTTCAAAACTTGATTAAATTTTTTGCTAAGTTGCCAATCGTTTCTAATGTATTCGATTGTTTTTTTTTATTTAAATTAACGTACATGAGACAGTTATGGCCATTAGCACGAGGTACAATACAGAAAAGTTACATTACATAATGTAAATCAAAACTAATAGCTTAAACTAACATGAATATGGGATTACATGATACCTGAGATGATATAAGTTATTTAAATAGAATTTTATTTTGATCAAATTCTGTTAATAAGTTGTTCTTCTTCTAGGAACTCTATCACTTCACGAACTTGATCATCACTATTAAGGATCTCCTTTTAGTTTGTATGTTTTCCTAGTTGTAGGCGTCTTGTGGCGAAGTATGGACATTCAACGAGGATATGCTTGATGCAGAGATTTACGTGGCAGTACTGACGTTTGGCTGAGGTGATGATGTCATTGGGTAACCATGTGTAAGTCTAGTATGACCTATACGTAATCTTCGTAAGACATCCATATTTTTCCTAGATAGATCGGGACAGGTAAACTGGTTCACTATTGGTTGAATTTCACGCAGTGAACACATAATTTGATTCCAGGGAATTTGCCAGTTTGAACGATTGATTTTCTTCAGGATAGCATTTGAGCCAATACAAATCAGTTGAGGCAGCTTCTTTGGCAAGGCAATCGGCTATTTCGTTCTCAATAATACTGACATGGGAAGGGACGAGGGGGTAAATAGTGAATGTATTCTTAATGGAATGTATGGAGGATAATCAGTCTGTGCATATGGCTATGTGTGTATTTGCAAGTTGTTGGACATGTTTGAAGGCTTGTAAGATAGCGTATAGCTCACCCGTGTGGGCGCTAAAAATAGAGGATATTTTGTAGGTTCCGATCGATCCTTGTACCGTGGTTATGGAACACCCAACTCCTAGTTCTCTCTGTGATGCGTTCATATATATGACCATGTTATATTCTTTATTATACAGCAACTCAAGGAAATATCTATTGGTATCTTCTTTGTTAAATTTGCAGAGGGAGAGATCGTATTGTGGGAGAAATTTGGTCCATGTGGGAGTGTTGGAGAGTGCGCGGGTTCGAGTCTTTGAAAGGTTTACGTCTTGAATTAGTGGTTGTATAAGTTGAGGAATAGAACGTATAACAAAGGTATATGGAGCGTTGTCGTGAAGTTGGTATGATGTTAATATAGGATATACTGGATTGGAGGAAATCACGGCAATACGGGTGAGAAGAAGGTGTTGTCGTCTGAGCCAGAGAGAGGGTTTATTAGCTTCACAATAGAGACTTTCAGCTGGGCTTGACCGAGACGCTCCCAGGCATAAGCGGATGGCGGTATTATGTACTGTGTTGAGGGAACGTAAAATAGTTTTAGTTGCAGACATGTAAATTAAAAGTCCGTAATCAATTTTGGAACGAATGAGGGTTCTATATACTTTTAGCAAGGTAGATTCATCAGCGCCCCAATGATAATGTGATCGTGTTTTAATAATATTCAGTCGCTTAAGACATTTTTCTTTAATTTCCTGTATATGTTGTCTCCAGGATAATTTAGAGTCGAATAACGTTCCCAGGATTTTTCAATCATCTACAACAGGTAATTGATAGTTGTTGACTGTGATACTAGGGATATAAGTTTGCGCTCGCCTACTGAATTTAATAACTTCCGATTTGGTGTATGAGAGGGTAAGTCCTAGAGTGGCAATTTTTATTTGTAGGGCATTTACTGCGAGCTGAAGTATTTTGCTAGTAGAGGCATGGGTTTTGCCATGGCAGTACATTATTAGGTCATCCGCGTATAGAGAGAATTTAACAGGGGAAGGAAGATTGTCGCATAACTTGTTAATGGTGAGGATGAACTAGGATGTAGTTAAAATTGAGCCTTGGGGAACTCCATCTTGATGGGTGTATGGAAAGGAAATGGAGTTATTAACAGAAATCCTGAATTGAATAGATGAGGCTTTTACTTGATGAAGATCTATACGAACGATGAAATAAAACAATATAATTTGTTTAAAACTTAAATTTAAACTGGTTGACGTATATCCTATAATTAACTCTGATATCATTATTATGGGCAACCCCTTCAGCCCCCTACTAGCAGAAATTTTCATGGATAATATGGAAAAAATAATTCATGAACACCCCATCATTAATATATTTATGTACTGGCACCGATATGTGGACTACATTTCAGCTAGCTTCATCGGAACAAATAGACAATTAGAGAGCTTCATTACTTATATAAACACACACAATTATACAAAGCTTGAAATAAGTCTATAAACTCTTTAGAACTTACAATTGCAAATATAAATAATAAACATGATTTTTCTATATTTCATAAACCATCACATACAGATATTACAATTCATAATAGTTCGTTCCACCCATTCAGTCATAAACTAGCAGCTTTCAGTAGTATGATACACAGACTCAACAGCCCCATTAAATATTAATAATTATAACAAAGAATTAAATCATAAAACAAATAGCAGTTAATAATATTTACGATCAAAATTTAACATAACAAATAAAACATACTTAATAAATAAAAAGATAAAAAACGGACTTTAGAACAAGTATTCCCTTCTGATAAAAATAGTAATAAACAATTTAAAAGGTCAACATACTTTGGAACACAACCCTTAAAAATTAAATCATTTTTAGAAACTTTATTCATGAATATTTCCTTTAAAACTGATTACAATTTATTAACTCATTAAAAATAATAAATCTAAATATTCAAAATTAAACAAATCAGGAGTTTTTAAATTAAAATGTGGTAATGACAACGGTGATAATATTTATATTGGTAGAACTTTAAGAAATTATGAAACTAGGAATTTGGAACACAAACGTAGCTATGACAACAAAAAATTAGATTCAAACTATTCAAATCATTCATTAGAAAACCAACACACTTCCGACCCAAATTTTGAAATTCTACATATAGTCGGGAAATCCTTTAGTTTAAATTTATTAGAGGCCCTTGAGATTAACAAAAATAAATATTCAGGTAACCTTCTTAACGACCAAATAGATATCAATCACTCTCCTTTATTAAACCTTTTTACCTAGAAGGTAGCTTAGGAATGTTTGTTGTGAATGAATTTCCAGGTAATTTATTTCAATACCTTTGTTAACATTAGTTAATAGAATTATGTATACTAACCAGAGAGGATGGCACTAAAACTGCCAACCTAAAGGAAAGTCTTCAATTATTGATGTCAACTCACTTCCCTGACTCCAGAACCACAAATACGGCGGCCTGGGAGGATGAGGAGAATCACTACCCGACGGACGATGACTGGCGTATATCACGATAGATCGTCGACGCGGACAGACTGAGGTGGGTCATCTTAGGCTTCTCCCCCTTTAAATCCCTGGGAACGGACGGCATTTATCCAGCCCTACTTCAGTGGGGCCTGGATGACCTAATGCCGCACCTGGTATGAATCCTCAAATCCTCACTGGCACTGAGGTATATTCTAAAAGGTTGGTCATACCATAACCAGGAAGAATGGACTATTCCATCCCAAAAGCATATCGACCCTCACATCGTTTTCATTGAAGACTTTAGAGGGGCTGTGCGAACGATACATAAGAGATGTGGTGATAACACGACATCCACTGCATCCAAATCAACATGCATACACTCCAGGGAGGTCCACCAATTCGGCTCTTCATCTCGTGGCGGGCCGCATCGAGAGATCGTTGGAAAATAAGGAGTCCACCCTGTGTATACATTTAGAAGCTTAGTAAGGCTATAAATGTTTATGAGTAATTCATATATCTTTCTTTTTAGTTCTTCTCCTTCTTTCTTTATCAATTCGTTAACTATTCCATCTGGTCCTGCTGCCTTCTTATGTTTGAGATTTGATATTATTCCTTCATATTCTGCATATGTTGGGAGGCAATCCTCTTCCTCTTCTGCTGTTACTTCATAATTTGCTTCTGTAAACTCATCCTCCTTTAGATCGTTTATGTAATATGCTTCCCATTCTCTTTTGCTGATTCTGGTCGTTACTTTGCTTCTTTTACTTTGTTTTCTCATGTAATCATACAGTTTTTTATTATCTCGGTTGTCACTTTCTATTTCCATCATAATCTCCTTTATCCACTCTTCTTTTTTCTTCTGTCAGCGTTTGTCCACTTCTTTCTTCTTTTTCTTGTATTCTTTCAGGTCTGTCTCTCCCCCTGTATTTAGCCATTGCTTTCGTGCTTGATCTTTTTGTTCCTTTTTGCTTTCACATTCTTCATCGTACCATTCTTTACATCTTTGTTGCTTTTTTTGTCCTAGTATGTCCTTGGCTGTTGCGGTAATACTGGTTTATATGTTCTTCCATTTTCCCTATATTTCCATGTGTACCTTATGTTAGTCAATCTTTTAATACTTGTCTATCATTCTTCCGTATGTTCTTCTTTTAAATCATCTATGTTCCATTGTTTTTTACGTTTTTCCGTTTTAACGTTTATTACATCTTCATTTTTACTTTCACCACAACTAAGAAAGGATCCGAATCCACATTAGCGCCTCTGAATGAAGTATATCCTACTGTTTTCAGCCATTTTTTGGATATGACTGCGTGATCTATCTAATTCCCTTCATTGGAGCCTGGTCTTGTCCATGTCACTTTATGCTTCTTTTCATGTATGAATTTGGTACTTATTATGAAAGTGTCGGTACTTATTCCAAAATTGCAGAGTCTGCAGAGTCTTGAGCCATTGTCATTTGTCCTGTCGTGTATCTTTTTTTTTGCCTGTCCCATTTTCGTTATATTCCTCCTTTCCGATTTGTGCATTGAATTCACCTATGACTAGTTTAATGTCATTTCTAGGTATATTTTCGCAAACGTCTTGCATCTTGTCATAGAATTCTTCTTTGTCTTCACTATTTGTTCCTCTGTTGGTGCGTGAACATTTATTATTGTTAGATTTGCTTGTTTATTTTCAATTCTAATAGTTGAGATTATTCCATCTGCTGCTTGGAAGGTCAATACTTTGCTTCTTAACTTTTCATTCACCATAAATGCTGTGCCATTTTTCCCCTATTTATTTTCCTCTGCGAAGTGTGTATCCTCCCTTATCTATTCTTCCATCACCCTTCCATCTTATTTCCTGCAGTGCCAATATCTCAAGCTTGTATCTTCATATTTCTCTAGCTATCACATTCATTTTACCAGCCTTTAACATTGTCCTTATATTTCATGTGCCGATCTCAACAATTTCCTTTTTACTTCAGTATATTTATTGTACCTCTCTCTTGTTTGACTTTTTCTCTTTCATTTGCATCGCCATTTTAGTTGCCTGGTTAGTATGCGTATTTTCCATTCCTTTGAACTTTACTCGTTTTATTAATTAACCAATTTTTCCGTTAACTTGTTCCATTTCCATTCTTCCTCATCAATAATTATTTTATTAAAACCAATCTTTACTAATTTTCCATTATTTCTTCCACTTTGTGCTCTGTCTCGTATTGCTTTTTGTCTTTGTCTTTCTTTCTTGCTTAAGTCATGATTTATATAAATTCTATCATCTTTTATATTTCCTAGTTTTCGTTAATTCTGTATAATTTTCTCATTATCTTCTGCATTATCTAGTTCTATCAAACCAGCTTTATCAACTAACTTACGTGGTGTCTTGACTTGTATTTGGATTTTCGTTGCTTTTCCATGAAAGTAGTGACTGCTTTGGGTAACTCCTTAGAATTTGTCATATCTATGTTTAGGCCAGTAATACAACGTTGTTTTCACATATTTCTTCTTCTATCCTTTCTTGAGCAGTTTTGATATTTCTTTCTTAATATATTAGTTCTCCTTCTGTATTGTTTCGTACATTTTTCCGAGGGTCTCGTTTTCCTGTTTTATTATTTGAATCTCTTCCCTCAATTCTTGCTGCTCCTTTCGCATTTCTTTAGTTTAATTTGTCATCTTCCGCATTTCTCCTGTTTCAATTTTAGAATTTGATCTAACTCTTCATCTTTCTTATTTTTTATTGGTGGTGGTGTTCTCATTGTCTCCCTATTTTTCCCGGACGGTTCTTAATCTTCTTCTCCTGTATCTCTTCTTCTTTTATATCCCTCATCCGTAGAATCTCTCTCCATTATTAATTTCTTAGGGGGGGACTGACGAGTCGAAATTTGGAAAACGAAAGTATTATCGTGGACGAATTATAGAGGGTCATTGGGGTTTTGTCAAAAAATCGAAATCACATATTTCCGTCAAAATTTTTTGCATGATTATATTTAAAAAAATGTTCAAAATATGAAGCATAAATATGTTTCCAAGTAACTAGTCCCAGTTGTTCCAAAGCCGGGAAAAATATTTGTGATTTTGTGTTTGGGTAGGCTTGTATACAGTGTCCACCATAATGTTCGCTACATATGGGAAATTTTTTTAGTTTTAGTATATAGGAAAATTTAATATATGCCATCGATTCTGCATGATCAATAACCTGAAATAAGATTTTGACATCAGTCACGTGAACACTGTCATGGCCGCAAGTTAGAAAAATTCGATGTGAAAATGCGAAAAGTGGGGTTAGATGTCAAAATTTCAAAATAAATTATTTGAAAGAAGTGATTAGAATGATATTTTAGAAATACGTACGAAATTCGAAGCAAAAACAACAAAAAATAAGAAATTTGGTCTTTTTCCCCATTGCGGTCTTCTGAAATAATATTGCCACAATTTCATTGTTGAAAGAGTTCAAGCAACACCATGTGTAATGTATAAACGTAAAACTATTCAAAATACTTTATTGAAATCATTCCTAGAGAATTAAATGGAAATATTTGTTGAACATTTGTAACTTTTCTGTAGCAATACCATAATATGTTGTCAATTTGTAAAGTTTAAAATAATTTAGTACTATTACCACAATTGGAAATAACCGTTTTTATATTTTGAATAAATATTTCTTCAAATTATTAAAACTCATCAACTACTCATAATAATAAAAATAAATTCAAAATAGTTGACTAACTTATTACAATTTTTTGAAACAATATTTAACAGATTACCTACTAACTTAATACTAATAATTACCCTAACTACTTCAACAACGAAAACGGTGCAATATTATTTACGAAGAGGGCCATGGCGAAAAATACGAATTATTTTATTGCTACTTTTTTTCGCTCCAAATTTCATGAGTGGCCCTAAAATATAATTCTGGTCACATTTTCGATATTTTGCCATCTAACCCCACTTTTCGCATTTTCACATCAAATTTTTCGAATTTGCCGCGATGACAGTGGTCACGTGACTGATGTCAATATATATTTTTAGGTTATCGACCATGCAGGATCGATCGCAAATATTAAATTTTCCTATTTACTACAACTAAAAAAAATTCCCATATGTAGCGAACGTTACGGTGGACATGATATACTAAAAAACAATTTTTTTTTCGAAAATGTTTTCAGCTAAAAATAATGTCACCCGTTTCTTTTGTATATAAATTATTTTGTCTATATATTATTCTGGCCGGACGACACAGTAAATTAATAACTTACTATGGTCCATTTTGGTAATTATAAGTCGCTGTGACTACGCGAAATGTATCGTACCTATGTATGTTGTATAATATCGAAATTCACTATCTATTATTGGAAATACACATATTTCGATATCAGTATCAAATAGTAGTTTTTCCCTTCTGATAATATTTTCTCTTGAAAACTAGCTTAAAAACGTGACAAACGAAAATAATTAACCTGAAAATGACGCAATGAGGATTCTAATATAAGTATATTCACCTTCATTTTCTACCAAAATTCAAAACACTTGACTAACAGAGCACGGAGTAATTTGTAGTCTTCTGTTCAAGTAGTACTGTTATCGGTACACTTAGATGAGTTCCGTATAATCAACTATAAACATAATATGTATTTATGACAAAGTGCGTAAAAATAAACTCTCTTTCCTTAATATCGGGCTGAATATAATATAATTGAAATAATGGAATGGTAATAACGTGCCAATACCTACGATTGATGAAGTTTATTGTCTTTTTATTACTAAATAATAACTAACTCGTTGCACACATCCATTTTTTATTAAAACAATTTCTACAGGAATTGATTTATCGATTTTATACTTGTCATAAAAATAGTAGAATTCACAGAATATCTGGTTTGACATATCGTCTATCCCGGTTATTCTATATTCCTACATTGGTTTTTCTGACAAAATGTGTCCCAAACTCTATTGGTTAATCTATCCTAAGTAAACCTACGATGTATAGTTTATTAATCACGAGGTGAGGCGATAATATTCCACGTCCTTTCAATCTGTTTAATGTTGGAACCGAGTTAGTCTATGTCCACATAGCCAGTAAAATTCTAGTATTTTCATCACGTGGGGACATAATAATTTCACACAAATATTATTAGTAGAACATTTCCTAGTTAGTGCACGATTTCCTTTGTTGTGAACTTGTTTATGTTTTGCTATTTATTGTAAAAAAGCCGTAATTAATATGAGTAGTTCAGAATAATCTTTTTCTGATCCCTTCGAGGACTTAGGGTCAGAATACGAACGGCCCACAGTTGGTAATCAACGAAAAAAAGTAAGCATTATTCCTGAAATATCTATTGGATAGCATTTATAAAACATTTTTAATTCAAATATTTTTAATTTCAATACGGATATAGATGATAATTTATCTAACGTTGATGTTTTAAGGCCTCTCAAAATTTTGAGAAATACACATCAATTGAACGTTTAAAGTCAAAGCGGAATTCCTGGAACATCTAGTGCAGTGGTTCCCAACCTTTTCTGGACCACCGCGCCCAATAGAAGAGAACAAAAATTTAACCGCCCCCCCACCCAGTCGCTGGTTAGTCCAAAGTAGTTAATTTTATTGGAATATCATCTGTACCGTCCCAATTGATCTGTATATAGCTTTAATTTCAGTTATTATCTAAATTTTATTTTAGAGGAATGATGAAGTAGAAATTTATTAAACGACTACCAAATGTACAATAAAATTGTCTATTAAACACAATAGAAATAAGAAATGCAATACAATAAGAAATACAAAATTAATAATAAAGAAAAAATCAATGAGATGGTTGAGGCTGGTGGAGTGTTACCTGTTTGTTAATATTGGGTTCCAATTACGTTAACATCAATCGCAGATCGCCACGTTCAGTGATGTGGAGTCTGTTCCTCTTATTTGACAGCAAATCAGTTACTGCACTGAATGCACGCTCAGCCATATAGGACGAAGGAAATGCAATTAACAACTTCTGTACTATTGTCCACAATCCAGGATAGAGAACTGGTATTGGTTTTTGAAGTCAGAACTCTCGATATCCACGTTTGAATTCTACTTTCAGTTCTTCGTTAGTTGTGAGTTCAAATAGCTCCTCTTCCAAATTTGATGAGCCTTCAGTATCTGTGTTTGTGAAAGGATCTATAACCCAACTTGGTATTTCCATGTTTAAAATATCTTGGAAACGCTCTGTAAAATCAACATGAAGAACTTCCAAGTGGTGGCAGTAAGTAAGTAAATCTTCCGGTTTTGCAGACACTGTTGATAATGTGGGAAAATGGTTGTACTCACCCCTACCAAGATTTCTTTTGTATATAAGAAGTTTTCCTGCAAAAGCTGCTATGACGTTTTTAGTTTTAATTGAATTTAAATCATCACCTTGCAATTGTAGATTAACTTGATTAAATACTTTGAACGGGTCCGTCAAATAAGCGATGTCATTTTTTGACGTAATCAGGTTTTCGCGCAATTGTTTGTTTTCTTCAAGAAATTCCAACACTGAGTCAAATAGATTGAAAAAACGATTCAGACAAACACCTTTAGAGAGCCCACGTACTTTTGTGTGCAGCAGCAAGCGATTGTAGTCTTTATCATTTTCATTGCAAAGCTTATGAAACAAACGGTCATTCAATGAATTGCTTCTAATGATATTGATTGCTTTAATAACGTTATTGAGGGACGCATGCAGACGTTCATTTAATTTTTCTGCAACCAAATGCTGACGGTGAATAATACAATGTACAGCGAGTATATTTGGCACTTCTTTTCTCAAATGTGCTATAAAACCCTTATGACGCCCGGTCATTGATGGAGCACCATCAGTAGCAGCAGACAAAATATTGCTAATAGGAATTTCTTTCTCTTGAAAAAATTCTTGCATGATATTAAATATAGAATGTCCTTCTGTATCAGATTCCAAATTCTTAGCAAAAACTCTTGATGAATTTTTTCTTCTTTTATAAATCGTACGTATGATAAGAGTAGAGATTCGTTACTTGGTAGAGTTGATTCATCGAGTTGAATGGAAAATTTGCAAGTCTTTAGGTAATCGCATAATGATATTTCAACGTCATTTGCCATTTCATCTATTCTTCTTTGCACTGAATTAATACTGAGAGGAATTTTTTTAATGATATGAAATGGTGTCTTATGATGGAGAACAGTTTTTAATGTCTCTTCGACTGCCGGCAAAATTAATTCCTCGCCAATGGTGTGTGGTTTTCCTGACTTTGCGATTAACAATGAAACGTTATATGAGGCTCGTAGCCCATCATCCTCTCGTTTAGAAGACGATGCAAAAAGGTTTGAGTTGAATAGATGAGGCTTTTACTTGATGAAGATCCATACTGAACGATGAAATAAAACAATATAGTTTGTTTAAATCTTCATATATTTGAACTAATGTTCAATTTAAACTTGTTGACGCGTTTCACTAACACAGTAGCTTTGTCAAAACGAATGAAGGTAAAATATAGAAATGTCTTAATATATACAGTGCTAAATCTATTTACTAAGGTTAACAATGGTATTAAAAGATAATTACCTGGAAATTCATTCACTACAAACATTCCTAAGCTATCTTCTAGGTAAAGAGGTTCAATAAAGGAGACTGATTGATATCTATTTGGTCGTTAAGGAGATTACCTAAATATTTATTTTTGTTAATCTCTAGGGCTTCTAATAAATTTAAACTAAAGGATTTACCTTAACATACTTTGGAACACCATCCTGAAAAATTAAATCATTTTTAGAAACTTTAGACATGAATATTTCCTTTAAAACTGATTACAATTTATCCAAATTCATTAAAAATAATAAATCTAAATCTTCAAAATTAAACAAATCAGGAGTTTATAAATTAAAATGTGGTAATGACAATTGTGATAAAATTGATATCGGTAGAACTTTTAGAAATTTTAAAACTAGAATTTCGGAACACAAACGTAGCTATGACAACAAAAAATTAGATTCTAACTATTCAAATCATTTATTAGAAAACCAACACATTTTCGACCCAAATTTTGAAATTCTCCATGTAGTCGGTAAATCCTTTAGTTTAAATTTATTAGAAGCCCTAGAGATTAACAAAAATAAATATTCAGGTAATCTCCTTAACGTCCAAATAGATATCAATCAGTCTCCTTCATTGAACTTCTTTGCCTAGAAGATAGCTTGGGAATGTTTGTAGTGAATGAATTTCCAGGTAATTATCTTTTAATACCATTGTTAACCTTAGTAAATAGATTTAGCACTGTATATATTAAGACATTTTTATATTTTACCTTCATTCGTTTTGACAAAACTACTGTGTTAGTGAAACGCGTCAACAAGTTTAAATTAAACATTAGTTCAAATATATGAAGATTTAAACAAACTATATTGTTTTATTTCATCGTAAGGTTTGAGTTCTTGAAAATAGAATATATCTTTGTTCTTCTTATCAGGATGCATTTTATGTAAATGCTCTTGTAACCTAGAAGGTTCATAGCTTCATTTGAAAAAACTTTTCGGCAAATTGAACACATGGGTAATGATTTGTTTGTAGAAGATTCCGAAATCCATATTTTAAATATCCAATACTGTATTGCCGGCATTTCTTTTTTAATTTAGAAGTAGATTCAGCCATTTTCATACAAAAATTAAATTCTCAATAGATTTATAGATAGTTATGTTTATAAAATGACACACCACCCACGATTATTTACTACGGCAGAGCTTATGATTCACGACTATATATCGCGGCCAAGCACATACAACTAACTAACAAAAAATTCGTAGAGCTGTTGCTTTAATACGTTTCATTTCGTGCATGATTCAACTTGTCTGTGTGCGAACATGTCGAAACATGTTATTTTGTATGAACATCGCGCGTTCGCTTATCAACGTGCGAGGACAAGTCATATACTTCTATTCTGAAGTAAAAGAAATTATTATAATTATTAGGATTATTATTAATGCTAATTTAAAACTGCTTATTAACCCTTATTAAATCATTTTTATTTCACCATTCCTCTTGACTGCTTATTATTTGCTTCTGAATCCGCTACCGTCCCCTAAAAGTCTGCAGCGCCCACAGGGAGGTGGTATCGCCCCCGTTGGGAACCACTGATCTAGTGCAAGAGATTTGGATCACCCAGGCATTTCAGATGTTCCAGATATGCCAGATAATTCAGATGGTCCCAGTATCCCCAGGTATTCAAATGTATTTTAATACTATTATTTAATTCGTATTATTCAATTAGATAATATACGAGTATTACTGGTTATTTTTTTTAGTACAAAGGTAAAGACGACTAGGAAACGAACAATATTGGAAAAAGATTGAGACAACGTGAAGAAGAATATACAAGCTGTCGAATCAAAAATTTTGAGGCGCCAACTTGTATAATAAACTGTTTAAGCTGCATTTTAAGTGCCTAGACGAATTTAATGAAGAAGAAATATCTATGATTCATAGTGAATTTTGGAAAACTAGTGATGATGCAAAGGGCCACTTTTATGGAAGAACTACTAAAAAATCTTGTGAGGGTCTCCAAAGGAACAGAAATGTATACAAATATTTTCTTAAAAAAAATGCAAAAAAAGAAATACGCCTGTGTAAAAGATTTTATTAGGGTGTTTTAGATATTAGTCGGATTAGAATACCTAACTTCTACAGCCACAAGCGAAAGGGAATTACTAGGACTCTCCCTCAACACAAAAGAGGCAGCGGAACAGAAAAATAATATTACAGAAGAAAGTAGACAAATAATTAGAGATCATATAAATATGTTCCCTCGTAAACCGTTCCGTTATTGTCGGAGATTCTCCTCCAAGTGCTATTTAGAGAGGACATCGTATTTAGCAAAAATGTGTGACCTATACGTTAGCTGGTACCAATAAAAAAAAAGTAGTAATATCAGAAAAGTGGCTCTACTCCCATACTTTTAACTATGAATTTATTATTGGGTTGTCTATTCCAAAGAAGGATTTATGCGATGTGTGTTCAGAATAACATTCAATAAAGGAGGAAGGAACATTACGTGAAAGTATAGAGGAAAAATATAGGATGCATACATAAGATAAACTAGAAACTCCTGAAGAGAAGCTAAGGAATATTTCGATTGTGAAAGTGACCCGTCTATACAGCTCTAATTTGTTTTAACATCGAAAAGGTTCAACTTGCCTGCAGACACAAATTTAAAAGTCGTATTATAAGAAGAAGTTTGCTGTTTATAATTTAATTGGGAATTGTGTCGTTAAAAATACTAGATTCTGCGTTTTAGGGCATGAACTTTTAGGCGGAGGAAAGGGTATCGATATTGCCAGTGCGCTGTATGTTCTTCTAAATACGTTTTTATTAGGAACGTCTAACGTAACCAGATAGATTTTCTGGTCAGATGCATATGTACCACACAATAAAAGCGCACTCATGTCCGCAGCTCTAATCTACTTCTTAAAAATATAAACTAAAATACAGAGCATCGTTCAAAAATTCCCTGATCATAGCTGTGTTCAAGACAGTTGATGGCATGCATAGTGACCTGGATCAATTAAAGAAGCTGGAACTGCATAGTCGACTAGCTATTCACAAAGCCATTAAAAATGTTGGAACAAGAAATCCCTTTCGACTTATATCCAGATGCTAAACTATATTACAATGCGTGATATTATCGACTGTTCCATTCAAAACTATAGTTCAAATTTCTTATGCACATAGTTTATGCAATATTGAAAACTAGTTATCTATTAATCACGAAAATATTTTATGGTGCTCTTTTTCTAACAGAATCAAGACAAAATAACCCACACACGCTTACAAAAGATTGCAAGCCCTACAGTTCAGCAATCTCCTCACGATCTCCCAGTCGATGAAGTTACTCATATTAACAGCTTGTGGAATCATTTTTCCGTTGTAAACCTGGAATTTTCAGTGTGTAATCAAAAATTTTGAAACTTCGTGATCCTAATCTTGAAAATTTAGTTACGTTCTGTTTTTTAAAAAGGATGTAATTGAAACTTATTTTTACTACCGCTGTTTTTTATTAACAAATTGGGATGTGGATATAGAATAACATCATTAATTATGAACAGTATGATACACTTCTATATCCACAACATATTTTTTAAAGGTGTTTTTTTCATAGTCAAAAATTGAAGTAAATGTGTAGGTTACCTGTTTTTAGTAAATAATTGAAATAGTTGAAAAATAATATTTATAAAAAACATGAAAAAAGTGTTGAAGTGATATACTAGAAAACCGTCACCTGAAAAGGTTTTAAAAGTTGACTTTGAATAACCTTGTCTTAAGCGACGAGATAACAACACAACAGAATATGGGTTTAATACAGAAATGACAGTTCTCATATAGGTATTAGTCGAGGCGATAAAGCAATCGAAAAGGATGTTGTTTGATAACGCGAAAAATTGTTATGCAGGAAGTTGCCGAATATTGTGTACAACAATAATCTATGTTTGCCTACTCCAAAAAGTGCTTGTTAAATGCTGTAGAAGAATAAATGTACCGAAATATCGAAAAATGACCCATTTTTCGATACATTTGTGTCTAAAAGTTTGAAACAAAGCCTTAAACAAACAAAATGTACTTTTTCTTTGTTGTTTATTTGACGATTTCCTATAAGGCTATGAGAATCACGAATCGAGAAACTTTAATTTTCCATGAATAATATGCGAAAATTAGTAAAAAAGCATACGTAAACTAATTGATGAATTAGTGTTTTTAAATTAAACTCTTGGTCTGTAGTTAATTCCACAATATAATAAAAGTTATTGAAAATTCTAAAAAATTGACAATTGTTTCGATAAATCAATATCATCGTCAGAATGACAGAAGTTACATTTCATTTTATGCCTACCTGATGTTTAGTAGTTATTTTTGGCTACACCAAGAAGTAACCTAACTTGTGATTGGCTTAATATATGTTCATAGAAAAAAGAAGAAGATGTGATATTACAAATCTTGAAGCTTAGATATTATTAGCCCTATGGTGATATCCTGGATATCATTTTTCCATTGTTTGTGAAATAGTTTCTTTGACCAAATCAATGTGTGTAAGTTCAGGTTATGGGATTATGGTCAATAAAACAATGGAAATCTATTATTTTTTCAGCCTACGTTTCGACCTTTATTGGGTCATCTTCAGGGCGTCTACAAGAATATACAAAATATATAAAAATTTGTTAAAATCAAATAAAATTTGTACAATAGTATATGTAAAAAACGACAAAAAATTATAGTTAAAAAATATTAAAAGTTAATTTTTTAAAAGGTTGATTTAAAAAAAAGACAGTTATGAAAACCACAGGAAAACAGGTGAGATCCTTTAATGTCATTAATTGTGACAAGCAGCTAGAGTTTACTAATGAATTATATGATGTTTATTATCCTTCAACGCTCAATATCCGCTAGTTTAAGGTTGTATATTGTTGCTATTATTTGTGTAAGTGCAATCCCCAGTATAGTTCTAAAGGAAGAAGAAGATCAGAGAAAAAAAATTATAATAAAATCAAATGATGAAAAGAACTCTTTTCTTCTCCCCACCCCTCAATTCATTGAGAGAACCAAAACCCTTACAGGAAAATTAATATTACGGTACAATTTCTGATCATGAATATGTTTAAAAAGATATACTTTGATTGAATGTGAATCTATTGTTACTAATATTAAGAACAACTTTTTGTGATACTTAAATACCTCATAAAATGACGGAAACCAGATGAAAAAACCTAATCAAAACTATGTTAAACAAAAAAGACTTACCAAAATTGATTTTCTTCTTGTAAAAATTCTCTATCATATCAAGCCTTCCAAAAACTATTTTTTATCAAAAAAGGAAATAACATTTCAGTTTATTGTGTGTGTTCATGTTTGGATACGGTGGGAACTGAATGTAAAATGAATTTTATAGATATCAGGTAAGGAACGAGTTCAAAAACCAGTTTAATTGTTTTTCAACGACAAATCTTTGGTTCTATTTATTAATGAAATATAGGATGTGTTTAAATTTTCGACGTCTTTTTTGAAGTTTACTGAAGGGTTATTGACAATGTTAATCATTTCAGAAAATCTTCTTTCATGAAAGTTGGTTTGTTGGTCTAAAATTTTGACGTGAGATCCTTTAATGTCATTAATTGCGACAAGCAGCTAGAGTTTACTAATGAATTATATGATGTTTATTATCCTTCAACGCTCAATATCCGCTAGTTTAAGGTTGTATATTGTTGCTATTATTTGTGTAAGTGCAATCCCCAGTATAGTTCTAAATAAAGAAGAAGACCAGAGAAAAAAAATTATAATAAAATAAAATGAAGAAAAGAACTCTTTCCTTCTCCCCACCCCTCAATTCATTGAGAGAACCAAAACCCTTACAGGAAAATTAATATTACGGTACAATTTCTGATCATGGATATGTTTAAAGAGATATACTTTGATTGAATGTGAATCTATTGTTACTAATATTAAGAACAACTTTTTGTGATACCTAAATACCTCAAAAAATGACGGAAACCAGATGAAAAAACCTAATCAAAACTATGGTCAACAAAAAAGACTTACTAAAATTGATTTTCTTCTTTTAAAAATTCTCTATCATATCAAGCCTTCCAAAAACTATTTTTTATCAAAAAAGGAAATAACATTTCAGTTTATTGTGTGTGTTCATGTTTGGATACGGTGGGAACTGAATGTAAAATGAATTTTATAGATATCAGCTAAGGAAAGAGTTCAAAAACCAGTTTAATTGTTTTTCAACGACAAATCTTTGATTCTATTTATTAATGAAATATAGGATGTGTTTAAATTTTCGACGTCTTTTTTGAAGTTTACTGAAGGGTTATTGACAATATTAATCATTTCAGAAAATCTTCTTTTATAAAAGTTGGTTTGTTGGTCTAAAATTTTGACGTCATCAAAATTAAAAGTGTGGTTTTCTAAGAAAGAATGTTGAGCCAAAGATTAAACTAATGATTTTTTCTTTTCATCCCTTCGGTGTTCATTTATACGTACAGATACATATCTTTTGATTTCCCCCACGTAGCATTTGTCGCAGTTACTACATGGTATCTTATAAACAACATTTGATTGTGATTCAATTGGTGTTTTAGTTTTTGCTTTAGAAAAAAACATTTTTTTAACAGTATATTCGCCCTTTAGAGCTATTTGCTGCTCCTCGTTGTTTAGAATTTTACACAATTTCTCTGAGAGACCCTTTACGTATGTCATTTTATGGTAAATTACAGGGTGGTCTTTATTAGTACTAGAGGTATGGTTTGAATGATTGCACTTACACAAATAATAGCAACAATATACAACCTTAAACTAGCGGATATTGAGCGTTGAAGGATAATAAACATCATATAATTCATTAGTAAACTCTAGCTGCTTGTCACAATTAATGACATTAAAGGATCTCACCTGTTTTCCTGTGGTTTTCATAACTGTCTTTTTTTTTTAAAATTAACCTTTTAAAAAATTAACTTTGAGAATTTTTTAATTATAATTTTTTGTCGTTTTTTACATATACTATTGTACAAATTTTATTTGATTTTAACAAATTTTTATATATTTTGTATATTCTTGTAGACGCCCTGAAGATGACCCAATAAAGGTCGAAACGTAGGCTGGAAAAATAATAGATTTTCATTGTTTTATAGACCATAATCCCATAACCTGAACTTACATACATCATTTTTCCAATTGAGATCAGTATAACTGTGCAATGATATAGAAAACCAGGAAAACTATATCTGCTGATCTTTACAATTATCACTTAAGAAGACAGTTTATTAGTGGAGAACTCCCTAGATTTAACTGTTCATTGACAACTTCATATTGTGGGTTTCTTAAATATCTTCTAATTTCCAGTTCTTAAAGGAAATCCCGTTCTTGTTTCTTTTCACAAATATGCAGCACTTCTAGTTCTGTGTTAGGTGTCAATGGATGATTGGTGTCAAGTAAATGTTTTGCGTAGTGGGATTTATCTGGTTGTTTTAATCTGTATGCTCGTAAGTGCTCACTGTATCGTATTTCAAAATTCCTACGGGTCTGACCCAATTAGACAGCATTACATTCTGGACATTTGAGTTTATATATACCTGTCAAATGTCAAATTAACTGTCTCGACCCTTACTTCGTGGAATCTACTCATATTACTGTTTTAAACAAAATTTACTGTTTCTAGATAGGTCCACAATATATTGAAAAAATGTTATAAGAAATTTGACAATTGTTTATATATTAAATATTATGACAGAACTTACATTTCATTTGCCCACCTGACGTTTAATAATTATTTTTTTGCTGGACCAAGAAGTGACCTACCTTGTGATTGACTTAATATATGTTAATAGAAAAAGAAGAAGTATAGTATTATAAATATTAAAGCTTAGATATTATTAGCCTATTATATCCTGGATATCTTTTTCTCGATTAAGATCAGTATAACTGTGCAATGATATAGAAAACCAGGAAAACTATATTTGCTGATATTTACAATTATCACTTAGGAAGACAGTTTAAAAGTGGAGAACTCTCTAGATTCAACTGTTCATTGACAACTTGATATTGTGGGCTTCTTCAAGGAAATCCAGTTCTTGTTTCTTATCACAAACATGCAGTACTTCAAGTTTTGTGTCAGGTGTCAATCAATATTTGGTGTCAAGTAGATGTTTTGCGGAGTGGAATCTATTTGGTTCTATTATGTATGCTTGTACGTATTCACTGTATCTGATTTCAAAATTTCTAAGGGTTTAACCCAAATAGACAGGATTACATTCTGGACATTTAAGTTTATATATTCTTTGATGGGGATTTTTTTGTTTTCACATCTAACAATTTTGTACACACATTGCCTTCTGTTTCAAAAGAAATTGTTGAATTTGATTTGTAGCTAAAGATATTATCCTTGAAATATTATTAGAAATATTACCAGCATATGTGATGGTTTTATAATTTTCTATTTCGTTAGTGTATTCATGAAATATTAGTTGTAATGCAACTTTTTCCTCGACATACTGGCATTGAAGGAAACGAAATTGTAGATGGCCTTGCCAAAAAGGCAGTTTTGTAAAACAAGTTTTTTGATTTTTATAACACACTTGACCTATTGCCGTCACTTTAAAGACAAATCACTCACAGTTGGAATAGTGTATGGCAGGAATACGTGAAAGAGTCTAAAACCCATACACACTTATACATCCAGAAATATCCAAAACAATACCACATATTCAAGAATACAATACAAATAAAAACTACACTACGATAGTAACTAGAATGAAACTAAATCATGGTATCTTTCTTGCGCACCTTGCTAAAATAGGAATTATAGGCTCTTCTAAATGTTCATGTGACAATAGTTCAATAGCTGATCTCAACCATTTAATTTTTTCCTGTAGAAATCACCAATATCGAATAAATATATTTCTAAATTTTCTCATTATTCACAATATTTCTTTACCGACAAATTTAACTCACCTTTTAAGTTTAAACGAAAAACCTATTATAGACGCCTTAGCTTGAGCTATTTAAAAGTGCACAAATTTCAATATAAAGTTGAACATTGAAATTAAATAATTTTTGTGACTAAGAACTAAGTTTTCTACGGCCAAAATTTCACACACACACACACACACACACCCTCACACACAACTGTTTCCTCTTTTTCATTAATTATTTTATTCATCTTATGTAATGGATAACCGTTGGATATTGCTATTTATTTAATTGTATTGAATTTCTCTATCAAAATTACATGTGTTCATAGGAACTGAAAAAGTTCTTTGTAACATTGACTTATATGCTTCTAATTTATGTGACATGGGATAATTGGAATTATATGAAATAGTTTCATCAGTGTGTGTTGGCTTTCTGTAAATTGAATAATCAAGTACATTATTAACTATTTGAATTCTTGAATCAAGAAAATTGATGTAGTTATTTGCTTCAACTTCCAATGTTAGTTTAATTTTCTTGTGTAAATTATTAATATGGTTGAAAAATACATCTAATTGTCGTTCACTGCTTATAAAACAAGCTAATATGTCATCTGCATATCTGTACCAAAATAAAACATTTTTTGAAATATTACTGTCAAAGATTTTTCATTCCAATCAGTCCATAAAAGTGTTTGCCAAAAGTGAGGATATAGGGCTTCCCATTGGTGAACCTTCATATTGAATATATATCGTATTGTCAAAAGTGAAACCAATTATAATAATAATATATGTTTATTCCCAAATATTACAATACATTTTTTTCATAATGATAACAATAGAATATTGAATAAGATTGTAAACATTGAGTAGACCCATTAGAACCCGTAGGTTGCGCATGGCCTATTACTTCTTGCCTAATGAACCAATATACAGTTACATCATCATCATGAAACAACATTACAAGCATACTGTGCATAGACAATTGAAATTGAAAATATTTTTTAATTTTTTTTTACTTTGTGAAACAACCAGTGGAATATAAATATCACGATTTGCTTTCGATGAATTGTATAACAATATCTATCTTCAAATTCAGAAGATACTCTTTGAATATATTTTTTATCAATGAAACTGAATTGATGTGCAGTATATATTTTTCGATGTAGCCATTGTACAAATAAATTTGTTTTATTTCTTGTAAGATAATCATGTGATAATTCTTGAAGAGATGTTCTGCGTCCACGAATACTTTCTTAGAGAGGAGTAAACATATTCCTTTCTGTAAATTAATTTCAAATTTTTTTTCTGAAGAATATCCAACTTCCTGAGATGGGTGTATAATGCACCACTCCAACTAAGGATACCGTACCTTTGTCTGGACTCCACAAGAGCGCAGTACAAAACTTTCAGGTGTGCGATATCTAATATTTTGTTCGGGCATTTAAATTTGTATGTCAATAATCTGAGGCCTTTGGTAATTTCATTAATTTGTTGGTCCCACCTGAGATGAGAGTCAATAATAACACCCAAATATCTTATTTTGTCAGTGTGTCTTATTGTTTTCCTTAAATCTTCATCATCCAAAGCTAGCTCTCGAAATGGGCGAAGGTTTACATTGTAACTCGAAAAAGGTACGTAAAATGTTTTTTCAAAATTCATTGTAAGTAATTTGTGATTGAGCCAGTTCACGATACGTTTCAAATCAGTTTCCATTTTCCTTTTTAGCTCATCCCAATTTTCGGCAGTGTACAGAATGGCAGTGTCATCTGCGAAACTGATAATATGTCCCGTACTTTCGTGAGAAGTAAGTAGATTATTAATATATAGGGAGAATAATAGTGGTCCAAGTACTGTCTCCTGTGGCACCCTGAATTTGATATTTTTTTCTTCGCTAAGCACTCTGCCTATTTTCACACGTTGTTTACGACAATTTAGATAACTTGCCATAAGCCCCATTGCTACACCTCGTATCCCGCAAGGCATCCAACAACTGCGCATGACTGACAGTATCAAACGCCTTTGCTAGATCCAGAAACACACAAGCTGTTGGTTTACTCTCATCCAATAATTTGTAAATACCTCCGACTAGCTTCGAAATTGCATCATTATTAGACAAATTTTCTCTAAAACCAAATTGTAAGGGCGAAGTTATACTATTCTTATTAAAGAAGTTGCTTAATCTACTTTTTAATGTCTTTTCAAACACTTTAGCAATTTATGTAATCAAAGAAATTGGGCGGTAGTTGAATGTTTTACATTTATTCCCTTTTTTGAACACTGGAGCTACTATCGATATTTTGAACTCTGCAGGACATGTACCAGTTCTATATATTTGATTTATTAAATGTTCTAGTTGTTTAGATATTTCTACTGATACTGCTTGTAAAGTCTCTGCAGTGATATTGTCTATGCCTGGGGATTTATTTATTTTCAATGAATGTATTATGTTTAGTATTTCTTTTTCTGTTACGGGCTCTAGAAACAAACTATTTCCTATGGAGGTTCTTTTTGGTAGGGGTCCAGATGGTTTCTCTATTTTACCAGCATATGTTTCACCAACATCGACAAAATATTCATTGAAAACCTTTGCGACTGATTTTTCATCAGATATTAATTCATTGTCTTTTGTAAATATTTGTTTCACAGTCTCAGACTTTTTTGTTTTTGTTGAGTTTACAATCGTCCACAAGTTTCTAGAATAATTTTTATTTTTATATATTTCACTCTTGTAAAAATTGACCTTATTAATTTTTATGAGTATATTAACATAATTCCGGTAGTAATGATATTGATTATTTTCGTCAATATTATCGGGATGTTCTTTATGTTGTCTGTGTAATTCATTTCTTCTGTTGATTGAAGTGATAAGCCCCTTTGTTACACATTTTTTACGTTTTATATCTCTCCGTTTTATTTGAATTTTTCTGGTATTTTGTTCTATCAAGTTTTGCAAAGTGTTCATTAATGATTTTGCTAATTTATTAACATCATTAATTTTAAAATAATTTTCCCAACCTTAATTATGCAAGTCTCTCTTTAGATTGCTATAGTTGATAAATTTTTGTATGTATTCGCGGTCGACTCCTTTCTCAGTGTTAGCGGGGTAATTAGGATTATTGCTTTATGATCTGCAATTAAGCTATCGAAGACGCCAGAGATTGATTTACTAGGAATTTCATCATTTTTTACATTGACAAAAATATGATCTATGCAAGTCGCGGAGCCCCGATCAACACGCGTATTCAAATTTATCATTGATATGAAGTTGTACTCGCTCAGTGTGTCTAAGTATTCCGGAATTATTCCATTATCATCAGTCAGATTAAGATTTAAGTCTCCAGCAAAGATATGACAAGATATTGGCATATTTTTACAATTTTCTAGGTATTCTTTCAGGTTTGTTACAAATGCTTTAGCGTCTATTGTTGGAGGTCTATAAACCGCTGTTATAAGAATAGAATTTTTTTCGTGCGTTACTTTTGTTTCTATTATTTTACATTCCCCTATATATATATATAAATATGATTTTGTTAGAAGAGATAATAGTTTTTTTCAAATAAATGACAATACTGTCATTCCTATTTATCTCGCCATGATTGTAAAACATGTTGTAATTGTCTATTTGATAGAAATTCTCATATTTTATTCTGAACGTTTCCGTCAGAATGATGCAATCGAAGTCATTTCTCAATTGGTTCATTAGTATTTCCAGTTGATCGAAAAATTTTTGTATGCTTCTAATATTCTGGTGTAATTAGCTAAAGTGTTTTGTCCCACCCTGAATTATAATTTCGTTCAACCTCTCAATATTTCTCATTTCACAAGTTTCCACTGGTTTATGTTGACAATCTCTTATATATTGATCCATTTTCTGAATTTAAAATTTAGTTTGACATGTATAAATGTAAAATGGAATGTAACAAAACCAATCCAAAATATATATACACACATACACATACATACGCACCCTCACACATACATACACATATATGCACACACTCACATACATATACATACATAGATCATTAGGGGTTCAGCTTCTTCCAGATCGCAATCTGAATTTGGATTTGGAAACTGATACAGGAACTATAGTTTGTTTCTCATCTTTGAGAGTGCTTCCTTCTGTCTGCTTCTGTATGATCTGTATATCGTTAGTTTTTCGTGCGGAAGATTCCGATACTGGATTAATTACTTGATTTTCTACTGAACTTTCTCCTTCTGCTTCAGGTGATTCCAGGTCTTGGTAGATGTTTTTTATATTGGGTGTAGCTGGGGCACTGTTTGATTGCACTTTATCTACCTCAGCAGATATTTGTTTCAATTGTTCTACTGTATATGATTTGTTGTCAATGTGAAATTTATTTCCTTTGATATACGATCGGACTTCTGGATCTTCTCGAGCTCTCCTCAAATGAGTACTCAGTACTTTATTTTCTATTATTTGTTTTTTTGTAAGATCGTGTGCTATTCTGATGTTTGTTCCCTGTAGTTTCTTATGTTAATACTCCTAATAGTATATTACGAACAACACTTAACAATATTTTTAATAGTTACAGATATACATCCAAATACTCAATAGAACTAATCTAAAAATTAAAAGCATTCAACTTGCATAACTTTATACTCATTTCATTTGATGTTACCAATATGTTCACTAAAATTCCTCCTAAAGAATGTCTAACACTTGTATGAAAATTACTAGAAGATAAAAATATGAATGCAGGAATAATATAAGATATACTTAATGTATTTGATGTATGTATTAATCAGATTTATTTCACTTTTGACAATAAGATATATACTCAAAATGAAGGTTTGCCGTTGAGAAGCTCTATATCACCAATGTTGGCAAACATTTTTATGGACAGTTTAGAAAGAAAAATCTTTGAAAATAATATTTAAAAAAAAATTTCACTTTGTTATAGATATATAAATGACATATTAGCTTGTTTTATAGGTAGTGAACGATAATTAGATGTATTTTTAGATGCAGATAATTTTAATACAGAAATTAATACAATTAAACAAATAGCAACATCCAACGGTTGTACATTACATATGATAAATAAATTAATTAAAAAAAGAGGGAAAACAGAAAGCAATGTAAGTACAAAATTGTTAAATGTAAAAACAAAATATCCCTATTGAAGAAGTCTGTTTTATATAAACCTACTTAAATGTTCAAAATGTAATGCTGATTATTTGGGCAAACCCTTAGACATTTTGAAATCAGATACTGTGAACACTTACGCGCATACAGATTAAAACAACTAGATAAATCCCACTACGCAAAATATCTACTTAACACCAAATATTCATTGACAACTGACACAGAACTAGAAGTAATACATGTTTGTGATAAGAAAAAATAATTGGATTTCCTTGATGAATTCGAAAATAGACACTTAAGAAACCCACATTATCAAGTTGTCATTGAACAGAAAAATCTAGCTAGTTCTCCACTTTTAAACTGTCTTCTCAAGTGATAATTGTAATGTTCAGCAGATATATTTTTCCTGGTTTTCATTGCACAGTTATACTGATCTTAATTGGGAAAAACATATCCAGGATATCCCCATATGGCTAATAACATCTGAACTTTAATATTTGTAATATCACATCTTCTTCTTTTCTCTATAAACCTATATTAAGTCAATCACAAGGTAGGTCTCTTCTTAGTCTAGCCAAAAATAATTATTGAACATCAGGTAAGCATCAAATGAAAAGTAACTGCTGTCATTCTGACGATGATAATAATTATCGAAACAATTGTCAAATTAATTAGAATTCTTACCATTTTTTCAATACGTTGTGGAATTATATAGAAACGATACGTTTCATTTAAAATAGTAATAATTCCAAAATCACAAAAATTAAATGCAACTATTTTAGTCACTAAAGTTCAACTGTCAGTTGAAGGTATCCCGTGCCAACCGACTAGTACTCCAGTGGAGTCATGGGTATTCGAGGATGAATTGTACTGTGAAAAGTGGCAGCTACGAAAAAAAAAAGATGTTAGTGGGGGCGCCAAGTGAATACTTCAGTCCAACAGAATTCAATCACAGTTTCCGAAGATTTACCAAGAAAAGGACTGAATACAAAGACGAGCTATATCCATTACAAAAATTTATTGCTGACAATCGCGAAACTTACCTGATTTACAAATTGATTATCTGGCAATATTTTCCTTAAACAATAAAATCAATTAGGTTCCTGCGCACATAAAAAAATTATTCACCTCTATGCCTCAAAAACATATAGACAAGGTGTCTATTTTGCTAATAGTATGAAATGTTTACAACAATTCAACTTAATTTGTTCAAAACAAAGTGTAAAAGAGGAGCACAATTCAGTATAATAATATTACCTTAAGTGTACTAAGAAAAACCAAATAAAAATACATACTACACAGTTATCATGAATAGTACAGTGATGATTGCACTTATTACGTAAAGTGGAAATGAAAAGAGTAAATCTTAGGATCCTAAGCGCTAGGCTTTAGTCAATGCTATCGAAAAAAAAAAAAAGATTGAACATGACAATATTCAACTATCAGTTATGCAATTGTTTAGCAAAATTCAAAAATATGTTATAATTTCAACAAAAAAAATAGTTAAAGATGTAGTGAATTCAAACCAAATTGATGTGTAGTACTAATAATAATAATAATATAACTTTTTCCCATGTTCCTCCATACCTTGCCTCCAGTATTGTTCTAGTGATTCTAGTGTGCAATTTTCATATATCCCAGGGTAAGCGGCACAGTAGATGTAAGTCTTCAAATAGACAAATAGCAAATGATATTCCATAAGTACATAGAATACCTAACTTCAATAAAGCACCACCCAAAACGTAACTCATTAATGCAGCTATAATTGTTCATCAAGCCTAAATCAACTTAATTAACTATCTAAAGGATAAGTATGAAGCTAGAATTATATGCATGTATTTACTATTGAAACCCCCTATATGTTTCCAACAATTTAAGTATAAATAATTAGAAAAAAATACTGACCAATTATCCGATCTTTATAATAATTCTACCAATTTCATAATAGATATTAAACACAATATCAAAGCTGGACATTATTATATTAACTGAGAAGGAAAAATTACCACTTTGTAAATAAATAATTAATTTATAAGATGTTCTAACAATATTTCTAATCATTTAACGTGAAATTCTTAGATTTAATAACGAATACAAAAATAGCAGAGCCTAAAAACTAAATAGAAATGAACGCCTATTCTTAATTCATCCACAATATTTTATTCATGCTTAACTCAAAAATATAATTAAAATTTGCTTTCTTTAGCAAGGTGGTACAAAAAAACAACTAACAGTGGAAAAACTTGCAGCATCGCTTTTATGCGACAGATTACTTTGAAATTGAAAATAATTATGTATTTGATTAACAATCACGTCACGAACTGGCGATAACTAAAATGATTAAGATAAATTACGATAATGGACGTTCATCCAATCTCAAAATTGTCTATCCTCTATTAACGAGATACGAAAGGCAGGCACACAAAAATATCATCTCCAAAGGCCTTGTTTCGTAATTTAATTGTATGGAGCTGAATTCGAACCCTGAAGCTAGGCAGTACTGAAGACTTTTTCATCAATTTGAAACTCCACACAATCTGCCCAAACTAGGTCGCCAACGCTTGCCGTTCTCTTCCAAAAAAGAAGCTCCCTCCATCGTGTATAGATGAACTCAAAATTCCATCGGACCTCCTCGAATTCCCTTCGGCTTTCCGTCGTGGTACCCACAGATAACACACAGATAGATGAGACACTGATTGTGGCGCCATCTAAAGAGCCTGTCGAGTAAACAAATGAGTGATGTTGAAAAGATTTCTGTAATTTCAGGATTTGGCGGTATATTCAAATTTACTGTATTTTAATTATTTTATTTCAAAATATTAATGTATGGTCCATCATTTAACATTTCATTCAATTTAACTCAATAATGATTAGATGTTGAGTTAAATTAAATGAAATATCAAATGATAAACCATAAATGGTTAATTAAATTGGAAAAATAAAACAGTAATTATATAAACAGTTTATTTATTTTGGTATAAAAATACACAACAAATAATTTCTTTCACAAAGTACTTTTCTCAATAAACAGAATGATAATAAATAAACTATAATGTAAAAACAATGCAATAATTAAAAAATAATTTGGGTAACATACATTCTAGATTGGAGTATCATTAGATCTTTAAATTATGTTAAGTCAAGATAAAAGTAGAAAATTATTTATGAAAAATTTATATTAATTTATTTATTTATTATTACACTTGTATAAACACACAGAGCTGGACAAACTGCTGGAGTATAACTGCTACTTACTTAATCAAAAAAAGTGTTAGCAATGAGTTGTTAACTATTATTTTTGGCAACTTTCTGTGAAAGAAAACATTTGAGTATAATTACTGTGAATGTTAGAACAAAAGTAATTAAAATATTTTTATAGGAAAAGTTGTTACATACTGCCCAGCTCTGTAAATACAAGGTATCAAGAAATTACATATAAGAGTGCTAAACAGCACTTGTGACTGTACAACATTTAAAATAATATATCTAACATTTCATTTCCACTCAATACACATCTTCATTTCTTTACTGGAAGTATTAAATGAGTTTATATGACAAGCTTAAACCTAGTATATTGCATATTTGTATATTTCTACAATTAAAAGCATTCCGTTCTTATGAAACCATCGCATAATGCAGTTTAAGTTACTCTGCAGCTACTGGCAGTCTATGATTGTTAAAATGTTTCTTAAGGACTCTTAAAAATCCCACCGTCTCGTGGAAGACCTTTCTCGTTTCTGGTTGAGGTTCTACAAGTAAACACACAGAATAACAACAATAAATAAGTAAACACACAAATATGTTTGCAAATTTATGTCAACAAAAGAAAACAAAATGCGCTTACTATCGAAATAATAAGTTTACACATGTTTTTGTACTAAGCCAAAGAAAATATCAAAAAATGTTTGAATGTATACATTTGTTTGGTTTTTTTGAATTCCTTTTTTGGAGCTTTCGATTTTTTTACGAATTCTTGATTTTTAACTATTTTTTTATTTTTTGTCTTTATTCGATATTTTGGATTTTTGGTTACCGCTAGCCCAAATACTTAGACGTATTGCCTCAACAAAAGTTGATACTCACGTTCATTTCCCATAAATTGTCACACCATGGGCTATATATGAAAATCGGCAAGGGGTCTATACCTTCCATCCCATAGCTGGTAGAGGGAATATATAACATAAAATAAAAACCAGATTATTATTTTTTCAATGGATACATTTTAGTATGGTGTACACACTAGGTATAAATTGAGTGAATGAAAAGACGAGTACCGAGTGTGTCATTTTATTAAAATTCCAGCTAAGCGCTTTCAGCCATTAGGTCATTCTCAAAGCTGTCGACGAGAGGAAAACATACAACAGGTACAATGTACATACAATGAAATGAAATGTTTGATGTTACATGATTATTCAAGTAAAATTTGTTAAAATTACCCTATAAAGAGGGTGTAAACACGTATCATTTAGTGGGTAATTTCAAATTAGACGTATAGTTATGTGAATTACAATTGTACACGCTCTTTATAGAGTAATTTTAACAAATTTTAGTTGAATAATGATGTAACATCAAACATTTTATTTCATTGTATGTAGCAGTTACAGGGTTTGATGTTTTTAGACACCTGTATATTTTTTCTTGACGAGAGCTTTTAGAATGATCTAATGGCTGAAAGCGCTTACCTGGAATTTCAATAAAATTACACACTCAGTACTCGTCTTTTTGTTCACTCAATTTACATTTTAAAATGTCCAAAATTTTAGCATGCTATATTGAATACAATAAAACTTACCATCAATTTTTGTTAATTTCCACTCATTTGGGAAGGCAAATCAAACTGTCTTGATAACCTCTCTTCGTCTCCCTAAAATCTAAAGAAACATTGTTTTTGAGAATGAAGGGAACATATCCTCCATCGTTTCCTGGTCGACAAATTTACTGATTTATGCACTACTTTTCAGCCATATTACTTTTATCTTCCTGGGTTGGAGGAACAAAACTGTAAAAAGAAATATTTACTTTATTAATGCAGCAATTTTCAGTTTATCTAATGTAAAGAACAACCATGATCTCCAAAGTTGTCGATTAAATTAGTAAAAATTCTGTGTTTTATAAAAATAGAAATAATGGTTGTTAATTGTGGAAGAAAAAATGCTCAAATTTTTTCAATAAAACTTACCGAGTACACCACTTATTAAACTCCTTCAGAATACACTTTGACATTGTCTTTTCAATTAATAACAATAAAGCAACGAAACAACAGATAAATATTACATTATAGCGATTAAAAAATACACCAAAATACCGTATCCTTAAAATAACCTCTACACTTGAATTAAGAAATGATAACAGTATAACATATAACATGTGGGGATGGGGACGAGCAATATGATATCGCGCATACGCAGTTATAAAAATCAATAAAATTTGATTACTAACGTCGTTACAGTTTTCGTTAATTTTTTGGAATTATCTACCGATTTTAGTTACCCGACAGGCTCTATAGATGCTACGGTCTACAGTGTCCCTAGCCTGGTGGTACCAATTCAACCGGTGTTTGACGTAGCTAAATAAATTTGTTGTCTCCCTCCAATCAGATTTATTAACTATTGGTAAAGCGAGAAAAGGGGTGATTGAATATTGCGATATTTTGGGTGGAAGCGCGTAAATAAATAATTATTTACTGAAATGTTTAATTCTCTGAATCCCAACAACAGAAAAAATTTCCAGTAGCTTATCCGCCTGCTGGTAACAAAATTATATTAGAAAAATTATATAAACTTTTATTTTAATGAAAAAATATAACGTTACAAGGGGAACCGAATTTTCGGAATGACTTTTACTGATTTTCTATTAACAGCGACAAAAGCTAGAATACAAACATTATTTGCGATTTAGGCGGCGACCTACATAACGCGAAGCGACACGAAAATATCAAACTCTTTGATCGTATTCGCATCGCGTTGTTTCGTACTTTGCGGTGTTTGACCATGTCACAGTTTAAAGCTTAACCGAAGCAGTTAGCTCACTCTACCGATTTTTGTGTTACAATTTTCATCTCTCATACACACTCATGGGAATCATTTTCCCGTTGCGCAGAAAGTTTGTTATTTATTACACACACTTGTCAGATATTTTATTGTATCAATTGGATACGCCCCCAAGCGCGTGGGTTACAATTTTCGGTTGCGTAGTGGAAAATTTGAACCATGCACATCAAAGACGCCGACATCGAGTGAGCCATCTGCTTCTATTAAGCTTTAAACTGTGACCATGTAGGCCACTTCCAGCGAAAGCACCGCGTTTTCGTTGAGTTCGCTCACGTAGGCCGCCGCGATATTTTCGCGTCGCATCGCACCGTACCTCGTTCACGTCGAGTTCGCTCCCCTAGGCAGCTGTGTTATACGGAATTCACGAACAGATTAAATTTTGATTTGCCAAAAATGGTACCAACATATTTAAAATGTTCTCTAGCAATGTTAACCAGAACCTTAATCAAATTTTGTACTGAGTGAATCTGAAAATACCAAAATAGCTATGCTAACTATTTCATAATAGAAATAATATGAAACGTCAAAGTTCTCATTGAATCGAACATAATAATAGAGATATATAATAATTTCAAATGACAGAGATTCGAGTTATTGAGAGAATATCTACAAATTACAAAAGGAAATCAATTTTTATTTGAATAGGTAATTACAATTACTTACAATATTCAAATTGAACACGCCGAGTCAAATATCAATAGAAAATTGCATTCATTTTTGTTGAATAAAAAATTGCAAAATTGAATTATATTACATCTAAATTTTGAATGCAATTATGAACCCGGTTTGAAAACATTATTGTATAGTTGAAAGAGAAACTTTCGTCATATGAATAATACATTTCTAGTATCTTTTGTTTTTCAATTCTGTGATTTCGCTTTCACTATATTCCGAGCAGCATACTCTCGCCACTTCATCTTTGCTTTTTCTTCCAATTCTCTCTCTACTAAGATCTTTTTCCTTCTATAGGTTTTGTATCTGGAATTAACCTTGTCAACATATAGTGTCCTAGTCCCCTCATTTTCTAACGTTGACAAATGGTTCTTGAAAGGATGTAACTTTTTTCTGTTCCATTTTTTAACCTTAACTCTTCTGTGTTGCATATACATTCAATTTTGTTCACCTTTCAGTTTCTTTAAATACGTTCTTGGTGTTGATTTATAACGTAATTCATATCGCCTTTTGCAACTGTATTTGTTGTTGTCCATGTCCAGTTTCTTCAGAACTTGCTCTCAGATAAACAAAATTATTCATTCTAGCAGATATAATCAATGTCATCATCTGTTCCTGAAATTGTGGTCGCAATACATCACCCTTCAAGTGGTTTTTGTTTTGCTACTAAATATCTTGTTTAATTTTGGTTCATCTTCAGTCCAAAGCTCTGCTTTATGATGAAACTTCTGGTATATCTCCTTATTTCATCAACTGTTGTTGTCACGACGTTCAATCATCCACATTGATTATCATTATTTAAAATATTTCCTAGCGATTTTGCTCATTTGTTTCTCTTTGAGTTACAATAATTTCTTGTTATTCAATTCACTTGTATTGTTAAATGATCCATTTTGTCATGGTTACTAGTTTTTCTTGGGATTTCTAGTTGGAGCATTACTTCGTACAATTCTTCACTATTTATTTTTCCATACACTTTCGTGAAAACCAAAAATTATATATCAGGATCTGTTTTATAATCGTAATAGTAGTTGTAAGTTGTAACTTCGTCTACGTCAGGTATATTAGAACATTTGATCATTTTGATGACAAGTCATTTTAATAGAATCGTTCCCATCTTAAAACAAATATTTTGCGATTGGTATCGTGGTTACTTGAAGCTCCTCAAATTAGTAAATACTAAGTCTTTTGAAACAGGAGGATCATAATTTTTGGGTGTTTTCCATACTAATACTTATTAGTGAAATTTTAAGTTACCATATTCACCATAATAATTTCATACGATCTTATCTGTGAAGTTTTTTCACCTGCACATCCTCCAAACCCAATGAGGTGTACAAAGAAACACAAAATCTGTATATTTGGTACAAATCAAAAACTGCATGAAAATACACATAAAAATCCATTTAAATGCAAGGTAAGTCAGGGACGATTGGACCACATTTTTATGAAAAAATTTCAAGTGCCTTTTGTAATGATATTCAACTAATACTTTTTGTCAACTTTTGACGCACGTTTCTCAACTAAATTATTTTGTTTGATTATTCAATTAACATTAAATATGCAACTAACTAATACTTATTAAATTTTTCATGTGGTCTATCATACCATTGAAAAGGTGCATTTAGGATATATACAGGGTGTCCCGGGACTAATGGGAAAAAAGTCAGGAGCGTATAATCTGAACCAAAATAATGTTAGTACTTCATATAAACTTTTTCTATGCAGGCCCTCGTTTTCGAGTTATAGGCCTCCAAAGTTTTAATTTTGAATTTGGTTTTTATTTTTATTTTTTTTACTAGTTATTTGATCTTTATAAAATTTACGGCAAAGCTATAATATACGTGTATGTTTATTTTGGAAAGGTAAACAGTTTTACAGTAGTGCCTTGAAGCCAGGGACGGACTACTCGCAATGGTTAGTGATCCAAAAAATTTGCAGGGATGGCACACCCTGTATGAAATTATCGAAATTCACTTCCCCACACATTAAGCTAACGAAAAGGTACTCTTGTTGGAATTCTACAAAATAAGCCGTTTGGCTAATATTTACAGTTTTATTAATGTACTACGTACCAATTTACCTAACTAACTTATTAATACGATGTCCAAGATTTACCTACAGTATTACAAAAAAATAAACGGTTTTAAAGATTAAAACTAACTTTCCCGCATCTGTGGCCCTAAACAATATTCTATTATAAAATTGTTACTTGTATACACTTCGGAGGATGTATCGTGCTAACAAACCGAAATTTTTTCAAAAACAACCAAAATTTTAGTTTATCTGGATTTATAGGACCAGCCGTACTCGCTCAAGTCAACTGAAAATCAATAGGGCACATCTGTGAAACACCTTGAACAATATTCAATCATGAAATTGATCAACCGTATATTCTCTGGAGGCTATATCGTGCTAACAAACTGAAAATTCTCCAAAAATGACAAAAATTTGGTACTTCCAGTACCAAAGCACCCGTTGTACTGGCTTTAGTGAGCTGAATATCGATACGGTTCATTTATGAGACGCTCTGAATAATATCCAATCATAAAATTGGTCACTTGGATATACTCCTGAGGCTGTATCATGCTAACAAACTGACACTTCTCCAAAAATGACAAAAATATCGTACTTAAAATACTGTAGCACCTGTTGTATTGGCTTTGGGGATCTCAAAATCAATAGGGTTCATCAGTGAGATGTCCTGAATGATATTCAATCATAAAATTGGTGACTTGTTGAACTCCGGAGGCTGTATTGTGCTAACAAACTGAAATTTCTCAAAAAATGTCAAAAGGCCGTACTTCAAGTACCATAGCACCCGCTGTACTGGCTCTGATGAGCTGAAAATCAATAGTGTTCATTTGTGACATATCCTTAATAATATTCCATCATAAAATTGGTGACTTATTGCACTCCGGAGGCTGTATCGTGGTCGACGACAACGACGACGACATACACACAGGATTTTTTTTCTAAAAACCGTTTTTTCGTGTTGTTGTTGATGGAAAGCGTAAAAATAACTGAAAAATTTTTGTCAAAATTCCAACTTTTTTGGGGTAAACCAATACTTCTCTCGCATATTAGATAGGTTGGGCGGAAAACTAATGATTTGATGATAGCAGATGATAAAAACATTAAGAACTCATTTAATAGGAATTGAATAGGTACGCAAACAACGTAATCAGTTGCTTTTAATCAAAATTACGAACACAAAATTATTAAACTATTAAGAAAACCTCAAAGAAAAACAATTTATAAAACATTGGACTAAAACTAATTCCTAAACAACAATAAAAACTAACGTTATTCTAATAAATGTTCAATATGAGCTCCTCCCACTTCCACGCACATTCTAAGTCTACGAAGGTTGTTTCTTTGCACTTGAAAGAGCAGTCCCATATTATTTCTAATAACATTGCAGTGTAACACAATTCTGTCAATTAAATCTTGCCTTGTTTGCACGGGTGTTGCGTATACCTTACTTCTGAGATAACCCTAGAGAAAGAAATCCATAGGATTAACGTCTCCTGATCGCGGTGGCCATTGAAAAGGGCCTCCACGACCAATCCATCTATTAGGAAACCTTATGTGTAAATGCTGTCGAACATCTAAACTGAAATGAGGAGGAGCCCCATCATGCATGAACCATAAATTCCTACGAGTTTGTAGTGGCACATCATCAAACAGGTTCCATAACTCATTTTGCAAAAACTCCAAATATCTCTGACCGGTCAAAGTACCGTCAATAAAATATGGCTCTATCAAATGATTGCCAACTATTCCTGTCCAAACATTAACCATGAATCTATGCTGGTTCCTAGTTTGGATAATGCCATGTGGATTCACATCATCCCATAAATGCATATTATGAGAATTTATGACTCCATCTCTGGTGAAACCTGTTTCGTTCGTAAAGAAAACGTTACTAATAAATGTATTGTCTGCTTGTTGTTGTCGCAGAAACCACTGGCTATACTCAAGTCGTGCAGGATAATCAGCCACTGTCATACTGTGTACTTTTTTCATATGAAAAGGATATAACAGCTGTTCTTTTAGGACGCGATGAACGACTGATTTCGAGACGTTATGTTCTCTTGATAATTTTCGTAAACTCGTTGATGGTTCATTATCAACTGCATTTAACAAATCTTGTTCAACTGCCACAGTACGTACGCTTCGTACTGGACCTTCTCCACCTTTTTTGGCAAAAACCTTCCTAAAATTTAAAATTTTGTTTTCTATACATGGAAAGTTACATTTACTTATTCATACCTGTTTCTCGTAACCTGAGATCAATACGCTCAAACATTCGTCTGTCTGGCAATGGTCTGTTTGGAAAATGTTCTGCATAAAGCCTCCTGGCCTCTAAACAGTTTCGAGAAGCCAGTCCATACATTAAATGCATATCTGCATACTCAATAGAAGTGAATTCTGCCATTGTAACAGTTAAATTAAGGACATGAATTATTGACAAGTAATGACAACGAACTATTCTACACAACGTTTGACAACTAATCCTATGGTTACTTGATAAACGGTAAAAACACTTTTAAAAAGTTTTTACCAACTTACGAATTGATACGTCGTTAATGTTTTTTATCTTCTTGCTATCATTAACTTATTTTTTTGTAGTACTGTAGGCAAATCTTGGACGTCGTATTAATAAGTTAGTTTTACCTCGTTGTGTACTTATAAAAATGGTGAATGCGTGGATTGGTACGTAGTGCATTAATAAAACTGTAAATATTAGCCAAACGGCTTATTTTATCGTATTCCAACAAGAGTACCTTTTCGTTAGATTAATGTGTGGGGAAGTGAATTTCGATAATTTCATACAGGGTGTGCCATCCCTGCAAAAATTTTGGATCACTAACCATTGCGAGTAGTCCGTCCCTGGCTTCAAGGCACAACTGTGAAACTGTTTACCTTTCCAAAATAAACATACACGTATATTATAGCTTTGCCGTAAATTTTATAAAGATCAAATAACTAGTAAAAAAAATAAAAATAAAAACCAAATTCAAAATTAAAACTTTGGAGGCCTATAACTCGAAAACGAGGGCCTGCATAGAAAAAGTTTATATGAAGTACTAACATTATTTTGGCTCAGATTATACGCTCCTGACTTTTTTCCCATTAGTCCCGGGACACCCTGTATATATCCTAAATGCACCTTTTCAATGGTATGATAGACCACATGAAAAATTTAATAAGTATTAGTTAGTTGCATATTTAATGTTAATTGAATAATCAAACAAAATAATTTAGTTGAGAAACGTGTGTCAAAAGTTGACAAAAAGTATTAGTTGAATATCATTACAAATGGCACTTGAAATTTTTTCATAATAATGTGGTCCAATCGTCCCTGACTTACCTTGCATTTAAATGGATTTTTATGTGTATTTTCATGCAGTTTTTGATTTGTACCAAATATACAGATTTTGTGTTTTTTTGTACACCTCATTGGGTTTGGAGGATGTGCAGGTGAAAAAACTTCGAAAACGAGGGCCTGCATAGAAAAAGTTTATATGAAGTACTAACATTATTTTGGCTCAGATTATACGCTCCTGACTTTTTTCCCATTTGTCCCGGGACACCCTGTATATATATGACAATAAAACTAAGTTTGAGAACAAAAGTTTATTTAGTATAAAACTATAAAAAGATACTATGAGCATTGCAAAATTTCTCTGTAAAGATTACTTCGCTAGAATATCCATTAATATTAATGTTAATGTTAATGAAATTGTTATTACGACAACCATTTAATTTTATTTTTTATCATAGTCTTTAACTTGAAAAGAACTTCCAAAAACCTCTACATTTCATTTTTTGCTGTCCGCTTCCCACAGTAATCACACTTATATTCAACTCTTGTGCAGGTTTCCTGTGTCCATCGAGAACATGTAACACTTTCATCCAGTCCTCTTTTTTTTAGTTTGGTTATACTTCTCACAGCAACAAACAACAAATTTTGGTGAAAATCTTTATTTGTCGTTTCTTCCTACACACAACATCCTTCCTGTTAGTCCTTTGACCATTTAAATTAGTGCTTTTTTCTCTTTTTTTTCTTCTTCTCTTCTTTAATTAACAATTTGGCTATTTTTTTATCGTACTTCTTGATATAGATTGCGCTCTACTTTTTAGGACATTCACCTTGTTCACATTGGGCACAGGATGTATTATGTCCAATATGTTGGATGGGGATTCATTCTTTGAAGCAGTTTCAGTTTCAGAGGCTGGAACCGAACTGGTGGTTACTTGGTCCAGCAAGAACTACAATCCCAACCACATAGTCAGGCCCCGCGATCACTGGTGGCTCGTTAGACTCGCTAGGGAAAGTTGTATGTATACTTTGGATCTGGTAAATCTCTGTAGGGACACAATTTTCTTACAGTAAATCGTAGTCGGGTATAGCTTTTGAATCATAAGGGATTATTCCACATATTTTAAATCCACTTATGCCATTATCAACATTGAGTAAATATAAATTGAGTGAATGTAAACGACGAGTACTCAGTGTGTATATGTTTATTAATATGCAGCTAAGCGCATTCGGCCATCATGCCATTATCAATGCTGTCCTATAAAATTACAATGTTTGTAAAATTTTGGAAAAAACAATTTAAAACGTTGAACTTACGTCATAAAAAAGATCCAAAACAAGTGTCAAAGAACATCCAGCTAATAAAATTGAAACAATGTATGAAGTTAAGTCATTGTTACAATATCATTAAAAAACATTAAAATAACCCTTTAAGAGAGGGTACAATTATATTTCACATCATGGAAATTCCCATTCAAAAGTGTAAACTAAATGATATCCGATGACAAGTTTGACGTTAAAAATACGGTAAAACAACAAGTGTATGACAATACAACATATTTGTGTGATGAACATTGAATCAAATGTATGATTGAAAAGATGAGAAAATTCATATAGCGAACTGGAAATTGAAGGAAACCGTATATATTACATTTATTTTAAATTTGAAAATGAAGCTAAAGATGTGATAAAACAAAAAAATTCAAAAATTTCCATTCAAATTCAAATTCCCAACATTCATATAATTTAGATGAATAGGAAAATCCCCTTCCACTCTTGATTGTATACTGAAAATTGACTTAGGGGTTGGATCCATTCCCCAGCCAGTCAGGAACAAGCGTAGTAAACCTAAATGTGTAAAATGCTGGATAACATTAATTAAAACACTTAGTTGTAAGTACATCCATGGAAGAGTTTATATAATCTAGTGACGAAGGTGGAAAAGTACGCTGGCTAGGTGAACCCAACAGCTGATGGCCTCCCATATGAATTAGATGTAAATGATATAGTGATTGTGACCTGATGACACAAACTATGTCCCATACATAGCCCGGCATCAAGAACACAATGTGATTATTGAATTTAGGTTAGTTGTTACACACCTAAACCCATACTAGGCATGTACAAAAAGAGAGGAAATCATAGGAGCATGTTAAGAGTGCAAGGGTAGGACAGAATTTGATAAGAGCTGCAAGATAAAGAACTTGTTGATGAACCCAACTATGACCCATACATAGCTAGGTTACACGGGAACAATGTGGTTAAGAAGTTTTTGATAGGTATGACAAACCTAGATCCGTCCTAGGCATGTACAAGAAGAATCGGGGTGGGAGTGTAAAGAGAAGAAAGAACCCACAGACAGTTCTAATTATCAACATTAGCTGACTTACCTCAAGCTGAGCTGAGTAGTGCACCGAATTGCAGTTTAGTTCTCTTTTTACGGGAATTGTTTCTCATGAAACTGTTAAAGGCGGCGTAGTAGTTACTTCTCAAAGGCTTGAAATGGGAACGATCCAAGGTTTGCAGCCATTTGCTTGTATGGGGTGGAATACTCATTACCATAATATCGTTTCTTCCAGCAAACTCAAGTATTTCAATGCTACTAGTGAGGGACGTATGCCTGTCTAGAAGTACTGGAACTTTCCTTTCTGGTTACTGGTAGTGAATGGATGTATCAACCAATCAAAAAATAAATATGAGTTAACATTTTAATCACAGCGACTCGCAGCATTCCGTCGCAAAACTCTTGCTTGAGTTCCTTTCCCTTCATAATACAAAATGGCGATAAAAAAGTTCCCTCCTCATTTTTTCTCTCCTCATTTCCGCACGCTAAAACTGAAACAGTTTCCCCCTTTCCACCTGTTGTACCCGATATACATTTATTGAACCTTTAACAGCCACCAGGCTTATTATTCAGCTGTAAGTAAGTTTCAAACATATTGAAAATATTTCCTGGTTCTTGAATTAGGCTGTGCGCTTCCAATACTTTATCCAACAGATTAAAATAACCAACAACAGCTTTTTTATTCAATACTTAAGCTCAGGCTATAGATACTCCTTCGGCCTGGCGAATGGAATACTCGGTAATACGAGCCAGAAACGATGTTTTCCAGGCATATCCTTCCTTTATGGTTTATTTGTGGAAATTATGCATCAATTTTCTGCTAAATTTTAGGCCCTAGAACGTACCGATTCTCTGCTAGGAATAAACCCACGCAATAGTAGTATTTTATGGGACCTACAATTTTTTTTACATTTTTAGTGCCAAATATAGAACATTTACCATATCTTTTGTTAAGTTATTAGATTTGAGTCTTCTTTTAGAGTAGTTTTGGTGTTCCAAAGCCTTAGAGGCAGCATTAACGCCCATTTCCATTTATTGAAGTGCTTTAACAGCATTGTTTAGCCCTTCTTCGGGCCAAACCAACTAATTAGGATTATTTCTTCTTGAATTTTAAGATAGATATTTTATATAATTAGTAAAGTAAAATACTTGGTCCTTCTAACCCTGGTTTTTTGGTGGCCCCTCTATCCCAAATCGGGCTGGTCCTACTATTCCAACTATCAGGGATAGATGGACCAGCTATTGCGATATAATCTCTATAACTAATAACACAACTTTGAAAGCAAACGAAAGTAAACTATTTTTCAACCTACGTGAACACACAATCACTAATTAAATAAAAACGTAATAACTCAGATCACTATAAACTGGCACACAACTTCATTAGTATTATCCACGCCTCACTAGACGCCGACTGCATCGCTTTGGTAGCGGATTTCTTAACGATTTCACTGGTCAATCTATCCCTGACTTACGCTATTTGTAGCTGAATATGTTGAAATTATTCATTCAATTATCATACTTATCGATATTCCTCAACAAATTTCTTTTTCAGATTACGCAGATACCAGCAGAGAAGATAGGGGTCACAAAGGAAAATATAGGAAGAAATTCAAGAAGTTTATGTTACCGCTTTTATTAGCATACAAATTGAAGTTCTTCACTCTTATTCCTGTACTACTTGGTGGTCTTGTACTATTAACTGGAGCAACAGGATTGGCAGGATTCTTCTTCGCATTGTTTGCTGCGGTTATGGGACTTAAAAGTAGTGGTGGACACAAAAGGACATTTTAGATATTATTCGATTAACCGAGTTATTTATTTAAATTATGATGAAACTGTAATCTAAATCTTTTCCTTGTTTATATAGTTTGATATTAACAGGTGGAGATTTCTAGAAATCGAAGATAGATCTGGATTTAAGCGCCAAATAATTACATTTTTAGATTTATCAACAATCATTCAATAACATACATATATAACTGGTGTAAACTTCTGTTTATATCGAAATTATGTTGTTTTTCTTTGTCAGAAAAAGATTCAACAAAATTATGCATAATAGCAATTTTTTCCTAACCTAGCCTTATTATGAAAGATGCAGTACACTTGCTCAACCAGTTTATATCTGTTATATATCATTTCAACTGCATATTGTCTGATCAGAGAACTTTTGTACAATGAATTTGTTATTTGACGTGTTATGTTCTAGATGCTCACAGATTATGTTTCAGTTAAGTAAGTTTTATCATTATTATTTATTTTTTATATGATTTCAGAATGTTTGAACATTAAAATTAAGAATAAAGAAATCGCGGAGACAACTAAAAGATTTTTGTTTTCCTTATAGTTTGCGGAAAGAACTTTCAAGCGCTCAAATTCAATGATCAAATTAATTACTTCATCAATTACAAGTTTCCAATGATTCTCCAGTAATTCAATTTAAATACATTACAGTTTATTCTGCAAAGTTTTCGACTTTAGGTTTTGTAACAGAAAGGGATCGCTGCGAGCAAAGTAAACATGATGTTAGTTCTCACTTTTGAGCCTTGAGAAAAATTTGATATTCTGATCTGCTTCCACAATATCATGAATTGTTCCAGCTAGATGAACTATGCAGATTCAGAAATTCTCTTCGCTCCAAAAAAACGATCTTCTATTTATTTTTGCTTTGGAACTACTGTACTTTTGTTAAGATGGAGAATCATGCTTATAGATGGAAGTGTGGGCTACAGTTATCAAATGATGTTTGAAAGCGGCTTTGGTTTTGATAAATCTATCGGTTTGACCAAATTTTTGTTTACTCAAGTCTTCTTATTCAGGTACTTATCCGTTTCGGATATTGGCAATCGTGCATTTGTTTGTAACTGCTCGAAATAATTCTGTTGAGGTTTTCCCAAACCATGTTCGCAGAATCCGCAGCCATGAGATTCTTCTCATGCCGGGTCGTCTTTTTCCATTGACTTTCCCTTGTATTATGGATTGCAGTATGGAGAATCGATATTGATTTATCATGGCGTGTCCCGGATACTCGAGTTTTCAGATCTTGATCTTGTGCATCATTTCCAGTTCTTTATTTGATGTTGTGAGCATTTCTTTGTTGTCATGTGAGCTGCCCACTGTATTTTGAGCATTCTCCTGTACAGCCACATTTCAAATACTTTTTTAGTGGTGGCTTCTGTTAGCGTCCAGGATTCTACGTTATACAATCATACGGAAAATCCATGGCATCATAGATTCGAATTTTTGTTTCGAACAATAGGTTATGTCTTTTAAAAGCAGCCCTCATTTTGTTGAAAGCCGTCTTCGCTTTCCTCATGCGGTAATTTATTTCTTGTGCGTTCTCCCATTGCTCATTTATATTAGTTCCAAGAAAGAAATACTGTTTTACTCGTTCTACACGAGATCAGTTGTTTCTTTAAAAAATACTCGTATTCTTTATTTATATAATATGGTTCACTTCTACAACATTCAGAAAAATACAATAAATGTGAGCAGATGTCCTGGCCATTTTTCATCCTGTTGTGTGCGTCTGATGGTATATTCATGGCTCCATGCGAGTAGCATTATTAATATGTTTCCAATATTTACAACTTTGTCCCTTAGGTCCCTTAGAATGTTTGTCACCCCTAGAATATTTCGGCGGAGTTTTCCCTGAAAAGTAGCTAAAATTGGGTTTCAAAATGAGATGGGGAGTAGTTTTTGAGAAAGCAACATGACTGAGGTTGATTCTATTTGAGTTTATTTATTTGGACTGATTTACACATTGTGCATTGTGTGATGATATAAGTTTGGAGTTGATCAACCTTGTTATGTAATTAACGAATCATGCAGGAGTCTACACCCGCTATCTCGGATGTCTCCTACTCGATTTGCGTCTATGAGATTCTTACAAAAATCTTTTGGCAGATAATAATTCTAAAAGTTTGATAAAATTTTTGTTATAAAGTCTTTAATAATTGGTGTATCGGCTTTGTCATGCAATCAAAAATTTCTGAGTAATTTGGGATAACAATTGTGTTTAATCGCCATCCGTACACACTTGTTTTGAACCATCTGTAGGGAGTGGAAATTGTGTTTAGTTTTGGAGTTTTTGTTATCACCAAAACTTAATATTGCAGATGTGCATGGACCGTCACTAATATTTTCTAGGATCTCAGGGCTATTAGAGTAAAACTTTCTTAACGAAAAACCTCCTTTTTTTAGAGCCTCAGTTGTTTTGTGACATGCCTCCTGAGCCTCTTCAACCGAATTAAAACCTGTTAATAAATCGTTCACGTAAAAATCATTACGAATGATATTCGTAATATTGAGATTAATGTTAGAATAATCTAAACCTAAGGTGTGTAGACATTTAATCTCGAGGTATGATGAACATTTCATACCGCATGTGACGGTTGTGCATTAATAAGCCTTCAATGGCTCGGCGGGAGAATCGTGCCAATGAATACATTGTAATGTTTGTTGGTTTTCCTGGACCAAAATCTGGCGGTACATTTTCTCAATGTCCGCACTTATTACGTATGTGTGCAATCGAGATCTTAATAAAAGGCATAATAAATCCTCTTGCAGGGTGAAACCGACCATTTGTAGATTATTAAGAGAGATACCTGAGGATGTGGCTCCGGAGCAATCAAAAACAAGACGCGTAGTTAATGAGCTTTCGTTTAAAATACTACCGTCTTCGCTTTCCCCATGCGGTAATTTATATCTTGTGCGTTCTCCCATTGCTCATTTATAACAGTTTCAAGATAGAAACACTGTTCTTTTTATAGTACTTGTATTCTTTATTTATATAATATGGTTCCCTTTCACAACATTTAGAAAAATACAATAAACGTGAGCAGATGTCCTGGCCATTTTTCATCCTGTTGCGTGCGTCTGATGGTATATTCATGGCTCCATGCTAGTAACATTATTAATATGTTTTCAATATTTACAACAACTTTGTCCCTTAGGTCCCTTAGAATGTTTGCCACTCCTAGAATATTTTGGCTGAGTTCTACCTGAAAAGTAGCTAAAAAGCTGGGTTTCAAAATGATATGGGGAGTAGTTTTTGAGAAGGCAACATGACTGACGTTGATTATATTTGAGTTTATTAATTTATTTGTTTGAACTGATTTACACATTGTGTGATGATATGAGTTTGGAGTTAATCAACCTTGTTATGTGATTCTTTGGTAAACATATTGAAAATTTGAGAGGCCACTACCACTACCATACAGTAACCAAAGCTAAGTCTCAGATCTTAAGTTGACACCGCCCATAAGGCATATTTTTTTAGTACATAGCTGTTAGCTATCATAGTGACGTGACAGATAGTGTCAATCCAGGTGTGATATTTGTTTATTGAGCTGATAGACCCTTCTCAATCATAGTTTACCCACTCATTTGGTGGGCTACTTATTTACAACCACAGAATATTGTTGTTTGCTTCATTTGTGCCGATACATTATAACCTTTTCAATATATTTTGTGTAGTAAGATTAATGAATATTTCTTTATTCTGATCCAAGTTAATAATACCAGGTACCCCGGTGATCAGAGGTGAGCAGGAACCTTTTCTTATTTTTTTAAGTAATATTAGTGCAGTGGGTTGTCCCATCCCATCTGGGAGGTTTCGGATTTTGACTGGCTAGAAGTCCGTGGCGCTCTGGAAAATTTAACTCTATACATTTCAGTAAAATCGAAATTGATCTTCATTGTCGAACCTACGCTTGACTGAGCTACTGGGACAGCTAGAGGCGAGGATCACTAGTGCACAATCACTGCTCTCATCCCCTAAATTTCACCCCTAACAAAGTTCTCGAGATTATAATTATCAATTGTATTTGTCATTGACGATGAAGAAAGGGCAATACCTTCTCAAATAATGAGAAAAAAGTGGGCCGTCCTTCAGCTTAGCGAAAGACAGTCGGAAGGAGACCCTTTTTTAAAAAATTATTGGCAGACAATGAAAGCTAGTTTTTTGAAAATTTCAGAATGAACAAAGAATGTTTCAATATACAAGTACTATTTCTGAATCTGAAACCGCATCTTACTAAACAGATGACAAAATTGCAGACACCTGTTCCAGCTATGGAACGCCTAGCAGCATGCTTGAGGTACGTATTTTACGATGTGAGTTGTAGTGATTGAAATAATTTAATCTTAGTTGTAATTTTTTATAGTAACAAAACAGGACAAAGTTATTGTTTTGTATCAGGTGTATATTTCACAAAAAAGGTTTTCATATTCAAGTTGATAGCTCAGCGGCCGCTATCAATGTAGTTAGTTCCGAAGTCAGTATAGATGTGACCGCCGGCGATGGGAGCAACCTAAACACTGCTGAAGTTTGAGATGCTGGTGACGTTGGATAAAGAACAAAAAAGGTGATCGTATTATTTGTTGAAGATGATGGTGGTACGGATGTAGTTAGTTCGGATGTCACTGTTCTATTGTTGCTGCGAGACCACTAAAAAATGCGTCGATGGGATGGATGCATTATTGGGGTTCCTCATTATTATTTCCTGGGATATATTTTACTAAGGTATGGGAATTGTTCTCGGTTTCCTTTCTTGGCACTTATGTGACGTTTTTAATCTTGCAATCGTTCGCTAGTAGGTTGCGTAGGTAACACATTCTTTTATTGTGAAGCAACGGCAAGAATATCGTTAAGCAATCCTCCAGCAGGTGTGACATTTGTCCGTTCGTCTGCATTCAGCACAGGGTCGCCAGCTTGTGAGTTTATACAAACACTGGTAAAAACTGATTATCGTCAGTATCTTATACTTGCTCTGACTCTGATTCAGCGAGTTGGTGATAATAACTTTCAATATTAGATATTGTATTTCGCTCCAGTATGTGCGGTTACAAAAATTGAAAAAAATCTGCATATCTATATTTTTTTACTGGTATGTTTGCTTGGTCAGACCTAGTTTCCTTTTTTTAAAATTCCTTTTTAACTGGTGCATTAAATTCGCTCATCTTTTCTTGCAACTCTCATCTGTAGCAATAAGAGCCATAAATAGTCCATCATAAAAAACAATATATTTTAATGCGAAAAATAAATGGAATAATAGCTACAGACTGTCAAAATTGAACCAACTTGAAATGATATAATTTCTTTACTATGAAACTCGATTCAAGAAACCAATTAGCACTGCGATGACGAGGTACCCCACCAGAGCAGCAAAGCCCCAACGCTAAGATGCGCACGAAGAATCGACAGTAGAAGGGAAGGAGATTTCCACCACCACCATGACGATGGATATGAAAATGCAAACCGACAGACGATGAGACGACTTGGTTCACGGACTCCTGCTCCTCCAAGTTCAGCCGCCTTCAGTGCGAAGCGTAGGTCGAGGGTATTGACTTCAACCTCAAACGCTTTACACTATCCACCGCCGAGTGTTGTACTAAGTCGGAGTATTGATCCGATTTTATACATCATTCATTAGAACGGCCGTTGGTTTCTGGTATTGACGGAAACGAGAACGATTGTTCAAACTGTTTGAAGAATTTCGGTGTGGTACTGACACACTGAAAACTCTACAGTATCTTCGTAGGGAAGCACCGTTAAGCCGGGTACTGACTGGCCATAAACGATCGCTTTAACTGTTAGTATAATTTTGGTGTGGTATTGACGCGCCGTAATAACTACAGTCCCTGCAAGCAGAGACATTCGTTAAGCTGGGTACTGACTAGCTACAAACGATACTCTCAAATCTTGAGATTAAAACCGAAAGAGTATTGATCCGCCCGTTGCTCATATCCCTGGCTGTCTGAACATTCCATAGGACGCAGAGAATCCCGTACACCGTCGAGTATATCGCCGGAATCGAGATACACACCGCTACAGTTACACCTACCTACTATTCGGACCATCAGTACCTATCGATCGACGAAAGGATACGGACCATCGAAGCGTGGCTTCCAAAATATTTACGTACCAGAGTAATATATATATATATATATATATATATATATATAGAATATTGAATTTTTAGTTTATTTTTGTCATTGTAAATAATATTTTTCTAGAAATAAATCAGGTAATTTAATTGAACTCTGTCTCCTTTGGGCTTACCTGGGCAATACGCATTACAGAATGGCGCCCGAGCAGAAAAATTAAATTGCGTAGCCCGGTATCCACGTTTTCTTTGCCACGTCAACGGAGACTAACGAAACAAAAGAATTTTTAAAACCAGTCAATTGATTCAAATTTGGAAGGCGGAGTTGTAGGACACCGTAATAAACACTGACAAGGGCATTCGAAAGCGATGATGGAGCGTATGGATTAGAAGTTGCGGACGAGGAAGTTGGATGGGTTTACAGACTACGACAAACAGACATCCGCGCGGAATTAGAATCCAGAGAGTGAGTTTCGACAGGAAAAATGTCAGAACTAAGAGCTAGGTTAGTAGACCACTTACGGACGGCCATCACAGATACACCAAACATACATGACAAGAGTCACGTTACTTTGGAACCAGTAATACCTACACAACCACAGGAGGACAAGGATTTACAGGATCTAGAGATAATTAGAAAATGGGGTATACATTATGATGGATCCAGAGACCCAATAGAATTCCTGGAATCGGTGAATGAACTCAAAGATTGCTACAACATACAAAACAAACACCTTATTTCGGACACTTCCTATTATTCTGAAGGGAAAGGCAACGTTGTGGTACAGAAACAATAAAAACCAATGGACAGGATGGACATATTTTAAAAGGGACATCAGAACATTTTTCAACCGAGATAACAACTTACAACAACTGGAAGACATTATACGTAACGGCCGACAACAGACACACGAAAGATTCAAAGAATTCCTGTTAGACATCCAAACATCCATCAGGAGACACAACGGTTTTTCCGAAACCCAAGCCATAGACAGAATATATTCAAACATGCTCCCCAACCATCGCTTGTAGGTAAGAATAGAGGAATGCAAGACGATAGCAGAACTGACAAAATTAGTCATCGATCACGAAGATATCCAAAAGGAAATTCAGAATCACGACCAACCGATACCGAAATCCCGTCACGAGCTACAGGATAACGCCACACATCCCACATATTCCGGACTTAACAGAATACAGAATTTCAATAGGAACCCATGCTGTTGGAGATGCGGGAAAATAGGACATAACTGTCGGGTATGCCGTTCACGCCCAATACTATTCTGCAGTCATTGTGGATCAATAGGTATTCCGTCAACGGATTGCACGTGCAGAAGACAACCGGAAAACGACAATGGAACTGGACAAACCAGGGGCACTTCAGTTCCCCAATACAGACCCCCACGGTCCAAGAGACCGTAAACCGATCCCCAGACCGACATACCGACTCACCTTCCTATTATCCTCTTCAATTGCCAATACTTCCATATTTACCTCCTCAAATTCAATTATTTAACCATTTAATTCTATCTATCTATTCAAAATCAATTAAGTCTTTATATTTCATCAATTCATCAATAACTATGTCTGTTTCTAATTTCTTCATCGACTATGCTTACATATCAACTTCTTTTTCATCCTTTAATTCAATATTTTGTATCATATATTTGCTCAGTTCATATAACTTCCGTCCGTTTGTTCCTATAAATGTAATTATTTCATGCTGTCCATCTATTTTGTTGCTTAATTTCATTTCTATTTTCATTATCATTTCTTCTATCAAAGTTTCTAAAATCTCTTCTATTCTCACAATACTTGTTATCATAAATTTTATCTCCATTTCCATATATTCGTTTTTCATTTCTGTAACTTCTATTTTCATTTCCATAATTCATATGAACATGTCTATCATTTCTTCTATCAATCCATGTTTATATAATTTCTATTTAAATATGTTTTTAAATATTACTCGTTAATCATAAACCTTTTATTTACAAATCGTTTTTATATCCATTGTTTACCATGTATAATTCCCTTTCGTTTTCTAGATTTCATTCCTATAATCCTGTCATATAATTGAATTTTATTTTATTTTCCTAAACTTCGTCGTATTCTCTTCTCTTATTGTTTGATTCTCTATCAGTTTCTGTAACTTCTTTCTGTTCACCACCATATTTTTTTTAATTTTGAAGTCCCATATCTCATCAATTTCTTCCCATAAATGCATTGAAATTTTCATCTCAAATTCTTCCATCTCATTGAAGTTGCTTTTTATTATTTTCATATCCATCATAATCTCAATTCGAATTCTTTCATTTCCAATTCTCTTAATAAATATTCTTGGATCAATTATTTTCATGTTTCTCTTAAGTTTCACTCTGATTTCGCCATTTTCTGTGTAAATTATTGGTTCTTCAATTTGTCTTGTGGTTTCTTCTATCTCTTCCATAGTTTCTTCTAGTATCTTATTCATTTCCTCTAACTCTCAATTAAGCTTTATCATATGTCACGATTTGTTTCACTATATTGACATCTAAGTATTTTATTTTCCAATAAATATTTTCTTGATAAATTTGCATAACTTCTTCACTTCCTAGGTTCTGTAAATCAATGTCTAACATATCATCTTTTGTTTGTTTTTGTACTTTAATAGCCTGTATCTCTTCAATTTCCTTCTCAACTTCTTTAATCTGTATTAAATTTTGTATTTTTATAGACTGTATCCCTTCAATTATATTCTTATTTTGTTCGTTTAGTTCCACTTGAATTGCTCCAGATAAATTTTCTTCTAGGCATCTATCTAATTCTTGTATTTCTTTTACTACCTGTTTTTCTAATTCTTGTTTCATTCTAACTCCAATTTCTCGGTCGATTGTATCATCATTTATGCTTATTTTGTCATACATATTAACATCCATCTTATCATGCCCCTTTATTTCTTCTATCATGCTATCTAACATATTATCTGTCTTTAACTTTTCCACTATCATGTCTGATTTTCTACTTATTTTCTTCAAATCTCCACTTATTTCTTCTTCATTCATTGTATTCAGTTTTCCATTCAAATCTCCCTTCATACTATTCATATCTACATTCATGTTATCCATTTTATCTAACATCTTATCCGTCTTATCATCAATGTTCCCCCCTACTCGGTTAGAATCTTCTTCCACCATCATGTCCGATTTCCTATCATCACTTCCATTCTTAAAAATGTCACCCATCCTTTCCATCTTTTCTATCAGTTTCTTCATGTCTGCCCTCGAATTTTCTTCAAATCTAATTAAGAATTGCTTTATCCCATCAAATCTCTCTTCTGTTAATTCTTGCGTTTCCTGTGTCCTATATTCCCGTTTTCCGTTTCTCAATGTAATTTTTCTATCCATGTTGATTTTATTTTATAATATAGACAATTAATTTGCTGCGTCAAATTATAATATTTTTCTATATTTGTGATAATAGTGACAAATCTATTTTTGGCCCACTTTGCGGCGCCAATTATAGTATATCCTATATTCTTTAATAATATTTGCCCCACGTTCGGGTGAGAAATTTATAGTATATGTTTTTAATTATAATATATTATATTCTATATTGTTTTATCGTTGGATTTATTTGTAGCTGTAACTACACTAATATGAAAACACCTTTAGCTAAATATAACCTATAAAATTTTTAATGACAGCAATTGTCAAATTAATATACCCGGCTAAATAAATATTAAATTTTATATCATGAAAGATAAATTAATACACAATATCAATCAACTCACTCTTTTCTCAGGGAGGGATCAAAGATTTCAAAGAATAATTCAAAATTTATAAATTTCCAAATAATTTTTCCAAATCACGTATTATACTATTCAAATCGAAAGTAACTGTTTGTCCAATACACTATAAGACAATTAAATTATCTTATGACACATATGAAATTACTGTCAGAAATTAAACCAAATGTCACTTCTTGTACTAAATTTTCTATAGGATGAAATTATCAAATGTAATGAGAATGATTATGAAAAAAGAGCCAAAAGGTGATTAGAATTCAAATTTATATATTATATTATCAAATAAACACTTACAAAAATTAAAACTTTTCAAAAAATATCACAAACGAATACGCAAAAATAGAATTTTCTATCAAAACCTTAATATTATAAACAATCTAAAATTAGAAATTCTTATATAAATACTTTAACTTAAAATCCAAAATGACTTATATGTCAATGTAACATTCCCCAATTTCCTTGTAAATTGTCTTTTTCAAAATTTGTCTTGAGTTTACGTAGAATGATATATCAATAATGTTACTATAATTTGATCAAATATTTAATTCATCAAATGCATCTACTTTCGAAATATTTTTTTACTAAAGGCCTATTAATTCTCGAGAAATAATATATAATATGGACTGTACTCACCAAACTGGATACAGATAGACTTGTTTGTATTCTAAAAACATTTTAAAATATCTGGAACAATTTTCTAAATGACTTATTTAGAAACTGGAACAACACTCGCACTTTACCGCTGTAATTATTTGCGAATAATACACGCACTGGCTTTCAAAGGCAAATTGTGTTAATTTGATAATAATGCTACACATTATTCTGATATTCTCAAATAAATTTGAGACAACTCTTATTTCGATGTTGTCTCTCGCGATGTTATGAATCAACTCACTAAACTGTTTCCATAAATAACTCTCTTCTCCTTTGGTTGCCACGAATTCTTTTTTTTTATAAAAAATACAAATTTACGTTTTTATATACCAAGAGAGATTTTCATTATTTTCTATAAGTGCCATTATGCTAATAGAGACATCTGTATTCTGGTTTTTCAAATCGTTTTAAAATCTATCTGTCATTAAGTCTATTCTGCAGTAATGTCTTATGAAATTGAAATGTGAAATTTTATTGGTATATTGAACCTTTCAAATTATTGATAATACAGTGTGTATCACTAGTATTACATCTAAATATGCATATTTTCTTTATTTCAATGTTTTCTTCAGAATTTAGATAGAGGATATGTATTAATATATTATATACATATATATATATATTATATATATATATATATATATATATATAAATACGAGGATATATTGAAAAATTCTTAGCCTACTATATAACCAATCAAAATTTCAATGTCAAATTATTTTATTACTCAACATATTTACCTCTTAATTGGATACATTTATTACAGCGAACCTGCAACGTCCTTTTCAAAAAAAATGTTCTTCTTGCTCTGCAAACCAGACCTCCACAGCCTTTATTACCTCCTCGTTGGAAGAAAATTTACGACCTTTTAAACTTCTTTTCAGATGAGGAAAGAAATGATAGTCGGACGGAGCTACATCTGGTGAATAATGGGGGTGTTCTAGTAATTTAAACCCTAAATCACGAATTTTTTGCATGGCAATCAATATCATTCTGACGATGATATTGATTTATCGAAACAATTGTCAATTTTTTAGAATTTTCAATAACTTTTATTATATTGTGGAATTAACTAGAGACCGTGAGTTTCGTTTAAAAACACTAATATGAGCATATTCCACGAAGTAAGGGTCGAGACAGTTAATTTAATTTAATATATGTTTTTATTCTGAGTACATCTTCAATTGTATAAATTATGAACTCTCATTCAGAATTATTAGCTATTAACGACTTATCTTAACAAAACTTATTTCTAATGATTAAGGTTATGAGTTAAGATATTTCGTTTAAACTGTCAAATCAGAATTTTAACCTAAAGAAAAACGATTTTCGCGATGAGATCTCAAAAGTTGATAACATGCATATTAATCAAGAACGTCCTACCACAAAAGCGATTTATACAATCGATTCTAATAATCTACTGGAATTGGAACAGGATATCGGTCGCTCGTATCTTATCTCAATGGGATACAGGAATTTTATTGCATACAGATGACATTTTCTTGGGTCCAGGTAGATAAATTATAAACCATTCACAGATACGTACTTCTTTCCATTATCACTTCTAGTTATGTTTTTTTTACAAAAAACTTCTTTTCAATACGATTTTTCTCCAGAAAATATCTTTTTTGACAACCTCTTTTTCATTGTAATTTCAATCTATCAATTTTTTGTCAGACCCCCCCCCCCCCGCCCATTTATTTATTAGTGTCCTTAGTTACCAAAATATCTAAGTATGTTTCATTTACAACAGTATCTAAATTTTCGTTAAACTTTCAGTTTGCATACTTATATTATTATATTACAATTACTGGTCTTATATTCATTCATATCACTAAAATGCCTGTTTTTCCTTCTTTCTTTCAATATCGGTTGCATGTTGTTTGCTCATTCTTATACTTTGCTAAAGTCATGTAAACCATGACATGTCATGAAGTTCTCCCGATTTTGCTATTCAATTTATAATTTTTTCGGAAATTTCTTCTTGTTGATTGTATAAATGGTCTTAATATTTCTTAGTAACTTACTAATTACAATAAATCTATTTTTTAGCACTTCTTTAATAATATAATAAGTATTATCTGCTTTAAATAATTCCTTATGATAGCTCCCAATTTTCCTAATTTCCATCATATTCAAATATTATTTTGCCTCACATTCCAATTTATATTAAGTTCCTTGCATGAACCAATGTCCTATTACACCTTACCTTAACTATAATTGTCTGGAAAATTGTGATACCACATTGTCCGTTTCATTTTTCAACATACCCCATCACCTACTAACTAACTCATAGTTGTTCGTAAAAATTGCGCCAAATCAGATACAAATAATGGCGACACAAAGCACATTCGAATACCGTAAATCCGTAAATTATACAATGATGTTATCACTATGTTTGCCGTTATTTCACAATTCAAAAGTACGACTATGGTGAAAACACAAATTCAATGCTCCCACCTCACTATGTATAAATTAAGAATAAAATATACGCCTAGAAAAACGCAATTCAATAAATTTATTAATTGAAAATGAATATGCACACGAGTCGCTTACACAACTAGCCGTTCTACTGTGATGTTTCACAGTTGTCTACTTATCGAAGTGGCCTTATTATGATGTTTTAGCAGGCTGCTGACATCACTTTGGCATTGTTATTCAGATGGTATTGCTTGCATCCGTCACGGTGTACTGTGAATCCTCCTCAATTCTGAATATTTCGGCTATACGGTCATAAAGTTTCACGTCTTTTAGCAGACCCAGTGACATTCTTCATTACCACGCAATATTAAGTCTTTCTTACAAGCTTCCAAGAAAATAGTGGCTCAAAAATTGATACTCTTAATACGTTCCAGTTTTGTAGTTGTGCGAATTTAATCACAGAAACTTTAGAATATAATTTTTTGTTCAATTTAACATAATTTTGACTTACATTGTATATTAGGAAATCCAGAGTAATTTCTTTTCGGAAATCATTTCTAATATCATACAACCATAAACAAACGTCAAAGTATTTATTTTGTGCCCGTGGTGTTACTTCGAACGCATTCCCCCTGATACATATCTTTGTAACACGATTCTCAGTGCGTCTATGCATATGTTGATCTGCGACGTATAACTATCGCAACGTTATTGGTTATTGAACGTTTTGACATCTCGAGGGTATTCTGATTGGCTGGCTGGATTGAACACGAGGGTTCTAGTTTTGTCGGTGGACATTCATCGTTCGCTGGGTATAGAGTGTTGGAAGTGGTTTAATTTTATTTCACATTTTCGGATGAAATTATTGAATATTTCACTTCATATTAAGGGATGACCGACGTATGAAACATATTTCCCGGGTAACGCTGAAGATTTTTTCGAGTTGTTGGTGATTATAGACCCGTGGAAATACCAATTTTGTGGGAACAGATAATTCAACGCAATAGGTGTTTTTTTATGGTGTAATTCCTGTCGGATAATAATTGTAAGTATTAGAACGCTTCTATAGTTTCATTAACAATTGTGTCCTAATTATGTCTTGAGAATTTGTCCCCTTATCTGATGAGGTGATTTTTTTATAGTGCATACAAAAACTTGTCAGAGGGAAAATATCATTTAAGTAGGTCTTAATTAGCAGATCCAGGGTGATAACAGCCCTATATTAGAACTCGATCTGGCCAATTGGTAAGAAATATTTCAGTTTTTTTTTGTATAGACTTGAATATTCTAGTAATTTCGACCATATTTTCTTTGGATAATGTATTTTTTTGTTGATTGGAGGTAAACTAGTTTTATATGTTAGGTACTTAGCTATTAGTTATTGACTTCATATAAGTTGGTATTTTTTTGATAACTGTAAAAAAAGGATAGTTAATATATCAAGCTCAAATGGCATGATAATTTTCTGATCAAATATGAAATAGACCAGTTCATTCGTTAACTTTTGCCAGCAATATTAGGTAATAATAATGTTAATCGATTAAGCTATATAATTGATAGAAGTCTTACTTCTTACTCGTACGAGTTTATTAGATATTTTAGTTTAGGGATCATCAATGGAAATTACTCGTACAGGGTATATGATTGTCAGAGAAAGTTAACCAATTAGGGGGGGGGGGGTAAAGATTAGATAGATATTTTATTTTGAGCATTGATACTGTCAGGAAGTGTATAGAATATTAACATATTTCTCATTTTAGAGTTCTCTCTCTTCTCTTCATTCTCTTTCATCTGATGTTCTCTTCTCATATCTTTCCAGATCTTGAACTTTGGTAATTATTCTAAATAACTCCAACGTGGGATACTGTATGGGTCAACTTTGAATCAGATCAACTCATATGGGAGAAAATTTGGATTTTTAACGTGGACTTGAGGAATACGATATGGGCTCGTACAGCTTTCTACAGAAGTAGGAGTTGGTAGAAACCGCTAGCAGTCATCGAACAACACATTGTGGATTTCACGCAAGTTTTTAATCTTGACTTGTTTATGTAAAGTACATTTTGCCTATAATATCAGTCGGTGTATGTTGTAGATCATCATTGATTTGTCCGTTACTATAAGCAACTTGTGGTAGTCAGTTTATGACCATACTTATGTTAATCAAGTATTAATCATTATGATCAACATATAATATCAGATTATAGCTGTCATATTATTACATATATTTATTATTATGTATTTTAATATTAAGGGTTAAGCTAATTTTCGCACCCTCTTCAGTCTTACTACCTTTAACTGTACTCAGTATGAGTATTCAAAAAATTATTTACCCGAAGAAGGCCTACGGGTTCGTCTCTACCATTACAATCTAAATCAGAAGCAAACATAAAAAGGAAGGTAGTAGTGAATAGTTTATTGTTGGATTAATATGGTTTCTTGTAACTCACATATATGATGGTATCAACCACTAACAATTATGAAGTTTCCCCTTTAGGACTAAAAGGTGTACACAATTCAAATTTGGGTGAGTGTATAAGTTTATTAATAATTTAATAGCTACAACTACTTATTGAGAGTCTGTTTTCCTCCAAAATTCTTGAAAAAGCACCTCTAATCGGTATACTCCACATATACCTGGATTACAATATATTAAAAGTCTAAGTTGCCTTGATAATAACCATAAAATCAGTTATTTATTGAAAAGTGTCTACTCTGGGTATTCCATATAGCAGCACATATAGGTTAGTTAGTTGTGAGATGGATAAAACAAAACTAAAAAAGCCTTAAAGAATTATAGAATTCATAACTAGATACCTAATATTGAAAGAATAACAAGCAATGACAAGCAACTTGATTAACTTACCAAAGGTGGTGTGTGGCTTTTATGTGAACTAATTAAACAAGTAAAGATCCCCCTCAGGGCTTCTCCCCAATTCTCTTGAAGATAAAAATACTCATAAGTTCAATTTACCATTTTCCTTTTAGTTTTCAGGCTATTTTAGATCCGAAATTGCTAAGAAAAATTGTAACCCATGTGGTTCAAAAAGCAGCCATTTAAAAAAAAAGAAATTATATAAAAAAGTGACAAGGTACAAGTCATGGTTTCTAAAGCAGGTATTTAATGTTTATGTTATTAAGCCAGGTAAGGCTAATTAACCTATAAAGAAGTAATTAGTGAGCCAAAACGTTGAGTGATGTTTTACTTAATAATCACAGATCAACAAATAATTCAATGAAAAAGGAGAACATTAGATTGTAAACAATAAAGGTTATTTGTCCCTTTAAAATAAAGACATTGTAATATTTATGATTTTGTTTAACAAAGTGTGAATCAGTATAACTAATTAAAACTTATATATTTTTCCATTTTCAAAGTAAGCATTTGGTCATTTATAGCGAATACTTTTCATAACTCATTTTAAACCGAAACAATATCTTTTACAAATTGCGAATGTGGATTGGTGATTACTGCACCCATTGTAACGTTATGTCAACGTTACTGTCGCTATTCAATTTTAATATTTTGAGTTATTCGAGTTGGTGGTAGTAAGCGTATGAGCTCATATGATATTATTACGCCATATTATATTTTAATGTTTCCATATTTAATTGCGTAAACGTTGTTATGTGCCATAGATACGTATGGTATAGTGTATTGATTTAACCCTATAGTGTATTCGAGACTCAAGTATACAGTTTTCTCATTTTTATCAGGTGATCGAGTAGTCGTTTGAGAAATTTCATTTGTATGTAAATACTTGTTCGTACATATTTATACCCAACGAACAATCCAGGCTGTTACTTAGGATTTCAATTGGGGGGAATTATTGGATTTTACTTGGGGGGAGTTATTGGATTTTACTTAGGGGGTTATATAGGATTTTAATAGGGGGGTTTATAGGATTTATTTGAGGGGATTCAAAGGATATTACTAGGAAGGTTATATAGGATTTTACCTATATAGGATTTTAATAGTAGATTTGATTGGATTTTGAGGTGCCATTGGGTACTTGAGGGTACAGCCTGTCTTAACTCTATCGTACAAATTGTGGTACTCAGGGAGGGAGTTACTACTGGGGATGGATACATTGGTTTTAAAGGTAAGGGATATATATTTTTGCTTGAGATATTTGTATATATATATTTGTAAATATTTTTTTTGTATTCATTCAACCGAGGGGGATTTCACTTACCTATGACAAATTGTGGTTAGGATTTATGGGATTTTAGGACATTTGGGGGACTTCTTGTGATTTTTTGTAATTTTATGATACATTTGTACGTAGTAGTGGTACTATCTTGATTTTGTAAGATTTTTTTCACAAAACTAAGTCATTTATTAAACTTAAACTTGGGTAAGTGACATCTGACTTTTATTTCTCCACCTATTGGGCGGTCTTAGGGTGGGAAAACTTATGTAGGTAGTTCTCGGAAGACAAGATTGCCTGGCGCCCCTTCACATTTTATTCACTCTTCGAACAATGGACCCCCACGTCTCCGCAAGAGTGGAAGGCAACGCCTAAAAGCGCAAATATGCACCGAGTTTGAGGTTGACGAATCTTAGTGTGAATAACGTTAGCCGGCACTCTATGAGGATAACTTCAAAGACGAGTCAGTTCTACATGAAACACGATTGATTTTCGCATCATCAGTCAAATATTTCTTCTATCTCTACATACATTCCGGGAATAAAATGATATTTGCGCGTTACAGCTCAACTAGCAATATAAATAACGGCACGAATCCATAAATACCGGATAATCTGGCATAATATTGACCTTCTTTCAATAATCACTCACTTATTCTCAAGGTTTTCTACCGTTAGTTACCGTTTTTAATACTAAAATGTGATTATTGAAATAAAGAACATGATCGTGCGTGAAAATATCTGCAGATGTTCTCTATTGGTCTGAGAGTAGAGGTAAATATTTCGTTAACAAGCTTTTTAAATCAATTGATGATGGGCATGTCATAAAATACCACAAATGAACGTACTTACTATTCTATGTTTTTCATCAAAGATACCCAATCAACCGCATAGAGATGATTGTATCTATCTACAAAGATTTTTCATTACTCTGTTTCCCACAAAATAATGAGGAGCTCACTGAACAAGAACAAATGTGCGTTTATTTCTGTGAATAGTTACCCATGTACTTGAGGCGTCGATTGTTGTTGATTCATCACTGTAATTGAGACGCAAATTATTTTCACTCTCTCAGCGGTTAGAGCCAATACAGCAACGATTTTAAATATTCAGCAATCGAATTTATCGCATGACTGAAATAATTTGTTATGGATGGTGGATTCTCACATAAAAAAGATTTTAAAATAATTTATTATATTTTAGTATACAATTGATGAATTTGGAATTACTGGTATTATATTATTTATTTAGGTATATGTATATTGAAGGAATTGCTTGACAATTTCATAGTAAGATTATTCATTGCATTTTATTCGAATTAACCATGGGACAAAGTAATCGATCTTCAAGGTGTATTGGACAGTTAGAGGTATGTATTTAGTTTTATGTAACCTTCCCAATATTTGCATCTAATAAATAATAATTTTCTTCAATGTTTTGTTGCTCAAAGTCCACTAAAGATGGTTGAATGCAGGAATGGTAATATGCTAGTTCAGACATCAATATAAAACCAAAAAGTTTGGAAAGTACAATGACCTGGTAACGTACGCATAAAGATGAAAGCGTTATTGTCATATTCAATTCTAGAATTTCTTTATCTACGTGAATTATTCGGAAATACTTTAAAAAACTATAGAACTCATAATTTTAATATGTATCCTTGAATTTTTCAAAATTCAGTTATGTATGTAATGCTACGATTTATGAGTGCTATAGAAAAAGGATATTTTCATGAAGTTAACTTTGTACTTTCTAATGTTTAAAAACTTTCCTCAAATAGTAGCCACGTCTGCCTGAATTGCGACTCGAAAGTCGCCTGTCTCGCTTTTGCTCATTCCTTAGAAGAAGAAGACGAATGGACGAATAACAAAATTCTGACCAAACCGATCCAATAGTCGCACTATTGGCGCAACAATAATGTGAGAAGAAATTAAATGAGGATGGAAATAAAAGTATAAGGAACTTTCAAATATTTTATTTTATTCCGATCCTGGTAGAACACCGTAACGTTATGTAAAAATCAGCTCCCGTCGATAAACCATTTTCACAAGTGTGAACATAGTTATTTAGTGAAAGAATTACAATTTACAATTACAAATTACATTTAAAAGTAATCGTATTTTATATCATCATAGCAACGAATTTAATATTTGAATAATAGCAATCAAACTCGATTGTTAACAATCGAGGCACAAAACCTGTCGCTTATCAGTAAAACAACCTTCAGTAAACAGTACCGGTTATAAGTTTGATAATATGAAAATTAAAATCAAAGTGAATGGATGATAATAACACAAGCAGTTACACTACTATCTCACCTAATAACCTTCCACAATCTTAATGATCCATAACTAAACAACAAAAAACAATATTCCAGCAAAACAACAAGCAATAGTAATTCGCTCACTAAATGAAGTAAAACTAGAAGAATACCGAATAGACAAAGGCACTATTATCAACCCCAACAAAATTATATTGAAGTGAAACTTTTTATGGGCCACTAGCGTTTTGTCATGAGAGTTAACTCGTCGAGCTAACAAAACTGTTAAACTCCTTGTGAGAGAGGCGGAAAAAATTAACGGAGATTCGCACAAAGAGGAGACGCCGAGAATAGTCGCAGGGCATTGTTTATTGATGGCGATCATGTTATTCCGTTTATCAATCCCCACTTCGCTGCGCGAACGATAAAGTGAGAACGCATTCGGGGGGAAAGGGATACCAAAAGCGCTTAATAATTTCTTCCGATATTGGTATAATCCAGTGCGAAATTAATATAGAAATTGTTTACCTTTAAAGTTAAGGCGATAAAAACTAGGAAATTTCTTTGCATTGTGTATTTATTGAAGTGAAACTTTTTATGGGACACTACAGAAGTTTTGGTTAGGAGGTAATCTCGTAAAGGCTAACAAGTTTTGTGAAGCTCTAATTATCATTTACATTTAAACTAAGTGAGAGAAACGTAACGCTGTTCTCCCCTTCTGTCATCACTCGACTCGATTTAAAATCAAACGAAATAGCTCAGTTGGTTAGCGCGTCGTGCTAATAACGCGAAAAACGCGGGTTCGATACCCCCATGGGCGGCCAGAACTTTTCTTAGGTATTAAAAAGGAAGAATACGTAATATGCATTCAAATTTCTTAAAAAGAATATTTACTTTTGTTTGTCTTTTATTGTAAATAGTTTTTTATAGTCTATCCGAAAAATTATTGTTTTTATTTTGGGAATAATTTTTGTTTTAATTTTATTAAATTATAGTTTTTTATGTTGTTGATATTTATGAATTCTCTTTGTACACTCATTGGTGGTTTTTGCGTCATAAAATATAAAAAGTTTCACTTCTGACGCTGTTAGTTATCGACTGACGCATAAATCTTGTTTTCACCAAGAATAACCAATAATAGAATACGCGTATATCTATCGACAAAAGAACAGGTCGACGAATTTCTAACAAAATGCAATGGAAAAATTAAAGTCAATAATGGAATTCTTCCTGTACGTAGACTTATAACACTTAGTGAAAGACTACTTTTGTACAATGTCTGTCCAACTATACCTCACCAAATTTTATTGAACAAGAACTTAGAGATTTAGACCTCCACCTGTCCTCTACAATAACATTCCTCAAAATTGGTATATCTAATCCAAACCTCAAACACATTCCAAGTTTTCGCCGTATTGTTTACATATCTCCTCCCCGGCGGGCGTAATTTCGGCCGGTAATCCCTTGGCCTACCTGCATAAATCAAAGGGTACCATTTATGACAGGGGTAATTTCGGCCGAGGGGTTGATGTTTACGATGAGATTAAAATATTGGTAATTACGCTTAATAGTTTCCTTTAAATGTATAAAATTCACAAATAACAGGTATAAAATTATTATAGCTAGTCAGTATTATAACTTATCTTTAAGCTACTAGTCGATAGAAAGCATAAAATATATTATTTGTATACGATGGCATCAGTTTCAGTAATTAAGAGTTCACGCGGTTGTGACTTACTAGTTGTAGAAAAGTTTCAGTTTTGTAAACAGGACGTATTAAAAAGTGGTGAAGTACGTTGGAGGTGTATAGAGAAAAATTTGAGATGTTTAGCCAAACTGTACACTGTTGGTGCGGAATACACAGTTACTAGAAGTGAATTAATCCACAACCACGAGTCCGATGAAACTACGTTGGAGAGAAAAATAGTGACGACTTCATGCAAGCGCAAAGCTGAGGAAGACATATCGGAAAAACCTTCAAAAATTATTAAAAGCGTTCTTTCAAATCATTTGCCAGAGAATTTGTCATCGATAGATGTCAGTCTAATAAGAAGAAATTTGTACAACTGCCGCCGTAAGCTCTTACCAGCCCTGCCTAAGGATATTCACGATGTACATTCTGTACTCGATAGTTATGGACCGAAAACCACAACAGGTGAAAATTTTTTGTTTATTAACAGCACAGCTGATAATATCATTGTTTTTTCTTGCCATACAAATAAAATAAGTTTATGTAAAATGGAAGATTTTTACATGGATGGCACATTTTCTTATTGTACAAAATATTTTTATCAGTTATTTACCATATTTACCAGACTGGAAAATGGGCATTATGTTCCTCTTTTGTATTGTCTGTTGCCCAATAAGACCAGTGACACATATATGAGACTTTTTCTGTTGGTAAAATCTAAAAATTTTGAACTTTATAATATTGTTTTTGAACCGAAGGAGGTATTTGTGGATTTTGAAATCGCAATTCATAACGCATTAAAAGTTGTCTTTCCCAAAACCAAACTAAATGGTTGTAGATTCCACTTGCACCAGGCGTGGTATAGGAAAATACAATCATTAGGGTTAACCCAAATGTATAAAGATAAAAACTGCGAGGAAAGCAAATGGCTTACTCATACTTTTGGGCTAACTTATTTAGACCCCTCTGAAGTTGAAGATTGTTCCATATTTGATCTCATGTCATACAAACCGGACCATAAACTTATAGATAAATACGCAGACTATTTATTAGAAAACTACATAGCGCCAGAATCTCATTTTCCACCAAATATATGGGCATATGAAAACCCATCAATTAAAAGAACCACAAATGCCTGCGAATCATTCCATTCGCACTTTAATTCTAGTTTTTATTCAAGTCACCCTTCCATATTTATTTTTATAGAAAAATTAAAAGATTGTCAGATCGATGCATATTTAAAAATAAAAAATTTAAATATTCCAGCAAAAATTAAAGACAAACAAGTAAAAAACAAACTAAAATTTATCGAAAACATGGTAAATATGCTTCGATCTGACAATATTTCTAGAATTAATTTCGTTAAATCTGTATCACATCAAAACGTTTTTTAAAAATTTATAGTTTACCTAAGTTATAGAAATAAGTTGATATAATAATTTTATTGAAATAAAGAAATATTTTAATATAAAGCATTCTGTTATTTTATTTGATTTGCGGCCGAAAATACCTATGAGATAAGGAAGCAACTTAAAACCTCCGGCCGAATTTACCTACCGGCTTTTAGTACCTGCCCTTTTTCCGGCCGAAATTACATCCGCCCCTCCTCCCTAATATCAATACCTGCCTCGATTCTCATCAACTATGGAAACACACCATACCGACCGTTTTAATGCACGATAGCCGTTTGTACTCTATATGCAATATCTTGGGACATAACTAATAATTGTCAGAATGCATCAAGTACCGCATTCGACAATACATCAACACCAATAAACTCTGATACAGCAAGCTCAGCAAACACTGTTAACTAAATAAACAACACTCCTCCAACTTCGAACTCTACCACAATAAGCTCAAGAAATATAACTAATCAGACAGAATTCACTCCAGCATACATTGCCCCAATCCCTAAGCGATAAGAGAAATGCAAAAAATTAGCAATATCGGCAATAACCTTTGGAGTTAATGCGACAATAAACAACAAAAAATTGTTTCTTGGAGTTCGATTGTATTATATATTAAATATTGTTAAGTATCTAGAGTAATCAAAAACTTCTGATTAAATACAGATTTGAAAGTTTAAATTAGAACTTCTATCAAGCAATAAATTCACACATTAAAAAAACCAAAACAATTTTTATTATAAAAATATGAACATCACAAATTAAAATTAAACAAACAAAAGAAAATTATGTATACATGATATTCTCATCGCCTATTGTCGGGAGAACAAAATCATTCAGTTAAATCGTTTCTAATTGGTGTCTAAATTACAGTTTTATTCTTAACAGTGAAGTTTATTCCGATTTTCAGGTATTTTACGCATATGACTATTGAAAAGTTGATGTCTTCAGACAAATCCATTGTTGGAACAATGGACTTTTTCCTATGCAGATTTTGTCATCATTTGAAGGATATGTTAATTGTCCTTCACTTTTATGGGCAATCAAAGAATTTTACAAATTTGATTTGAATTCAGTTAATACCCCAAGACATGCCTCACAATTCAAATTGTTTCTCAATTGTAAAACAAGAGATCCAGCTATATATGTAATAATTTGTCGACAAAATAAATGGATTCATAATATATCCATGATCGTTGAAGATATTTTCAAATAAGTTATAAATTGTGGTCATCCTTGCCTCTTCATTTTTATCAAATTGAGGAACTCTATTGTATATCATATAAACGGGATCTGTTTCAAATATGTACAATTACAAACGCTTCCACTTCAAACTAATGATCCTATTAACAAACTCTTGTAAGGTCGCCTAAACTGACAAGCTGTCTGCATCCATCTATGAATCTGATAGAAAGTACATGGAGAAGTACTTGTACCAAAAAGGAAGAGCGGTCGAACAAAAATAGAAGCCGACGAAGATGAGAAATATGCTATATGGAGAACTGTCCATACGTTTCTAATGAAAAATGAAGTACCAATATTAAACAAAGTGCTGGAAGCTGTTAGTGATAACGGGAACATCCCTGAAATGGGTAAGGAGACGTTGAAGAGAATCTTACATGTTTCGAATTTTAGTTATGAGAAAATATATAGAAAGCGGGTTCTTATTAAAGGATCTGAAATAGTAGTGTGGAGAAGAGAGTATCTAAGAAAAATTAACGAGTATCGGAAGTAGGGAATAGTAATTAATGCAACAAGTGCATAAAGTGGTACTTTATTTCACGAATGGGAAAAGTTGACCAATTCCATGAGTGAAAAAAAGACACTTTATGCACATGTTGCAAACATTATTTTTTTACAGCCCTATACAAAAAAATAAAATTTAAATAGGAATTTGGGATATTTTAATTAAGCTCCTTCGGTAAATTACAATTATACGTATTCCAAGTTTCATGAGAGTCGATCCTCGATGCCCAGCCAAGATTCATTGTGTTAGTTATACATATTCCAAGTTTCATGAAAGTCCATCCTCGATGCCCAGCCAAGATTCATTGTGTTAGCTTATGGGAAGCGTGAAATAAAGTTAACGTATGGCACTTTTTTTAACGCTTTTTCACTTTTTTTCACTCTAACCATAAACAACCACTTTAAGCGCTGCAAACCGATGAAATACAAGGTACTTTAAAGGTAGGGCGTTAAAAGAAGTGCCATAACGTCAACTTTATTTCACGCTCCCATAAGCTAACACAATGAATCTTGGCTGGGCATCGAGAATGGACTTTCGCGAAACTTGGGAAATGTATAACTAACACAATGAGTTTTGGCTGGACATCGAGAATAGACTTTCATGAAACCTGGAACACGTATAACTAACACAATGAATCTTCGCTGGGCATCGAGGTTGGACTTTCATGAAACTTCGAATACGTATAATTGTAATTTACTGAAGGAGCTTAATTAAAATATCCCATATTTCTATTTGAATTTCATTTTTTTGTATAGGGCTGTAGAAAAAATATGTATGCAACATGTGTTGGATTTCATTAGAGTTGAATTTAAATTATTTTCCTGCGAGGTAGACAACCCGAACCAAACGTTTGTAATCGTGGTTGCCTTCATGCTCGCGTTAATTAGAGATTCATTTGTTAATTTTTCGAAAACCGCAAGACTTCAGCTAACCATTGCTTGGTGAAGAACAATTAGAGTTCGTGTCCGGTAATTCTGAATAATTTTGTTACATTCAAATTAGAACGGCCGTTTTGTGTTATGGTGAACGACGCTGCCTTGGAGAGAGCTCTCTGAAGAAAAGTTTTAAGAGTTAGTGGGAAAATAAAACCTCAGGTGAGTGAACCTCTATTCGTCGTTAATCATTTTTTTTTGAAGTAACTGAATTTTTTACATTCTACTAATTAAAACCCGAAATCAAGCCATATTTTGGGGGTGAATTGTACAGTCCTAAACTCAACTCTCCTCATAGGAGCTAACGAATTGGAGATCCATAATATCGGATCGCATATTGGTCCTTAGAGCTGGATTCGTCTGATTTACTTTTTGAAATTGTTTGATTTTTGGTTTTAAAGAAATTAAACTTTAATATTTAATTGTTCAATATCTGTTGGGGTGGCTTGTTAACCTCGCTGGAAGGCATATTGTTGGATAACAATTGATATTTAGTGATATCTGCACTTTGAATAAGGTTCAAAAATAAGTTACGGACATTTTTTTTTCCGTTTTTTCTTTGTTGGTAATGTTATTCAGTTTCGTGACCTTGAATTTAACCAGTTTCAGAATAACTACGAATAAATATATTTTGATGTTAAAATATATAGAATTTTTGTACTTAGCTTGATAAGAACCCTTTTTGCGTGACTTTCTTTATTTTTAAATAAAGGTAATTGAACTTTAATTTTGAACCAATATTGCAGGCTTATAAATAACTTTAGAATTCTTTTATACCAGTGGCAGCTTGACAAGGGGACGTGAGTTTATTTGTTACAGAATTGGTAAACGGGTAAAATAAGATTTATTTATTGTTAAACATTGCCTTCTTGATTTGGTGTACCATGGCTGATAAATTAAGAAGATACACCTTACAAAGGAAAACATCTCTTAACGATTTAGAGGCTTTGTTACGCTTGTCAAATGCTGCTATAACTTATTTAAATAAGCAATCGCTCTTTCGTATTCGGTATTCAGAGTTAGATGATGTTTTAGAAAGCTTTAATAAGCATCATCAAAACATTTTTTCCTATCTATTGGGCGCTGATGGTACTGAAGCCCAATTAAAATCTGAGGAAATTCTTCGCGGACAATTTATGAATGATTATTTTCAAGTCAAAGCTAATTTTGCGGATCTGTTTGAAAATGAAGACGCTCAGAGTAAGGTTGTCGTTCCTCAATCGGTCCAACAAGTTAATAATGCTCGGTTGCCTCAATTGGAACTTATTAAATTTTCAGGTGATTTCACTTCGGCGATTACCTTTTTCGATTTATTTGATGCGCTCGTACATAAATGAAATAATAATGATGACACTGAAAAGTTGAGTTACTTAATTCAAAGTTTAGAAGGTGCTCCTTTAAGGTTAGCTAAATCTTTGCCTTTAGCTAGGGACAATTATGTAAGAGTTTATGATAAATTAAAAAACCGATATATGAATAAGCGGTTGCGTGCAATGGCACATTGGTGCAAAATTGAGGATGCTCCATCTACTATGTTTAAAAATTCTGATAGCTACAGTAATTTAATTGACACTTTTTCGGAAAATCTTTCTGGGTTATCACATTTCGGATTTCGTATTAGCTTATAAAATTCTAACTAAACTCGATGACGAGACTCAGCAACGTTTTGAATTATTACATGGGTCTTGTGAAATGCCCACTTTTACTGAATTATCTGATTTTCTAGAAAGTCAATGCATTTCTTTCGACTCATATTCGCTGTCGCCATGCTCTATTCAGAATTCGGCTAGAAAAAATAAAACCTTGCCTTTTAAACAAAATTTAAGTAAAAATACGACTAAATTTAGTAATCGTTCTAGTTTTTTTTCGAAGCCTAATACAGTGACTTGTTCGCTATGCAACGCAAGTCACCACTTGCAAACGTGTTCTTCATTTTTAAATAAGCCTCCTTATGACCGTTATAACTTTTGTAAAAAAACGCGTCTTTGTTTTAAATGTTTAGAAAAGCACGATTCACGCACTTGCGTCGTAACAGTTCGTTGTGGCCATTGTAATTTGCCTCATCATAATCTTTTTCACTTTAAGGTCGCTAATGGTGGTCCTCACGCTAGTAATAGTGTGGCCCCTGCTTGTGATTCGGTGCCTTCTACTTCTGTCGATCCTCAGGCCGCTGATGGAGCCTTAAGGTCACATGTTGCCTCATTAGTGTTGTCTCTCAATGTTCGAAAGTTTTGTTAGCTACTGCGGTGGTAGAAATTATGGATAGTTGTGGACTGTACCAACCTGTTCGAGCTTTAATTGATGGAGGTAGTATGACTTCTTCTGTATCCCAGTCTTGTATGCGTCGTTTAGGTCTCAAACACTCTTCTGCCACTTTATCCGTACAAGGTATTGGTACCGTTCGAAGTACGGTGGTTGGCCGAGCTGTAATGATGATAAAGCCTGTGGATCAAAATATTCCTGTTTTTTACTGTGAGGCGTTTGTTTTGCCGAAAATTTTTGAGGATTTGCCTGTTACTAGTTTGTATATTGAGCACTGGTCCCACTTAGCTAATTTGAAGTTGGCCGATCCTCGTTTTTATCTACCTGGTAAAATTGAGGTGCTGCTTGGAGCTGACATGTTCTCTCAGATTTTGTTGGATGGCAAAGTTAGGGCTCCTGCTGGGATGCCGGACGCTGTTAATACAGTTTTTGGATATGCGCTTATGGGTAGTTGCCACTCTGCTCCTATGACGTCGGCCACATCATTGTTTTGTCATAATGATCAACCTGTCTCATTGGAGGAGTCTGTTCAGCAGCTCTGGAGTTTAGAATCTGTTCCTCAAGTAGAATGTTTTTCTCCTGATGATGTTCTTTGTAAACAAAACTTTGTTGATAATGTCTTTCAAGATGACAATGGTCGTTATACCGTCGCTTTACCTTTTCGTGAGCCTTTTCCTGTTTTTCCAGGGATGTATGAATTTGCTGTCAATCGTTTTGTCTCTCTGGAAAAAGGACTTTTAAGAAGGCCCTCTCTGTATAAGGAATATTCTTCCTTTATGCAAGAATATTTGGATCTTAATCACATGGAGGCTGTGTCAGAGAACTCTCGTCCTATGTTTTGTTACTATATTCCTGATCATGCGGTAGTAAGACCTGATAGTTTGACCACCAAATTGAGAGTGGTATTTAACGCTTCTGCGCAGGTTGCCAATCAGATTTCTCTGAATCAGTGTTTGCTTACTGGGAAAAAGCTACAGCAGGATATTTTTACTATTTTGTTGGGTTTCCGACTTCCTAGATATGTCTTATCTACTGATATCAAACAGATGTATAGGCAAATACGAGTTGATAAAACTCATTCTGATTATCAAAGGATCATATTTAGGTTTTCTCCTGATGAAGTTTTGCAGGAGTTTCGGTTGTTAACAGTAACCTATGGTATTTCGTCAGCCCCTTTTCTGGCTTTAAGGACCTTGTTGCAGCTGTGTGAAGATGAAGGAAGGGAGTTTCCCCCTGCCGCTTAAGTATTACGTAACAGCACTAACGTTGATGATATCGTTGGTGGTGCTGATACTTTAGAAATGGCGCAAGATCTTCGAAACCAGTTAATATCCTTATTAGCCCGAGATCAATTTGAACTGCGCAAGTGGTCCAGTAATGATTTACGCTTGTTAGATGGTTTGCCGGAGTCTCATATAGGTAGAAAACCTATTTCTTTTGATAATGATAGTTGTTCTTCTCCTTCAAAAATCCTTGGTCTTGTATGGAATCCACAAACGGATTGTTTTTCCTTTCATGACTGCTCTGGACATGTCTTGTACTAAGCGAAGTATGTTGTCAGAATTGGCCAGAGTATTTGATCCTGTAGATTTTCTCGCTCCCATGACTTTGTTTACTAAGCATCTTATTCAACGTTTGTGGTTATCTGGAATAAATTGGGATGACTCTCCTCCAAAAATAATTTGTGATATTGGGAACCAATATAAGGAACAGCTTTCATCCCTTGTGCATCTTCAAGTACCTCGTTTTATGTCCGTGTCAAGTTATGCTACTTGAGAGCTGCATGGATTTTGTGACAGTAGTGAGAAGGGTTATGCTGCGGTCATTTATTTGCGTTTTGTGTTACCAGATGGTCAGATTCGTGCCTTTTTTGTATGTGCGAAGTCGAAAGTGGCTCCTATTCGCACTGTTAGTATTCCCCGTTTGGAGTTGTCTGCCGCTGTGTTACTGGCCAAACTCTTGCCGTTTGTAGTCAGAATTTTAGAAGTTAAGCTTACAATTGAGAAGTTACTGGCTTGGTCCGACTCTGAGATTGCCCTCGGTTGGATAAAATCCTCTCCTCATCGATGGAAGAGCTTCGGTTCCAATCGAGTAGCTTATATACAGGAACGCATACTTTCTGATAGTTAGTTCCATGTTCCTTCTGCTCATAATCCCGCTGATTTGGCTTCCAGAGGTGTTTTACCGGCGTTGATGTTGGAGCAGTCTCAGTGGTTCGCTGGTCCCAAGTTCCTTTATAATTCCACTAATCTTCCAGACGCGTCCCTTCCTTGTTCTGATTGTGCCGGAATGTTTGAGGAGGCGCGAAAAGTAGCCTTGGTTTGTTACGCCGATGGTAATTTTTTTGAAACGTTGCTACAAAACAATTCTGAATTTGTGTTTATTCAACGTCTATTAGCTTGGATTTTGAGATTTGTTCATAATTCCAAGTTTCCCCTGCAGAAAAAAGCGGGTCCATTGTGTGCCAATGAACTTTATGAGTCACTGATGCTTTTAGTTAAATATACTCAATATCGATATTTCGAGAAAGAATTAGAGGGAAACGGCTTTTCTAAACATTTTCGAAAGTTGTGTTGTTTTATTGATCATCGAAAGGTGTTACGGGTCGGCAGTCGTCTTCGATATTTACCTGTTTCTGTTGATAAAAAATTTCCCTGTATACTACCTCGCGAAAGGAGATTAACTTATTGGCTCATCGACTATTATCATAAAAGATATTTTCATGCCGGGTTACGTACCGTGCATTTTTAACTTGCTCAATATTTTTGGATTTTGTCTCCTAAGCGAGCTATACGCTCGGTTTTGTCTAAATGCATTTCATGCTGGAAGCAAAATCCCTAGTTAGAATTTCTCAGATTAAACCCTTCCTTAATTCTGGCGTTGATTTTGGTGGTCCGTTTTCTGTTGTAATGACTCGCTACCGAGGAGCTAAATCTTGTAAGGTGTATTTGTGCCTCTTTGTTTGCATGGCCACCAAAGCTCTTCACTTAGAGATAGCATCTGATTTGTCCAGTGAAACTTTCCTCTTAGCTTTGCAACGTTTTATAGCTCGTCGTGGTAAAGTTGAGAACTTGTACTCCGATTGCGGTAGTAATTTTATTGGTGCGGCTAACTACCTTAAGCATATGCAAAATGCTGCGTCAAATGAAAATATTTCGTTTCATTTTAATGCTGACTCTGCACCACACTTTGGAGGATTGTGGGAAGCTGGCATTAAATCTGTAAAGACGCATTTAGCTCGGGTTATAGGTGATCAGATTTTATCATATGAGGAACTTAATAACGTTATAATTCAGATCGAATCCTATCTTAATTCTAGACCGCTGACTCCTACGAGTTCAGACCCTAATGATTTGTCTGTTTTAACTCCGGGCCATTTTTTAAATATTGAGCCGCTGTCTGCTGTATTTGAGCCATTGCAACAGAATCCTATTCCTGCCTCTCATCTCATAAGATGGAAACTACTCAACAAATTGCATAAGCATTTTTGGGAACGGTGGAGCAAGGAATATTTGCATACCTTGCACCAACGCAGTAAATGGACTACTTCGGATAATTTGAAACCCGTCGAAGTAGGGACGATGGTTTTGATAAGAGAGGACAATATTCCTCCCTCGCAGTGGCGTTTAGGCCGCGTATCCGAATTATTCCCGGGACAGGACGGAATTATAAGGGTTGCGAATGTAACTACCACGAAAGGGCTTCTTCGGCGACCCCTAGTCAAGCTGTGTCCGTTGCCTATCTAGATTATGTAATTATTTTTCTTGTACATAATTTAATGATGGAACTTGTTCAATAGTCCCATATTTATTTTTAATTTTAGTTATATGCTTTTTTTTTGTCAAAATGCCCCTTTGTTAGTTGCATTTTGGTGGGGGAGTATGTTGGATTTCATTAGAGTTGAATTTAAATTATTTTCTTGCGAGGTAGACAACCCGAACCAAACGTTTGTAATCGTGGTTGCCTTCATGCTCGCGTTAATTAGAGATTCATTTGTTAATTTTTCGAAAACCACAAGACTTCATCTAACCATTGCTTGGTGAAGAACAATTAGAGTTCGTGTCCGGTAATTCTGAATAATTTTGTTAAATTTAAATTAGAACGGCCGTTTTGTGTTATGGTGAACGACGCTGCCTTGGAGAGAACTCTCTAAAGAAAAGTTTTAAGATTTAGTGGGAAAAGAAAACCTCAGGTGAGTGAATCTCTATTCGTCGCTAATCATTTTTTTTAAAGTAACTGAATTTTTTACATTCTACTAATTAAAACCCGAAATCAAGCCATATTTTGGGGGTGAATTGTACAGTCCTAAACTCAACTCTCCTCATAGGAGCTAACGAATTGGAGATCCATAATATCGGATCGAATAACATGTGCATAAAGTGTCTTTTTTCTACACATGGAATTGCCGCACTCGCCTGGTCAACTTTTTCCATTCGTGAAAAAATTACCACTTTATGCACTTGTTGCATAAATTACTATTTCCTACGCCCTATATTTAAAATAGAGTGTATTTCATCGGTTTGCAGCGCTTGAAGTGGTTGTTTATGGTTGGAGTGAGAAAAAGTGAAAAAGCGTTAAAAAAAGTGCCGTAACGTCAACTTTATTTCACGCTTCTCATAAGCTAACACAATGAATCTTGGCTAAGCATCGAGGATGGACTCTCATGAAACTTGGAATATGTATAACTAACACAATGAATCTTGGCTGGGCATCGAGGATGGACTATCATGAAACTTGTAATACGTATAACTAACACAATGAATCTTGGCTGGGCATCGAGGATGGACTTTCATGAAACTTGGAATACGTATAATTGTAATTTACCGAAGGAGCTTAATTGAAATATCCCAAATTTCTATTTGAATTTTATTTTTTTGTATAGGGCTGTAGAAAAAATAATGTATGCAACATGTGCATAAAGTGTCTTTTTTCCACTCATGGAATTGCCGCACTCGCCTGGTCAACTTTTTCCATTCGTGAAAAAAAGTACCACTTTATGCACTTGTTGCATAAATTAGTATTATTATACGGATGATACATGGGTCAACGAGGTGCACGCGGTGAAAGAAGTATGGCAAGATGGAAATGTGAAAAATGCACGGCAAGCAGCTATTAACCTTTCGGAACTCGCGCTCACTTTTGTGATAGAAAGGTCGCGCGCGGACTCTTAGTCCGCAACTGTGAAATACCATTTTTACAAGTTTCATGTTATAATTCTTAAATAAATATACAAATTGAGATATTAAAAGTCATTTATCAACCAAATTTGAACATTTTAGTAATGTTAGAAACATAATATAACCAAGAACTCGAACAAATATAAGAAAAAGCTGGTACAAAAAATTTTTAACAAACATTATGGGTGACACTGAGGACATATCATTAGAGAATGTTCCAAACAAATAAACTTGTGACATTCGACACAAGAATAGCGTGTAGGCCTATTTTTTCGTCGGTCGCAAATAAAACAACGTCCTCTCTGACCTGCTGGTGTTTCTGGAACTGGATGTGCTCTGGTGGTTTCTGCTCCAAAAACTTCATTTATCCTCAGTTGAATAGCCCTGGGAATGGGCTGGGTAGCACGTCGGCGAACATGTTCTTCTACTAACTGAGACGATAAGGCTCGCAAAAACATCCTTCGTCTTATTTCAGTAGCGTTATTTATCGAAAAAATCACAAAAGAGTTTATTCCAGTTACATTTAGTAAAGAGTAAAATAAAACCATGGGCCATCGTTTAGTGTTTCGCGCACAATCATAGGCCGCACATAGTTTGTCTACACAATCAACACCACCCTTTGAAGCGTTATAGTCCATTATCATGTCTGGTTTATTTGTACTGGCATCTATTTTGTCATCAAAGTGCATACTTGACAACAGTAAGACGTTTTTATTTTTCTTTGGTATATAAGATACCAGTGTACAGTCATTCCTGAAGGCAAACATACTCGAAGCAATTGGGCGACCTGATGGACGTGAAAATTCGAGGGGCAATTGCTTTTTATTTTTCCTGACAGTGACTAAAAGAGTCAGCTTGAAATCTGTATAAAGTGACGTCAACAAGTCCATACTAGTGAACCAGTTGTCCACAGTCACGTTGCGACTTGTTCCTTTGATTGGCTGGCATAGTCTTTGTACCACTGCAGTTGGTGAATTGCTGCATTCATAGGGTCCGTCCGGTTGCTTGCCAATATAAACTTCCATATTCAAAGTGTAAAATGTCTTGGAATCCACCATAGCAAAAATCTTAATCCCGTACTTGTTGGGTTTACTAGGGATGTACTGTCTAAATGAACAGCGTCCCCGAAACCCTTCTAACTTTTCGTCAATGGTTACAAATTCGAATGGCGTATAAGCAGTTTTATAGTTGTTCACCACAGCGTCAAAAACTTTCCTAATTGGGACTAACTTGTCAAATTGTGTCCTGTCGTTTCTAGTTTCTAAATCGTCAAATCGCAGGTTTACTAAAAGGAATAGAAATCTTTTCTCAGACATTGTCAACCTGAATAATTCTACCCCAGTAGCATTTTTAGCCCACAGCTCTTCTGTATGTAGACGACTTGACTTCAACACTCCTTCTAAATACAATAGACCAATCAATGCTCGAATCTCCACGATATCCGTATCTCTAGCATCCCTTTCCCGCTGATAGTTTGGTCTAACCAACTGAATATGTTTATTTGTATAATAAACAATGGAATTTAAAATGTCATCGGTAAAAAAATATTTCCAAATGTCAATCTCTCTTTTCAAACCGCTGGCGGTACCTTTCACTCCTGGGAGGTGCTTGATTAGATTTTGCGCTCTAGTTTTTACATTTTGTTTAGGGACATGCTTTGCCCAATGCGTAACGCCGTCTTTACCAACAAACATAGGCTGCCCTTCCCATGGCGTTTCCAAATTTTCTGGTTCTTCCACGTCCGATATCTCTTGTTCAGTGTCTGTGTGAAGTTCTTGCTCCTCAACATGGTCTTCTTCTCCAAATTCCTCCTGATCATCAAATTGTACATCAAACTCGTTATCGCTTTCTTCCAGGCAGTCAATCATCAACTGGTTCAGGCGTGCCTGTTCCTTTTCCCAAGAGTAGGCCATCCTAAAAAGACGTAAAAATTAGCTTACCCCTTCATTTATTTTATTAGACTTTTTTATTTTATAAATAAAATAAAAAACCACATAAAAACATACTTTTCTTTTGTAAAAAAATCCGAGAAGAAATTTATCACTAACAGTCGCATGCGGACTCACAGTCCGCAGACCTAAATATTTTTCAACCAGCTCCACTAATCAACGACTTGTGCACTACTGCTTAGCCAGTGCAGCGTTGAAGGAAGATTCTAAGCGGAGCAAGCTCCTCGAGTTACGAATTTTAGAATTAACCTAGGATAAGTTGAGCTGCGGAGCGAGAGTCCGCGCGCGAGTTCCGAAAGGTTAAAGGCTGGTCAACCGGTTTAAAATGCCATCTGGAAAAGGCTGTCGTTTGAAAATCTCACATATAGAAAGTGATCGCGGATTTGTGTTAAATGATGGATGATTATTGAAGTCCAAGAAAACGTGAATATAAAGAACGAATTGCTTCAAATTGTGAAGATAGATGTCTATAAATATGAAACTTGCTGTAGATGAATTAGCATAGAGCCATGGAATTACTATATGAGGGTTGCCCCCCCCCCCCCACCCTATCATGGGGATTTCAATCCAGTTGAAGTAATTTGGGTACAAGTAAAATGAGCTGTGGCACAGGAATATCGACCGCCTTCTCAAGAAATCATTGGAACGAGTGACAACAGAAAACTGGAGCTAGTGTATTGCTCACGTTGGAAACGAAGAACAGAAAATATGGAATTTAGATAATGTTAGAGTAAGGGAAACTAAATGAGAAGTAGACTGTATGGATATCTAACGTTGCGCTATAGCATCCCTTATTCTCTCACTGCGTTTCGATAGTCTAGCGTGAAGGACCACTCGGGAGACCCGAGAATAAAAAAGAATACTGAATAACCTAGGTTTTACTAAACAGTTTGAACCATTTGGCAACAGCGTGCGTTTTTCACCAAAATCTGGCGCCTTTGTCACTGAACAACCGGCACTAATACAGTTACTTAATAAATACAAGTATTTATATTCGTCTCGAATTAATAGGGTTACATTAACTTGCAAAATACCGGAAGAACAGATACTACATAGAATAAGCGTGTTATTAAAGCGGAGTCAGCGGTAGTTCCAATTAGCGGCATGGACACTACGAGTACCATAGTTATACTGACTTGGACCCAGGGCGGATGGTTGAACCAGCCTAGGGACACTGCAGACCGTGCCATCTATAGAGCCTGTCGAGTAACTAAAATCAGTAGATAATTCCAAAAAAATTAACGAAAACTGTAACGTCGTTAGTAATCAAATTTAATTGATTTTCATAACTGCTTATGCGCGATATCATATTGCTCGTCCCCATCCCCACATGTTATATGTTACAATGTTATCATTTCTTAGTTCAAGTGTAGAAGTTATTTTAAGGTTACGGTATTAAGGTGTATTTTTTAATTGCTATAGTGTAATATTTATCTATTGTTTCGTCGCTTTATTATATGTATTATATTAATTGAATAGACAATGTCAAAGTGTATTCTGAAGGAGTTTAATAAGTGGTGTACTCGGTAAGATTTATTAAAAAAATTTGAGCATTTTTTCTTTCACAATTAACAACCATTATCTTTATTTTTATAAAACATAGAATTTTTACTAATTTAATCGACAACTTAAGAGATCATGGTTGTTCTTTACATTAGCTGAACTGAAAATTGCTGCATTAATGAAGTAAATATTTCTTTTTACAGTTTTGTTCCTCCAACCTAGGAAGATAAAATCAATATGGCTGAAAAGCAGTGGTAATAAATCATTAAATTTGTCGACGAGGAAACGATGGAGGATATGATCCCTTCATTTTCAAAAACAGTGTTTCTTTAGATTTGAGAAAGACGAAAAGAGGTTATTAAGACAGTTTGATTTGCCTTCCCATATGAGTGGAAATTAACAAAAATTGATGGTAAGTTTTATTGTATTCAATGAAGCATGCTATAATTTTGGACATTTTAAAATGTAAATTGAGTGAATGAAAAGACGAGTACTGAGTGGGTAATTTTATTAAAATTCCAGGTAAGCGCTTTAAGCCATTAGACCAATCTGAAAGCTCTCGTCAAGAAAAAAATATACAGAAGGTGTTAAAAAACATCAAACCCTGTAACTGCTACATACAATGAAATAAAATGTTTGGTGCTACATTATTATTCAACTAAAATTTGTTAAAATTACTCTATAAAGAGCGTGTACAATTGTAATTCACATAACGAAACGTCTAATTTGAAATTACCAACTAAATGGTATGTGTGTACACCCTCTTTATAGGGTAATTTTAACAAATTTTACCTAAATAATGATGTAACATCAAACATTCTATTTCATTGGATGTACATTGTACCTGTTGTATGTTTTTCTCTTGTCGACAGCTTTGAGACTGACCTAATAGCTGAAACCGCTTAGCTGGAATTTTAATCAAATGACACACTCAGTACTCGTCTTTTCATTCACTCAATTTATATCTAGTGTGTACACCATACTCGGACAATTCCATTTAAAAATGTATCCATTGATAAAATAAAAATCTGGGTTTTATTTTATGTTATAGCTATATTCCCTCTACCAGCTATGGTATGGAAGGTATTGACCCCTTGCCGATTTTCATATATAGTCCATGGTGTGACAATTTATGGGAAATGAAAGTGAGTAATAACTTTTGTTGAGGCATTAGGTCTAAGTATTTGGTTTAGCTGTAACCAAAAATCCAAAATATCTAATAAAGACAAAAAATAAAAAAAATAGTTAAAAATCAAGAATTCCTAAAAAATTCGAAAGCTCCAAAAAAGAAATTCAAATAAACCAAACAAATGTATACATTCAAACATTTTTTGATACTTTTTTTGGCTTTGTACAAAAACATGTGTAAACTTATTATTTCGATAGTAAGCGCATTTTGTATTTTTTTGACATAAATTTCCAACCATATTTGTGTGTTTACTTATTTATTGTTGTTATTTTGTGTGTTTACTTGTAGAACCTCAACCAGAAACGAGAAAGGACTTCCATGAGACGGTGTGATTTTTAATAGCCCTTGAGAAACAGTCAACCAATCATAGACTGCCAGGAGCTGCAGAGTAACTTAAACTGCCTTTTGCGATGGTTTCATAAGAACGGAATGCTTTTAAATGTAGAAATATACAAATATGCAATATACTAACTTTAGGCTTGTGATATAAACATATTTAATACTTCCAGTAAAGAAATAAAGATGTGTTTTAAGCGGAAATGAAATATTAGATATATTATTATAAATGTTGTACAGTCACAAGTGCTGTTTAGCACTCTTATATGTAATTACTTGGCACCTGGTATTTACAGAGCTGGGCAGTATTTAACAACTTTTCCTATAAAAATATTTCAATTACTTTTGTTCTAACATTCACAGTAATTATACTCAAATGTTTCCTTTCACAAAAAGTTGCCAAAAATAGTAGTTAACAACTCATTGCTAACAATTTTTTTGATTAATTAAGTAGCAGTTATACTCCAGGAGTTTGTCCAGCTCTGTGTGTTTATACGAGTGTAATAATAAATTAATACAAACTTATCATACATAATTTTCTACTTTTATCTTGATTTAACATCATTTAAAAATCTAATAATACTCCAATCTAGAATCTATGTTACTCAAATAATTTTTTAATTATTGCATTGTATTTACATTATAGTTTATTTATTGTCATTTTGTTTGTTAAGAAAACTACTTTGTAAAAGAAATTACTTGTTGTGTATTTTTATACCAAAATGAATAAACTGATTATATGATTACTGATTTATTTTTTCAATTTATTTAACCATTTATGGTCCATCATTTGATATTTCATTCAACTTAACTCAACATGTTGAGTTATATTGAATGAAATGTTAAATGATGGACTATAAATGATTATTTTGAAATAAAATAGTTAAAATACAGTCAATTTGATTATACAGCCAAAACCTAACATTACAGAAATCTTTTCAACATCACCCAATTGTTTACTCGACAGGCTCTTTAGATGGCGCCACAATAAGAGTCTCATATATCTGTGGGTTATCTGTGGGTTGAACTAGTAAAGAAAACCTTTCTAGGGATAGAAGGCGAAGTGGCGAATAATTAACTATTAGAGGTTGGCAAATCTTCTAAATAGAAGCGCCTGGGAAAATTAATTCTTACAAATTTCTCTAGATAATATGGCCGATAAAGTTATCGATGATATTATTATCAACGTCGGTAATAGTGATATGGTTAATGGAAAATCGGGAAATGACAAAGGGTGATTTCTAACATTGTTTTTCGGTGTTACAAATTTTGTTTTTATAATTATTATCATTGTACCTACGATTTCATTTATTAAATCAAAATTCCATTTGTTTCAATTGACGAATTTTCTTTATTTTGAAAATGTGTCCTACGTCCAACAAATACTACAGGAAAATGTAACAATGCTATTTTTAATCCCGCATAAATAACGTACACGCCACTGTGCAAGACCTATATGGGTACAGGCGGAGGTCATTACCCTTTTTTCAAACTTGTCGGTTTCAGTATAGATATTTTTTTATCTGGCGAGCTAGTGGCCCTTATCACACAGGATAATTAATCTATCTAACAATTTCTTAGAAGGAATATATACGTGGTAGAAAAATACCCGTTATTCCAGGTTAAGGCTCCAGTAACGCAATTTTTAGATTCTCAACAATAGTAATTTGAGATTTTTGAGTGTTGAAACTTTCAGAGGTTTAGCACGGTAAACACATACTGTAATGAAATAGCACACTACTGGTGTAGTCCCTGAATTCAACTCTGCCCAAGCTATGTATGAAAGTAAAAATTTTGGCGAATGCACAAAGATTTCTGTTTACCAATATTCTTTGTGAACAGTCTTGTCTATAAAATTCCAGGGAGGCGATTGTTTTTGTTAGCCGCAAAACTAGAAGGTTCTGATAAAAAGTGTACTTATATATAAAGAATAGCGACCAGCGGGAGGAGTTTATAATCTGATCTCGTGAGATAAACACCGAATACGTGAATAGTGAAGTATTTATTCAAGTTAAGTAAACAAACAGTAGTGATGTGTTTATACAAATTAATGTGAGTGAATATAATGAATAGTTTAGTGAATGAATAAATTAAGTAAGTAGACATACCGTGTGTATAAATTTCTCCCACCCGTCGTAATCAAATTTTTTAAATAAATAAGAAAACATTACATTGGTGTCAGGTGTGGGGTAATATAAATAAGTAGTTACGTAAAAATGGCCAGGAGACTGAATTACCTGAGAGTGGCAGAACTAAAGGCAGAATTGGAAAATCGTGAGTTAGAAACGTCCGGTAAGTAGAGTGAATTAGAAGAAAGACTCAAAGTGTAACTGGAAACAAACGGCTGGGATCCAGAGACATTTTTATTCAATGACGAGGCTTCCACCTTCATCTCGTCAATTTCTGCTAATATTTCTGCTGATATGGACGAGAAGATTATCACAAAGGAAAGCGATATTTCTGCTAATATTGACGATAAGATTAAAACTGACAAAAACGATATTTCTGCTAATGAGAAAAATGATATTTCCACAATGAAGAACGAAATTTCTGCCGACATCTTATCGTTGAAAAATGACATTGCTGCTGACGTCGAAAATAAAATTTCGACTCTAAAATCGGATATAGAGAATAAGATGACAACGATGGACGAGAAAATCGAGTATAAGATAACAACGATGGACGAGAAAATCGATAATGAGATAAAAACGATAGACGAGAAAATCAAGGAGGGAAGATTTCCGATTCAAGAACACGAGGCACGCCAGAGGAAGAAAAGAACACCGAGCAAACAAAACCTTGCACGCCAAAAACATATCTTAATTTAGAAGACATTGGCAGTATTACCTGAGTCAAGGCCCCAACGTTCGATGGAAAAATGTCGTGGAACAATTATGTAAAACAGATTGAAAGCAGCCGCTAGAATGAATAATTGGTCCGATAAGGAGAAGGCAGTAAACTTGACCATCGCGATTCGGGGAGATGCCTTAGTGCCTTAGATGTATTTCATATCATACCCGTTCAAGAAACTGATGATTTCGAGTAGCTAAAGAAGAGGTTGGATATGCGATATGGACACTACCATTTAGAACATTTGTACCGATTCCAGCTTCAGAACCGAAGGCGGAAACGTGACAAACCATTCAATAGTATGTACTGGATATTGCCCGAGTAGTTCAATTTCCTTATCCATCAGCGCCAGAGAAGATGATGGAATGTTTTGGCATCCAGGTCTTTATTGGCGGCTTATGTGACCACGATTTGGTGAGAACGCTCCGTTCAGCTCATCTCATAACCATGGTAGAAGTATTGACCGTTGCTCTTGAATGCGAAGCAGCCAGAATGGCTTCGGGATTCAACAAAGGTAGACCCATGCAGGAAGAAGGTGACGATGACAGATTTGACCAGATCATTAACTTGTTGAAAGGTATGGTAGACAAAAAGACGAAAAAGATCAGATGCTGTAATTGTGGCGAGCTAGAGCAGGTACGCAGTTTGTGTGAGCGTCCTACGACTCCTGCAAGCCAAGAACCTCTTACATTAGAAGCAGCCACGGTAGAACAAAGGTAGGACCATGCAGTAAGAAGGTGATGACGACAAATTTGACCAGATTGTCCGCTTGTTGAAAGGTATGACATACAAGAAGCCGAAGATCAAATGCCGCAAGTGTGGCGATCTAGAGCACGTACGCAGCCCGTCTAAGCACCTCAGGACTCCTGTAACCCAAGAACATCAGTCACAGGGGAAATTTGACAGGGGCGAATATCGAGCTGATGTGAATCACCGAAACGCCGAATCTATGACTAGACGGCCATGACCTGTAGACATTCTCACTGTAACAAGTCGAAATCTGAGGAAGATGCAGTTTCAAGAATTACGATAGCCAACGAAGATTGGTCACTCACCAGGATCAGATAAGGTCAGGAGAATGATCTTCACCTAAAGGAGATTCAGCAATGGAAGGAAGAAAATTGGCAACCTACCTGGCAAGAAGTGTCAAGATTTTCACCGACACTCAAGGCATATTGGACTCATATTGGTTCCAAGAAGAGAAGACAGATAGTTATCCCGATATCGAGAGTAGCCGAGGTACTAAGAAAGTTACGCGATAGTACATCCGGAGGTCGTCTGGGAGTGAATAAAACCCTTCAGCGAGTCCGTGGAAGGTTATATTGTATGAATATCTCTGACAGTGTGAAGGATTAGTGTGAGATATGTACGACTTGTGCTACGAGTGATAGACCACATCGCAGAGAAAGGCACCCATGAAACAAAATAATGTTGAAAGTTCTTTCGAGAAGATTGCTTTAGACATCACTGGATCATTTCCTACGACAGCAAATGGTGGTAAATACATCCTAGTTGTAATGGATTATTTCACAAAGTGGGTGGAAATTTACGCTATCCCGAATCAAGAAGCGACAACTGTCGAAGATGTATTGGTGAACGAATTTATTAACCGATATGGAGTGCTCTTGGAAGTCCTCAGCGATCAAGGAAGACATTTCGGGAGCCAGACATTCCAGAAATTTTTTGTGACAAGCGGGGTATGAAGAAGAGCAGAACAACAGCGTTGCATCCACAATCAGATGGAATGGCAGAGAGTATGAACACGACGAATGGAAAATACCTGTCCGAAGTAGTTTCCAGCCACCAGAGGGATTGGGACTGGCACCTTTCCCTATTTGCGTTGGTTTATCGATCAGCCATAAATGAGTTCCCAGTTGAAACATGTGCGAAAATTCTATTTTGACGTGAAATGAGGCTTCCTCGTGACCTAGAGTTTGGCTGTCGGCCTGGCGAAGATCCAGCAGGAGAAGATTACGTGATCCAATAGACGTAGAAGGATGGACGATGTGCACGAATTACGAATCTTCAAGTTGCCAGTGACAGAATGCAAAAACGGTACGATACGCAGGCCACAGAAGGCGGTTTCAGAGAAGGCGACAAAGTATCGTTACACAACTCGACAAAGAGAAAAGGATTTTCTCCAAAACTACAGAAATTATGGGAAGGTCCGTACGTAATAGTGAAGAGGATCAACGACGTCATCTATCGCGTGAGCAAGATCCCCAATGGAAAATTGAGAGTAGTTCATCAAAACCTACTAGAGCCATTCGAAGGAGATCATGACAAATAGTAAAATGGGAACTATCCACAACAAGAGTCGGACCTAGCCTTCGAAGAATTTATGGGCGCATGCGGAGGTACCGGTAACGCTAGATACGGAGTCACTACAGAACAAAGACAATATCTGTTCATTCTCCCGGAATAGTATTTAGAAAAGAATTTCATTTATTAAAATAAATTAACTGTGTTTTTTAGATTCCAATACAAGCAAACCACACCCACTATATGAATTTAAAATTCCTAATAGGTCGGAAAACCTTTAACTAGAGAGGCATTTCTCTGTGGCAGTGAGTCCACTGTCGGTGTTAGCATACAATCCCAAATCCTACATCACGTTCACAAAGTAACAAAAGGTCCTCGAGACAAACACGCAGCAGTAAAACTCAGAAAACTCCTTCAAGACGCCCCATTCCAATACCTCTTCAAACCCAAGCATGGCTTGACCTAATCAACCCCGCTCACCCCAGTCCCGACCCTGAAACCGCCAAATCCTACTACGAATTTATCAACTCCCCCTACGGTCAAAAAATGACCTCCCAGCTCGCAGAAGCATTCCCCGCCCTCACACCAACTAAACCACGTTCACCACACACCTCAATCAAATTCAACACTCACTCACTACCATCCCCCCAAACCTTTTCGAAACATACACCAGAACAAACACCAAAACGCAATTCCTTCATATCCCCCACCAGTTCTTACGCTTCCTCCGTAAGATCCCAATCTCCCATATGCTCAATCACCGTACAACCCTCCATTACCGACGAGGGTGAGTTTACCCTCGTCGCGAAAACCAAACCCAGACCAACAGAAACCACCGTCTCTCTCATAAATCCTACAACAACCCCCAGCAATAACCCGACATCTACTCAAACTCTTAAACTCAAAAGCTTCCACTCCAATACTCAAACCAAAAATCACTCTCCAATCTTCTAAACAACCTCGAACTCCTTAACGGTCATATTCTCTACCTCAAAGTAAATTTCAACAGAACCGCTCTTCATAAACTTCTTCTCCGATGGTACCCTCAACAATCCTCAGAAAAATCCACAACACTACTGGTGATACTAACATCACCATTAATATCTTACATTCCACTCAACGTTCACCCAAGCCAGCCAACACTCTAATACCCACATTCTCATTAGTCAGGAATGTAGACGAAACGACCCCCACGAAAAATTCGAATAAATTCTTCATTATCAACAATATCCATTGATTAAAACTTGGCGAATCAACGCCAAGTCTACGAATAAACCAACATCGATGTTCCACTCTCCGAAACACATTACCTCTAGCCTCTCATTTCATGGTCTCCCATATCAGTGCGAGTCATCCAACGCGAACCCACTGCCTCCAGTCCATAAGTATTGCAATCGCTGCATACAAACCGGATATTCTTCCGATTCTTGTCGGTCTATACCGATATGTCTTTCTTTTGGCCACCGACCCGAAAATTGCCCCAAGTCCGAAACCCCAATCTGCACAAATTGCGGTGGTCCACACCCTCGCTGCCCCCACAGGATAGCCACTCCAAAAAACCGTCAAGAGACCGCCCCAGTCACACTTGGGAAACCACAAGTTCCCTTCGATCTTACGACGGACACAAAAATCATTATCGAAATACATACAGTAACTCTAATAAACGCCATTCCCAATTCTAAGAACATCATAGCCGATACCCTTCGCCATCTAATCCCGTCCATATATCGACACAACTGTTATATTACAAACATAGGCAGGCGTGCTCAATTCGCTTCCACTTCCATCAGGAGCGAAAGCAGTGGAAGCGAAAGCAATTAATCTTGAATCCGCGATCACCCCCGTCGGTGTTTTCTGTGGTTTCCCTGTAACATAGTGAATTTATTCGCTTGCCAAATGAACCGATATAGGGAATAATACAGCCGCAGCTTGACCCGTTTAGATTTACTTGATAATGATGTTCACAACCACCTCATCGAGTACAATAAGTACACTAATTCACGTAAAGGCCTCGAAAAATCCAGTCGCCATTACCCGGCAACTTCTACAAACATTTCTATGTCTCCTTGTCACTTTTTAAACAAAATTTAAATGAAAATTCTAAATTCACAAAACCACTACAAAATCCTTCTTATTAACTCCACAAACTTCTCAATATAAATTTCAAACATCCACCTCATCCACCACTAAACTGTACCTGCCATACGACTCCACACAAGCATCTCCGTCCTTGGAAATGAGGATTATTGTGGAACACGGGACAACAACGGGGAAGCACCTCATCTTGGGAATGGATGCCAATGCCCACCATCTGGCCTGGGGGAGGTCCAATACCAATAACCGGGGTGAATACCTTATTAATTGCCTAATATAGTCAAATTCAACTTCATTGAATCAGGGCCGTAAACCAACTTTCCAACAAAGAAGGGAGAATTTGCCTAGGGAAGAGTTCCTTGGCCAGCCACTTTGTGGCTAGCAAAATTCAAAATTAAGGACTGGGAGGTACTGGACGAAGCCTCAGCGTCGGATCATAACTGAATATCCTTCACTATTAAATCGACCTACACGAAAGAGATTCCTAGAAATCCCAAGAATACATATTGGCAAGCATTCCGGAAGGAATTGGAAATCAATATGGCCTCACTTGACCCAATCTAAGGGCAAGAGGTTTAGAGAATGGCATGCGATATCAACAGCGCCATAATGAACTCATACACCGAGGCCTGCCCTTAAACGGTCAGAACGACCAACAGATATACACGTTGGTGGAACAGGAAGCTTGAATCTCTGAGAAGGAATGTCCGCAGGCTGTACAATCACTGCAAACGCACAGGAAATTGGGACAGCCATACGAAGGCGCTCGCTGATTAAAAAAAAAGCGAAATTTCTGTCAGGACATTGAGAATGTCTCTGATCGCGCAAAACTCCACAGAGTCATGGCTCAAAATCCAGTCAACATTCCAGAGACCGTACTCAGAGAAGACTCACACACGGAGGGTCCGGAGGAGTCACTGGCAGTACTGCTCAATACGCACTTCACGGGTTCTACCAAAATACAAGTCGAAGCAACAAACGAAGCCAGAGAAGAACGGCAAGTTGCCCGTGGTCTGGCAACTCGTGATAACTGGACTGAAACGGTAATATGAATTGATTCCACGAAGTAATGATCGAGACAGTTCATTTAATTCTAAGATTGGATATTATTCAGGGCGTCTAAAAGATGAACCCGATTGATTGATTCTCAGCTCACAAAGAGCCAGTACAGCGAATGCTTTGGTACTTGAAGTACCATATTTTTGGTCATTTTTGGAGAAATTTCGAGTTGTTAGCACGATGCAGCCTCCGGAGTGTGTACAAGTGACCAATTTTATTATTGGATATTATTCAGGGCGTCTAATAAATGAACCTTATTGATTCTCAGCTCACCAGAGCCAGTACAACGTATTCTATAAATCCAGATATACTACATTTTTGTGCAAATTTCGATTCGTTAGCACGAAACAGCCTCTGAGGTGTATACAAGTGACCAATTTTATAGTAGGATATTGTTCAGGGCGTGTTACATATGCGAAAAAGTTAGTTTTAATCATTAAAACAGTTTATTTTTCTTATAAAATTGTAGCCTACAGTTTCTAGCTTTTAGTACATTTGAATAAAGTAGGTTCGCAATGAAACTAACCGTCTCGACCCTTACTTCGTGGAATCTACTCATATTAGTGTTTAATATGAAACTTTCTGTTTCTAGCCAATTCTAAAAAATTGACAATTGTTTCGATGATATTAAATATTGAAACAATTTCGTGCCCCGGTACCCAGGCCACCGTGACTTTAGAGCGTATTTAGAGCACACACAATCACATAGTAGCTTAGAGCTGACTTCTACAGAATAGCGCTGCTTGGCTGGCTGTGAAGATAGCAATTGAACGATATGTTCCTTTTCGCCTTTTGATTTCTTCTGCGTAGTGAATAAAAGTATGTTCCAAACCAACCCTCATTTAATAAATTACTCACGGATCATGTGTAATGTTGATATAATCCCATCTATCTGCCAAACTCATAATCAGCTTGCTATATGTCACTTTCCATTTGTGAGTTATCGAGCTACATTCGCTGTAACAATGACAATTGTCTCTAAAAATGATTAGATTATTAAGAGGATTTATCGTTTATTCCATAAATTTATTTACCCTCCATGATCTGCTCTCTCTACTACAACTGAAAACAATTGAAAAAAGATTTTAGACAGAAAACAACGTTATACATTTTGTAGATTTATTCATAGCTATATGAAATTTGTTCTAGTTCTAGTTTTATCAACCTCGTAACAAAAAGTTTTTTAGGTTTTGGTCCAGATCCAATATAGATAAGTTTGTCTACAGTGACAATTATAACCAATAAAATCTAATGAAATTCACTATTCTCAGCTTATCAAAATCCGACTCACAATCGAAAAATTAAGGAACCATGTACTCCAAATGAAAGCTGATATAAAAAGAAGGAAGGATCAAAGTCCAATCAAGTAGGTTTTGTAGGCCATCCACAGAACTCAGGAGAAGTCACAGAACATTAAGCGAAATAGTGAGTTGAATTGGTATGAAATAAAAAAAAAAGAATAAATTGTTGTCCATGAATATGATAGATATCGAATATCAAAATATAAAATGACATTTCCACTTGTAACGAAGAGGTTAAAACAATAAATTAGAGTTGCAACGATTTTTTTTGAAACATTTCCGATGGTATTTTAATTTTAATAAGTGGATATAACTCGTTACTTACTTTCCAACTTTGATTTCTGGTACCGTTTCAGTCCCGTAATATTAATTTGAGTATTTATTTCATTAGTAATTCAAAAGCCGTGAATTACCATCTAAAGAAATATATAAAATTTATTAAATTCCGCTTCTCAAAATTCAAATTATCGAGGACGCCCGGTATATAAAATATTTCAATTAAAGCCAAAGCCGTCCAGTATAGTAGCAATATTTCTTGTTGTAAGAAAATCGATTCAAGTTAATTCCCTCACCACCGTTATCGCCAAAAATTTTAGATAGGCATTAAATTATAAATTTCATAAACCGATCGGTTTTGAAAGAGAATCCAGATATAATTTCGCAGTAATCAAGTATAAAATTGATAGTTTTGAGGTGTCCGACTGCCCATTATTTTCTGAGTAAGTGGAAATTTATTTTGAAAACCGAATAAAATATTTCGCCGAGGTTTTGAAGTTTTATATTTAATTTCAATAAACAATTTAGTAGTTTGGCTATTTAAGAATATAATTCCGTATTTTGATAAAGCCGGTAAGCCGGTATTTTTTTGAAGCGATAAAAACAAAACTTATTTATTATCGCGTTCTGTATATTGTTTCTTTGGAATTAGGGTCTGAGCCTTCAATACATTGAAATAACATTCTGATTTTAATTTTTCGATTTAGATTGTTATACTCATTGTCCTGTTTCAAATTACCCAAATACATATTAGATTTTTTTTTGCTTTTTCCTCTCGATAATTGGATTCTATTTCGACAGTGATCTTTTGTAGTTATTGACCGGAAATTTGAAAAATTGAAAACCGACTGTGAAACGGATCAGAGGATGTTGCCACCAGCCGTCTTCCTTTCGGAACGCGCTTAATTTTCTCTAAATTACTTAGATTTATTTTAGTTCGAAATTTTATATTGTTTTAACTGACCGGAAATTTGAAAGATTTAAAGCCGACTGTGAGACGGATCAGAGGCTGTTGCCACCAGCCGTCTCCCTTTCGGAACGAGTATAATTTTCTCCAGATTACCTTGATTTATTTTAATTCTAAGTTATATATAGTTATGTCTGACCGGCAATTTAGAATAGTTAAAACTGAGTGTGGGACGGATCAGAGGCTGTGGCCACTAGCTGTTCCACTCTCACCTGGTAATAATTTCGTTTCATATTTATCTACTCCAAGACACAGTTTTATTTTGCTTGTATTTGGGTAACCGCTGTCCTATCTTCCGACCAAAATTTTAGAATAATTTTAACCGATAATTTGAAAATTTAAAAACTGATTGCAGGGCAGATCAGAGGCTGTTGCCACCAGCTGCCCAACCGTCCACCGGGAGTAACTTATTTTAGGCTCACTCATTATGTTTAGAAAAGTGTATATTCTCCTACAATAATAGGATTCTCAACCAACTCTGAGGCTGTTGCCACGGATTTATTGATAATGTAGTTCAAGTTCATTTGTTTTTTTCTTATAAACTGGTCTGGTCACATTTTCCCACCTATCCCGATTGACCATCCCTACCTCGAAAATAGTTATATCCCGCAATTGCATTTGCTTGCTTACCCCCGGTTTATTGTTTTATTGCTCACATTCCTTAAGACCGGCAAATTTCGCATGGTGCATGATAACATAAGGCTTGAACACATTTGCAAACTGTATATACTTAACTGATTCAGTACCGTTTGAAAATACTTAGAAATTGTTAAGTGTTATTTTGTAGATATATTTTAAATAGGACTTGTAGTATACAAATAAATACAATCAGTATTTTCTTCATATCCCGTAGCATCGCCCTCTGAGGTTTATAGGTTTTGATGTGTTAAATTCAACGAGATCCCTGGAATTTTTTTTAACCTCCATGTGAGGCTACCTGGAACTGTTGACGCGAAGGGTCAAGGAGCCGTGGAGTAAACCACGTGAAATAATCTGGCGCTCGAGCATTCGTTTCAAAAACTTTGCATAGAGGGTGTTCAAAGTGACGCGTCAGTTGGTAAGAACCTATGTGAGGTGAAGGACGAAGTGGCCTAAATCGCGTCACAGAGTAAACAAAAGTGCTTCGAGTTTTAATTATATTTTTATAACCAGGTAAATTAGTGTGTTCAACTTATAATGATAAAGGATACGATATCTTGTTATGATTAGGTTAAATAAAGTTCTGTTGTGAATGTAAACAAACCATTGGTTTTTGGTTGAAGTTTAAGTTATTGATATTACTCTGAACATTGAAGAGGTAAGTTTTAGAATATTTTGGAAAGAAATTATGATGTCAACCATTTGGTTATAAGTGCATGATTACATTCCCAATAAATTTTGTATCAATTGTTTAACACCGTAACATACCCTGCTTAATATCTGCGGATGAGGTTGCACACTAAGCGTAATTAATGACTGAGCGGCAACCATTAGGGAACTCGAACCCTAACCCCCTCGTGACTAAAAAAAATCTACCACTAACAATCTGCAATACAACGTGGTTCGTTTTCTACAAATCCCATCCATACTAGACACGTCTTATTGCCCCATTCCATACTCCGTTAAAACCACGTTTCTATTATATCGTCCAAAAACTATACACCCACTCTCAATTCAACATAAAAATTCATATTCCTAGAAACTTTTTTCTCACAAACATCCTAGACACTTTTTTCCATTTGACTGAGTATTTAGTCACCACTTTGACCAAATTCAGGGTCAAGACTCGGCACACAAACCCACCAAAGAAACACCCTCAACTCAGCCCTGCAGAGGAACTAAATCCAAACAGGACCAATTCTCTAAATATCCAACCCCAACAAAACGTAAAAACCCAAAATTGAAAACATTCGAACTTCTCTCGCAAATATGAAGAACGCCATGCATCAGTGAAAGACTAATTCTCACGATTTCTTTAAAGAAGTGATTTTAATGGCAATACATTATCATGTCTGTTCCCTAGATCTACCTGTTAATATCTAATTAAATAATTCTTTACATTTTACTTTCATTTTCCACATTCAATAACGATATAAATTAAAGAAATCTTTAACAGAATGGTTCTTATGACGATGATACTTTCCACACAATAGTATATTTCATTAGGATTCTGGAAATAAGGATATTTTCGTGTGCGCGTGATAAATTCTCAAGCACGGAAAAATCCTTTTCTGGACGTGTAATGAACGATACTTATATAATGACAACACAGAAAAGAATAAGAAGTAAATTTACAACATTCGATTTCCACAGTAATCATTAGGTCTGTTCCAACCGACGTAAATACCGTTTTATTACCGTACAATCTCAGTAGCGCAGCAAAATTGATGTAAATTACACAGACTTATTATATTCACTAATCAGCAGGTCAACTGGGTTTGTATCGCAATATTACGGTTTTTGTGTTGGTTGGAACATACCTATAATACATCGTAATAATATCAAACATGATTAACATTTCCATAGCAACGATATATTTATTAGCGCTATTGTTTTATTTTTTGTCATTTTAATTCATGTTAGTTTTAAGAAATGTACTTGGAAGAAAATCCAGATATTCCTAAGAACATATTAGAACTAGCAGCACAAGCCAGTGCTGATTTGTTACCAGAAAAATCCAGATCAAGATTATGAACACGAGTATCAACTTTTTATCGAATAGCGAGATCTCAAAAAAGTTAAAACTGTAAGTGATGATATTCTTCTAGATTATTTTGTCGAAAAATCCAAGAATATGAAATCCTCCACGTTATGGAGTCGGTTCTCAATGCTAAATGGATGTTTAGCTATAAAAGAAAATACTAGTAACACAGAATATCCCCTTTTTTGAAGCGTCAGGCAAAAAAGTACAGGGTACTAACGGCAAAACAAGTAACCACATTTTAATGCGAAGCTTCAGATGGACAATATCTACTGGCAAAGTGATTTTAGTGTTTGGGATCTTTGGCGCATGTCGTAGAGATGATTTAATAAGTTTGAGTTTAGACGATGTGGAAGATCGCTTTATTGTTGTGTGTATGCGAGATGGAAAAAATCATATGACAAGAAGTTTTAACATTACCAATGAGGCATGTACATTCAAGCCTTATGCACTTTATCGTATTTATGCAGATTCACGGCCGAAAAATGTGAACAGCAGAACATTATTTGCTGCATACAGAAATCGTAAGTATTACGCCCAACACGTTGGATGCCATACCATCAGCACTGTACCGAAACTTGTTGCAAAATACCTGAAACTGAAAAATCCTGAAAAATATACCGGACGTGGACTATGAGACGGAGAATGGCGTTCTTCCAACGTGGCAGAAGGATACTTAGAAGAATCCATACAAATAAAAATAGAAGTATTACAAATATTGTTTAACCCTTCTTAGTTGCAAAACACGAACTCTGTGACATTCCATCAGGAAAATCCAAACATCTGCGAATCGTCGGCTTCATCATCTAGTTCTGTAAAATGAAATGCCGAAGGGACTGAACTGACTGCAATTATACAAGTTGTACAATAAATGTTACTATTAATACCAACTGTATGGGAATAAACGAACGATTATTCCTTAAACACACATAAATCTTCAATAGCTCTTATTTCACTTGGAAGGATTGGATATCATTCAAATTATCTTGAATCGTTGATAAAAATCAAATATATTTTATGAAGTAGGAATTTTTTATTTTTGACATTGACAATTTTTTTTTGTAACTGACAGAAAAACTTCCAAGGTTGAATTGAAAATAAATATTTAAGCTATCATGTTAGCAGTTAGACAAGTTAGACATTAAACATAACTCCCGCCTTGGACGTTTTCCGGGAGAAAACTCCAACTTAAACAAAACACTTCACTTCAGATAACTTCCGCACACAACACAGTACATAAAACATAAAAAATAGCTAACCTAATGACAAAGTTTAAGATTTAACAATACACAAATCTAGGTATCAACAGGAAGGGGACATACCTTCGCTATAGACCTAAGAAACGTTCCATCTGATGTTTTGACTCTAATTAAACGAACTTTGCCGTCTGAACCCTGAATAATTTCAATGATTCGCGCGAGAGCCCACCTGAAAGGAGGCAAGTTATCCTCCTTTAAAAGGACTAATTGATTAATTTCCAAATTTCGGGTTTGATTGGTCCATTTTGGCCTTTGCTGAAGCCTATTAAGATATTCAATGGACCATCGCTTCCAAAATATTTGTTTGAATTTAATACACTTCTGATACATTGACAATCGATTTTCTGGAATATTTCTCAAGTCTTTGTCTGGGAATGCTGAAAGATTGTCGCCTATTAAAAAATGTCCCGGTGTTAAAGAGTTTAAATCAGTCGGATCATTTAATAAAATGCTAAGAGGCCGCGAGTTCATGATGCTCTCAATGCAAACCAAGACTGTCGAAAATTCCTCAAAATTTAGAACTGTTTTACCAATAGCTTTAATCAGATGATGCTTAGCACCCTTAATTGCGGCCTCCCAAAGACCGCCCCAATGTGGTGAACGAGGTGGGATAAATTTCCACTGAGTCTCATTTTTCGATAAAAAATTTTCAATAGACTCAATATTACTTTTGGATTTAAAAAATTCGTATAAGGTTTTCAAATGGTTACTGGAGCCAAAAAAATTAGTGGCATTGTCAGAGTATATTACCGAAGGATTACCCCGTCGGCCTATGAAACGTTGTAATGTGAGCAAAAATTGTTCTGTCGACAAGCCCGACACCAATTCTATATGGACGCACTTAGTAGTCATACATACAAATATAGCAATATATGCTTTAACTTTAGAGGCTTTGCGTAAATTCGAGGTTTTAATTAAAAATGGACCCCCAAAGTCCACACCGACCTTTAAAAATGGACGACAAACTGAAATTCGATCTTTAGGCAGATCTGCCATCATTTGCTCAGCACACCTAGCTTTAAATTTAAAACAAGGGATGCACTTGTGGATTATGCGTTTAACAGCTCTAAGGCCATCTAAAGGCCAATAACATAGTCTAAAGTTACTTAACACGGTTTGAGCACCGGCATGATATAATTTAAGGTGCTCTCTCCGTAGCATCAAATCAACAATGTGGCATCTAGCGGGCAATAATATTGGATGCTTTTGTGCAAATGGCAGATCAGCATTTGACAATCTCCCGCCAACGCGGATTAAGCCTTCCAAGTCAATAAAGGGATTCAAAGAATTAAACTGTTTATTTCGAAGGACCTTTTTGTTTTTTAATAAATCTTTTTCTTGAGAAAAATAATGTTGTTGCAAAACTTGCAATGTTGCCTTTAAAGCATGTTGTAATTCATCTACTTTTAAAGGACCAAACCTTTTATCATCTTTATGTTGTAAATTATGTCTAAACCGAAGACAGAATGCAACTATACGTTGTATTTTCAGAAAATCTGAAAACCTATTGAAAATACTTATCATATAATTTTCAGTAGAGGTTGTACTCATAACAACTTTTCGTTCTTCCGGAATTTTCTGAATATTAACACTTGACTGAAATGAATTTAAATTAAAATCAACATTTTTCAAATGTGAGGGCCCTTGCCACCACATATTATTAGAAATAAGTTCTTGCGCCATCATACCTCTAGATACATAATCAGCTGGATTTTGTTTGGTAGGAATGTACCTCCAGGTGTACAAGGATGTTAGTTCTTGAATTAAAGAAACTCTATTAGAGACAAATATATTCCATCTACTTGGATGTGATTGTAGCCATGCTAACGAAATTTGCGAATCAGTCCAAAGATTAACACTGGCTATTTGGAAGTTATTTTTGAATGTTTCTAAAATACGATGGGTGACCTTTGCTGACAACACGCATGCGCATAATTCCAATTTTGGAAGAGAAATTGTTCGCAAAGGACAAACTCTAGATTTGGCACAAATTAGATGACAAGAAACATTGTTATTTTCATAAACAGTTCTTAAATATATACAACACCCATATGCCTTTAAGCTTGCGTCTGAATAAGAATGAATCTCAATTCGCTTGATATTGCGATTATTAATTAAACATCGCGGAATTTTTAACTCTGATAATTCAAGAATGTTTGTAGAAAATTGAATCCATTCGTTACTTAACTCTAAATTTAAACAGTCGTCCCAATTTAAATTCAATAACCAAAGCTTCTGCATGAAGATTTTGGCTGTTATGACAATTGGAGCAACAAGCCCCAACGGATCATAGATTTGAGCTATAATAGCTAAGACGTTTCTTTTCGTAATTGGATTTACATTTATGTTCTTGGGCAGAGAAATAGAAAAGTGATCTGATTTCGGCTCCCAAAAAACACCCAGCACTTTATTGGAATTACTCTCAGAATTTATAGAGTAGTTTTTGGATTCAGTTTCTGAGGTAAAATTGTTCATAAACTCAATGGAATTTGAACACCATTTATGAAGTGTAAATTGGCCTAAATTAAGTAATTTTATTAATTGGGTTTTTAGTTCACAGAGCTCCTCGAAAGAGTCAGCTCCAGCCAACACATCGTCAACGTATGTTTGAGTTTGGATTGCCATAGCTGCCAACGGAAATTCTTTTTTATACATGTCTGCCAATTCAACGAGACAACGAGTGGCTACATAAGGTGCAAAATTTGTTCCGTAGCTAACAGTTAACAATTCAATGCATTTAATATCATCTGTTATATTTTCTCGCCATAAGATGTTTTGTAGGTAAATGTGATCAGAATTAATCAAGATTTGCCGGTACATATTTTCGATGTCTGCAACAACAGCCAACATATAAGCTCTAAAGCGACACAAAATGTCAAATAGCTCTGGCTGAACAACAAGCCCTTTTAGACATATGTCGTTTAATGAATATCCCGAGGTGGTTTTTAGGGACGCGTCGAAGACCACTCTGAGACGCGTTGTAACTTTATCATTGCGAATCACACAATGATGAGGTATAAAATATTTGTGGTTATTGTGAATATTTTTAAGATCAAGAGGAATGTACCGTGCATGACCTAAGTTGATGTATTCTTTAATAAACTCTGAATATTGGTCAAACAATGACTTATTTTGATGCAATCTTTTCTCTAATGAAAGAAAACGTTTTTTGGCATATGAAAAAGATTCGCCTAGTTTAGAACTCTCAACGGGCGATTTAAATGGCATATCCACTTGAAATCTACCATTATCCAAAATTTTTGTGGTATCCTTAAATATTTGTTCAGAAAGTTCATCTTCACTTGATAAAATACGTCCTTGTGGCACATCTTCAACTGCCCAGAATTTTTGCAGCAAATTGTCGATTTGATTGAAATTAATGAATAAAGAATGTGAGGGAACTTGATCACATGTTATAAAATTTGACAAGATTGTTGGGGATAGGACACCTCCTACCACCCAACCAAGATGAGTATTTTGTAATATGGGTAGGTTGTCCCCAAGGTTAATCAGACCAGGTAAAAGTAATGAATAATAAACATCTGCTCCTAATAACAAATCTACGTGATCTGGAACATCATAATTTGAGTCGGCCAAGACGATACTACAAGGGATTTCTAATCGATCTGTTTGTAGAGGAAATTGAGGCAACTTAGAAGAAATAAAATTTGTTACGGAACAATTTACTTCAAATGTTTTTGTGGGATCAACCTTTGAGAACAATTTAATATCTATTCCTTCACTTACTTGCATGTGACCTGATACACCACAAATTGACAAGTTTTTATTATAGGTAGGGTATTGTAGTCTTTTCGCTAATTTATGTGTGATGAGTGATACTTGAGACCCACTATCAAGCACGGCTCTGGCAGATATTAAATGGCCATTGTTATTTGAAACATGTACGGATGCAGTTGCCAATAAAATATGAGATTTTTGGTTTATAAAAAGGCTTGACATAGTGTTGGATTGTGCCCCAAGCTTGTCACTAGTGGAAGCTTGAGTAACCTCCGAATTTTGTATTTGTTCTATGTTAGAAGCTTGATCTGAGTTACTACTCGATTTGTTCATGGAATAACCTTTTTGTTTGTGATTGGTAGGCCCACGATTGGAATCAAAACTCGAATTTTGTTGAGCATTTATTGTATTATTGTGAGAATTATTAGATTTTGACGAATAATCGACAGAATTTCCCGCATGTAATAGGGAATTATGAGCTTCGCCGCAAATAGGGCAATTCTTCCACTCACATTGACTTACATGATGTGGAGCAAAACATTTTAAACATAACCGATTTGAAAATATAAACTGTTTTCTTTTATTCAATGGCAATTCTTTGAATTTAAAGCATTTAAACATGTTATGATTTGACATTTTGCAAAACAAACAACTTAACTTTTTATCTACATTAGCAAAATTAGAGTTTTTACGAGGCAACTCTGGCGAAACCAAATTTTCAGCAGCCTGACATCTTTTCTCAACGAACTTGAGGAACCCGTCTAAAGTAGGTAAAAGAGTAGGACCTCTTTCCAATTCATACCCACGTCTAGTGTTAATGTCTAGTTTTTGGGACAAAATATACACCAAAATCAAATCCCACTCTGCTATAGGAACATTCAAATTTTTTAAGCACTCAGTGTGCTGTTTAACTGTGACAACAAAGTTACGCAAATTCATTGAATTACTTTTATTTATTGATGGAACGTCTAATAGGCCCTTGATGTGAACGTAAATATTCGCTAACTTATTTTCATATCTTTCCTTAAGTATGTCAATTGCTACTGACAAATTAGAGGCGACCAATGGTAAATTTGAAATTAATTTTTGAGGTTCACCCAGTAAATTTGATTTTAAATAAATAAGTTTTTGTATTTCTGCCAAATCATCATTGTCTAAAACAAGGGCTTTAAAAATATTATAGAAACCATTCCAACTTTGGTGCCCACCTGCAAATTTGTCAATTACAATTTCAGGCATCTTAGCTTTTACCTCTGTTTTAACATTAACATTTTGTATGGAATTTGCGTGATGACCTTGTTGGTTTGTACCTTGAACGGTAGCATTATCTTTAGGAGAAGAATGATCAATCAAAATTTTTAATTGAGTTTTTAAAGTACAATATTTTTCTTCATAGTCACTAGGGTCACCAATCTTATCAAGATCTGTCTCGGAGCCCTCAATGACGTCCTGAGACTCACAAAATTTTTTGAAAGAAGTTTCAAGTAGCTCTAACCTGGTATCATATTCAAGTTTATGCAATAAATTACCTGCATTTGCATTGATAAAATTCTCTATTCTAGTGGTACTACCTTTAGCAGTTCTTCGAGCGGCGTGCGCTTTTAATAACAACGCATCCGGATCCATGTTTGATTACAGGTTTATATACGTAAAAAAAGTTTGCAAACTGTGTGCGAAAACTCGCACGTCAAATGTTGAACAGTTCAAAAAATAAAAAATATATTGGAAACGTCTGACCTGAATGAGTCCTTGACAAAGTCCAATTCACAATCGGTCCAGTCCAATTACCAGATACCAGACACACATTCCATTTTCCAATTTTAATAATTAGGATTTATCGCTGGTTTTATGCTCTGTCCGACTCGAGGGATCAAATTTATGTATGGGAATAAACGAACGATTATTCCTTAAACACACATAAAGCTTCAATAGCTCTTATTTCACTTGGAAGGATTGGATATCATTCAAATTATCTTGAATCGTTGATAAAAATCAAATATATTTTATGAAGTAGAAATTTTTATTTTTGACATTGACAATTTTTTTTGTAACTGACAGAAAAACTTCCAAGGTTGAATTGAAAATAAATATTTAAGCTATCATGTTAGCAGTTAGACAAGTTAGAAATTAAACACCAACGATTCCTAAATAAACTAATTATGTTGTTGTTGCTTTCAGAAAAGTATTATAAATAAATAATTGTTTTTTCTTATAATTAATAGCAATTGTATTTTTTTTTATTTAGCGCACGGAAAAAAAATCGGAGATCGAGAAAAAAAATGACTACTACTATTGTAGAATTTTTATATTCCGACGTAGTTTTTGATTATGGAATAGCTTCATTCTAGCACTAGTGCAATAATATTCGTTCTCGACCTTGTTATGGAATGAATACTTGTGGCGCCCTCTAAATGTGACGATTCATGTGACAGTAAGAGAAAATAGGAGTGTTCCGTTTTCTCCACCTACTGCACTACGCAGAGTATGCAAGTAATGCAGAAATATTAAAATGCATAAAAATCCTCTGAAGTGAACGTGAAATGACTAAAATGGTCGTTGAATATTAATTTTTATAGCCATAAGTGAAGAATATGTGTATTTTAAGACACTTTTTAATAAAAAAGAAAAAACACACTATATATTAGCAACAATTGTTAACTGTCAAAATTGTCTAATTTCTTAAATTATAAATTCAAATTCATATTACTTCATAAAAAGTGAGAAAATCCATATAATTTTATTTAAATAATAGCTATTACATGGCTTCATCACTTTTTAGTGTCTGATACAGACAGTGATGGTAATTTTGCCCCTACTCCTTCAGAAATTAGGGCGACAGCAGGCAATCTGTTGCCTGAAAAATCTAGACATATTTATCTTCAACAGTATGACCTGTTCGTCCAATGGCGTAGATTGACAAAATGCCCAATCATTTTCCGAGAATGTATACTCTTGTATAATTAGCAAAGTCAAATAAGCCATCTACTCTCTGGAAAATATACTTAATGCTAAGAACCACTATTATCATAAAATATAAAGAGGATTTGTCAAAATATGCCGGGTTACGAGTATTTTTACAAAGACAATCTGACAATACTTTTTAGTGTACTATTGGCGTAATTCGAGCGGATTAGTGACAGCGCACTTTTGATAGGTCAAGTGATCATTTCAACCAACCACATCTTTGAACGTCAGTGCGCTCTGCTTATAGTCCGCACATGAGGACCCACCTTTAGACTTGTCCGGGATTGGTTATTTTTTTAGGAGCGGTAGATGTCAATGGGACTGAGACAGATATAATCACAGATAACCGAGTAACCCACAATAATAAGGAATTAATAGGTTAACAAAGGCTGAAGAAATTAATATTGTGGATTGTGGGACAACTGGCTGGTGAAGTAAAAATACACAGGATATAACAAGATGCGAGGACAATTGGAGCGAATAAATGTATAAAAAGTGGAAATATACCTTATTAAAACAGAAAATATAATACATATTGATATGATGAGGCATGTAGATAATATGACAGCTACACATTTGAAAATTGAAGAATGGAATTGAGGACAAAATTATGCATGAAAATTGGTTTGGACTGCATAACTTTATATCTAAAAATTTACAATAATTGAAAATACTTTTAAATTGGCTGAAAAATGACCTTATTATGCAACAATTTACTAGTTTGAAGTGGACTAAAAAGAATTTAATGAAATTTTGAAAAAATTGAAGTATTTTAATTAGCTTCTAGTGATAGGCTTCTTTATAAATACAGAAATTCAATCCATATCATGTAATTTTAAAGGGTAGCAGACTGAGGTGGCATTACATTTGTTATACTGCAGTTTCAATACTAAGAGGTTGTGGTAATTTGGACTTTTACTTATGGTTTAATTTATTAGTATTGTGTAAATTGCTTTTTGGGGTGTAATGTGTAGATTAGTGGTAGAGGAATAACTGATTAATTTTAGGTGAACGTAACCCAGGTTTAGAGGTTGAGGATTTTGCACTAGGGTTCATGAATGGTGGAAAAGAAACTTAGAGATTTAGATCACACAATTTGCATAGAAAGAACTCATGGCACCAACAGAAGGAATTGGGATTTAACAATAGTTTTGCTGAAAAATTAATTCAATATGGGTTTTCCAGTGGCATTTTTAGTTAGTAATAGGTTAGATCAAAAGGCTCAGGAATTTTCTTTCAGATCTATTAGGAATAGGTTAGGCGAATCAATTGAAGCCAAATACATAACGAGCGATGACGACCCAAAATATCACAGTGCGTGGACCAAATATATAACTGGTGTAAACTCCCTTAACCAAGAAGACTTCTCTGTATGTGGCATGTTATTAAAAATTGGAATATTCAATGAAAATTAAAGGTGAAGAACCTGGAATTTATGAAGATGAAATCCGAAATGAGAAGTATATTAAAAGAAATTGATGTTAAAACATATGAAGAAAAAAGTGACAAGAAGGTATTTTAAATATTTAGATATATATTTTTTTCAATTATAATTAAGTGTTTTTTTAATTATTTTCAATAAATAGTCTATTTACTATTTTTGTGTCGTATTTTTATTTATTACATACCTTATTAAAGAATTATCCGAGGCATATTGAAACTGCCATTACGTTTTTTCTATAAAATAAATAGTTTAACAAAAAACAAGATCTTGTTTCTGAGGTTATTGTTTCACTGTTATGTTATATTTGTTCCAAATTCGTAAAAATTATAAATTTGTTAAGGTATGTACATTCCAACTTACATTAAAATAGAATTACTTCTTGCAGTTTAATAATATCTAAATTGTAAGTTGGACATTGTCATGTGCTAAATATACGAAATAGAATTACCTCTTGCAGTTTAATAATATCCAAGAAGTTGTAAGTATGCTAATTACACAAACTCGATTTAAATTTGGTGCCTAATAATTTAAACTTGGGGCCAAATAAGCCTCACGTACCATGATCTGATTGGCTGTGCATTATTTACTATTAATGTAGTCTGCTGCAGAGATGTAACATAGGAGGGACAGTACAAATACACTGCAGTAGTCCTGTCCTGACACAGTCGTGTAATGTATGTTTCGACCTCTTAACACTATTTCAAGTAGAGGTAGTGTCAATTGTAGAAGAAACTACTTTCTCCATGTTGGTACCTTTTTTACATCTCACCACCTTCTGATAGCTTAAAAGGAAGTTTTGTCCTTTCTTATTTCATGCCAAGTGTCAAAAACAAAAGTGAGTAAATTACATGACACTCATGAGAAGGTGGTGAAACTAGTGATGTTAAGTAGGAAAATTCCCAATGAGGAATTTATAAGAGAATATTCCTAATGAGGAATTTATAAGGAAATATTGCCAAACCATAAATTTCTTCCCAATTCTTGTGATATTTTAATGATGTCGAATCCGATGAAGAAGAAAATGAGACCCATTTACAGTTAGTATATGACGAAGAAGTCGAAGATGCACAATAAAATGAATGTAGTGACCAAAAACAATACACAATTACTTGTGATCTCGTGTAGAATTTAGCTTATTCCACCCTTATTATAGAATATACTATTCGTGTGTTACTCTAAAAACGCCACAGTTACGCCTTTGTAAAAACAGATAAAAACAAGGTGTTTTCAGATAAGTATAATAAAATTAATATTTCATAACACATAAATAAATATCAATATAATACGGAATGTTTCCGTTATTTATTGAAATTATTTTTCATAATAATGATAATGTTCTGGATCATCATTCTCAAATAATTTCACTTCTGGTATAGTTTCGTATTTTTCATAATAACCTTTCACTACACCGTCATCGTGGGACCATCCGTGCGAATTCTTGATAACTTTTATTGTGGGTCCAGCATGTTTCCAGGCAAGTTTGTGATAGCTCACCAAAGAAGCAATTATCAGACTGAATGTACTCATAATAACCGAAACTCCTGTCATTATCAGCATTGCTTTGAAAACTAAGGGAAGTAAGACTGATTTTGCCATGAATATTGCCAGCATCAAATTCATGGCAAATTTATGTTTCTTCTTTTTTCTAGCTGTTTCTGTATAGCCTGCAAATAATTTTCAATGTTAAGCGTTTTGTAAAATCAATTGATAATAAATTCTAATTCCAATATCGTGTTTGATTATTCATAAATGAACACATATTTCCAAGTATTATCGTAATAATTCAGGTTATGATATGGGATGAAGAAGAGGTTGACAATAAGAATATAACGATGCTCATTAAAAACCAAGGATATTTCAGAAATTTGACAATGTACGGGGCCAGTTCCTTCTGAGAGGCTTATTCCGAAAAAGGATTATTTATAAGTTACGACAGTTTTGAAGAAGGTATCCAACTACTGTGGTACACCTCCATAAACAAACGAATAGTTCACAACCAACTCTGTTAATCACTAGAGCTTAAACTGGACATTATAACGTCTGATATTTTGTACCACGGCAGGTGATTTACGTTATTCTGTCTTTTAGCGCATAGCTCATTATAAAGGCTTCACATTTTAAACCTAATCGACCGATTTCAGATGATATGACTGAACCTTTCTTTTCTATCTACTGATTTGGAGAGCTATTGATCAAACATTCGAGCTCTATTTCAATGTTCGAATTTCCTACTACCAATTAAATCATGTGTTCGAGAATATTTTTATTATTTTTAGGCCCTCATTAAAATTTCAATCCTCTCACTTCCAGCTGAAGACATTTCCGGAGAATATATCAAACCATATTGTAAATAATTGGGAAAAGCCGAAGCGAACATTATCTACAATTCATAAGCATAATAAACAGAAAAGTCACGTCAAAAATAATCACATAAAACTAATTAGTTCAATGATTTTTGATCATGTTTATTCTTTATATATCATTTGTTAAATAACCCTGTAGCAGCTTGTTATACATTTAGGGAATCATCTTCGATTGGAAAAATACAGTATTCGATTATCACCCCATTCCTCACTTAATAATGGAGGTGAAATTTCAAGAAACGTGGTGGATGTAATTTCAGTACTAGTAATATTGCTATTGAGAATAAAACTCATAAAAGAGGAAAGGAAATGTTTGCAAAATTCCAAACTTATACTTAACCTTTTTGTAGTGAATGAACTTGTGTAAACTCAATCTTGTCATTGTTGAAGTACTAAGGTTATTTTAATGATTCCAAAAGTCTCAAACAGTAATTAAAATAAACAATTAATTAACTAGAGACCGTAAGGGTCGAGACAGTCAATTTCATTAAATCTATTTATATTTAATAAACGAACTAAAACAGTTTGTATCTACATACATGTCGTTATAATATTATTGTAAACAGCTTAGATGAACAAAGTAGTTATGATATTTTACGTAGGTCAGTGTCTACTATTTAATTGTTGACACCAACACACTAGGGCATCGTACTCTCAGTTACACTTGACGGAAAGTATATTAGTACAAGCAATGGACAGGATGTACGAAATGTTAGAATAAGTTATATCTTTCAGTGTAAGCCAGTTAATGTAAAATGTATCCTGAAACTGACATCACTGATTGTGTGTTCATTATTGGTACACAATAAATAAGAGCGTTTTCAGTTATAAGTATAATAGAATATTATCCATAATAATGTCGTAACGTTTGATATATTGGTAGATAAAAATAATCGCACATTATGTCAGGCAATGGTAAAAGTATTTGTATTGAGACAGCTAACATGAAGAAAACTTCTTCTGGAAACATTTCGTGAAAGAATTAATTGTGCTGCACGTATTATTTTCATTATTCTTGTAGCATTATAATGCGCGAGTGATCCCGGGTTAATAGTGGGGAAACCCTAGATTTTATTTGTTCATTGATGACTTCATACTGAGGGTTATCCATTGCATATAATGAATAAAAAACAGATAAAAGTGGTATTACACTTAATATTTCCAAAATATACTTAAGAAATACAAAATTACATAACCATCACATATGCTGGTAATATTTCTAATAATATTTCAAAGATAGCATCTTTGGCAACAAATACCTCAATTTCAATTGAAACAGAAACTGATGTGAGTACAAAATGGTTGAACGTAAAAACCCAACTATCCCCATTAAAAAAGTCTGGTATATATAAACTTGAATATCCAAAATGTAATGATGTCTATGTAGGTCAATCTCGTAGAGTTTCTTAAGATGGATGTAATGATCACTTAAGAGCATACATATTAACACCTTACACAGAAATAGAAGTACTACATATTTGTCACTAGATTGGTTTAGTCAAAAATAATTATTAATATTCAAATGAAATGTAACTTTGGTCATTCTTACGATGATATTTGATGATATTCAAAATAATTGAAATTTTTTTGAAAATTTCATAACATTTTCGTTATATTGTGGATTTATTTAGAAACAGTTAGTTTTATTTAATAAGTTAGATGAATAAGGGTATTTTGTGATCAATACATAAATATTACCAAAAGTACCAAAAATTATCAAAAACTAGCAAAAATTACCAATAACTACTAAAAATTACCAAAATTAACCAAAAAATCGTGAAAAACCCCCAAAAAGTACCAAAAATTTCCAAAAACTACCAAAAAGTGGCAAAAATTACGAATTTTTTCCAAAAATTACCAAACACTATCAAAAATTACCAAAAATTACCAAAAATTACCAAAAATTACCAAAAATTACCAAAAATTACCAAAAATTACCAAAAATTACCAAAAATTACCAAAAATTACCAAAAATTACCAAAAATTACCAAAAATTACCTAAAATTACCTAAAATTACCAAAAATTATCAAAAATTACCAAAATTTACCAAAAATTATCAAAAACTACCAAAAACTACCAAAAATTACCTAAAATTACCTAAAATTACCCAAACTTACCTAAACTTACCTAAAATTACCTAAAATTACCTAAAATTATCTAAAATTACCTAAAATTACCTAAAATTACCTAAAACTACCTAAAATTACCTAAAATACCTAAAATTACCTAAAATTACCTAAAATTACCAAAAATTACCAAAAATTACCAAAGATTACCAAAAATTACCAAAAATTACCAAAGATTACCAAAAATTACCAAAAATTACCAAAAATTACCAAAAATTACCAGAAATTATCAAAAATTACCAAAAATTACCAAAAATTACCAAAAATTACCAAAATTTTTCAAAAATTACCAAAAATTACCAAAAATTACCAAAAATTACCGAAAATTGCCAGAAATTACCAAAAATTACCAAAAATTACCAAAAATTACCAAAAATTACCAAAAATTACCAAAAATTACCAAAAATTACCAAAAATTACCAAAAATTACCAAAAATTACCAAAAACTACCAAAAATTACCAAAAATTACCAAAAATTACCAAAAATTACCAAAAATTACCAAAAATTACCAAAAATCACCAAAAATTACCAAAAACTAGCAAAAAGACCAAAAATTACCAAAAATTAACAAAAATCACCAGAAAATACCAAAAATTAACAAAAATTACCAAAAATTACCAAAAATTACCAAAAATTACCAAAAATCACCAAAAATTACCAAAAACTAGCAAAAAGACCAAAAATTACCAGAAAATATCAAAAATTAACAAAAGTTAACAAAAACTACCAAAAATAACAAAAACTACAAAAAATTTCCAAAGCATTATAGCGAGAGACTTTCCTTAAACAACAAAAGATTAACTTAGTCGTTTGTAACTGGCAATATTGATGTTTCTTTTGCTTTATAAGAAGCACCTACATTTACATTGTAGATATAATCTGAGGTGAATGTATCCTCACATTGATTCTTCAAATCCCATCAACTTGAAGAATACCACTTTGAAAATTTTCACAGGTGGAATACACTGTATTCACTTAAAGACTAATAATCTGATATTATATAATATATTTCACGTATCATAAAAGATGTAGAAAAAACAACAACATTGCGAAGTCTGCTTCTCAGCTGCTTAATTATCAATCAATACACGGAGATGAGAATGAATTAATTTACATGAGACGTTTAGAAGGATTTGGTTATATCTGAAATCAGGTAAAAGTGAATTATCCTTGTCTAATATCTGTAATAATTAATATAAAAAAACTGCAAAAATTACATTGGAAACCTCCATTTGTCATACAAAGCTACTATTATAAATAAGAAACAAGCTACAGAGTTTTGAATATTTTGGTTGCTGACCATTTTCGTTAGAGAAGCTAACTTTGAAAGACAGGTTGATAATGGTATCAAAGCTTACTACTCATCTTTTGCAACAGATAAATATTTGAATGGAATAAATGAGAGGACAAAAACTTTCACAGCATTATAATTTACCGAAATGTATATCGATCGACATCATTCTTGTTTACCTTTATCTAGAGTTTTATTTAAGAAGCTTGAGAATATTCCTTCATTATTTTTTGATGTTAACCACTTAAAATCACTAGCACTTACAACAAACACATACAAAATCAAAAGTAAGAGAATGATTCGATGAGTGCAGGTTCGCATATTGATATCAAATGCATTAAGAACTGTCAAGTTAGCGGCTGACCTATTCTTACGATGATTGAAAAAAATACGATAAGCTAAATAGCAAATTTGAGTACTTTGTATGTAGAACAATTTTATCTGGCGAAAGTATTGTTTTATTATCTTTTCACTATAATGCATCCGTACTTCCAGGTGTGCTTCTCACCTTTTCAAACATCCCACATTTTGTCAGATATAATAATATAATAAAACTACTTTCTTAGCTATTGTGATACAAGTTTTCTGATATTTCTCAAAATCATGAGTATATTATACTCAATTATTAATATCAATTGATAAATTATTAACCTATTTAAAACTCCAGAGTGAACATGGCGTAGATAACTACTGGTATTGAATATTGTCATATTATATAGCGCCGAGCAAATAGAGCAGAGCCAATCTTAAGATCAAATCCATTAGAAAAACTAGCTATACAGTCTAGCATATTTAATATATGGATAGTAGTAAATTGAACACTAAAAATCAGTAACAGGACGTACATTTTTTATAATGATAGAATCATAGAACTTGAGATGAGCAGGTGCCAATATAAACAAGTTAAAAATGGTGAAGTCCCCAACATGATGTCTGATCAGACTTAGGCCAAAACTCATATTAGAAACCAAAACACGAAGGATAAGCTGTCAACGAGGACATGGATGGGAAATAAATCTGATCGAAGCCGTCAATACTTTTGCTATGTCTGTTTTACATACGGTGAAGAGGCAACAGATAGATAGAATTATTGATGGAACTTTGTTTCCAGAAACAAAACATTTGATGGTATACAGATGGTTCAAAAACCACCACTGGAGCAGGCGCTGGAGTATTTGGGCCTGGCACCAGATAGTCATTATCGATAGGTTCCTTCCCGAGTATCTTTCAGGCAGAAATACTTGCGATTGAAAGATGCGTGGAAATGAAACTAGAAAGGAACTATCAGAAATGTGACACATCGATCCATTTTGATAGTCAAACAGCTATCAAAGCATTGAGCTCCCATCTCATTGACTCAAAGTTGGCATTGGAGTGCCGAAGAAAACTTAATGTATTAGGCAAGAATACCAGGGTCTCTTTAGTCTGAGTTCCTGGCCACTCGGGAAATGAAGAGGCTAATACACTTGCCAGGAAAGCAGCTCAAATGCCCTTTATTGGACCAGGGCCTCCTTGTGGAGTAGGAGAATGCTCATATAAGAAAGATTTTCGGAAAGTAAGAGGAAACCGAAACAGAAGCACTCTGGCGGTGCCTTCCTGGGATGAAACATTCCAAAAAGTTCCTGCGGAACTTTGACAATGCTAGATAAAAAAATATTTGGATCTCGGTAAAAATAAACTATATCTCCTCACGAGCTTTCTTACAGGACACTGCCGCCTTAGGAAGCACCTAATGAGAATAGGTCTAGCAGAAATTGATGAGTGTATATTCTGTAGAGAGTTGGATGAAACTTAGGATCACCTAGTTCTAGAATGCCTCGCCATTGCAAGCCAACGAAAGGAATGCTTCGGACAAGAAACTTGTAAGAGTGAGGATCTAACCTCCTTGAAACCGTCCAAATACTACAGTTCATTAGAACCCTGGAACGCGAGCTGTATTAGTAGCGAGAGCAGCACAGATAGGGGGGGGTACACTGAACCTTAAGTTTCATTGCACTTTTACTTCGTCAAAATCTAATCTAATCCATACACAATAAGAGTTATAGAACTACGATAGAGCTTTGCCGAGCCCTGCATAACAATATCATGAGTAGATTCCACAAAGTAAGAGTTGATACAGTAAATTCAATCCATGCATCTGGTTATGGAATAAGATAAGTTGTCGTACTGAGATATTCTATAAAATTTGTACTTTCTAAGTGTTATGCTGCATACTTTAGTTTCTTAATCTGGCTTTAAATTATCCATATTCCATTTCAGTATTTCTAGATGTCAAACAAACCTTTGATGAGGTTTGGCATAATGGTCTTTCATATAAACTGAAAAGTTATCTACCAAATCGAATATATTACATCCATAAATCTCAATAACAACTTAAGATATAGATCACGGGACAGTTTCCAGAAAACTACAAAACAATTGTCAATTATCAGAAAATTGGCCTAAACATTGGAAAATTACGGTTGACCCATAAATTCTCATAAGTAACATCCACCACATGGCGACAGTCCAGTCTCAAGTCTAAATAAACAATACACAAACTTCACAAAAATATGAAGTTCAGTACCTAAGATTGCAATGAGGGAAGAAATTTGCCTGAATAATTTAGATTTAAGCAAAATAGTTCGTTTGAACTTGAACTTCTGCTCATCTCAAATTTTGATCGAAAAAAAAACATTTCTTAAAAATATGCATAGATATAACTTTTAAACAAATGAATAAAAAATATATCACAGTGATTACTTGTTATTTTTGGTGAATATGCTTTGAAATGATCAAAGTGGAAAAAGTCAAATTTTTCGGTGCTCCATAAATTTTTTAATGTATGTATCACACGGCTGAGCTATATATTTGAATTGTATATTGCCAATATATCAGTTCATTCTATTGTTTTCATATCTTTCTATGTGTTTTTGAGAGCACTTTGTGTAATTCATTACAGAATGACCAAAGCATTATTCAGCAACGTTGTCTGTCAGTCAGGCGGAATATTAAACCGAACAAGACCACAGTTAGTCCCCTTACCCGGAAAAGAAAACTTAAATATTTGAAATCCTCATCTCTAAACGGGGAAATCATAGAATGTAAATCTGAAGTAAAATACCTAGAGATAACCCAAGATGCCTAGAGAGAAAGCTTCTGTGGAATAAGCATTTTGAAATAGCTGCTAGTAAGGCAATAATGACATTGATAGCGTGTAGTAGTGTAGCTGGTAAGACTTGGAGATGTAACCCTAAAATACTGCGATGGATGTACGCCATGATTGTGAGACCAGCAATCACGTATGCGGCATTAGTCTGGCATTGCCTGTGTGTTCATCACTGGAGCTATGAAAACGTGCCCAACGAGAGCACTTAAGATCATTACGGAACTCACAAGTCTACATGTGATGACAGAAAGATCAGCTCAATAGGCAATTCTCAGAATATCTAGGAAAGGTTCAGGTAATGAGAGTATTAAAAATCAGGGAGACTGGTCCTCCATAACACGGTAGATCTCATCAGCGAATCTTCCCAGTGACGAAGTTATCAAGAAAGTGAGCATCGAATATAACTTCACCACGATGGTAAGTGAGAGGAGGATACTGGGAAATGGAATACAACAAGCAAACTCCCAGATGGTAAATAACGGTTCAAAAACCACCACAATAGCTGGCGCTGGAGTATTCTGGGCTGACAACAAACACTCATTATCGTTAGGCTCCTGTCCGAGCGTCATTCAGGTAGAAATACTTGCAATGGAATGATGCGTAGAATGGAACCTAGAAAGAAACTATCAGAAATATAGAAATTAATTTATCAGAAATATGACGTAACGATTAATTCAGATATGCAAGCAGCTATCAAAGAAAGTATTGAGCTCACATGTCATTACCTTAAAGCTGGTATGGGTGTGCCGAAGAAAACTTGATGAAATAGGCAATAATAACAGGTTCCCTTTAGTCTGGGTTCCTGGCCACTTAAAAATCAACGGAAACTAAGAGGCCAACACTTTCGTAAGGAAAAGAGCCCGAACGCCTTTTATTTGACGGGAGCGTTTCTGTGGTATAGAGCTTCGAAGGAAGGAGAGAACCGAAAAAGAAACACTCTGGTGGTACCTTCCAAGGGTCGATTACTCCAAAAAGTTCTGCGTAACTTTGACACCGCTAGATCCAAAAGGTATCTGGATCTCAGTGAAAATGAGCTACACCTCCTCACTGGCTTCCTTACAGAGCACTGGCAGTGCCTCCATAGGAAGCACGTAAGGAGAATGGTCTAGCAGAAACTGACGAGTGCCGATTCTGTAGGGGGAGTAAGAAACTCCGGATAATTTAATTCTAGAATGCCCAGCCTCTGCAAGCCAATGAAAAAAATTCTTCGGAGAAGAAACTTGTAGGAGAAAGGATCTAACCTCATCGAAAACATACCAAATACTGGAGTACGAGGACTCTGAAACTGGAAGGGATCTAGAAGTAACGAGAACAGCTCTTATAGGGGGGCATAATAAATTGTAAGGCTGCAGTACTAAGTAACCCTCTTAATAATCTATATTTCAGAGATAATTCTAGAAATGTCAAGTCACATTCAAAAATGTAGGATGGTCTTTTGGATAGTAATTATTTCAATCTTCATTTTGATAGACTAACGTGGCGGCAGTTGAACATGAAGTGAGGAGATTCCGATGTATATTATTGGAATAATGAATTACTTATTTTTGAGAGTAGGAATATCATGTTTTTTTTCCAAAAATAACTGTGCTAAAGATTATTTATTAATTAAAAGTAATCATTGAGAATTTTTCATGGCTATGCATCTCAATAAAGATATGTGACATTTTTCATAATAATGAATAGTTTTAATATATTCAGCATGAATATCATAATATTTTAATTGGTTTATAATAGAAAAGTGGAGGAGCTTTCAGTTATCGATATTAACGGAATATAAGTAATCAAAGAAATAAAAAATTAAAGTCGGTATAGAGTAATCACTAATTCCAGAAAAATAATTATTTCTTATGTCAAGAAATGCAAATGATAACTGATTAAGTACATTAAGCAAATGTAAGCAAACTCTGTATGTGTCCGCACCCCAAATGAACTGCATCTGTTTCATATAGACACAATTATATGCAAATTAAGCAATAGAAGATCTCTTTATCGACATCTCTCGTCGTATAGAACCAAATAATAACATTATACCCACTGATTCCATCATTTAGTTAATACACTTAAAGGTACCTGTAGACGATTATGAACCGATGTTACTATTTACATGAATTCGTTGAATTACTAAGGCTACTCTTGTGAAGATGGCGCTGTCCATTTGTAGTAAATTATATTGATATAAACAAAATAAGTACTTCAATGTATATTAAACAAGTATAAATGTACGTTTTAATTATTATATTGTTAATATTAAAATCATTGATTACTAATGGACAGCGCCATCTTCACGAGAAAAGACACAGTAATAAAGGTTCATAAAAGTTTACCCATGCCTTACATTTTATTAACTAAATGCCGAAGTCACTGGTATACGAAGAGTAATGTGGATAAGAAAATAAGTACTTCAACGTATATTTAACAAATACAAATATACGTTCAAATAACTATATTGTTATTATTAAAATCATTGATTTCAAATGGACACCGCCATCTTCACGAGAAAAGTCACAGTAACAACGGTTCATGAGCCTTTCATGTAATTAACTAAGTGACGAATTCACTGGTATAGGGCGGAGTAGAATTCGGGTACGACCCGTAGCGGAAAAATACTGCAGCTATCAAAGGAGTAAAATAAACACAAAGTTCAGTTTCACCATTACGCTCGAGTTGTTTTATTGTGTTAATTTGGTTGTACTTTTGCTTTATTATTTTTTTATCGCGTTAATAGACCATCGGCTATGGCTCTTAATAACCGAAATTGTTGTGTATTTGGCTGCACTAGCCGAAAAGGGAAGAATCCCAGTCTTTCTTTCCATAAATTTCCCTCAATTGGTAGGACTGTATATACCGAAAATGAGTATGGAATAACTGAAAAAGTATCCCAAAGAAAGGTTTGGATAATTAAATTAAAAATGGGGAAGCCAATTACCGACAATATGAGAGTCTGTTCTTTGCACTTTTCAAAGGAAGATTTTATTCGTCCACGTTTGTAGATGTTTTTAATATTTTTAAGATGTTGATGCAGATGTACAGTTTACATATTCATGTGGGGCTGTAATTTAATATTTTTTTTAAGGTGATAACAAGAAGAAACATTCACTTGTACCTGCTGCAGTACCAAGTTGTAAATTACCAGAATCGAGTCATGAGATGAGCAGGCCAAAGAGAAATCCACCTAAAACAAGAGCTAGTCCTAATTTCAGCAAACACATGGCATGTGCCACCATTAGCAAATCAAATGTTGAAATGGATTCACCTCTAGATAATCCAGATTTTTCAAACAGTGAAAGTAGGTACTTATAAACGATTTTCATTATATCATATCAATTCTTTTGTTTTTTTTTTAGGTAATGAACATATTCAGGCAGCGGAGGCTTTGCTTGATATACAAAACTTGGTTGTAAATAAAAAATTTGGAGTCGATTGTTCAACAGAAGTAAAAAGTGGTGACTTTATTGAAACTTTTTCAAATAGAATAGTCACCTCTAAAGACTTATCTACGCTAACTGGATTGCAGTATTTCCAACTATTGTACACCATTGTTGAGTTGGTTGCAGAGTTATTTCCAAAAAATAGGAAGAAGCGAACAGTTATGCCTCTTAAGGACCAAGTAATATTTACATTTATGAAATTGAAAACTGGCAGTCGTTATAATGTCCTATCTATTTTATTTCAAGTGAATGAAGTTTTATGCCGTATCATTTTTCACGAGACTTTAATAAAAGTAGCTAAAGTTCTCCAGTATGCCATAACTTGGCCATCCAAAGAGGAAGTACTGAATAGTATGCCTCTATGTTTTGAAGGCTTTGAAAAAACAAGAGTAGTACTTGATTGCACCGAAATTCCTCTTCAACAAGCTAAATGTCTTTGTTGCAGGCTTAAAACTTTTTCTCAATATAAAAAGAGACATACAATTAAAGTTTTGACGGGAGTATCACCAGCTGGTCTCATTACTTATGTTAGTAAGGCATATGGTGGCAGAACCTCAGATAAGGAACTATTTCAACAAAGCCCAGTACTTCAACTGTGTGATCAGTTTGTAGACAACATTATGGTTGACAAAGGCTTTCTAATTGGAGAAATTGCTGAAGCAGAGGGTATAAAAATTATACAGCCTCCTTTTCTTCGAAAAAAAATCAATTTAGCCGTCAATAGGTCTTATTAAATGCAAAGATTGCCAGGGCAAGAGTTCACATAGAGAGAACCAACCAACGGATGAAAGTGTTTGAAATTTTTAATAAACCTTTTCCACTGTCTCTTCTGCCTCAAGTCGATAATATACTAACCATTATTTGTGCTATTGTAAATTTATCAAATCCTATTTTCAGTGAAGACAATTTTTTGTAAGTGCCAGTATAACTGAAATTTTAAACTTTAATAAAACACATTTCTATTCAATTGTTTTGTTCTTTTACAAAATTGGGGTAACATATAATTGAAGTATACATTTTGTAATTTCTCTAGCATGCATGTAGTAAATACTTCATCTTGCTGTACAGTAAGTATTAACAAGTTTTTAAATTTTGTGGAATAAAATACAATGTCACATTCCTTTAGGTTCATAATGGCCATGCCAAATTGAATCTGGCCATAATAATTGTGTTTTTTCCTTAACACTACTTAATTTTTTTCATTTGTCGTTAGGTAGTTACAAACCTTGTAAAAGTCTTCAGCTGAAGCTTCTTTTCCTAAAAAGTATAACTGCATATAACTATTCTATATATTACATTATTTATCAACATTATTTAACATGAATAATTTTCACTACTATGTTCAACTCATATAAATTATACCTGATAGTTTATTTAGCTTTACTCAATAATAAGTACGTGTACGAAGAATAAAATGTATGCATTAACATACACACAATAAATACAATTATTTTTGTACAGAGGAATACTAACCTATGTATGGACACTTAATTTCCAGCAGTTTAATTGGCACACCATTTTTATTTAAGATTACACCATCTGGTGAATATCCCATCCAAGGATGTATTTTGGAGACAATCAATCCTGTTTCCCCTACGCTGCTTTCAGTTGCACTAATGTATGCTTCTCTAGCAACCTCTTCATTTTGAATTCCATGCAGAATAAACCTGTTTGTTAATTTTTTTGGATTCAGGTAATCTACACATTTCTTCGCCCAATCACCTTTGCTACAAGTGAAAGGATCATAGCACCTAGAACCCGTAATTCTATATTTCCGTTCATAGTGCCAAATTAACTTGTCATTTTTTGTCATTTCTGCCAACAACGAACAATTTTCTGTAATTAAAGTTGTATAAATCTTCTTACAACATTCTTCCTTTGGATCTGTTGCTGTTAACGTTGATGGGGAATTTAAAGCATGCTCACAAATTTTTTTCGTTTGCTCGGAAGGTTCAATAACACATACATTATCCTTCTGAATTATTTGCCTTCGTCTAGACCTATAATTAAAAAAGTTTCAAGTTACCTAAAAGATGGCATATCAATATGTAAGTAAAAAAATATCAGCAATCAAAAAAACCTTACCTATGTTTTGCTAATGCTGAATTAGGAGCTGCAGCACAAAGTTTTTTCAAAATAATTTCCTTTTTGTCTGATATATCCACGTTTTCCAATAAAACAGAATTTCTCAATTTAGCCTTTTTAATACATGGATAATCCTCAAAAGGTATACCTCCATATTTGGCATCCACTGTTTTTGAATGGGCGTCTTTCCATTTACAAGTCACATCAGTTCTTGATAAAAAATCAAATTCAGTAAGTTTTTCTCTGCAATAGACAACATTCAATGAAAAACAAATATAACAACAATTAACTGTGCAATATGCCATTTTTTATGGAACCATAGTATTACCTTGTGCGTAAAAATAATAGTGCTGCAATATGTTTGCAACGCGATGAATTTCCTGCTTTGCAACTGCATACTGCCGTTTTCAGATATATGTGTGTCTCCACGATTCTGAATACAATGCGAATTTCATGGGGATCCTTTCGCAGGCCACTGCTTTTCAAGCACAACCCATATACCTGAATTGTGTGATCTGTCTTGTTCTCAATTCCATGCAAAATTATATGGGCTGCATTTAGAACAGCTTGTCCTTCGTTAATACACCTTGAAGATGGCGTAGCATTTAGAAACTCAAAAAGAGCTTGAATTGTCAAGGTAAATTCCATGATATGGCTGAATTAAAATATTATTGGAGTTATCACATGCAAATATTTTCAATGGCGATATAAATTAACTAAAATAACAATACACACTTTCTCCACAATAGATGATAAGTCTATATTAAAATACTAAATTTCAACAGTTCAAATAACACTTGTAACACACACAATTCAAAAACACTTCGAACAAACTAACTGAAAACCAGTAAGCATCCTGTATAACGAATGTTTGTTTTACTCCTTTGAATATTGACATTGACATTTGGCAGCGCCCTCTATCGAATTCTACTTTTCCCTATACGAAGAGAAATGTGGATAAAGAGATCTATTAAGGACTTGCTTTTAGTTGTGTTTATATCAAACAGATGCAGATAATTTGGAGTAGGGGCATTAAATTTGCTTACATTTGCTTAATGTACTTAAAAATTCTCAGAAATAATTTGCATTTCTAGATAATGATATGAAATAATTATTTTGCAGGAATAATGTGTGGGTGATCTGTTCCCATCTTAAATTTTTTATTTGTTCGATTAGTTGTCTTCCGTTAATATCGATCACTCTGGAAGCTCCTTCACTATTCTCTTTTATTATAGCTTCTAATTCCTTGAATATAATATTCAAGCTGAATATATGAAAACTATTCAATATTTTTAAAAATGTCACATATGTTTATTGATATGCATAGCCATGAAAAATGCACAATATTGAAAAAATTATGATGATTTCTCAAAGTACTGTTATTTAAAAAAACATGAAATTCCTATACTCAAAAATGTGCGATTCAGTGTTCCAGCAATACAATAATGATAATTCATATTAGAATCTCCTCACTTCACGTTCAAGTAATGCAAAAATTTTGAGAAATTGCAGCGTCAATAGTATAACAAAATGAAGATTCAAATAATTACCATCCAAAAGACAATCCTGCATTTTTTAATGTGAGCTCACATTTCTAGAAATATCTCAGAAATATAGATTATTAACGGAGTTACTTTACACTGCAACCTGAGAGTTTGTTATGCCCGTATATTTGACATATTAAGCTCCATTAATGAATGACGTTCGATGTTTTGGCGCAATTTATTAGTTTATCATTCTAATTTGATTTAATAATTAGTAATGCCGCGTTATTGTGTTGAATGTTGGTTGATTTTGGTGTCGATCTGTCGATTAAAAGGTAAATAGATCAATTTTTTCCATTAAACGATATAAAACTAACCTCAAACCAATTTGAACGAATAATATGGGGCTAGATAAAAGTGAAATGAGCCTATATGCTAAAATAAATCGGTAGTTTCTTTTGATGTTATTAGTCTACCACAATTAACAAATTCTGGTTATCATACATTGACCTTCCTTTCGTGAATTGGTGTTATTAATATGTCCAGAAGAAGTTCCAGTTTTCATCGGAAGATACACCAAGAAGCCGAAAGGTGTATCGGCTTGATAAACACTGATGAGACTGCTTTCCTTCATGAAGAAGTATCAACTAATGAAAATATTCCAAATAGAAGTGGAACCCTAGACAACCATAACAACAATTATGAAGATTCTTCACATGCAGACCAAGATGTTGAGTCTTCATTTGGTATTCATTGTGATTTTGCAAACGGAAATCAACTATTCAATGAAGAGTCAACAGAAGAAGAATCCAATTATTCTCATCCAGATGTAGATATTGGAAGTCAATTCATGAAAAAAGATTGTTCCACAGAGTTCAAGTCGAAATTGAAATTCTTGGCACTAAAACATCGAATCAGTCACTCAGCCCTAACTGACTTCTTGAAATTATTGAAAAAATGTAAATTATTGCCAAATGAACTTTCCTCGGATGCTCGAACATTATTATCAACTCCTGGAAATACGGAATTAAGACAAGTTTATCTAGGAAACTATTGTCACGGTGGTGTGAAAACGGCAATAAATACTTTAATAAGTGAAACCGATAAGCCAGATAAAATTAAAATGCTAGTGAACATTGACGGGTTTCCAATGAGTAAGAGTTCGGGTAGCCAAGTATATCCAATTTTGTGTTCCATACATGAGAATATTCGAAATGTAGCGATCATTGCAGTGTACCATGGATATGAAAAACCGTGTAATGCAAATGATTTCCTTTAAGAGTTTGTAGATGAGGCCATTGAGCTGACGAATAATGGGGTAGTGATTGGTGAACATAGCATCCCATTCCGACTTAAAGGTTTAGTTTGTGATGCACAAGATAAATCATATATCTCATACCGAAAACACATACTGGTTTTTACTCATGCACAAAGTGTATGCAAAAGGGAAACCATATGAATGGTCGTACATGCTTTCCAAAAGTTGATTGTCTTGAAAGAACAGATACAGATTTTCGTAATAAAGTTCAAAAAGAACATCACTTGGGCACATCTATCTTGGAAAATGTGGCTACATTGAACATGATCAAGAACTTTCCTCTAGACTACATGTATTCGGTTTGTCTTGGTGTAGTAAATAAACTCATAGTGAACCTCTGGCTGCTTGGTAAGCCACCTAATAGATTATCATCGCATTGTGGTCAAGAAATATCTGTTCGATTACTGTCCCTTCAGAATCATGTTCCATTGGAAATTGCTAGAAAACCCAGAATTCTAGATGAAGTTAAACGTTGGAATGCAACAGAGTTTCGTTTTTTTCTATTCTATTCAGGACCAGTGGTGCTGAAAGAACTACTTGATGATGATAAATATCTCAATTTTTTATGTTCGCATATTTCAATGAGGATATTAGAAAATTCTATACTCATCACAAAATATCCTGACTATTTTACTCCATTACTTGTATATTTTCTACAAAAATTTGCAGAATTGTATGGACAAGAATATGTATCACATAATGTTCATGGACTAATTCATGCACAATCAAGAAAATGATGAGAAAACGCGATAACCCATTAGCCCAAATCATGAGGCGTATCAAAGAATTAGAAAATATAGATTCAATCCGAAAAAAACCGCCATATCAATTTTCTTGTGATCATTTGCATTCTGCAGGTCCAGAACCAGATAAGACTTGGACTCAATATGAATTGCTAAAGTACAAATATTTCACAATAAATATCAACAAACATAAAAATTCATTTGGTTTACTTGAAGATAATAGTATTGTTAAAGTATTCAACATCCTAAGAGAAGCGAATGAAATATTCATTTATAGTAAAAGATTATCAAATGTTGAAAATTTTTCCTCTATTCCATGTGAGTCGTCAGCATTTTTTTAGTTCAAGATTTACCAAATTTTATTCTATGGCCTGGTAGAAAGTGTATCAACAAAATTAGTTGCTTTTCCTCAGAATAATGGTTACATTGTTTTCCCTCTGTTGCATGAAAACTGAATTTTTATTGGGATCAATTTTATATATTTCTTTATACATTCCATATAGAATATTTTAGATATATTTTCCTTATATTTCCTATTAACTTGTGATCTGAATCACTATAGTTTTTGAATTTTAGAAATGTCTTTAACTTATTCAATTCTCATAATATTGAGATCAACTAAGTAGCTAGACTTGATTTATCCTCTATACATATTTTGTAATATAATATTGTGTATCTTCTTCTTCTTCTTCTAAAAAATAGACCTATTGGTCTGTTGCTTGCTGAAGCCGTCTTTGGATGGTTTCTTGCGAGGTGGACTGCCAGCTTTCCTGCCACCTTTTTGGGGGTCTTCCTGGTGGGCGATTTCCGTGTGGCTTGCTTTCCATCATTATTCTCGGTAATCTGTTTTCGTCCATTCTTCGTACGTGCGCGTACCATTCTCTTCGTCTCTGTCTGCCCCATCTGACTATGTCTACTTTGCTGCATTGAGCTCGTATGTCAGTGTTTCTTATCCTGTCCCGTCTGGTCTTCCCTAGGATAGTTCGTAGGATTTTCATTTCGGCCGAGCGCAGCATACTTTTTGTTTTATTTGTGTCTTCTCGTACTTCTATTCCGTAAGTCATAATAGGTCTGATGCAAGTCTTATAGATCTTCATCTTGCTATCTGTTCCCATGTGCTGGTTTGACCATATCACATCTCTAAGACATCCTGACAGAGCTGCTGCTTTAGTTATGAGACTTCTTACTTCTTTCGCCGGATCGTGGTAGCTGCAGATGTCCATGCCTAGATATTTAAAGACATTGAGTTGCTCGATTGGCTTATCCTCTACAACCGCTTTACACCTGACAGGTTCTCTGGAGAATGTCATAGCTTTGGTTTTTGATGTTGAAATTGCCATGTTGAGTTGTTGGCTGACTTAATAGAATTTAAACAGCTGTCTCTGAAGATCGTTCTCCGTTTCTGCTATAATAGCTGCGTCGTCTGCATAGCAGACCATAGATATTTTTGAGTGTCCCATTCTGTACCCCAAATCTAAGGATGTGACTTGTTGTATTATTTCATCCATCAGGAGGTTGAAAAGAAAAGGGCTCAGGCTGTCACCCTGCCTAATTCCGCCTGGTGTTTTTATGTTGGATGTAGTTTGTTCTCCTGACTTGATCTTTGTCACATTTCCAGTGTTTAAGTTTTTAATTAGTTTGGTGATTTGGGACGGGGACTGTCTTTTTGTTAGAATTTGTAAGACGTCTGTCAAGCGCACTTTGTCGAATGCCTTTGTTAAGTCTATGAAGCAGATGTAAGCAGGCTTGTTAAACTCTATTGATTTCTCCTTTAGTTGTTTCATTATGAAGAGAGCGTCCGTTGTTGACCTGTTTGTTCGTCTGTTCCTCTCTATTCTTGATACGTGATTCCAATTCGTCTTTTAGGATGCTAGTGAGCAGTTTCATGGACGTACTTAGCAGGGTTATGCCCCTGTAGTTTTCAGGTGCTGTCTTTTGCCCCTTTTTGAAGATGGGAATAGTGATGCTGCTGCGCCAATCTTCGGGAATCTGTGATGTATTTAAAATTTTATTGAAAAGAGTTAGCAACTTCTCGATGAGTTTCTTTCCCCCCTATTTTAGCAATTCATTCGGGATGTTGTCTGTACCCGTGGCTTTCGTCTCTTTCAGCTTTTGTATTCTTTTTCTCAGCTCTTCCTCTGTTATCAAAACATCATCGGGTGTTTCGTCTTCATTCACCCATGTATCAGTTGTTTCTTCATCTTGGTACAGCTCTGTGAAATATTTTTCCCAGATGTCAGGTGATATGTTTTTAGTTTGAACGTATTCATTTACTGGTTTTTTTCTGTTTTTCAGCATCTTCCAAACCTTTCTTTGGGCTCCTTAAAGGTGGTGTTCCATTTCACTGGTGAATCGTCTCCAGTGTTCCCTTTTTATGGCTCTGATAGCTGCATTGGTTTTGTTATTGTGTATCAATCTTGTAAAATTTCGTGCATGGACTCGAAATATGAACAAATAAAATGTATGTATCAGCGCTTTTTTCTCATATAATTTAATTTCTGAATTTCATTTCTATGATCTAGATATGTGGCGAGTCGTTCATTTTCTAACAGAAGAAACTGTAGCTGCTGTGCCCATCCAGTGGGTACTGAGTGACGATTCCTGTCGATGGCCTACCATCACTGGTCTGAAATTGCGTTCAGCGATATCCAAATGCCAACAACCAGATTAAAGCTGGCCTATTTATGAATGTAGATTGTTAGGAGAAATATATGGTAAGCATATTTATGTATTCAAATCAATATTATCAAAACATTTTGTTAGAATAATTGAGAACTTTCTGGCAATAAAATTTCTGAATGTTCAGCTGAAAAAAATCATCAATGCCCTGTGAATTTTAACTTTTTCTCATGGATTACAGATGCACCATTGCACACTGCTACAAATATTTATTCTCCATATTGAAAAATCGTTCTTACGTCTGTCTTATTATTTTTGGAGACCTTTCAACAGCAAGAATGAAGGCTTCACAAGCTGAACAAGAATCTGATCTTAATTTAATGCAGGAGTAGGTTTTGGCCACAGAAAACTAATGATAAATAGGAAGTAACGAACAGGTTTTTTATACATAGATTCTGAGTTGGGAAGAGGAAAAAAAAATCATAAAAATAAAAAAATAAAAACTCTGGACCATCTGATTCAGATGATGAGGAAAGTGAAGATTATCATCAACCTCTTGAAATGCCCAAAATGAAAATCGATAAAAGTTCATCAAGCTTCGGTAATAATTATTCACAGCAATTATGGAAGCATATTTTGTTTTCTTGGAAATAATAAATGTTATTATTATTTGATATTTTTACTTTCAGGCTTGAATACCAACATAATCATTGAATATAGCCCTCCTGTCAATTGAGTTTCAGAACCATGTACTAAAAAATTATTTTATTTGGAATAATATAATGGGCACTAAATGTTAGCCGCTTCAACCAGAAATGCAGTTGTAATCGAGAAAACTGTAGAGAATTCTAATACTGGTTTGAACAAGAACAATTTCTATTCAAGAGCAGTTATTTTTTCAAATATTTATGTGAACATGTCACCATCGTGATATTTCATAAGAGACCTGAATACATAGTTTACTATCTTTGGTGATCAAATCATTCACAGAATATATGGGTTGTATTCTCCATGAAGTAAAAATAATTATTGTTCCCATAATACTTGATTTTCAGATGATCCTATTACCAATGAAAGATATAAAGTATTTGCTGGTATGTATTTTATTATATTCCTTTCACCAAATAATCTACTACCCAACGATTTTTCAGATGAGAATTTCAAAAGACAAATACTTAGACAAATGTCTATAATGAATTTTAAACTAGACCAACTCACAGAAGATTTTGCAAAATTGTTTAGAAATAATATCAATATTGATGAAACCTAGCAAATTGAAGAATGGATTTTTGATAAGTTCAATTTTCCCCTTAAAACTATTGGTGAATTGAAAGATTTGGATACATACTTGGAAATAGCTGATAATAAAACAAAAGTGGTGAGATCAACTGTTTTATTTTATGTAGACAATTATTTGAATAACAACATATGTTGTTGTTGATATATTATGTATATTATGCTTTGGATGTTTTAGGTATACGAATTATCGAAAATTGGGTGGACAAACCACACACTCATGACACAAAGATTGCTGGAGAAGTTAATTACAAATGTACTGGCAATGAAGTACAGTAGGCTTAGATTAAAAAAAAAGGTATTTTTTTGCCCTAAATATAGCCAATGTAGTGAAAGGTGAGAATACTGAATATATTGTGATTTAACTAACTATAGCATATCGCCTGGTAATTAATTTTAATTATATTTGAGAACTCCTTATACTAGAAATTACTCAGTTTTCTAGATAACTTATTTGAATTTTCTCTTGTCTCTCAGAATCTGTGTTGAAAATACACAGAAAGACTATCACAGAGTCTGATGTGGAATCTGCCGTAAAGGGCTGGTTAGTGAAGGCTAGAGAAAGAGAGGAGAAGATTTTTTGTGCATATTTTTTTATTTGAAAAATATCTGGATATATTTTTAATTTTATTAATAAATGTTCATTATTTTATTAATGATTCATCTGAGTCTTTCTGGAAATAAATCGTTACTATTACTGATGTATTTTATTAATATGAAATGTCGATTAGTTTCTGATATTTGCCTTCAATAATAAAAATTATCCATTTCTTATCATCAACTATTGATGAGTTTAATGCTCATAACTAACATTTTGTTTTTTATTCAAAATCTTAGACCAATAGTGGTTGAACTTGTATAGGAGGCGAAACATAAAAAATTGTATCTCAGTTTAATTAGGTGCCGATCTCTGACCAATCATGTTAGGCTAGATTTATGCAGCATAAATTTACATAAAACTAAACTTCAACTAGGAAATCAATACCATTAATAAGTTTGAAGATGAACACCATTCAGCTTCCTCAATTCCTTAGAGTTGGGTTTAGATTGGTGTAAATTTGTGCTGCATAAATCCTGCCTGATGATGACATAATGAATGTGTAATGAATATTCTGAGAACATTTCTAGAACTAGAGGAAAATCTCCATAGAATATTTGTTGGAGATCTTTTGAGAATGTTCCTGAAATATTACTGTAGAATATTCTAAGAAGGTTTAAGAATATTCTGAAGGACGTTCATAGCTCCTTTATAGCATCAGAGTTCCTCTCTCATCTCATAGTTCTTGGAATGTTTTTAAAATATGACGTGTCTCTTGTGAAGAGTTCCATAGGATATATAAACATTCGGTCGGTGAAAGCTTCTATAAATGTTCATAGAACATGTGTGTGCTGTCTGGGCTATTTGCAACCAAGCATTCATAAATAGCTAACATAGAACTAGAGGTACTACGTATTTGTGATAAGAAACAAGAACAAAATTTCCTTGAGAAATTAGCAATTAGAAGACCCCGAACCCACAATATTAAGTCGTCACTTAACAGATAAATCTAAGGAGTTCTTCAGTATTAAACTGTCTAAGAAGACAGTGATAATTGTAAAAATTGTAAAGATCAGCAGATAAAAGTTTTCCTAGGTTTCCTATGTTATTGCACAGTTATACTGATCTTGATTGGTAAACCATATATACAAGATATACCCATAGGGGTAATGTTAACGTGTGAGGTGTTATCATTTGGTGTCTAGTAGATGTTTTGCGTAATGAGATTTCTCTGGTTGTTTTCATCTGTATGTTTGTAAGTGTTGACTGTGTCTAATTTCGAATTGTTTGATCTATATAGGCAGCGTGACATATAATGAATACATTACTTAATAAAAAAGAGAAAAAGTGTTACTACAACAAATTTTTCCTGAACAATCTAAAGAAATACTAAAGTACAAAGCATCACACATGCTGGTAATATTACTTAAATTTCAAAGATAGTATCTTAAGCAACAAATACAAGTTCTAAATTGATAAATGAAAAAACATTCCGATTAAAAGTATCTGGTATATATGAACTGAATTGTCCAGAATGTTATGCTGTCTATATAAGTCATACAGTTCGAAATTTTGGAAGCAGACACAATGAACACTTATGAGCATACAGATTAGAACAACCAGGGGAATCTGATTTCGCAAAACATATCTACTTGGTAGACGTTAATACCTAATACATAACTAGAAGTACTACATATTTGTGATAAGAAATGAGAACTAGATTTTCTTCTTCAGTCATCTTAAGTAATGATTGGGAAGAGTAATAGCAGATAATAGTTTTCGTTGGTTTCCTCTATAATTGCACAGTTGTACTGATCTTAAATGGGAAAATATAGGGGAGACCGGGTTTGGTTGTCTCACGGGATGGTTGTCACAGCGGCCATAACAGACCACTGAGTGAACGAGTAACTTCGGTGACCGGCGTCGGAGGCTCGCGGTAACAATACCTCTCTTTAGACTTCACCTCAATCTGCTCTGAGCTTTCGTGACGGAAGCACGTGCATTTGGTTTTTTCCCATTGTAAAAGTAATTTTTGTGCATATTTATTAAGTAACGTAAGTAGACCTAAGTTTTGGATATTAGTGCACTTTTTTGTGTATGTCTGATGTTTAGTGTGTGCTCTATAATATGGCTTCATAATTTTTTAAATATATATTGATTTGAACTTATTTTGGGAGGATATTTTGTGAAACGCGGTTTGGGGCCGGTTGTCTCACGTTGCCGGAGGTCACGTGTGACAATCAGCCCCATGCTTGTATAGAGCTTCTTTTTGTTGTGTTTTTAAGTTTTAGCTACATTTACGGTTATTTGTTCCAGGGCTAGCTATAATAATATGCCACGGCAGCATAAAAGAAAAACTGCCAGATGGCTTGTTACACCAGCAGTAATGCTGCATGCTGCCAGGGAAGTGAAAAATACTAACAGACCCATAAGGTCTGTCGCGAAGGATTTGGAAATTAATTATCGAGCATTCACGAGGTATTGTAAAAAATTTAGTACCAAAGAGATAAGCATTATAGCCACATCAACACCATCTACAAAAGTGGGTTACCAAAGAAATCGACAGATCATTAACGATGAGCAGGAAGAAGAGCTGGAAAAATATTTACTTCTGAATACAACAATCAATTTTGGGTCGTCTCCTAAGCAGATTCTGAAAGTGGTATTCGAGCTTGCGGTTTCCAATAACATCAAAACTCCAAAGTGTTGGGAAACTGACAAGCTAGCTGGCTCCGACTGGTTGACGTCATTTTTGCAGAGACACCCTTCTTTGTCCATTGGAACACCTGAGGCCACCGGTCTGGTTCGAGCCACAAGTCTTAACCCACATAATGTCGGAAGTTTTTTCGCTAACCTTGAAACCGGAATTAAACGATATAATTACCAACCACACAACATATGGAATATGGACGAAACTAGGGTGACTCCGGTGCAAAAACCGACCAGAGTGGTTGCTCAAAAAGCATCTAAGAAAGTTGGAGCTATAACCTCGGCCGAGAGAGGCACACTAGTCACTGTAGCTACTGCTGTTTCGGGAGGTGGCAATTTAGTTCCAGCATTCTTCGTTTTTCCGAGGGTGCATTCCAAAGACCACTTTATCAGAGATGGGCCAATTGGCTGCAAAGGAGGAAGTAATCCGTCGGGCTGGATGACAGAAGAGCTATTTGTTGCTTTCCTGAAACATTTCCATAACCATCTGCAATCAACAAAGGAAAAAACATGTCTCTTGCTGTTGGATAATCACAGCTCCCATCTATCCATTGAAGAACTAAATTTTGCAAAAGATAATGGCATAATAATGTTATCGTTCCCGCCACACTGCACTCATTGCCTCCAACCTTTGGAAATATCGGTGTATGGACCTTCTAAAAAATACGTTAACAACGCAATTGACAAATGGATGGTTAAGCATCCATGCCAACAAATAACGATATACGAAATACCAGCAATAATTGCACAGGCTTTTCCAACGGCAGTTACCCTATCCAATATTCTCGCAGGTTTTAAAACTTGTGGGATCTCCCCATTAAATCGGGACGTATTTCAAGATCACGATTTCTTGCCAACGTTTGTCACAGATATGCCACTTATCACGAATCCTGATGTCGAGACCGTACACAATAGTGTACATAATGAAATCGCTAACACTGACCTCGAATGTAACACTGTCACTAAAGAACCTGCAACAATTCCATGTGAGACGCCCGACCTTGAAGATACTGTATCGGCTGAAAATGAGAGCCCTCGCTCCAATGCTCATTCTATGAAGTCACAATATTTTCCTGACTGCTCAAAGTCAGAGCAATCGCTGCAGCATCACGCTAGCAAGAAACCTATCGTGATCACTGGTAATGCAGGGAGTTCTTTGATAGTATCGCCGCTAGCTTTGAAACCCCTACCAAAAGCTCGTCCGCACAATTCGCAGAGAGCTGATAGCAGGAAATGTAAATCAGCAATTCTAACAGACACACCGCAGAAGATCTATTTAGAAGAGAAGAAACTAGAACAAGAAGCAAGAAAAAGGAAGGTGACGAAACGTGTTTTGAGTGAGGATAAGGAAGTGAAAAACGGTAGTGGAAAGAATGATGCAAAAGGAAAGGAGGGAAAAATAATGGAAAAGAAATCAGTTTAGGACAAAGACGAGGAAGGAGATGAAGTGTTTTGCCTGGTATGCGTATCTCCATACTCTGCTAGCAAGCTCAAAGAAATCTGGATTCAGTGCCATGAATGCAAGTTATGGGCTCACGAAGCTTGCACACCTGGGCTGCCATATTACAATTGCCAGAACTGTGATTCATAGTATTTAGACTGATTCTTAGAGTGACTGATATATTTTTTTTTTGTTTTCGTTATCTTATTCTTAGGTATCCAGTTTGTTTGATAGTGCAAGCTCAGTTTTTTTTATTATATGAGTATAGTTTTCGTTGTCGTTAACCTATTTTTTATGGAAGTATATTTTGTTTTGTATTATGTATTGAACATGTTTTGGTATTTTCTTGGGACAATAACTAATTAAGTACCTACAACCATCTTTCCTCAATAAAAGTTGGTTCGATTTGAATAAATATATTTATTACCCCTGTAATTCATCATGTGACTACCTACCCCACACGATGTGGCAACTATCCCTGACACGGGGTTATAAGTCTCACTTTTTCTTTTCCATAAAAATTGTAATATTTCCTTAGTGGGTGAAGTTGAACAAAAAACCTTGAAGTCCCTAGAAAGTAGAACGAACGCACTATCTATTGATATATAAATTCTATTGCTTAACTAGGAAAGCGTGGACAATAATCACAACAGAAAAAAAATGTGACTTCCAGCCCCGGTCTCCCCTATTCAGGATATCTTTATAGGGCTAATAATATCTAAGCTTTATTATTTGTTATACTATCTCGTCTTTCAAGTCAATCACAAGATAGGTCACTTCTTGGTCTAGCCAAAAATAATTATTAAACATCAGGTAGGCATCACGTCAAACGTAACTTCTGTCATTCTGACGATGATATTCTTAATATATCGAAAAAATTGTATTTTTTTTCATTTTCTCAATATGTGGTAGAGTTATTTAGAAACAGTTAGTTTTATTTATAACGATAAGTTGTTTGATTCTTTATGACTATTTCACGCACTTGTCAAATGAACCAATCAGGAGTTCCAGTCAAATTCAGATTTGTATATGCGATATATTTACACGTTAAATATAAGTAATCACGTTCTTCCCGCATTTAAAAATTAACAGATTTGGTATAAACTCTATCGAATTAATCAACGAAAAAATCGATGAAAATGTACCGAAAAGTACTAAGAAATCGAAATTCTTATTTAACATCTTCGTTCTCTTCTTCAGAATGTGTGCCTTCTGATAATACATGCATTGACAATTTAATAAATTATGCCCCCAACAAGCTTTTGGGCCTCAATGTACTAGAAAATACAGATAACCACCAGCCAGATGATGTCCCATTCATAGGAATACTGAAGAAGATAACTATGCTAGCATTCTCTAGCATAGTCATCATGCGATTCCTATACGCAATAGATTATCTCTAACCAAAACAGTTTTCAAATCCGTAATATCTACATCCAATTCAGTAGCAAACATCATCAATTCAATTCCTTATCACGCCGATCAAGTGAAAAAGACAATCATAGAATCCGAGATTATTCGTACAATGATAGTAGTTGCGAAAGAGCTTTTAACACTATTCCCACATTCAGATCCATAAAGGATATTCCCCAAGATTCTTTGGGTCTCAAAGGCCTCAAAAATATTGGTAACACATGTTCCATGAATAGTATTATCCAATGTCTATCAAACACAAGGTGGCTATTAGAATATCTGAAGAAAAACGCATATATAAGAGATATTAACATAAACATATCTAGCACGAAAGGAACACTAATTAAAGCATTTGCTGAAGTTATTCAAGAACTTTGGTCTGAAGACGGTTCAGACAGAGTGGTTAATACAGTATCATTGGAAAGTAAGATTCAGCGATTTACTTCAAGGTTCATGGGATACACTCAACATGATGCACATGAGTTTCTTCGTTACCGATTTCACGAAGATGTCAACAAGTTATATGGAAAACCAAAGACCATATTAACAGGAATTGATGACAAATTTAGTGATATCGAGAAAGCACAAGAATTTTGGTTAAGATATGCGAGAATGGACAACTCCAAGATTATGGATAACTTTGTCGGTCAATTAAAATCAACAATCAAGTGCACACACTGTGGTCACTGTTCAGTTACCTACGATCCTTTTTGGGATTTATCCCTTCCGATACCACAAAGAACAGGTCAATTACGACTTTCACAATGTTTAGATTCATTTACAAGAGAAGAAACACTCGACGGTGATGAGAAACCAACTTGTTCGAAATGTAAGGAACGAAGACGATGCATTAAATCATTCTCAATTCATAAATTTCCGAAAATACTGGTTATTCACCTGAAGCGCTTTTCGCAAACAGAAAGTTTTAGTGGAAAACTTAATGATTCAATAGATTTTCTAATAGAAGGGCTTGATATGAGCCATTACGCGGCTGATAATGTGGCACCTTGTATGTACAACCTCTACGCTATATCTAATCACTGTGGAACCACTTATAATGGTCACTACACAGCATTTTGCCGACATCCCTACACGGGACAGTGGCACGAATATAACGATTCAAGAGTGCTATTAATATCGTGGAAATCTTATGTTCAGTGGAGAAGCATATGTTCTCTTCTATGAACAAGATGACACAAAATCCCACCTTTAAGTTTAATAATTTTTTTTATTAGTTTTTATAATGTATATTTTCATTGTGAATCAATGTCTTATTTGTTTTTTTTCTGCAAAATTTATTTATATATTCATATATACATTGTATCCGTTTAAATATAAATAAAATTGATTTTGTTAATTGTAAAAAAAAATTGAAAAATATTTAATTACGTTATGTTATATGTGTATCTCGTTCGATGTCAATGTTTCCTGTTTACTAAACTATTAACTTCTGGGATAAACTTTTTAACTTGATTGATAATTTTCTCTAATTCTGCCGAATTTCAGACTTTCTACCTTTCACTTTGTTTTTGAAATGATATTCTAATCGTGATTGAATTGATCTCGTGAGTCTGTCACAAAGAACAACAAAATTATCACGATACATGAAATTTTAGATACAAAAGGTACACTTGATTTTACGTTTAAAAACCAAAAGATAAACGAGATGTGACTTTTCGCATTTTAAACATCAGTGTTTAATGATTCGTTCTGTGCATGTCAAACCCGTGTTCAAAATGCGGTTTTAGTAACGGAAGTAGAAAAAATAATTTTTAGGTGAGGTATGTACAAATATAATATGACTAATCCATCAAATAATGTTTTATCTGGAACTTGAACTAGCAAATAACTATTCGGCAGTTTTCCTGATAGATAAACTATATTCGACAGTGAAAAGACGGTACTTCATTTATATAGAGAATGAAATGTCGGATATATAACTATTTGATGGTGAAAATACTGGGCTTATAAGTATAATATATGCACACAAATTATTGAAACAATAAAATGATCATACAGATTTCTGCATCGGGAGCTTCTTGTAGAAATTTGGTAATATCTTCAGCGGTACATGTTTTGGATTTTTTCGCTTTATATCCAACAGACTGTTTCTTGAGAAATGCGATAAGTACAGGATACTTATCGATTTTGATATTATTTTAAACATTCAAGCATGTACGTATCGTCGAATATATGGATAAAAGTGTTGATGAGTTCAGTCTTTGATTTTTCACCAAAATAAACCAGTAAAACGTTTTCTGAATATTTATTTACCTTCTTGGAGTGGCAACAATTTGTGATTGTATCATATTGTAATTCATATTTGTTCCTTGATTTCTCCGGAAAGAGATTCAAAGTTAGAACTTTTACATTTTCTGCTAGATCAGGATAGGTCACTTCCACTATTTTCCATCATGAAAGAATTGATAAAACATATTAAGATACAGCTATATGCGAGCGTTTTTTCAATTTTGTCGTTTACGAGCGCAAATGCTGTTAAAGAATGACATTTATTGGAAAACGTATAATTTGTGTTGGGATTTCGAAGCGTCAAAGGCTACTTTGTTAATCGGTTCTAAAAAAAATATTTTAATCCTTAATATTCACATTTAGCCGGTTAAAATAATTTTTCTGATCAATCTTCTGTTACGGTTTAGACGCTTGCTACAGCCGCTACCCATTTTTAGCTCAATTTTCTCCTCTCAATTATAATTATACATTTTGTCGGTATAGTTCCGGAAAGTTAAACTTTTCTTCAGGAAATTTTCTAATATTTCATTATCTTTTTTCAAATTTTGATTATCTCAAATATTTTCCCAAATATTTTCAAGAAACAAAACCATTCTTTTTATTCTTACAATTTTTGCCGCCCCCTATTGTCCAGTTGATAATTCATTTTATTCGCCATTTCGAATCGAAAGACACCAAAATAATAATTTTCGGTGGTCCAGACTAGGATTACCACGAATTGGTAGACTACTAGTACAAAACGCGATTCAACACATTTTAAAACAACGCACATGGGAATCGACTACTTTTTATTGTTTATATACTTTCACTTTAGAGAAATATTCGATAAATATCTTATCTGAACATAGATACATGATATATTTAAGTAAACAGTCGGTGCCGCTTTAATCCATCAGCGCTTTTCCTTTTTCATTTGCAGGTGTGACAAAATACTTTGTTAATGATATCACCTTCGGTAGTATCGAGTACCGAGTGGACGCAGAAAGGCTGAATGGAATTCTTAACGGTTCTTTGCTAATAAGAAAATATTTAGCGAATTATTTAGAATAATTGTTTCAATGGATTATTCGTGTTTCTGCTAATTTGATTATGTTTGAGAAAAGGTTTTCGTAAGATTTTAAATTAGGTAACCAAGCAGCTCATTTATATGCATATCCAATGTATATCGGTCGACCAACGATATCATCTATATCCATACATATTCTCATAACACATAAAGTATATCCACATGATGTATATACAGGGTAATCCATAATGCAATTTAAAATGATTTTATTTAATTTAAGACGAATAATTAGGTTCTGAAAATGATACTTCTTCTTCTTCCTCTTTTCCTCCTCTTTTCTAAGTCCTTTTGCCCTTTAAGGCGTCGGATGTGGATTCCGTGACCTGTACCCATTTCTTCTATGCCTTTCTGTCTCTTGCTAGATTTTTCATTTCTGATATGGTCTTTCCTCTTTCTAAACCTATCTCTTGTATTTGGTCTAACCATTTCCTTCTAGGCCTAACCCTTTGTTTTTTTAACGTTTTCCAATCTACATTATTTTCCTAGTTAATCTATTTGGTTCCATTCTTACCATATGACCATACCAGCTACATTGTTTTTTTTTATTTCACCAGTTATCGGTTCCTGTTTAGTTGTCTCTCTAATGACTCATTTCTAATCCTATCCCATTTCGTTTTCCCCGCAATTCTTCTTAGATGCTTCATTCAATGATATTTAAGGTTTCTTATAATGGGCTCGTTTCATGAAATTCAATGATAATGTCACAAGATATATTGGGTCTGAAATAAGAATTTGCGACTAATAACGCCACTCTACGATTTCAAATAAAAATGAAAAAAAAATATTGAAATTTGAATTCTTGTAGTAGACTGTGGTAGGCTAGAGCCAATGACAAACAAAGATATTTTGCGCTGTTGTCACGAGGTAAAACTTTATAATTAGATTAGTTATCTCTTTTCTTTAACACCCATTAAAGAGAAACGCAGAGTACTGTCAAAACGTACTCTTTCAAATAATGTTCTCCTAATCGGGTGCCTCTTATTAAAAAAGGTAACTCTCTCGTAGTCAAAGAAATCTGGAAATATATATTTTAAACTGCAGTGGTGATTCTTTCAAAATAGAAAATATAACGTAAAATGATGTATAATGAAAACTAAATGTTCTCTATGTAGGTTGAGTTGTTTGGAGAACGTGTCATGTAACACACATACACAAATTGCGTTACCTCAGAGTTCCAAACTCGATTTAGTACCGGATCGCTTACTCTTCTTCTGTTTAGGGGAGTTCGAGTGATTGAGACACCATGTCCACATCCACTTGAGAAAGATTTATCGAATTAGCTTCGGTGAAACTTGGATCCATTTTAACGATGTCTTTTAAAAGGCAAACAAACAGAAGCACATATTCTACTATAAAATAATATAACAAACAACTAAAAAGTCGGCGAGGATGATATCTGTTTGAGGTTGGTTGTGGATATTGATGTCAATTGTCAAATTCTTCTAGACGACTTTCACTTTGTATCAATCAACTTGATATTCAAGTAGGATTTGTCAACAGAACGTACTTTCAATCTGACAACAAGGGCTTCTGTCATTGGTCGACTTACAGCGGTTTATTTAAATCTAATTTTCGAAGATATTTATAACTTTTTGAAATAAATATCGTTATCATAGGAAAATATATGTTATTCTCAATCCTTCTGATATGGTTTCACTTGTTATTTCATACCCATGAAACTAGCCCATTGTCTTTAATGTGTAATACTTAACTTCACATGAATTTGTAACAACTGTCAACATTCCTATTGTTGTGTTACATTATTTAAAGTTGATTTTTTAGCTGACGCTCTGGTCTGATGCCATTTTCTTCTAATTTTGCTTTTTTCTGTTAGAAGATCCCTGATCTGTTTCGGAAAATTATTGCCATTTGCTTTGTATTTAATTTTAAGGGTGTTCGCCCAAGCTGCTTGCTAAATATTTGTTACAAAACGTTCTACTTCATGATCTAACTGTTATTTCGTTTGTAATGGTATAGAGAGAACAATTACCTGCTCAAGTTTGATTTTAAAGCTTTTCCAATTCGTTCTTTTGTTTACTAGTTTAGGTGTATTTTCTTTTTGTATCACATTATGACACAGTGTAAGAAGTAAGGGAGAGTGGTCAGAGTTCATGTCCCACGCCTCTTCTACTTCCATATAATTCGAGAACACATTTTTAACTATAGAGAAATGGATGAGATCAGGAATCTGATTCGGATCTTTGGGCCAGTGATTTGGCTTTCCAGTTCACAAAAGTCGACACTTTAGATTACTGCATGCTGCTATTAGTTCTTTTCATTTAGTTGCTCTCAGTCTCTACCCCCAGTGGGTGTGTTTTGCATTGAAATCTCCTTCGACAATGAATATGTACCCTTCGATGAATAGATTTCACTTTCTTTATAGCATGTCTCGGTGGGCTGTATACTGTAATTATAACCTAATAAGTTATTGTTTTGATTTGAACGAAAATAGCCTGCATTTGTATAGTTTGGTAAACTCAATTATTGATGATGTAATATTGATTCCTTTATTATAATTGCGCTTCTGCATTATGGTGCATTCTCTGCGTAAATAGTATGATATACGTTATATCCATTGAAATTTTATAAATGATTCTTTTGTAGAATACGCCGCGACAGAGACAAGAGACCAAGACCGGAGACTGAGAGAGGATACTAAAACTCTCACTTGTCTTTATGCTTTGTATGTGAGTTAGTTGCCATGCCCGACCGAGGCAAGAGACAGAAACGCGAGACAGGAGACCGTTAAGACTGTCTCCGACCTGGACTAGTATTGTCGCGTGTCTCGCTCGAAAAGCACGTCTAAAATTATTCAAAATGATCGTCGTTTTCTGATGAAGATACTGAGAAATTAATTGTACTGATTCGAAAACATCCAGTATTATCCAATTCATATCTGGACTCATAGAGAGATGAAACCTTAAGAAATAATATTTGGAAAATTATAGCTGAAGGTATAAAGGTGGTAAGTAGTTTTCAAAATGTTTTCATTTTATGAAATAATTGAAATGAAACACTTCATCTAAGCAAGTCGTGTGACACGTTGTTCTTGCCAGAACACTGCTCCTTGCTGTGTCATAAAATAATCTGTTGATTGTGCTACAACCTCTATAGTATGTACAAAAAGTACGAGAAGTAATAAACCCTAATTAAGTATGCAAAACCTTTACAGGGAGCACCATGAAATTTTTGATAAATCTCTTACTTCAAATTACATTTCTTCCGTAAATCTAAAAACCAGGTAGATCGACCCCGTATTGGTTTCAGTTGTAGCAAAGTTTAGGGTTTATTCATTGTTAAAGGATTAGCAGATAAGCAATAACGCAATGCAGTGGTGTGTATTTTGGGAAAAAAATACGTTTCAAATTATAATATAATAAAAAATGAAAAGAATTAATTATTGGAATACATTTATTACTTACATTTTATTCTATATCCGACTCGGAAGAGGAAGAATCGTTGTTGACATTAATAATAATAGGGTCGATTAAATCATCACAAATATTGTCAATTTTCCACATATTTGCCTCTACTTTGATAACATGCTCGATACAGTTTGTCCAATTTTCCTTACTCACATGACTTACAGCACTCTCAAACAATTCCACAACATCGTTTATTTTAAAAGTAGTATTTTTTTTCCAACTTCCTCCTTTACCTGAGCCCATATTAATTCTATGGGATTAAGTTCACAATGATAAGGGGGAAGTCGAAGAACTGATATACCACGAGAAGAAGCCATTTCTTCTACAATGTAGGTTTTGTATTTATTCTTGTTCATTTTTGCAATTCTGTAAAGTTCTTTCCTTAGTGGATCTTTTGGAAACTTAATATTTTTCGAAATAAGCCACTCCAAAAGCTCTGCTTTACGCCAACGACTTGTGGGCAATGCTTCTCGTAACCGTGAATGGTAACTTGCGATGTCCATAACAATAACAGCCCCTTTTGGAATCAGATCCAACATTTGAGCATACCATTCCTCGAAGACATCCCCATTCATATCTTCGTGATAGTCACCCGTGCGTTTTGAAATAAGAGTTGATAATCCACCATCAACAAAACCTTCAGAACTTCCAACATGGACAATGATAAGTCTTTTTCCTTTTCCAGATGGTGGCTGCAAACCTTCCACGAATGCCGGCCTTCCGCTTTTAATGTTTTCATCTTGCCAAGATTTGGAAACTGTATATCCAGCATTTATCCATGTTTCGTCTAAGTAGAAGATTTTCAAATTTTGTTCTCTGGCATGTCGAATGCTTCTTAAATAGCCTCTTCTCCAAAAAACTATTTCCGGTTTATCTATCAAGAGAGATTTTCTATTATGTTTTGTATATCTGAAACCCACATCTTTCAAAAGTTTGCATAATGTCATTCTGGAGAATTTTGGATAGTCCGTATCTTTTTGCACTGATGTTATAATTTTGTCAAGTGTTGGAATTTCCTTTCGTAAGTAAAATCTATGGACTTTACGCCTTAGTCTTTGTTTTAATGACTCATCGATCTCAATTGGTTTTCGGCCTGAAGGAGTTTTAGGGGGTTGAAGAGTTCCATTCTTGCTTTCTTTTAGTAATCTATAAATTGTTGATTTAGCAACACACAACATAGCAGCCGTTAATTCCACAATATCATCAACACTTGCACTTGGATCCTTGTTTTTCAATGATATATAACAATTCAATATCAGAGTTTTCTCATTTAAAGATAATGGACCTGTTTTTGGTCGTTTAGATGGTCCTTGGCTTATCGACATTGTTTGGTACTTGCACAATTAACATTCAACAAATGTTTTAAATATATTCCAACTGTTTACAATATTATGACAACCATACAACTTCATACAACTTTACTCAAAGAACTAATACTAAGTACTGATTTAATGTAACTACTTTCTTTTAAAATAATATTCCCGATAATGTTTCTAAGAAAACTGGGTTGTTTGGAAAATCCCTCTCAATAATCGAATAATCTGTAAATAGGTGTAATCGTATTAAGCCGATTACAGTAGGCCACTTGCCATTCAAAATTTCTGAGAAAAATTCCCCAAACACTACATATAGAAGTAATACAAATGAAAAATATTATGAATAAACGGGCATATCCGAACTCTGCCACAAAATAAAATTTTACCTGACTTGTATCAATTTGAGGATTACTGAAATGCTCGAACTGTGCCGCAACCATTTAGTTTAATCCTATTAGAGTCATTATTGTTTATAATAGATAAAATCGGCCCATAGAATTATGTATATTTCTGAAAGGTTTCAAAGATTTCTTGAATTAAATATTTTGAAGAAATCTTCACTGTTTTGATCGATATTTAGGGGATTAGGGGAAGGATGTTGATGAAATAGTGTAATTGCCTAAAAATCAGGAAGAAGTATTCAATAGTGTTCGTGAATTACAATTACGAACGAACCGAGAAGAGCAATTTCTATTAACAGCAGACCAGTTATTTAAAATTATTGTGTTCTCCTGTTTTTCCAACCTTAATTTTTTATGTAATTCGGATTGTATTTTGATGGATGGGACTTTTAAATACTGTTCAACTTTTTTTTACCAAATGTTTACCATTCATGGTTTTAAAAACGACTATTACGTACCTCTTGTTTTTTGTTTGCTGCCGGACAAATCAAGTCAAACATATTCAAATTTGCTTTTAATTTTAAGACAAAAATGTAAAGAAGTAGGCTTAAATTTTCAACCTAAAGAAGTCGTAGTAGATTTTGAACTAAGCATTCATAACGCTATATATGAATGTTTTGGCAGAGATCAAATTCTTTTTGGTTGTAAATTTCATCTCTGTCAAGCTTGGTTTCGTAAGATTCAGGAGTTTCATTTGGTACAAGAGTACAGACAGAAAGGTTCTGTAATTGGCGAATACTTAAAAGTACATTTCGGTATTATGTATCTTAGTCCTGAGGAAGTTGTAGAATTTTTTTATAATGAACTACATTTTTTGCTTCCGAATGACGAAAGAATTATAGAATTTCGAAAATATGTCAATAAAACATATATAACGCAAAATTCGATATTTCCACCACTTATTTGGGCAAATAATGCATCCTTTTTTAAGAGAACAACGAATTCTTGTGAGAGTTTTCATTCGCATTTCGGTGCTTCTTTTTACAAAGCACATTCAAACATTCACTAGTGTGTTATTGGATTTACAAACGGAGGTATACGCGAAAATTCGTTCGGCAAACCAAAGCCAGAAAAAAACCAAAAAAACTATTAATGTTAAAATTAATTTCATTAATGATCATTTGGATCAATATAGGAAAAATGTTATTTCTCGCTTTATGTTTGTGAAAACGGTTGCATGTAAAAATCTTCCACACGTTTAATTTTTTGTTTTTTTATATGTTTATGTATATTGAATATATTTTATTGTAATGCAGATGTAATGTAGATGTAATTTTTTAGAAGTGGCAAATATACGTTGAAAATATATGTATGTTATTAATATTTTCTTATATTGAATTTGAGTACCTAAAGTTCAAGGCAAATTGTTAAATCGGATTAGGCTATTAGACCCCTACTGGTTTGGTAGTTAATCTCCAAAATTTTAAACACTGGCAGAGTTCGAACAACCCGTAATGACTACCTGCATTTTGTGGCAGAGTTCGGATACTCCGGAATAAACTGTGTTGCCTTTCTTTATCAAACTTAATAAAATTTATGTACCTCTATCACTTTTTTTTATTAAAATTAGTACATCCCGTTACCTCTGACCTAAATCGTATATTCTTTAGCATAGCTGCAACTCATTCGTTCAATACAAAATGTACCTTACGGTATACCCTCTTAAAATATATTTTGGTACGTCTATGAAATCTACTTAAATGAATGATTTATTACTCCTTGTCCTTTCTATATAGACTATAGTCCATTCTTATTTAAAAACCCACCTCTTCCACAGAATGGAATGAAATGTTGAGGTAAATTTTCTCCTTGTTTCCATTAAGCTAAGTGTGTTCGTATTGATTCTAAAAATCCTTCCCGTGACAGATAATGAAAGCAAGAGGCAACTAAGATCATGTTGGTACATGTTTCTTACGCTATTCCTATAGGAGTATAGAATATTCTGAAAGTTTGACACAGCAAGCCAAACGCGTTTTCCGATACTCTTCTCGCACGATAGAGACGGTAGTTGAATGTTTCTTTTCTCAAATCATTTTTAGTCACTTCCCTAGCGTAGGGTTTCATCATGAAAGTATCGAGACTAAACGCTTCATCTCCAACTAAAAAAATGTGGCAATTGTATATTCGACCCAGGAAGATCTGTCTGAACAGGAAAGTTAAATCGGTTCCATATAATTTTTTTCCCATTTCTGACTTTTGAGATATTCCACTATCTCCTTCTTTGCCATAAGAGTCAACATCAACTACAATAAACTTGTGGTTATGATCCACAATAGCCAGTAGAACTATCGAATCAAATTCTTTATAATTAAAATAAAGGGATCCACTATGTTCTGGGAGTCGTACATTTTTACCGTCAATGGCGCCAGTGCAGTTGGGAAATTGCCATATATCCCAAAAACCTTCAGATATGCGCTTAAAATCAGTTTCTTTTGGACAAGGCATTAAAATTGGCACTAAATTAGTGATTGAGTGTTTGAGAACCTCTTCGATTATTTTTGACATATAGGAAGGTGATATACGAAATGCGAAGGACAATGAAGAGAATGTTTCTCCTGTAGCCATAAAACTGAAAAAAAGTTTAACGTTTAATAGCTATATTTTATTCTGACCAACGCGTCGTGTGACATGAAATTACGTACAAAAGTATTAATAATTAAACGGGTTGTATAGTTCTTGAGACACGACTTTAAATGACGATTAAGTGTTGAGTCAAATGATTTCTTAGATTTCTAGAAAACATACCATGACGAAGACAAAGTTCGACAAACGTTCCAGAAGATGATGTTTATTTTAATACACCTTTAGCAGTAGATGTAGATACTGAAACTCCCGATGTTTTGGTTGAAAATACTCCTTCGGTGGATGTGGTGCCAACACCATCAGGAACTTCTACTACATTGGCCACCTTAGAAAAATCTGCTCCCCTGAAACAAATAAAGAAGATTGCCAGAAACGAATGATGATTTTCTAAGATTTCTGAAAGAAAGACATGAAAGAAAACAACTTCACATACAAGCTTTCACAAATAGCCAAGAGTCAACTGACGAGATATCATCGTTTTCCAAACATGTTGAGATGTCTCTTAGAAAACTGACAAAACGCTCGAGAGCAACAGCAATACATTCGCTCGAAGTATAAGATAATCGACATCGATAATGAAAATAGACGTCAGCATTATTCCCCACAAACAAGCTCCTATTCGAATCCAACGTCATGTCCTCCATTGAGTACCGCCTCACCAATCCCAGAAAGCCAAACCCAGAATGATTTGGTTGATCAACAATATGAAAATATTTCAACTGAACCATTTTCGAAACGATTATTCATGAACAATTCACCATTTTTATAAAATTGTAATTATGTGTAAAAACTAACTTACCTTGATATTAATGCTAATTTTTCTTTTAGAGTTATCGTTCTTTTTTTGGCATTGATTTTTGAAGTAAGTTCAACACATATTCAAATTGTGTTTTGTTCAGCCGAAAGTACATTCTGAACATATTATCATCAAACAGCAAATGATTTTTTACCAACAGTGAAAACGATCCTTCTGGACCTCTAGTTGTATATAATTCATTGGTAGGCGCCCTTCGTTTCCTTTTATAATAATAATATAACAACAAATCATCGTCTTCTTCTTCCTCCAATAGTACTTGGATAACTTGATGTGAATTTGAATTTATAATTTTCAAACAACCGACTCGTCACTACTGGAATTTGTGTGTTGGTCTCGGCGCACAATACACCAGTGGAGGCCAAAACATTTGTCGCGGTCTCCCGTCTCGGTCTCTAGTCTCGGTCTCTGTCGCGGCGCGAACCGCAACCTTAATGGAACAAACATCTATGTTTTCTAGATCTAGAATAATTTCTAGTTCTGGCTGGTATTGTAGTAGCCCGTTTTTATCCAATCCTAGGATTCTAATTTGTCTAGCCATTTTTGAATTTAGGGATCGCTCCTTGGGCGCGGTACACCAAGTTTGAGTTACGCTCATTTATCGTATCCAGTCTATTTAGTATTCTCTGTAACGTAGAATCAGCATTTGATCTTTGTTGAAATGGTTGTTGGATATGAGGTTTCGTTTTTTTATTAATAGTACCTAACTCTATGTTTCGTTTCGGCTGCTTTTTTCTAATATTTTTGGTTTGTATTTCTTCTTATTTGTTATTTTAATTTGTTTTTCAGCCTATTCTACCATGCAAAATATTTTTCCGCCTCAGCGAACAATCTTGTAGCACTCTTCTTCTGGAATCAATTCTTATTTTTCTCTGAATATATTTTCCCCAGCATCGTTGGTTTTTTTTGAGAGTTTTATTCAGGACCACTTGGATCACATTGTACTTGTTGAATGGTTGATCAACATTTTATTTGTCATTTAGGACATTTCTCTTTAGCAGTTTCCATAATTATAATATGTAATTAAAATTCTTCCAGTTCAACGAGTCACTTGTAAATAATCTTTTCCCAGTTATAAACCGTTTCGCGCTATTTAATCAAAGATGTGACATATAATTGAATATTTATTAATGTTTCGATATACAATAAATGAAGCGAAAAGTCAATCTATACACTTCAGAAGACTCATATATAGTTGTCGCTTTTTAGAAATTAATATTGAGCCAGTGGAATGAATAATTTTTCTTAATATGCGCCGCGTCAATCATAAAACGGCTTGAATCGTTACTCAGTTATGTGATTTTTGTACTACAAGATTTGATATGGTCTTACATATTCAACATGCATTTATCATGGAGCTAGTTCAACTCATTTCTGACCACCTACAAAACATTAATTTTAATATCTAGTTTAATGAACCTTGCATTTTGAATAGACCTTTTGGTCAGAACTTTTTTATGCGCATGTGTTAGTTGAGTCATCTTTTTCGTACTGTTGTTTGTAAACGAGCATATTGAAATACCTGTGTACAAACAATTAATATCAACAAATATTGAACAAATAATAGGTAGGTATTTAATAAAAAAATAACAGAAAAGTAAAATAATAAATGTCCTAATTGAAAAATAAGTTCGATTCTTATTGAAAAATGAATTCGATTTTAATTATGTATATGTACGTATGTATGTATGTATGTATACATGTGAATATGTATGTATGTATATGTATATATGTATCAGTACAAAAATTAACAAAAAAACGGTGTTATTATGGGGTATGTAAGAGTAATACTACACGGTATAAATGAACTTTCGTAAACCTTGCTTACAATATCGTTGAAAAATTTACATCAAATATATATAGGTTTGCATAATTCTATAAATTAAAATGTGATGTTGGCAATGTCAGAAAGTGTTTAAATTTGATTATTAATAACATTCCAAATCAACGTCGATGTTCATTTTTAGAGTTTCTACTTGTTTTAACAACAAATTGTCGTAGTCGGACACATTTTGATTGATAATTTGAGTTTTTGAAGAGTTAAAAAACAATATTGTGGAGGTTGCCGGACGGAATTGTGGTCCAGTTTTTTTTTCAGCCCTATAATTAGAGTTTTCGATTCCATGGTTGTAGCTATGAAAAAAAAACGTTGTTCTTGACTATTAAAAGGTTGTTTGGATAAGGTATGAAATGAAAAACGCCACGATGAGAATGCAATTCAAATTTAATCATTAAAAAAAAGTGGTTTACATATTACTAAGTAGTGAAAAATAACAAAATTTGACTCGTATTCTGTAAGTTTTGACAATTATTACCGATGCATTTGCAAAGGAATATACAATGTCGCTTTTTTGCAACAGCAGGACATTATTCTGCAATCAGCATTACGTTTGCAAGGTCAGAAGAATATGGCAAAGGCGGTTTTGTCATTTGCACCGGGTATAGATTTCAATCTCGTCTTTCATAACCGAATTGGAGAAAATTCAAAGGCTCATGCGTGGGTTCTGAGGAATTTCTCCACAAATATGTTTGAGATGCAGCACTTAAGCAATGTGAATACAAAACATCAAAAGTGCAAATAACTTTGGATACATTGAAATTAAAGCCGATGTTATGAGAAATTAGCTTGAAACGCAGTTCATCTGCTGTAGTTTTTTGTTTCGCAAAAAATCAATGCAGACTTTTTCAATGTCATTAAAATTCATCGGAGTTTCGGAGTTATTTGTAAAAATAGAAAGAACATCTTGAACGAATTCTTCGGATGCAGCGCTTATACATTGCTATACCCCGGTTGTATCGTGTACCTTTAAGGATAGCGCAAAAAGTATTCTCACCGTTAATATTATTTTCAACGAGTATCTTACGAAGCCAACAACCCTCAATAAACTGTCTCAAATAACGTGAGCAATTTTTCTGCAAGTGAAATGAACCAATTCGCAATAATATCGAATTAAATTCATTACTACTTAACTGGATTTCTTTAGTTATAAGGTATATGGCCATGTCACAGGAAATAATAACTACTCCATGATTCAAAGATGAACACACGTCAATATAGTTTTTCATGGAAGTGTATACAACGTCTCTTGAATTAGGTGGATGTGGAATGACCGGGCAAAACCCAATTGTAGTTAGAGGTTTGTCTTCGGTGGAGAGAATTTGTTGACATGGAGTCCATCTCGGTATGCTATTAGTGGTTCTTCTGAGGAAATTGGTGGTAGATTTGTCGTACTCCAAAATACATAACACCTACAACAAATTTTAGTGTTGAGCATTATTCGAGTGGTGGTTCAATAAGCTGCTAGTATCCAAATAATTAGAAATGCGAACATTTCTTTTCTCAACATGACAATGATATATCTCTTGGCATCTTAACATTTTTGAATCGTCGTTGTCGTTCGTTTCAAATGCTTTCGGTCTAGCAATATGTGCAGTATTCTTTTCATCACCATTTTGTTGAAACACTATCATGGTTGTAACGTGCGTAGAATCTTTGCCATTTAATGTCTCCTCGTTAAAGTCATTGTTGTCCACAGCTGCATGAAGAAACAGTTTTTGGTCGCGTACAATATTATTCGGTATTACTACTTTCTCATCGATATTATCACGTAAAATTTTACAATATCAGCGTCTACAAACTTCATTGCTTTGTAACTGACACGGTGTCCAAGATTGTTCAACATTGTTAGAATATGTTTAGATCTATTCAGGTGATGAATATGTTTAGCTAGAGCAATATGTTTAGGTGTCATCCTGTTGGTTAAACTGAAATATACGCCACTAAACCACTAAACACCGCTAATGCTTCATGGAGCATATTATCTTATAATTCTCGATTTTAACTGCCCAATAAGGCTTCCATTTTGGTGTAAATGTGCATTTCTTCAAGGCATCTTCTATGAGAATATCATCACCCAATTCGTCCTTCGGTATTAGTTCAGTAGTTGATATTTCCTCCCGTAATTTTTTAGCGCAGAAGACGATTTTGCTACAGTCTAGTCGACGGACGCGTTCAACTACTTAGTTTAATGAAATTCCTGCCATAAAAACCAAAGAAGATTGCGTCCTTTTAGTTGGATATGAGAATAAAACCTTGTTACCAAATTTATCGATCAGCATCGTTTTCAAATCACGATTAGAGATAACTGCATTTACTACTACTTCAGCGAGTACAGTCAAGCGTTGAGTCAAGTATGTTAATTCAAAGGCGGTCGTTGAAACTCTGTCTTTTATATCCGCCATTAATTGAGGAGCGTTAATTCAAAACCAGACATGTCCTCATAACCTAATCTAGATGAAAAGACGAATATGTTTGTACTCTTACAGCCTTGAAAGTGAAATTTCCCAAATTTTGAAATAAAATACAGCATTGGATGATAATGATGTTGCGCTTATTAAAATTTAAAAAACCTAAAAAATGAAATGCGCATGTTTGATTTTGTCTGAACTTAAGTTGGATATGTCTGGTTTTGTGTGAAAATATACGACAATATATTTTGCAAACATTGTATTACAAAAAAAAAATATAGAAAAAACCGGGCAAATCTCTAAAAATATTAGTCTTTAAAAAATAAAAATGAGAAAAACATAGAATCCAACAAACGAATTTTCAATTGGTCATACAAAAATAAAAATATGAAAAACTTTAAAATCCAGCAGACTAAAAAAATTTGACATGTAAAACATAATCATCTTCCAAGCCGTCGCATTCGTTCTGTTCATCTGGTACATCAGCCTCTTGGAGTTGGGAAGTGTAACCAGACAACATTTTTTGTAGAAATTCAATTCAGGAAGTTCTTGCCACTGAAAGTACTCGTTATTGAATTGCTTCTCTAAAAGAGATTTACCATTCTTCTTTTTTTCATGGGAAATAGAATTTCCAATAGGCAGAAGGTTTAATTCGCAATTTGCATCAGAACGACCTCGCCTTCATGATATCCCCTCTTGTCACTAAATTGCATCTAAACGCTTTAGTGTTATGGTCACAACGACGCTGGAAACCATCGGAATACCTACAAAAGAAAAGAAAATAGTACGGCAAATTGCTATTGAAAAAAACGTTTTTACCTTTGCCTTCTTAAAATATTGCGTTGTGAAGCTCTATACTATTTCTTTCTAGATCCCCCATTGATAGCACCAACGGTAGTATCCGTCCTTCACAACAAAATGCAGCAAATAACAATGGTTAAACAATAATATTCAAAGTGGTTACCGATAAAACAGTAAATTCTGCGAAGAATTCTCGCGGTCCCTTTAAACCGAAGCTGCCTGTTCTCTCCGCTCTAGTACAAAATAAATACTAAAGATAAGACCCCAGACTCCACACAACTGAAATAATGTGACATGCAGTCATTCCCACCATACCTGCATTTCAAGGCCACTGGTATTATTAGTAATGAAAACAATATGAGCCTGATTGAACAAAACATGGTTTATTTGGTATGGATATGTCTTGTTCTGATCTATTTCTTGTAGATATAGTATTAAAGTATGAAAGGATATGTCTCGTTTTGAACGGTTTGGTAAAAGTCAGTTTAAAATTGGATATGTCTTGTTTTGACTGAACTACTGATATTTACATGCAAATTTAAATGGGACTTGTTTGGTTTTCAACGATTTTTAGATAAGGAATCCATAAAATCTTGAAAAAATATTCTAAATCTATTTCATTCGTATTTTGTGAAAAAAGTGGATTTGTCTGGTTTTGAATGAACGTTCCTCAATTTTTCGAACGCAGCTAGTAACTGCTCTTTACTGATATTTGTTGTTGGTCGACCTCCTTCGTTACTGGAAGATCTCGGTTATGAAACGTAATTCCTGTAGCACGATTTGTGATATTGGAAGTCTAGTAATTTTATTTTTCGTCGCACTACCAAAAATGAAACAACACGAGTCACTCAACGATTCGCTGCTCCTTCTTTTTGACTTGCGGCTCGTTTCAGTTGATGGGTCAGCTACGCCCTGAGTTGATGGCGAAGCACTTTCTTCCATCGATTTATAGAGTGCTATTTCACGACGACGATTTTTTTCTTCGCTGATATAGCTAGCCAAGCAACTTTTATGTCATGAGAAGTATTAGTGAAGGAGCTAGGCGGGTTCTAGACCATTCCTTATGTAAATTAACATGGGAAATCGCCAAGGTCCATCGTGGTCATTTTTGACTCAATTTCGATTTGCGCATGCGTCAATCATGAAGCGGCCGTGACGACGACGACGACTTGACGACGTCGTCGTCGTCACGTCGTCGTTGTCACGGCCGCCTCATGATTGACGCATCGACGTTACGACGACGACGTCGTCGTCACGTCGTCGTCGTCACGTCGTCGTCGTCACGGTCGTCAAAAATGACCACGATGGACCTTGGCGATTTCCCATGTTAATTTACATAAGGAATGGTCTAGAACCTGCCTAGCTCCTTTACTAGTATTGTTCATCAGCATTCGGATCAAACGAACTTCTGAAACTTGTCTCCAATTTCGTCTTTTCGTGGAGTTGCTCACCCGGTAAATCACAAAATAAACATAATTTTTCTTTCGGTTTTTTTCTTTTCAAATTTATTAATTGTAGCGCCATTTCTTCACTTCACAATACTACATCAATCACACAATTTGAAGCACTGCCATTATAAGAATTGGAATATGTACTTGTAATAATAATCGACGCGTGTGGGAATAACGTTCAGCTATAACTGAAGCGACAATAACGGTTTGAGAATAGTTCGTCCCGCTCCAAAACTCGACAGCAAGTATGTGTCACTGGGGAGGGGGTTTACAATACAACTGATACCTTGCTTGTCTGGCAACCTTGAACCAAGGTATAAGAGGGTCTTACAAATACATTCCAGTCGAGAAATAACGGTCAACAGTTTTTGGATACCGTACAACGTTTTTTCTCATATCTACAACGATGGAATCGAAAACTCCGATTATAGGGCCGCAAAAAAAAGATGTGTGGCACTCGGAGACTGCTGCGGTAAAGCTATTGCATAGAGTTTTACACTTCGACGTCCACAATTTCTTTTTCTGTTTAGCTCTTTTTTTAGTTGTTTATGCTTTTCTTCTCTATAAAAAAAAATATCTAGGTATAGATAATAGGTATAAATAATTAGGTATTAATAGTGTAATTACACACCAAAACAATTATCCATTCGAAAAATTTGAACAATAATAACGATATCTAGAGTTTGATCATCGAATTTCGTGCGATGTACATGTATATAGATAATAAAATCATATACACTTTCTCTTCTCTGCGCGGCATTAATGTGTATTACCTATACATAAAAAGTGTGTGTGTGTATATAAAAAGGGCTACTTTTAATATCGCTCATTTTAATATCAAAAATGCATAGCAGTATTATATATAAGTTAACAAAACAAAAAATAATACTGCATTTGTGATAATAATAATAAAATGAATGTATATAGAGTACTCACTCATTTTCTTTCACTATTTTTTCGTGACTTTCTTCATTATTAAATGCACTTTGTTTATTCATATTTAAAACACTTTGTACACAAATTATACGAGTACAGATAGTCACTGTTGTACAAAGACAATAAATACTTATACACCTATGGCAAAACTAAAAAGTATCACCGCTGTGCCGGTCGGAGTAGGGGGTGTTAGGTTATTTTAGTTACGGAATTTCTGGATTCGGTCTCCACGCTCAAGGCCCGCGATAGAAGCTATGCAATAGCTTAAAACTGGACCACAATTCCGTCCAGCAACCTCCACAGTATTGTTTTTCAACTTTTCTAAACTAAAATCATCAATCAGAATGTTTCCATCGGTTTTTGCAAACGGAATGTTTCTCAGCGCCTACACTAGAAAGTATTCAATAACTATTAACTTAATTTTATTCAGATAAGATTGTATTGACAGCTAATCTCAACCAGCTCTATTTGCTTCTTTGCGAACGCCCATGACACTTCAACCACTTCTTTATACGCTTCAACTGAATTGGGAACGAATACAGCTTCATCAATAAAATTCGCTGTAATGATCGATTGGTTTATGCTTTTCCAGCTATCATGGTTTGAAAAATACTATGAAGGATGTTTCATAAGTAATCTAAAATATTGTAGTGGGCGCTTCGTCACTCCATTTTAAGATGAAAAGTTCTTATAAACATGTGTGATAAGCCTTGTCGTTAATGAGATACAGGGTGCTGAATTGTTTTATTATTTCAATTTTGATGTTTTATAACTCGGTTTGTAATGCCGGTGGAAAAGTGCAGTATATATTTTATGATTTTACTTACTCCCCTCATTCGATTTTTAATAATCTCATTATCTCAAATTCATAAACGTAGCCGTCCAGTTTGGTTGAAAGTTTTTATTAAAAATCACCCTAAAAAAAGTCATAGCGGCTACGTTTATGAATTGGAAAGAATAAAATTAGTAAAAATAGGGAAGAGGGGAGTAAGTACAATTATAAAAAAAACGGCACTTTTCCACCGCCATTACAGACTCAGTTATAAAACATCAAATAACACAACAATTCAGCACCCTGTATCTCATTAATGACAAGACTTATCACACATGTTCATAAGAACTTTTCATCTTATAATGGAGTGACGAAGCGCCCACTACAATATTTTAGATTACTTATGAAACACCCTGCATAGTATTTTTCATACCATGATAGCTGGAAAAGCATAAACCAATCGATCATTACAGCGAATTTTATTGATGAAGCTGTATTTGTTCCCGATTCATTTGTGTTATTTGATGTTTTATAACTAAGTCTGTAATGGCGGTGGAAAAGTGCCGTTTTTTATAATTGTACTTACTCCCCTCTTCCCTATTTTTACTAATTTTATTCTTTCCAATTCATAAACGTAGCCGCTATGACTTTTTTAGGGTGATTTTTAATAAAAACTTTCAACCAAACTGGACGGCCACGTTTATGAATTTGAGATAATTATTAAAAATCGAATGAGGGGAGTAAGTAAAATCATAAAATATATACTGCACTTTTCCACCGGCACTACAAACCGAGTTATAAAACATCAAAATTGAAATAATAAAACAATTCAACACCCTGTATCTAATTAACGACAAGACTTCACACATGTCTATAAGATCTTTTCGACTTAAAATGGAGTGACGAAGCGCCCACTACATTATTTTAGATTACTTAGGAAACACCCTGTAATATGTACCAATTGTTGAATTATGATGTGACACTTCCGATATTATTCATCTGATATTTTAGTGTTTTAGAAAGAATGTATATTCTAGAAATCTTAACCATTTTTTATCTTGAATGACTTTATGTAAACATCAAAATATTGTCATATTAAAGAACAATTTATCATAAGAAGTTCAAGAAATGAACAATCTGCGTAGGTACTATTTCACCAAAAACATGTTATTGTCCATTGAATTTAATATATCAATCAATTTAATAATTGATAATTTCATATAAATAGTAAAATTTCACTATTCCCAGCAAAGATCGGTAGTCCTCAATAAACTTGGTCGTTAATAAGCTAATACAGTGATAGTTACACACAGTAAGAAATGTCTTTCCGGAACTAGACTAATGTCAATGTTCCACTTCAAAATGTTTTATTCATTACAAAGAATTCATTTTATGGCCGATTTCACTAATTGTTTTTATATTTCTCATCAATCACGATATTGGATCTATTGTTTTGAAACATAAATAAAGTTAATATTGATTTCTTGGTACTTCACAGATTTTTTGCGTAGTGAAAATATAAGAGAATTTTATATACATTAAATGAAAGCACCAAATAATTTTTCATAAGGATATTATTGAAAAAATGTAACAAATATAATCAGAGTATTTATTTACAAAAAAAATCAAGAAAAATTAATAAAAGAAACCAGGCAAACATTTGGAAATACACAAATCGTTATTTCCCATTAAATTGTGTTTCTCAAGACAACTGATATTTTTGAAACGGTGGAAATTTATACTTATTTATGGAATAAACTATTTTGTCCAACACAAAATACTGCGATCCAGCGAAGATAAGGAGACAACTATAAAAACTGTAAAATTAGGCCAGGCTGAACACAACGGACACTATAAAATCGATACAATTTAAGTTGAATACTAATAATTATTTTTTACTACCTGTGAAGGAACAGGAAGCACTGTAGATGGACGAATCCAAACGAAATTCTTACCTGGATAGGAAGAAGCTCGAACAGGAGAACCAGGAGCTGACAATAAAGCGAACTGAAGGTCAAGCGACGCTCACCGAAGCTCAAGCGTCGATCTTCAGACTGGAAAAATCCCCCCAACGCGCTGATTAAGATCCACGCCGAATGAAGGAAAGAAAACTGTCAATTCCAAGAAGAAATTAGGGCGTCCCAGGCACAATTGCTGTACCAGTTGCCAAACCAACTGAGGAAAAAAAAGCAGAAGCCCGAGGAGCCCAAGGAGAAAGAAATCCAATGGGCCAACAACAATGACGACGAAACAAGAGATTTTGGCGAAATACGGATCGTATCATGCTACAAGTGACCTGCAGACAATCTGCATGAAGAAGATGCAGAAGTCCTCCTTCCAGACGGCAAACATGGAGTCCTGATGGGAGACCTCAACGCCAAATTAAGATCCTTGAAGAGCAGACTCCTCTACATACCAGGAAGAAAGCTAATAGAGATCGCAGACGGACGGCCAGAGCTGCAAATGACAGGACTACCAGAACTATTAAACACACACACGCACACACATGCCGTTGGAGAAGGAGACGTACAGGACATCGCCATACTACAAGATATCTCAGAGGTATGGAACATCATCAACGGAGAAGGAGGTACCGATCACGACCCAGTCTCCGCGCTGTGGGAAGGCGAAGGAACAACAGGAAGAGAAGTATAGAAGACCGAATAGAAGAAGTCAAAGTGCACAACCGGACAGACACAAGAGGAAGGCACCAGGGAAATATGGAATCACCAACAACGCCCTGAAGCATCTAACAAGAAAATGAGTGGCATTTCTGACAGCCATCATCAACGGAAAACTGACGACCAAGCACTTCCCAGACAAATGGAAAAAAGTGGAAACTTCGACCTTGTCTGGCACGAAGGCCTGATATGCAAGATGAGAGAAGCCTGATACTTCAGAGCCCTGACGAAGCTGATGCACAACTATCTGAAGAACAAAACATTCCGGATCAATATCAACAAGACCAAATCAGAACTGGGATGGATGGAGGCAGGAGTACCACAGGAAGCTGTACTGTCTCCGATGCTCTACAACATCTACATGGCGGACATCCCCAAGAAAGATAACACCATGACGCTACGCCGACGACAATGCCATCGCAACCAGAAGCACCTAGCCAGCGATGGTACTGAGAAGACTACAGGAAGCCGTGGACCGAATTTACGACTGGTGTACAACGTGAAAGATCAGTCACACCGCAGAGAATACCCAAGACGTGTTCTTCAAACAGGGCAGGAAAAGACCGGAAGACAACGTAGACATAGCGGGAGAATAAATCAGCTGGCGCACCAAAGCGAACTACTTGGTAGTCATCCTAGACCAAGGAATGATGTTGAAGGACCACGTCGACTACCTGGTTGATCAGATGAAAAACGCAAGAGGACGAGTTGGAGGACTCATCGTAAGAAGATCCAATCTGTAACTGAAGACCAAGCTCTGACTCATCAGGGCCATCCCAATTATATAGGGCAAGTTCAGCAGAATCTCAGCCTGAAGCAAGCAGGAACCAGCAGATCTACCGAGACAGACCAAAAGAGGATCCAGGATATGATGGAAGAGACAGCCAGGAGAAGATTCGAACAGCTGAAAACCCACTCGAACATCCAGATAAGGGAGCTGACGAACTACACCAGAGAAAACTATGCCATGCATCCACGGACAACAAAACAGCTGGATCTCGTTCAGCAATTAGGACAAAGAAGCACAGAATTAAGAAAGAAGAGGGACCACCCATTAGAGAGCCTGCCCATGCCTAGAAAGACGAGCAGGATGTCGAGTTGGGATAGCGTTTGTAAGTGTATCCACTCTTTAAGGTCGTTCTTGGACATAGTAAGCCAGCTAAGAATTTGCCCCTTCTAGAGGTCGTAAAACACACATACTCAATGCGAACGACGAGAAAAAGAAGCCAGAAAAGGAGTTGAGTGTATTGCAATACCCTGAAGAAAAGAATAAGGCAGCCAAATACTTTCACAACAACCCAGGGAAGTTCAATGGAGGAGTCAACAGCGAAGACTAAGATCCTCATCGGCTGAGATGAAGGGTGGTGGAATGCTCTTCCTGGAAAGCATCGTCCTTTGAAGGATGCATTGTGGAAGGGACGGGTATAGACAGGTGTGTGTTAATATGGTGTCGGATTCAAGACGTTATTACTGATTGCAACCGATAACGCATTAGGGAAGAGAAATAACGCAAAGGCAAAAAATATGGACATGAAACCGGTAATCACACACAATAAATATTCGGCACTGAAGGCATTAAAGGACAAACAAGAAAATGATTCTAATAAAAATTGCAAATTTAACGCGATGATCAAATCAGAAAAGTTCCAAATACGCAGCACCAACCATCCCACCCGTCATGAACAGGCATGATAAATTATTTTATAAACAGTGATAAAATCTACTCTCAATCTCCTCTCCAAAGTTTTGGAAACTTCTGCGTGAAGCTCTATATACGCAGCTGTTATTTTTATCTTCAAATCTTCCAAATCTAGAGACTATGGTTTATAAACTATCGATTTTAGATGCACCCATAGAAGAAAGTCTAGAGGCGCAAAGTCTGACGATCGTGGTGGTCATTCTATTTCTCCTCTTTGGCTATTTTCTAGGAAATCTATCATTAATCCACTGTGTAACTGGAAGGAGCTTCATATTGTTGAATGTGAATAAGATCTTTATACATAGTCATGTTACCAACAGCATTAATTTTACTTTACAAACTAGTTGTTATTAAGGGATCTATTATTTTTTGGAGCAAATTTAAGTATAACTCACCAGTTAGATTTTCCTCAATGTATAAAGATCCAATAATACGATTCCATAGAATACCAGCCCAAACGTTCACTTGCTTCGTTCCAGTATCGACAATATTGCTTGGTAACATGTCCCATAAGAAAAAAACTCATCAGTAAAGCAAATATTGTGCAAAATATTATGGTATGCAATTGTATAAGCCGTTACAGTTTCACAAAATTCAATCCTCCAGTCGAAATCGTCGTCAAAAATCTGTTGAAGAATTTGCATTCTATACAGTTAAAATTTATTTAACTGTAGGGCTTTCCTAATTGTTTCGTGAGATATTCCTACTTGACGTGCCACACTGTGAAGAGTTGTTCAGTAAAGGTACCTAAAACTTCTATTTATGCTGCTTAATCCAAAACACAGCGATTATTCCTTTTTTTGTTAGCAACAAAACCAGTTTCACCGAACTTAGCAACTAATTCCAGGACATATTTGGGATTTAAATTACTATCCGGATATCTTTCATTAAACATTGTTGACGTTCGTTGTTGAAGTGTAAAAACCATTTAAAAAAATAATGAATGCGAAGCCTTTAACTCGGAAAAACTAATTCCAAAATAAAGTAATATAAAATATTGTAACAAAAATCTGAAGAATGCTATACCTGGGCTCTTTTTCTCCACGTTATATTTTGTAAAACTACAATTTCTAGTTTAGGTACATTACATCCTACCTAATCATAATTTTTGACTGATAGAGGTAAACATAGTTAAATTGACTGTCTAGAGACCGTGAGTTTCATTTAAACACACTAATGTAAACATAGTTTGTAATCTACCAAAATGGATACCATTGTCTCCTACACACAACGCAAAAGTCTAGGAATATTTTTTGTAAAGTCCTAAAACCAATGAAAGACATTTTTGTGTTCATATAAACTTGCTTCGACTGTAACTGTTAGTCTAAATACTTACTTTTTTTATAAAAAAATTGCAAAACAGATAACAATACGTGTTTTAGAACGTTTTTCACAAGGGACGAAAAAACTGACATTTTAAAGTTTTCTTTAATTCCGATTTTTAGTAATTTCATACTGTTCTTGATTAGTAGGTGTCTTAAAGACAGTGTGGTTTTACCATGGAACGACAACATTTAACGTTGGATGAGATAAATAGGACAGTGGGTCCCCTTCAAGCTGGTGTGCGACAACCCCATGTAGCCGAACAGTTGGGAGTCTCGCAAAGCGTCATAAGTCGATTATGGCGTCGGTTTAGAGACACTGGGAGTCCGGCCGAGCTACAGGACGTGGTCGTTCTACAACCGCCGCTCAAGACCAGTATTTAGTTTAAACCGCTAGAAGGCAACCGACAATCACTGCACTCGAGTTGGTTACTGAATTACACCGTGCATATAATGTGACAATGGGTGACAATACGGTGAGGAATCATAAGTCTAGACATAGCCATTGGCAGAAACTTGAACAATATTTCAAAAATCAAAACCCTCATCGACCTAAATTCCGACCACGATCCTGTCCTAATCAACCTTAAACTTCCCCATCAAATACACAACCCTTCCATTAAGACGTACGACTACAACTCTACCAATTATGCAAAGTTCCGAAACTATATCAATAAATACACGATAATCACGAACAAGATCGAAAACAAAGAACAGTTAACAAAAATAATTAAAACTCTCCAAGAAACCATCTTAACTCCCAGAAACCTGTCCACCTCAATAAAACCTGATTCAGCCTCCCCTAACTCACTTCCTGATTACATCAGAAAAATAATAAACGACAATAACAAAATTAGAAAAAGGTGGCAACATATCAGGAAACCAGAGGAGAAAACATACTCAAACAATACCAAAACATAATAAATTCATTGATTAAAGAATACAAGAACTACAAATGGACCACCTTTCCAAATACATTAAAACCGGAAGACAACTCATTATGGAGAACATACAGATATTTTAGAAGAAAACGCAAAGACATAAACAAAATTGATAAAAATGGACACACCTTTACCAACTCAAATGATATCGCGGAATTATTTGGAGAGTACTTCCAAAATAATTTTATAAACAATTGTCCTAACTCACCGCATCACAAGTACATTGGAAACGTAGTTTGTCATTATTTCCAAAACACGAACAGTTTAAATTCACACAATCTTGTAACATACTCAGAAACTTTATCTATTATCAGTCAATTAAAAAATAAAACAGCATCAGGTAACGACGGTATACACAATATATTAATTAAATTGACTGTCTCGACCCTTACTTCGTAGAATATGCTCATATTAGTGTTTTTAAATGAAACTCAAGGTCTCTAGTTAATTCCACAATATAATACAAGTTATTGAAAATTCTAAAAAATTGACAATTGTTTCGATAAATCAATATCATCGTCAGAATGACAGAAGTTACATTTCATTTTATGCCTACCTGATGTTTAGTAGTTATATTTTTGGCTAGACCAAGAAGTAACCTAACTTGTGATTGGCTTAATATATGTTTATAGAAAAAAGAAGAAGATGTGATATTACAAATATTGAAGCTTAGATATTATTAGCCCTATGGTGATATCCTGGATATCATTTTTCCAATTAAGATCAGTATAACTGTGCAATGATATAGAAAACCAGGAAAACTATATCTGCTGATCTTTACAATTATCACTTAAGAAGACAGTTTATTAGTGGAGAATTTCCTAGATTTAACTGTTCATTGACAACTTCATATTGTGGGTTTCTTAAATGTCTTCTAATTTCCAGTTCTTCAAGGAAATCCAGTTCTTGTTTCTTTTCACAAATATGCAGCACTTCTAGTTCTGTGTTAGGTGTCAATGAATGATTGGTGTCAAGTAGATGTTTTGCGTAGTGAGATTTATCTGGTTGTTTTAATCTGTAAGCTCGTAAGTGCTCACTGTATCGTATTTCAAAATTCCTAAGGGTCTGACCCAAATAGACAGCATTACATTCTGGACATTTGAGTTTATATATACCTGACTTCTTTAATAGTGGTATTTTTGTTTTTACATCTAACAATTTTGTACTAACGTTACTTTCTGTTTTAAAAGAAATTGTTGCATTCGTTGCTGAAGATATTATCTTTGAAATATTATTAGAAATATTTCCTGCATATGTGATGGTTTTATAAGTTTTAATTTCATCAGCTTGTTTAGGATATATTAGTTGTAATGCCACTTTTTTCTCTTTTTTACTAATTAGTTCATTTATCATATCTAATGGATAACCGTTAGATGTTGCTATTTGTCTAATTGTATTGATCTCTCTATCAAAATTACATTTGTTCATAGGAACTGAAAAAGCTCTATGTATCATTGAATTATATGCTGCTAGTCTGTGTGAGACAGGGTGGTTAGAATTGAATGGAATTGTCACATCAGTCTGTGTTGGTTTTCGGTAAATTGAATAATCAAGTACATCATTAACTCTTTGAATTTTTAAATCAAGAAAATTGATTGAGCTATTTTCTTCAATTTCTAATGTAAATTTAATTTTCGGGTTTAAATTATTGATGTGGTTGAAAAACACATCTAATTGTCGCTCACTACCCATAAAACAAGCTAATATGTCATCCACATATCTATACCAAAATAAAATATTTTTCGAAATATTACTTTCAAGGATCTTTCTTTCTAAATTGTCCATAAAAATGTTTGCTAAAATAGGTGATATAGGGCTTCCCATTGGTAAACCTTCATTTTGAATATATATCTTATTGTCAAAAGTGAAATAATTCTGATTAATGCATACATCAAATAAATTAAGTATATCTGATATTATTCCCGGATTAATATTTTTATCTTCTAGTAATTTTCTTACAAGTATTAGACATTCTTTAGGAGGAATTTTAGTAAACATATTAGTTACATCGAACGATATGAGTTTATAGTTATCTTGCAAGTGGATTGATTTCAACTTTTTGATTAGTTCTATTGAATTTCTAATTGAGTACTGAGATTCATATCCGTAAGTATTGAGTTTATTGTTGAGCTTTTTTGCCAATATATTATTAGGAGCATTAACATAAGAGACTACAGGTCTAATTGGTTTCGTTATTTTATGTAATTTAACTGTTCAATATAATTGTGGACAATGAGGATTCTTATGTATGATAGACCTCTTTTCGTAATCATTTAAAAGATAATTTGAATAATCAACAATATCCCTTACATTATTAGAAAACTTCTTTGTTGGGTCTGCTTTAAGAACTTTTACATCGCTGGATTCTATAAAGTTATATACTTTGGAATTGTAATTTTCAGTCGTCAAAATGACAGTAGCATTCCCCTTATCGGATTTTGTAACTGTTAGGTTATGATTCTCTATCTTCTGTTTTATTGCGTTTAAAACTGAAATGTCATTTTTTGTTTGACGTTTAACTTTTGAAGGTTCAATATTTTTGATTAAATTGGCAATTTATATAAATAATATCAGATATACTTAATTTATTTGATGTATGCATTAATCAGAATTATTTCACTTTTGACAATAAGACATATATTCAAAATGAAGGTTTACCAATGGGAAGCCCTATATCACCTATTTTAGCAAACATTTTTATGGACAATTTAGAAAGAAAGATCTTTGAAAGTAATATTTCGAAAAATATTTTATTTTGGTATAGATATGTGGACGACATATTAGCTTGTTTTATGGGTAGTGAGCAACAATTAGATGTGTTTTTCAACCACATCAATAATTTACACCCGAAAATTAAATTTACATTAGAAATTGAAGAAAATAGCTCAATCAATTTTCTTGATTTAAAAATTCAAAGAGTTAATGATGTACTTGATTATTCAATTTACCGAAAACCAACACAGACTGATGTGACAATTCCATTCAATTCTAACCACCCTGTCTCACACAGACTAGCAGCATATAATTCAATGATACATAGAGCTTTTTCAGTTCCTATCAACAAATGTAATTTTGATAGAGAGATTAATACAATTAGACAAATAGCAACATCTAACGGTTATCCATTAGATATGATAAATAAACTAATTAGTAAAAAAGAGAAAAAAGTGGAATTACAACTAATATATCCTAAACAAGCTGATGAAATTAAAACTTATAAAACCATCACATATGCAGGAAATATTTCTAATAATATTTCAAAGATAATATCTTCAGCAACGAATGCAACAATTTCTTTTAAAACAGAAAGTAACGTTAGTACAAAATTGTTAAATGTAAAAACACAAATACCACTATTAAAGAAGTCAGGTATATATAAACTCAAATGTCCAGAATGTAATGCTGTCTATTTGGGTCAGACCCTTAGGAATTTTGAAATACGATACAGTGAGCACTTACGAGCTTACAGATTAAAACAACCAGATAAATCTCACTACGCAAAACATCTACTTGACACCAATCATTCATTGACACCTAACACAGAACTAGAAGTGCTGCATATTTGTGAAAAGAAACAAGAACTGGATTTCCTTGAAGAACTGGAAATTAGAAGACATTTAAGAAACCCACAATATGAAGTTGTCAATGAACAGTTAAATCTAGGAAATTCTCCACTAATAAACTGTCTTCTTAAGTGATAATTGTAAAGATCAGCAGATATAGTTTTCCTGGTTTTCTATATCATTGCACAGTTATACTGATCTCAATTGGAAAAATGATATCCAGGATATCACCATAGGGCTAATAATATCTAAGCTTCAATATTTGTAATATCACATCTTCTTCTTTTTTCTATAAACATATATTAAGCCAATCACAAGTTAGGTTACTTCTTGGTCTAGCCAAAAATATAACTACTAAACATCAGGTAGGCATAAAATGAAATGTAACTTCTGTCATTCTGACGATGATATTGATTTATCGAAACAATTGTCAATTTTTTTAGAATTTTCAATAACTTGTATTATATTGTGGAATTAACTAGAGACCTTGAGTTTCATTTAAAAACACTAATATATTAATTATAAATATACCAAGAAAGGCAATGGTACAATTGTTATATATTGCTAACTTTATTATCAAATCTGGCTATTATCCTGATATGCTCAAATTCGCCAACATTATTCCAGTATTAAAAGCAAATAGACAACCATGTTATGTTGATAGCTACAGGCCGATTTCCCTATTGAATAATATTGCAAGGGTGATAAACAAAATCATATTAAATAGACTACAAACATTTGTTAATAAAAATAACATCATCCCCTCGGAGCAATATGGTTTCAGAAGCGGGCATAGTTCCATAGCTCAAACCATTCGGGTACTGAACTACATAAGAGACGGATTTAGTATTCAGAACAAAGCCGTAATGGTAACAATGGATATCCAAAATGCTTTCGATACCGTATGGCTCGAGGGTTTGTTGTACAAACTAATCAGAATAAATACACCAGATCACTCAATTAAAATATTAAAAACCTACCTAACCAATAGGAAATTTTTCTCAAAAATCGAAGGGAACTTGGCAGGGCCATATTGCATACAGGACTGAGTCCCACAATGTTCAGTTCTATCTCCTTTGCTTCATTCAATTTTCATCCACGATATCCCAACCACTCCAAACATTTTAACAGCAGTGTATGCCGATGACACTTGTTTTGTAGCATCGGCAAAGAACCCCGATCATGCACTCAATTTACTACAAACACACATTAACACTAAAATTCTACCTCACTTTAACAATCAAAAACTGATCATAAATGCCTCCAAAACAGAGTATTTATTACTTAGGAGGAGAACCATCAAAAACAGCCGACTGCAATCTCAGCTTTGTATAAACGGACATAAGATCACCCCCAGCATAACAATAAAATATTTAGGTTACAAAATCCAAGGGAACACAAATGCAAATGCGCATATTAGCTCACATGTCCCAAAATCTAAGATTGCAATGGGCCAGTTATACCCACTAATAAGCAGACAAAGTAAACTTCCCACTAAAAACGAAATAACCATCTACAAACAAATAATACGCCCTATACTCACATATTCTGCACCAGTTTACCGCACTGGAACACAACACAATTTTCACACCCTGCAAGTGGTACAGAACAAGTGTCTGAGAATGGCAATTACACATCAAATACCTTACCCTGATCTGCCCAAAACCTCATGGTTACATGACAAAGCAGATCTACCCATTATCAAAGACTTCGTAACTACAATTTCGAAGAAAAATTACGATAACTGTCTGTCAGAAAATCTTCGAACAGCTCTCAAAGCCGTGAATTCCGCAGAAGCAACAAAACCAACACAGACTGATGTGACAATTCCATTCAATTCTAACCACCCTGTCTCACACAGACTAGCAGCATATAATTCAATGATACATAGAGCTTTTTCAGTTCCTATCAACAAATGTAATTTTGATAGAGAGATTAATACAATTAGACAAATAGCAACATCTAACGGTTATCCATTAGATATGATAAATAAACTAATTAGTAAAAAAGAGAAAAAAGTGGAATTACAACTAATATATCCTAAACAAGCTGATGAAATTAAAACTTATAAAACCATCACATATGCAGGAAATATTTCTAATAATATTTCAAAGATAATATCTTCAGCAACGAATGCAACAATTTCTTTTAAAACAGAAAGTAACGTTAGTACAAAATTGTTAAATGTAAAAACACAAATACCACTATTAAAGAAGTCAGGTATATATAAACTCAAATGTCCAGAATGTAATGCTGTCTATTTGGGTCAGACCCTTAGGAATTTTGAAATACGATACAGTGAGCACTTACGAGCTTACAGATTAAAACAACCAGATAAATCTCACTACGCAAAACATCTACTTGACACCAATCATTCATTGACACCTAACACAGAACTAGAAGTGCTGCATATTTGTGAAAAGAAACAAGAACTGGATTTCCTTGAAGAACTGGAAATTAGAAGACATTTAAGAAACCCACAATATGAAGTTGTCAATGAACAGTTAAATCTAGGAAATTCTCCACTAATAAACTGTCTTCTTAAGTGATAATTGTAAAGATCAGCAGATATAGTTTTCCTGGTTTTCTATATCATTGCACAGTTATACTGATCTCAATTGGAAAAATGATATCCAGGATATCACCATAGGGCTAATAATATCTAAGCTTCAATATTTGTAATATCACATCTTCTTCTTTTTTCTATAAACATATATTAAGCCAATCACAAGTTAGGTTACTTCTTGGTCTAGCCAAAAATATAACTACTAAACATCAGGTAGGCATAAAATGAAATGTAACTTCTGTCATTCTGACGATGATATTGATTTATCGAAACAATTGTCAATTTTTTTAGAATTTTCAATAACTTGTATTATATTGTGGAATTAACTAGAGACCTTGAGTTTCATTTAAAAACACTAATATATTAATTATAAATATACCAAGAAAGGCAATGGTACAATTGTTATATATTGCTAACTTTATTATCAAATCTGGCTATTATCCTGATATGCTCAAATTCGCCAACATTATTCCAGTATTAAAAGCAAATAGACAACCATGTTATGTTGATAGCTACAGGCCGATTTCCCTATTGAATAATATTGCAAGGGTGATAAACAAAATCATATTAAATAGACTACAAACATTTGTTAATAAAAATAACATCATCCCCTCGGAGCAATATGGTTTCAGAAGCGGGCATAGTTCCATAGCTCAAACCATTCGGGTACTGAACTACATAAGAGACGGATTTAGTATTCAGAACAAAGCCGTAATGGTAACAATGGATATCCAAAATGCTTTCGATACCGTATGGCTCGAGGGTTTGTTGTACAAACTAATCAGAATAAATACACCAGATCACTCAATTAAAATATTAAAAACCTACCTAACCAATAGGAAATTTTTCTCAAAAATCGAAGGGAACTTGGCAGGGCCATATTGCATACAGGACTGAGTCCCACAATGTTCAGTTCTATCTCCTTTGCTTCATTCAATTTTCATCCACGATATCCCAACCACTCCAAACATTTTAACAGCAGTGTATGCCGATGACACTTGTTTTGTAGCATCGGCAAAGAACCCCGATCATGCACTCAATTTACTACAAACACACATTAACACTAAAATTCTACCTCACTTTAACAATCAAAAACTGATCATAAATGCCTCCAAAACAGAGTATTTATTACTTAGGAGGAGAACCATCAAAAACAGCCGACTGCAATCTCAGCTTTGTATAAACGGACATAAGATCACCCCCAGCATAACAATAAAATATTTAGGTTACAAAATCCAAGGGAACACAAATGCAAATGCGCATATTAGCTCACATGTCCCAAAATCTAAGATTGCAATGGGCCAGTTATACCCACTAATAAGCAGACAAAGTAAACTTCCCACTAAAAACGAAATAACCATCTACAAACAAATAATACGCCCTATACTCACATATTCTGCACCAGTTTACCGCACTGGAACACAACACAATTTTCACACCCTGCAAGTGGTACAGAACAAGTGTCTGAGAATGGCAATTACACATCAAATACCTTACCCTGATCTGCCCAAAACCTCATGGTTACATGACAAAGCAGATCTACCCATTATCAAAGACTTCGTAACTACAATTTCGAAGAAAAATTACGATAACTGTCTGTCAGAAAATCTTCGAACAGCTCTCAAAGCCGTGAATTCCGCAGAAGCAACTCATGATAGTTGGCATAGGCTTCTGCATGTTACGTTAAAAATATAACTTGGTTGTACTTCCTAAACCCAATCATCAAAAGCGGGGAACGACTTCAATCCAGCCCTTTACACTGGACTGAAAGAACCCCCCAGCTTCAAATTCATAAAACATTCAAAAACATCTGCCATGTTGCTTTTCTCAAAATATAAAAACCCTATCAATTATTGAGACCCTATTTTTCAGGGAAAACCCAGCCGAAATACCGTAGGAACTAGAAATATATACCGGGGGCAAAGTTAATAAATGAATCATAATATATGGATTATGCGGTGAACGCAAGAAGCCATATACATTTCAAGGACGAAGCACTCAACGATTTCAAGAATCGCCAGACCATCGGCTTCTATTATTCTTGAATAAGTTGTAATATGGGAATGACGATCGATTGTTGAGATTTTAAATGTTACAAAAATGTCTTGCTTTAGATTTCATCCAGATTCTCGTCGGACGAGAGTGTAGACACAGCCCGGAAACTTGGAACGCTTGCGACATGTGCAGGAAGTGTACACATACAGAGGTGGCACATTATTGGTCTGGGGCGGAGTCATTATTGACGGAAGAACTGATCTTATTTTCCCACGCGACTTTCTCACAAGTCAGCAATATTTGGATACTATTCTCCCACCTGTCGTCCGTCCATTTTCCGGTGCTGTTGGAGATAATTTTCAATTTTAGCATGATAATGCTCGACCACGTGTTGCCCGTATTGTAGTAAACTGGTTGGATAACGAGGGAATTGATGTACTGTCATGGCCAGCACAGTCACCAGACTTGAATCCCATTGAGCACATATGGGACATGCTCCAACGACGAATTACTCCACTTATGGGCAACATTCACAATGAGTTCCAATTTCGAGAGCTGCTGAGAGTATAATGGACACAAATACCTCAAGCAGACATTAACAATGTAATTTTGAGCATGAATGCTAGGTGTAGGACTGTGATAAATAATCGTGGTGGCCATACTTTATTTTAAGTCTAATTTTAGTGTTTTTTGTATTTTTTTTGACCTTTGAAAAAACAGTGGTTTTTAGAATATTTTTTTGTTCAGTTTTCTGTTATTTTTTGCAAAAAAGTTGATATTTTTGACACATTAAGCAACAATGTAAACTATAAATTTTGTATTACTTTTCCAAGTTGATTACAGGTGAAAACACTACTATTTATAACAATAGCCCCAGACTTTTCCGTTGTGTGTATCTAATGATCTGACGTTTCCCTTATCGTTGTTGTCAAACTACCGCAGTTATTGTAATCATACCGACTAATTTCATTAGAAAATGGAATAATGTATCAACAAAATGATTTCCATGAATTTCTCCACTTTGCCCAAACTATATGCCTGTTAACAATTCATTACTATGTAACAATATTATGGATAAATATTTTTTACTTCGATAACCACGTACACATCATTAATTATAACTAAATTGCTAGATATGAAAATTAGATTAAAATGTTTTCAAACAGTCCAAGTTTCTTTGTTTATTTAAATTTTGTGAAAGTTTGTTCCTTTAAGAGATGCACCTACACTAGAGGATGGAGGTTTCACTTCCACGAATTTAATGTTTACCGTTACATATATGAGTAGCAAGATCAAAGATTTTTTCTCATCATCATTATTTTGATCAACTGATTTTGAAACCGACTGGATTGTTTTTACTCCAGATTTATTATGAATTGTTATCGTTAAACCCGGTTATAGGGGTTGATCTATTCTTATTTGTGAGTATATATACATTACTTGAAAAATACTTTATTATTATTGATATACGATAAATTTTTTTAATTATCCGAGAATCGATAATTTCTTGTACTTAGTTTACCCTCATGAAGTATTGAAGAAGTCAACCTTCTGGTTTGTAATATTAAAAGGAGAAAAGCAGGCCATTTCGCCGCTGTATTACGAAGTATATGAATCTTAAAGTTAATCAGAAGATATAGGAATGAGAGCTCGTATCCATAGATTAAAAACTAAATTAGATAGGCTACTCTCATGAATAATTAATCAATGTTATTTTAGTTATTCAACCCGTCAATCGAGCGCTGCAGCTAGAAGTAGCGGGCTTTCTAAAATTAATTCAAATTATTATTTTTTATTTTCAACTGATAGAAATAGTGCGCACAAATGCATTCTCGTGCATCATTTTAACGGGCTTGAGAATGCATTATTTTAATTTATCAATCGACAACGCTATTAATCAAGAATTTCATGGACAATGGAATTATTATTCCAAACTGTTTAAACACATTATTTTTATTTATTAAAAAAGTAAATACCAACAATCAAATTAATTTTATCTATGAACTGTTTCTGCTTGTTGTGATGGTATAAATAAGTTTTGAACTGCATTTGCTCTTAAGTTTGTCCTATTATGATGTGCAACGAACATCAGTTCTTCGGAAAAGTGAACAGCATATTCGATGATTTTTTATTCTTTATTACGAAGATATCATCTCTTTGAATTATGTCTATCCATTCCCTAAACGCTAAGGAAATAATTAATAGAAATTACTTAGTCATTAAATTACAAAATGTTCTAATCTGGATCATTTTCCCAATACCGGTTTTGCGTATAATGTATTATTAAAGAGATCAAAAGAGACATAGTTAACGTTTGCTGTAGATGACCTGATGATTAAGCAAGTTAAAAATGATTTGACCCACTGAATACATTTTAATCAATAATTTAACATATATGAATAATAGTATATCATTTGATAATGTAGTAATCAATTTAATACCCAAATCATTATTGATTTTTCTTTATTTGACATATCCCACCTATATTAGGGACAATAATTTTAGTGAGAAAAAAACATTGAATCACAACATTTGTGTACCTAGGCGCGAAAGTGCTAGTTTTCCGGGACGACAGAAGAATTGGCCAGGCGAAGTGTAGCCGAGTCTGGGCACTTCTGAAAGCCTGGAAACCACTTTCGCGACGTGGAACACACAATAGTTTTTATCCTTTACATAAAATGATTAGATTCTAAAATCACAAAAAGAGACTTGGGAAATATTTTTACAGTACCATTAAATGTTATGAGACGAACAGGTCATAAAAAATGGCAAATGATTTGTTGAAAATAACATTTTCGCTGTACCTTGGAATGCAATAAACACCAACCCATAAAATTTTCATAATTTTGGTTATATTTTTCTTTTCACTTTTCAAGTAGCCTATCTTGCGTTTTGCTTAATCCTTGCATGTGTAGAATAACTGCCGATGGATTAGTCCATATTATGTACCATACTATTTTCAATCTTAGATTTAATGTCAACAAAATCCTAAAGGTACATTCTCAATGAACAAATTAACATTTGAAAATAGTAATCACAATTTATTAGCCGTAGAACCTTGTAAGCTGTCATTGTAGTTCAGCATTCATAATTTAACATATTAGTAATTATACTTAACACTGGGATGCGCAAAAGTTATCCCATTTTGTGAGGTTGGAAGTGGATATTTATTATTAATTTTCCACCCAAATTTTTCTGGTTTGATGGCTTTGAGACTTCTATATTGACAAATTATTGTCGAGCGTGAACGCTGTCAATTGTTCTAGCCCATAATACAAAGAGGGCGTAACCAAAAATCAGCTAAATATTACATTAATTTTCTCTTTGTAAATGCAAGATTTCAATGACGTTCCGAATTCTGAGTTCAATTTTTCTAAGCACTAATATAAATTGCATGTGAACGAAGCTTTAAGACACAATTTGAAATATAAAAGTGACGGCCGCTTTGTCATTTATAATAGGGTGCCACCTAGTATTATTTATATGAAGATGTTTTCTCTACCTAGCATTATTTGACTTTTTTTCTCGTCTAGCCGTGAAAATACATCCTTTCCCGTCCCGATAGAGCCACGAAAATTGGGTTTTCGAAGAGTGTACGATAAGAAATTTATTTACAAACTTACCTTGGGGTATTTAGGAAGGAGATGCGTTTTAATATCCCTACAAGTGGGAACAATACAGTATTGACCCATGATGTTAATTAAAAGATAATCATATTAAAAATGTTTGATTTACCCAGTATATGTCAAATTTGGCATGATTCAGTTTCAGATGACATTTCCACAGATTATATTGAATAATTGACAAGTCATGTCATAATATAAAGAAATATTCCAAATTAAAAGCAGATGTCACTGCACATATTTATTATTAATAAAATTATGGGAGGTAAATGATGGTCAAAAAACAAATTCAGTTTTTCTTTGAAAAAAGGAAGAAATGTGTAACTAAAACACAATGTTTTTTGTTGATAGAGGAAAAAGTATAAGTCTGATAACACATCTCGAACGGAGAACATTAAAAAGTTCTCCAAATACATTCGAAAAGCTGTATGTAGTATTTTGAGAGTATTAGTAATGGTATAAATTGTTATTTGGTACCCAACTATCACAAATTCAGTGCGAGTGTTAAAAAACTTATTCGTAATCCGGAAAGTGAAGATCCTGAATTCTGAATGATATTTAGAATTGTTCCAGACTGCAATGCCATAATTCAGACTATTGGTGAGTCTGTATCAAAGTAGTAATCATTTTAAATAATGCATTATTTCTACGAAACACAACAGGCCTTAAAATTTCAGTGATGCATCTAAAAATAATTGATATATAAATTTTGAATTCAAAATAAAAAGAAAAGGAAATTCGAGTATATATATTAAATAATCATAATTGGAAAGACTATATTGAATAAAAAAGGACTGTGATCGGGTGTTTGACATTTGTAAAATTAATTGGAAATTTGAAAATTATTTGATCATTTTTATAACGAAGTTATCATTTATTATATTTCTTAATGTAATTAATTTTAATTTGTATTAGTATAGATAAGGTGTTATAAGTGTTAGAAAAGGAAAACTAAAGTTGATTTTGTGATTTGTTAGTTTGACACATATATATATTTGAAGTTACTGTGAAAGGTAATTTGTGAGAACAATAAAATGCAATGCTGTGTGATAGTTGATATAGTTTCGGTTACACAGGCAAAAACGCAAAAATTGAAATATTGCAGTTCTAAACTCAGTTTTTTATGACTGTAAATACAACTAACTACCTTGCAATTAGGTTAGAGTAGATATTATTAATGAGTTATGATGGAAATGTTTTCGTTAATTCCTACTGGATATTTCTTTCCATTACGGAAAATGTCGTTACCTTCATAAGGTAAATAGAATTAGTATCAATCTTACAACCTATAATAATCATTTCTAATTATAATTGTTCAAATTTCAATTATTGATTCACTTTGATTGATTGGATATAATGTTTTTACGTAAACATTTACAATATCAAAATCTTTATATACAAGTATGTCCAAAATCTATATTTCATAAGAACAAAGCACTCCTGATGGGAGTGAAAGCAAAGTGAGCACGCCTGCCTATGTTTGTGATAGAACAGTGGTGTCGATAGATAGACGGAATTAAGTGACGAAGAGTGTCGGCTATGATGTCCCTCGAGTTGGGAATGGCGTTCATTAGGGTGACTGTAAGGATTTCTATGACGATTTTGGAGTCTGTAAAGAGTTCGAAGGGGACTGGTGGCTTTTCGGGGGTGACTGGGGCAGTTTCTTGAGGGGTGTTTGGTGTGGTTAGCCTATGGGGGCAGCGAAACAGCTGACTCACAAATAATGTTTTGAGTTATATTTTATCCCCTATTTTAGGGATTCATTCATTGTACAATGGGTTGTGTGTGCTTTTTATTGTTATTTTAATTAAATAGTGACTGTGTTTCAAGCACTATATTTTAATTCGCTTTATGTATCTTTTAATTTGTGAGGATTTGGAGTACACCCTGACCATGGGGCACTGATGATGGTTTATCATTAAACCGAAAGCGCTCTGCTTATAATAAATTCTTGTACCAAAATACAAAATTTGGTTTAATTTCGATAATAAGGGTTTTGACTGGTTGGGGTGGACGTTGAGTGGAGTTTAGAACGTGAATATTGATGTTGGGGTAACCAGTGGAGTTTTGGATTCTTCTAAGGATTATGTTTGCTGATAGCGTGGAAGAGGTTTTAAGGAGGGCTGTTCTATTGAAGTTGGCTTTGAGGTATAGGATGTGTCCGTTGAGAAGTTCGAGGGTGTTTAAAAGATTAAAGAGATATTTTTGGGTTGAATATTGGGGTGGGAGGTTTCTGAGGTTCAAAGTTTGGGTGTATGTTGTGTTGTTGGCGGGGGTTGCTGTGGCGTTGTTGAGAGAGGTAGGAGCTGAGGTTGATCGGGTTTTTGTTTTCCCGACGAGGGTGAAACCATCCTCGCCGGGGATGGATGGTTGTTGGACAATTGAGGGAGTGTAGGTTGGGGAACTTACAGAGGAGGCGTAAGTCCTGAGGAGGGGTGGAATGGAAGTGTGTATTGAAGTTGAAGCGGTGGGGTTTGGGGTTGACGTGGGGAGGTTTTAAGGGTTTGAGGTTGGAGTGGAAAAGTTTTGGGAGTTTGAGGAGAATGAATTAGTAGATTCTTGTCTGGAGAGTTGGTGCATTTCGTCTGTTTGTCTTGGGGTTGGCATGGACGGGTTTGGGTTTGATGTGGACGAGTTTTTAGGGTTTGGGGAAGGTGGGTTCGAGGCTTCATGTAAGGATGTATGGAGTCTGATTGCATTTCCGATTTCGTCAAGTTTATGTCGTAAGTATAAGGTTTTCTTGGGGTCGGTTATGGGGTCCAGGGAATTGTATTATTTTTCGAGTTCGTGGAAAGATCGGTTGAGTTCGGCGAATTGGGTTAATTGGGCTGTGGTGGTTTGGGATGTGGTGCGTTGTGATCTGCGGGTGCGTCTGGAGGACATTTTGAGTGTTTTTTGTTTGTATGGTGTGGATGCCTGTGAAAGTTGATATCAACAGCGGACTCATTACTGAAGGGAGTTGCCTCCCCAGTTAAGGGTGTCCTGACTTATTAACTTTCGAGGGTGTTTTATATTTACCTGGGTTAATATCCTTCCTACGTCTGGTGTGAATTTGTTGCGAGTTTTTTCAGGTGTTCATAAATAAAAATGTTGTTTCAAAAGAAACAGTTGTAACACTTCCTAAGTATTACAAGAACTGTCGAACTACGAAGTTCGACAGAACACGAGGGTTTGTACATTTTTGGTGTAGGCGTCCAAGTTGCCGGTGAAGTCGACTACGAGTTGGTTTGACTCAGTGACCAACTCTGCTATTACACCTTCCTCTAACGATGGACTGGAACAAGTCAAAAGGAAACAATACTGATTGAGGTGTTTTAAATACCAGACGGATCATCACAACAAGTCGGGTACATACCGAGTGCCAGACGAAGGTTCCCGAGTGGCTAACGCGTCCGGTATTTACGAATATACCCACCGGCAAGTGTTGAAAAACAATTTGAAACAGTTATTTATAAAACAAGGGTCACAATTACTCGTTTTGTAGTACGAGTGAAGTTTGCGCAACGAACCACGAAGCGGTGAGTTACGCAAATCACGAGTGCTACAGAAAGTCATTGTGACAAAAGTTTTAGACAATATTTTTTATTATTCACATTTATTTAACGTTTTAAATAAAATAGAATTACATAATCCCTGATTTTAAACTAGGAGTGGTTTGAATTTAAGTTGGCAATTCTGTAGATTCCTGATTGGTCAGATCACAGATGGTTTTACTCAGCACTTTCGACTTTTAACACATTATGAAGGAATAATTGTGTAAATTGTAAACAAACTATCAATTAAGCAAATAAAGTATGATTATTTGTTTAAAAAAAGAGCTTCTTCTCATATACGCTTGCGATCTATTTATATTATATCATGAACAGAATTATTTCTATAATACATCTTCACATAGATATCTGGTAATTTCTCCCAAAAATCGAACGTTATGTATAGATACCTATGTTCTATTCAAAAGTCCCCTCCCCCCCTCGTATCTTTTGCACGGCTACACTTACGTTAATAAAATTTGGAGGGTGGAAATAAAGTGTTGTAAACTTCTCTACGAATGGTAAAAGGTGACATAATAGTAATAGATGACGTCACAGTGCCACTCTGGCCAATAATTTTGAATAGGACCTTATGGCAAGTGATATCTCGTTTGAAAGGCATTGACATTGGCTACATAGCCATATTAATTTTGTTTGGGTTTGAATTGATTTTGACGGATAAAATAAATAAATATCAAAATTAAAGAAATCATTTTTTTAAATATAATTAATCAAATATCAACAATGGATTCTTATAGCAAGTGTTCGAAATGTGCTCCGTCTACTTCCTGACAGTAATACATCCTATTAGTAAACTCTTATCGTACTCGTTCGAATGTGTCAGCTGAAATAGCATTGCATTCTTCAGTGAATATTTCTTTTCAAACGCCAATATTCTATCTGGTGCCGTAGTATAAACCTTGGATCTCAAGTACCCCCATAGAAAAAAATTCAACGGTGTCAGATCTGGTGAACGAGGTGGCCATTCTATAGGACCTCACCGGCCGATGTATTACTGTCAGGAAGTAGGCGGAGCACATTTCGAACACTTGCTATAAGAATCCATTGTTGATATTTGATTAATTATATTTAAAAAAATAATTTCAATAATTTTGATATTTATTTATTTTATCCGTCAAAATTAATTTAAACCCAAACAAAATTAATATGGCTATATAGCCAATGTCAATGCCTTTCAAACGAGATATCACTTGCCATAAGGTCCTATTTAAAATTATTGGCCAGAGTAGCACAGTGACGTCATCTATTACTATTGCTTCACCTGTTACCATTCGTAGAGAAGTTTACAACACTTTATTTGCACCTTCCAAATTTTATTAATGTAAGTGTAGCCGTTCAAAAGATACGAGGGGGGGAGGTGACTTTTGAATAGCACTGTATATTGATCATGTACAATACAAAAATAAATAATTAACAAATTATTGATGAATAAACGTTAGCGTACTTTATTTATTGATATTTTTAATATATAGTTTATTCAAATTTATGTTTAAGACCATTTATTATAATAATTTGCTAGCTAGAACAACGCTAGAAGAACGCTAGAACATTTTATAATTGGTTTCAAGGCTAAAGTCAAATGTCAAATAAAAATACATATTACCTACAATATCCAACTGTAGGACACTAAAAATGAGTAAGAAAGTGTTCAAAGAAACTTCATTGTGACACTACAATGCTATAATGAAGTCTCTTTTATACTCGAATTATAAAAAGGGTTTTTTCGCAACTACTCGAAAACGGTAAAGGTTAGACAAAAAAGTTCTTCTCAAAAATTATTAACCTTGAAACTTTACATAATAATGTCCCTCGACTGTTTTTATACCTTCAAAATTAAATGAGTTAGGGCAGTTTTAATCTTAACGGATCGATAAATGAAAAAATAACTCGCCTAACATATTGATATTTATAATTAGTTAGTCGAGGTCATCTTTACTTGATTTATCATCGGTTCCAAAAGATATAACAAGTGGTTCTATAGTTTCCTCTACGATATTGTCAAGCTCCCACATCTTTGTCTCTCTTCAATAACGTGTTCTACAGCTTTTTTCCAAATTTCTGTTGTAATTTCTGATGATTACTATAAAATTCATCAAGTTTAAACGTTTTGTGTAGATCTATTCATTTGTGTTCAAATTAGCTCAATCGGATTCAATTTGTAGTGATATGCTGGCAATAGAAGTTCAATAATTCCATGTTCGTAGGCCATTTTATCAATAGCGTATTTTGAAATGCTGATGTATATTGCCTAGTCATTTGAAAATATTTTTTCGATGGTTAAATTTAATAAATCTTACGCAAAATCTAAATATGGCGAGAAAAATTATTCATCAACTTTCAAGCATTAAAATTTCTATTTGAAAGTATCAAATTGCTATATTTTGTTCAACGTTAAAGAAATATGTTTCTCTATTGAAGATTACATTTTATAATCAGTTTAAAAACAAATTTTTCTGCATATTTCTCTACTACCTTTTTAAAATTTACGTCCATCCCTAAAACTTTAAACTTCCTTAAATCATTTGATTCTGGAGGTAGCAAAAAAAGTTGGAAGACCTTTTTTATATAAAATTATAAGCTTTTTTATGAGAATGTTTTTGTCTAGCTTTCACAGTTTTCGAGTAATTGCGAAAAAGCCCTTTTTAAATTATTTTTAATTCCTTGCTGGAGGTTGCAGAACATAAAACATTTACACATTTTTGTTGTATCTTTCAAATTATATTATATTAAAAATACAGTTGTGTGAAAATTTTTTGATTTAAGACTTTCCTTGACTGGATTATCTTTTCTAATTTTTAATTGCAAATTTGAAGTTTGAATATTCTCCCATACCACAGTTGAATGAAATAGATACTAATATTTCTCAAGGTGTAGTTGGAGTATGTGATTAATGATTGATTTCTACTGATTTGAGAATGATCATTTCGTTTAATTTGCTTTGGAAGGTAATTTAAAACGCAAACATTTCTATCAGGAAATAAATTATAGTAAATAATGTTACTTACCTCTTCTGTACACAATATTGATTTTGGTGTATATCAACTTTTTGTAAATCACTTCCAATACTTAAACTTTTTATAAAAATTTTGAGACACTGTAGTCTTAATAAAAAAACTCATTTTCTCAAACAACATTTATTGTTATGTACTGTCTGGTGAAGTCGTCGGTAGTCAAAGTCATCTCGGTAGTCATAGTCGTAAGTCACAAAATAAATTAAATAAATATTAATAAATTATTTTTACAATAACGTCTCTACATTTGTCAATTGTCGGCTGTCCGTAAATAGAATTAGAAAAAAATAAACACTGACCAAAAAATCGGTCAAAAATATTTGTACAAAAGTGAAAAACATATTATCTAATGACTTCGATTAGAAATTATTGAGGACTATAGGCACTGTATGCGAGATTTGCACCTTCGTTATAAGATCTTTTGTCCCAGCCGCCTCCGCTGGATTGCCAGCCACCGCCGCCACCACTGCCTCCATGTCCTCCTGCAGATTGCCATCCGCTTCCTCCGTGACCGCCGCCACCACCTCCTTGTTTAGCTGCGAAAAGTTTCTTCAGGGCGATAATTCCGGAAAGAAGAAGAGCTATTTTGGCAGTGATCAATGCTTTACCGGCTAACAAAAAGAGACCAGCGATGGCTATCGGTACTAGAGCAGCCATTTTTGCGGCTATTCCCATCATCATACCTCCCATCATTCCTTTCATGCCGCCTTTACCACCTAAACCACCACCGCCTTTCTTACGACCTGAAACAATACAATTTTTATTATTTTTAAAATAATATTAAAGATTGAAGATTGAAAACAATTTCAATTGATTTAATTACCTTCTTCGATGAGATCAGCAGCATCAATTTTTGGAAGAGCTACTTCGATTGATCTGGATGATATGAAATGGGTAGCCTTGTCCAGAAGCATGTTGGTGAGGGCTGCATCTTTGGCGTCAGAAGCTCTTGGAAGTGTGTTGTCTAGTTGGTCTTCCGTAACAGGTGGTCCTTCAATCGGTGCATCAGGTACTTTTTGAACAGTGACTCCATCGGTTAAATTTAATTTATCCATCCGGCTTAGTCTGTCCAAAAAGGTGATAGCTTTTTTCTTTAAACATGTTGATAATCCATCGGCTTTCGAACAGTCGTCGTAAATTTTAAGTGCTAGTCGAACTCCGGTATTTTCAAAACTGTCCTGTGCGTAAGCACAAATCACAAAAAACAGCACTAACACTAATTTTCTCATTGTTCACTGATGCACTTGTGATCGACGAAAACGAACTGATGATCTTCTCAATCTTTGTTTCTTATTTTATACCATATCTTGACACTCAATGACCTTTCATTTCCTTCTTTGACCTCCTAAGAATTCTCTCCGACGAAACGTACACAGTGTTTACCCTACTCTTTTGATTGGTTCATCGCTGACCTACAAAAGTTATCTTGGGTCGAGAATGTGTTAATTTTTAATACCCACCTGTTCTTCATACTCGTTGAGAATGAAAATTTCTTCTCGATAATTACTTGAAAGACAGTGAATCTGGTTTGTTTATCGACAAAAAGTTCTGAAAACGAATGTAATATTCCATTTTTTTATTTTGTGAATGTAATAGATGAAAGGAGTTACGAGTGGTTTCGTTGTTACATATTTATTACAGTGCATATTTTTTTAGTAGAAAAGATAATGAACCGTGTGGTTCGAAATAGTTTAAGTGCGTGTTAACAGTACAAATTTAAAACACAGACAATTAATATTCTTTACGTAAATTATTGGTTTGTGATTATTAAATGTTTGAATTACAAAAAATATAAGAAAAGTTTTGAAATATTGGATACAAATACATCTATTCTTTGGCACAATGAGATTTAAACTTTATTAATTGTTGAAAATTCTTATAGGAAACAATTCATTGATTCTATTTGATTAAGATAATGGTTGCTTGAAAAACAGCTAGAGCAACAAAATATTTCTGGGAGAAATATAATTAATTTGTGAAGATGAATTTATTTTCCAAACAATAGTCATTTGTTTAATTCAGTTTATATTATACAGGCATACTACTCACTCATTATGAATGGAAAGATATATAATTTAAAAAATTTATTATCAAAATATTTTATTCGGAATGGTGCTTATATGTCATGAACGATGAAATAAAACAATATAATTTGTTTAAATCCTCATTTATTTGCACTAATGTTCAATAACAAAGGTATTGGAAGAAATTACCTGAAAATTCATTCACTACAAACATTCCTAAGCTATCTTCTAGGTAAATAGGTTCAATAAAGGAAAGTGATTGATATATATTTGGTCGTTGAGAAGATTACCTGAATATTTATTTTTGTTAATCTCAAGGGCCTCTAATAAATTTAAACTAAAGGATTTACCGACTACATAGAGGATTCCAAAATTTGGGTCGAAAATATGTTGGTTTTCTAATAAATGATTTGAATAGTTAGAATATGATTTTTTGTTGTCATAGCTACGCTTGAATTCCGAAATTCTAGTTTTAAAATTTCCAAAAGTTCTACCGATATAAATTTTATCACAGTGGTCATTACCACATTTTGATTTATAAACTCCAGATTTGTTTAATTTTGAAGATTTAGATTTATTATTTTCAATGAATTTGGATAAATTGTAATCAGTTTCAAAGGAAATATTGATATCTAAAGTTTCTAAAAATGATTTAATTTTCAAGGATGGTGTTCCAAAGTAGGTTAAGCTTTTAAATTGTTTATTATTATTTTTATCTGAAGGGAATACTTGTTCTAAAGTCTGTTTATTTATGACCAGTTGTTTCTTATTTCACAGCTCCTTCATTCATTAAAAATTTCAAAGATTCTCATAGATGTCATCTCTAAATATTGTTCATTCATACCTCGATTTTCAGTTAAAAACACAATGGAATTGATTATTGATATTCAAGATATAATTCTACACCATAATTCAAAATTCATATCGTTCGATGTAACAAATCTATTCCCTAGTATACTTCCTAAAGAAACTATAACTGTTGTTGATAACTTACTCACATACAATAATGTTCATCCTATAGTTCACTCTGATATCATTACTTTATTAAAAGTGTGTTTGAATCAAAATTATTTTTATTTCATTGGAGAGGTTTATAGCAGTAAATACGGTTTGATTATGGGCAACCCTCTCAGCCCCCTACTAGCAGAAATTTTCATGGATAATATAGAAAAAATAATTCATGAACACCTCCTTAGTAAAAAATTTATGTACTGGCTCCGATATGTGGACGACATTTTAGCTAGCTTCATCGGTACAAATAGACAATTAGAGAGCTTCATTACATACATAAACTCAATTCACGATAATATCAAATTTACCGTAGAGCTTGAACAAAATAAGTCTATAAATATTCTAGACCTTACAATTTCAAATATAAATAATAAACGTGATTTTTCTATATTTTATAAACCATCACATACATATATTACAATTCATAATAGTTCGGTCCACCCATTTAGTCATAAACTAGCAGCTTTCAATAGTATGATACACAGACTCTTAACAGTCCCATTAAATATTAATAATTATAACAAAGAATTAAATATCATAAAACAAATAGCAGTTAATAATAATTACGATCGAAATTTAATTGACAATATCATAAAAAAAATAAACATACTTTAGAACAAGTATTCCCTTCAGATAAAAATTATAATAAACAATTTAAAGGCTTAACATACTTTGGAACACCATCCTTAAAAATTAAATCATTTTTAGAAACTTTAGACATAAATATTTCCTTTAAAACTGATGACAATTTATCCAAATTCATTAAAAATAATAAATCTAAATCTTCAAAATTAAACAATTATAAATTAAAATGTGGTAATGACAACTGTGATAAAATTTATATCGGTAGAACTTTTATAAAGTATAAAACTAGAATTTCGGAACACAAACGTAGCTATGACAACAAAAAATTAGATTGTAACTATTCAAATCAATTATTAGAAAACCAACATATTTATGACCCAAATTTTGAAATTCTCCATGTAGTCGGTGAATCCTTTAGTTTAAATTTATGAGAGGCCCTTGAGATTAACAAAAATAAACATTCAGGTAATCTTCTTAACGACCAAATCGATCAATGACTCTCCTTTATTAAACCTTTTTACCTAGAAGATAGCTTAGGAATGTTTGTAGTGGATGAATTTCCAGGTAATTTATTTCAATACCTTTGCTAACATTAGTAAATGGAATCCTGTATTCATGCACTATATATATCAAGACATTCTCATATTATGCCTTCAGCTACTGTGTTAGTGCAACGCGTCAACCAGTTTAAATTGAACATTAGTTCAAATAAATGAAGATTTAAACAAATTATATTTCATCGTTCAGTATGGACCTTCATCAAATAAAAGTCTCATCTATTCAACTTATATGTCATTTTTAAGGGTTAAATAAGATCGGTAATAGATTTCTCATATTACAGTCAATTCTGTGTGCCTTGCAATTCAAATTTTGCAGCATTCTAGTAGAGATGATTGCCCAGTGCCTACCTAATGTTACAGCCAAAACTCGCATTTTACAAAATTTTCAAAAAATACTTCAAACAGGAAGTCCTCAGGGTTTTGTTATATTCTTTTTCAAAGTTGAAACTTACGACAATTAGGTAAACTTCAGAAGTGGGATCGAATGTTGAGAGAGCGAATGTCAGTGGCGGAAATGATTAATGCGGTATCATCCACATATAATTGTATATTGTCCTGGGGGTGTCGTGGTACTGGTGAGTCACACGTATTAATTATGTATAATAGCGGAGCGAGTATTGAGCCTTGCGGAACGCCGGTTTGGGGTGCAAATGAGTCAGATAGGCTATAACAAACTTTGACGCTGATTGATCGGTCTGTGAGGTAGGAATATATCAATTTTACAATTTGATTTGACAATGGGATGCTCAGTAGATTTCTCACAAGTCCGGCGTGCAAGACTTGATCGAAAACTTTTTGAATGTCCATGAATATGGCGGCCGAACAGCGTTGTTGATTTAAAGCTCGGGTGACGATGGTTTGCAGGTTGGTGGTGGCGTTCTGATAAGAGTGGACTCGCCTGAATCCGATATGAAATGCCGGAATTATATGATTTTTGGTATAGAAGTCCCAGATTCTCTATTTTAACAAACGTTAAAAGATTTTATCTAGGACGCTGATTAATGAAATTGGGCGGTAGGATTCAGGCTTCATAAGGTCAATTCAAATTTCTAATAAAAAGAATTATCCAAAAATATTTTTATTGTAACCCATTTCCACTCATATATAAATTGCACATTGATCTGATTAATTTTTTAATTTGAAATCTTTGATATTAATACTTTTGATAAAATACTTAATTACGATGATATACAAATCAATAATATAAATAAATTATATAGTGAATTGTCGTTTATAGACCATAGCCGGTTTTGGGGATGAGAACAACGTTGGCTGATTTCCAACAACGAGGAAAGTAAGAGACTAAGCAAGCGTTCAACATGGTGTAGAGCGGAGGGAAAATCTCTTCTGGCAAGTTTTTAAGTGCCTATCTCGAGATTCCGTCGTGCCCAGGGGCACTGTTTCTCCCCGCTCGGCACGTCTGTTGAACTCATTCGATTGTGAAGGGTGTAAGAAGTGGAGAGCTTTCGTTTAGCGGAATATGGACGTGTGGGCTTCGAGTTATGTTGAGGGTGAGGAGGTCTGTCTCGATGACAAAGTGAGAAATCTTGGATTGTCAGGTGTTGTAAAGACAGTTTGTAGGCTATTTTTGAAGGCAGTGTTTTGTCTTCAGGGGTGTAGATCTTCTGTTCTTGCACTTCGAGATGTGATTCCGCCTTCCTCTTGAGGCCTTCCATTTTCTCTGCATTTCAGCATTGATTTCGAACCGAAGCTGGGCGTTTAGACGGTTCCATTGTATCTTGACAGCGGGATCTCGCGAGCGAACTTATGACCTGTCTAATTCTTTCTGACGGATTTTAAGAGGAATTCGTTGCGGAAGTGCATGATAGTTGGTGTTTATAGCGGTGAGAAGTATGGCGATGTCTTGTGCATCGATTAGGAGGAATTGGAATTTCTCTTCGTGATTATCTATGTCATCACTCGTCTGATAAATGACGGGTTGTGGTGGGTCTAATAATAGTTTGCCTTTAATTTTCTTGACAAAATAATAATGGCACATTTAGGATATACAAATAATGATTTTTTAAATTTAATTACGATTCACGGTGAGTATAACAGAATAGTATCCAGAACTTGCCGTGTGTTTGCTGAGAGATATCCTGAAAAGCCTCGACCAAATCATATAACTGTAAAACGTTTGCTGCACAACTGTTCCTAGTTTGGTCAGTTTAAAAGTAGAAAAAATGAGCCCAAGACACATGTCGATAATGAGGATTTACAAATAGACATCCTGGGATATTTTGCAGCTCATCCAAATTCATCCTTAAGGGAATGTGAGAAACTGTTAGAGGTGTCGACTAGAGCAATTCACAGAATTTAAAAAAAACATCATTGGACCCCTTATTCGTATACATCCTGGAGATTATGTAAGACGTGTAGATTTTTGTGAATGGATTTTTATAAAATGCCTAGAAGATGAAGATTTTACAAAAAAAATTATTTGGTGTGATGAATCGAAGTTTACTAGAAATGGTTTGTCCAACCGCCATAACAGTCACTTCTGGAGTGACAAAAATCCTCAAGTCACATGGGATAGTAAATTTCAAGTGTCCTTTTCGTTTAATGGTTTTTGGGCTGTGATAAATAATAAGATATTCGCTCTCATGATTTATGACGAATATTTAAACGGAGAGCGATACTGCAACATCTTACGCCAAGTAATTGTACCAGCAATGCACGCTTTACCTAATAATGATGCTAACGAAGCTTGGTTTCAACAATATGGTGCACCGGCTCACAATCTTCGAGGAGTAGGCACATTGCTTGATGAAATATTTAACGATATATGGATAGCTAATAGAGGCCCGTTTCTCTGGCCACCAAGATCCCCACAATTGTCACCATTAGATTACTATATTTGGGAATATGTTAGAAATAAGGTATTTTCTGAACCCATCACTACTAGGGAAAATATGATAATCAAAGTCCTTCACGTTTTTAACGAAATAGATGGAGAATCACTATCAAGAGCTACTAATGAAAATCTGATTAAAAGAGTCCATAAATGATTGGAAGTTGAAGCGCAACATTTTGAACATTTGTTGCATTAACAAGCTAGTGCCTTATTATCTTTGATAGTATCTGTATAATTGTTCAATGTTTAACTTAATAAATTAATACCACATAGCCTATAAAAAAATTAATTTTTTGTGACAAAAATGTATAAAGCTGATTTATTTGAATAGTGCATGATATAGGAATAGAGAATAGTGATATATATCATTCTTCTAAAATAAATATTTACATACAGGGTGTCCCATTTGACAAAAAGGAATTACGCGAAGATTGTGGATTCCGTTTTTATTCCAATTTGGACAGCACCCTGTATAATAAAAAAGGCAACGTCACAGTGTAGACTATAAAGCGGTAAGTGGTAAATAATTTTTAAGAAATTTAAACTTTTATTCAAATTACATTAGAGGATATTGAATTTTATGTACATGGTAAAAAAGTGTAATTTTCATATATAAAACATTACAACTCAAAAACGGTTCAAAATAGGTATAGGGAAGTATAAACAAAAAACATTCAGAATAACGCAAACGTTTCTAAAATTGTAAAATATACAGGGTCTTTCATTAAAAATTACAAAGTTATGTGCAGCTTCTGGTATAACCGGAAGTAGAATGGTGACAGCAATATTTCCATTACATACCTCAATATTCAAAACCCCTTCATGCCAATTTTCATAATTCAGATACCTTTAGTTCTCGAGATATTTCTAATTGACCGTTTATCTGCAGCACCCTGTATAATAAATTATCTGTTCAGCGATTTTGAAGACTTGTTGATTAAATTGAATTAATGTTGGGCCGAGGTTGATGATTTTAGAGGATATCTTAAAGATAAAAAATTTCAATAATTATTAGAAACTATTAGGAAATGGTTACATTCTGTGTTAGGAAACTATCACACTTTAATGAAAAATTAATGTTTATAGTGTTACTATAATTGTTTTAAATCCAGCTTTATCTTGCCACACTGTAATATTCTCTCTTATAATTGCTTGAATTTTACATAATTATTTATCGTATGTAGGAATCAACGCAACAGGCGAGTCAGAAAGTCTGTGCAGATTTTGGTTTAATGTTAATATACATCATTAAAATACTTTCATGAATTAATATTTATATACATACTTTCTAGTCAATGAAAAATAGTATACTGTTCAACATTTTTTTCCTACTACTAGAAAAGTTATGGTTCATATCAAAATATTCAACTCAAGTGTATATATAACAAATTGGAGGTTAATTTGAGTCGAGGAAAATAAATTATTCTATTCTTTATTCACTGACCCTGTAATTGTTCATTTGAATTGCGTTCAGTAAATCTTCAAATACCCTTGTGATCTCACTATTTTAAATGATACACTATATATATCATCATTGAATAAAAAACTTTAGTAATTTTTAGACGACGAGATCGTTATTTATTACTTTTATCAGAAAAGCAATTGAATATTCGGAATTAGAAATGAATGTTTACGTCAAATTGCCAAGAAAAAATTGATAAAAAATATGTTATACTGTGGGAAAACCGTTTGACATTTTATCTCTATTGGCAGGTGAAAAAATATCACTTTGTATTATATATTTTTTTCCTTGGAAAAAGTGAGTACTTGTATATATATACACATGAGTAAAGGTAGATATTTAATTTTAAATTATTTTATTAAATAAAAGTTACATTTTCTTTACATCAAAAGTTATTATATGTGCATTTCATGAACGACGTGTTCCTTGAAGTATTCGGTACAACAGTCGAATTTTCATGTGTTTAGTTTCTATTTTTTTCTATCATGGACACAACTGCCGTTAATGTAGCTTGTTGAAAATCAGGTGTTATTTTAGCACTGCCATACGTTCCAAACCTTTTATTAACTATTTTTGTTCTGTTTAATACTGATTCATCAACAAACCCTTTAGCGGCCATTGGTGACTTCCCACAGCCATGTTTCTTAAGTGTGATGAATCCTACTCAGATTCAACTAAAAGTGTGACAACCGATCTCTATGAGCTAGAAATTTTAAGTTGCAGAAAATTTGCTACTGTTTCAGGTAGGTACCTGATTATAATGATTTTAACCCACAACGGCGCTGCCGCTGGTCGAAGCGCTACGTACATTCGGTAAAATTTAATATATTTTTTCTACTTCCGCTACTGAAACCGCACTTTGAACACGGGTTTTACATGCACAAATCGACTCCTTAAACACTAGTGTTCAAAATGCGAAAAGTCACATCTCGTTTATCTTTTGGTTTTTAAACGTCAAATCAAGTGTATCTTTTGTATGTTAAATTTCATATTCCGTGATAATTTTGTTATTCTGCGTCATTTGATTTGTCAGTCGGCTGTCAGCCATCGTTTATCATGTTATGAATACAATTCGATTATAATATAGTTTTTTCCTTCACGCGGGCGAAGAAAAAGTATAGTAAGCACTTCGAGTTAAAAACGTCTTTAGTCACTCGTTTCACAATTCACTCGTTCCGCTTCGCTCCACTCGTGCCTAGTAAAACTCGTGACTACAGTAACCTTTTTGACACTTGGTACTTAATATACTATTTCAGTAACTACAAATCTCTTGTTTACATCATTGTTTGTTTGCTTTAGTTTCATAATTAATACCGTACTCGAATCTTCAATAACATCTAATGTTACCTGACTGATTCCACAAACTCGACAAGCTCCATCAATTCCAAATACAACAACAACCTAGACTATTAAATAAGTTCCATCGGGAGCATTACATAAAAAGTACCCAAAAATCGTAGCTTTCTTGGGCGTGAAACCTTTCTCATTTTGTTCAGAAATGTGATTAGATTGCAATATTTTGAAATGTCTACATTATTATTGGGTTATGGCATACTTTTAATCATTGAATATTTCGACCACACAGTTGATGGTTTCTGTTGTTGTGACAGCTCCGAAGTAAAATAAACCGATAACTCTATTTCCGAGAAAGAAGTGTATGCCATTTCATCTTACATTCCATTAATCTACAATACACAGTTTCGTAAATTTCCCGCGATTTAGCTGGCAATAATTTTTGTGTCGCTACTTTCGCTGCTTCTACTTATCAGACATATTTTAACTTTATATTATTAAAAATAACTAGTAAACAACCATTAAGTTCGCAATTTTTGAATCAAATCACATAATTAAAATTATTGATATTTGAGTACCTTAAGAGTTTCATTAGCAATGCAGGTCTAATCGTCGCTAGAAGTACAACAGTCTACCAGTTTAAAACTTCAAAATTCGCATCAATAATTATCTGACTTTAAAATATCGTAATATTTTTCCCGTCATAGAAAAAATAGTTTATTATATACAGGAAAAATATTAGATTCTAGGTCTCGCTTTTTTGTCTCCCTCTGCTCCATAACACAAACTCAAGCTAAAATATAATACTTTGTTTCCTTCGGTAATAAATACTATTTAATTTGATGGAATTTCCAAGTCGCAGTTTTTGGTCTTCCATATGTGTATGTCGATTTTTATATTTTCGTTGCAGGGGGATATTAGCAGTAAACAATGTTGTTTTGTTTCATCTGCTTTTTCGAGGATTTAATATTGCTTGTATGATCTTACTACCTTATTGGTTTACCCATTTTCTTTGTCGAGTTTGATACACATTTTAAGATTAGGTATTATAACTGCTCATTAGTCTACATTAATATTTCACATTCTTATGAGAGCTTAGAAATCTTTAGGAAGGTTATTGAGCAAAATAGAATTTTAATTAGACCACTAAACACGAGGCAAAAAACCAATGTCTTATATTCTGGCTTCTGATGTCCGCTCATCCCTCCGTCTGTCCCTTTCAAGGTTCAGCGGACGAACGGTAGGTGTCAGAGCTTGAGTATCAACGGATTCCGAATCAGTATGATCTGAAACATCTCCAATGTATAAAAAATGTACCTCCGACTTGTAATTAATCAATGAATTGTTCCGTTTCAATAAAAGGTGAGGTGACAATTTCAGGTTATTAGTCACAGGTTTTTTTTCGGTTAATTTTTGCTGTCTAAGTCCGCCAGGGGTATCGTCGGGTGGAATGAGTAGCTCGATAGTACTGCTGCCGCTCCCAAGCTCGGATAACGGAGGAGGGTTGTAGCAGCAGGCTAGCTCCCTGCTATACGGAAAAACCTAACGTTAAAAAAACTAACAAATGCCTCGGAAATTCGGACGGATCACATGGTAAACGATACAAGCTACTAAAAAGGACTATGGAACTAGGCACTAGGAATATACAGGGTATTCGAACGAAAATAGAAGAAATTGCCCAAGAATTATAAGTATTAAGTATGGATTTGATGGATCTGACAGAGACAAAGAAAAAAGGCGCTGGCACAGAAATGATAAAAAAATATGTACCGGGTGTCCCAATAAGAATGGCTCTCGGCCATATCTCGGGAACGGTTTATAGTACAGCTTCGGGAAAAAAAATTATAACAAAAGTGACCTCGAGAAAAACCTGGAATCTATTTAAAGAGTTGTAGGTAGACCGCCAGAGGGCGTAATTAAATGCCAAAAATTATAAAATGAATAATTCCTAAATTTTGCCTAATTGAGATGCATGTATACTATGATTATCGTAATCTTCAAGAAATTCAGCGTATATTTGATTTTACAAGCTTTAGTCCATCTCTTTAAATGAGAGGTGGGGTAAGCGGGAACTTTATTATGAAAAAACCCCTGTAAATCCAGTTCTACTTAACCAATCTATGCAAAGTTAGTCTTTTTGAAGAGAGATCCTTTCTACCAATGTAAGCGTTATAATTTCGAAACAACCTAATGAGTAACGTATACGCTAGAGGGCGCTATTTTTTTTTAAATCTAGCTATCCTTGAAAAATGTTGATTGGAAACATGCAGTTTTAATTGAGGAATATAAAAGTAGACCAAAATAGCAACAGAATAGCGAAAACCGCATGTCGATATCTTTTTCTTATTACAAGATATCCTTATAAATGTGTAAATGTTAAACATTTTCCTTTAAACATAAATTACTCCGGTTTGACCGAACGGATTTTACCATTTTTTAACTCCTCAAAATTGTCTTTCCTTGTTCTATTATTAATAGTTCCAATTATTATGTCAATATTAATTAAGCTGTCACCGGGAAACTGCGTTATGGAAGATAAAATGGAAATATATAGAAACAAGTATTGGGCCATGAAAAAAACAAAACAAAAAGATATGTCTTGTGTCAAATTAATAAACCTAGTAATTTGTTCATTTACGTGTCATTGTGATTTGTGTGCAATAAATTAGATATGAAATTTACTTAAAAGTTATATCTAAGATGATTCTTACAAACGGAGAAGCATTTGATATGATAGGAATTTACTTTGAATGTATGAGAAATGCAACGGTTGCGGCTAGGGTATATGCCCTACAATATTTCCAAAGACGTCATCCCGGTAGCACATATATTATACTGGATAAATTATCCCTCAGGATATAGCCCAAAAAAGAAACAAGAAGAAGAAGGAATCACTGTTAGGGAAAATAATTTCAACAGAAGAAAGCATAACGTTTGCTAAAATTCTGATATATGCTTCACTATTAAATCTGCCATAGAATTCCTGGTTTCTGCGTAGATATCCACGCCCATATATTCACAGAAAAACGACCACTTTTATTGATAGAATTGACATAATTCTCGTCAAATCGTGTATTCGGTGGGCGATAGACACTAATATTCCCGCTATTTGACGAGTGGAAAGCCTTTTTATTCGTAAAAATAACACTATTCCAAAATTTTTAGTCATAGGCAATATGCTCTAAAGCGAACCCCATTCTTGCTTATTCGTGACTATTGTTTAATAATAGTTTCCATGCTGCTGCGTGGTATTTGAATTCAGTCTGTGCAACTTTATAAATTTTAATATATGCACCACATTTATTAAATGCGTTATACATATGAAGAAGGTAATCTGACTTATTGGTAAATATTAATTCAGGAATATTTATTACCTAGTTTACTACAGTATTCTTCTACCAAGATTCATCGAATCAATGTTTCATTAATTTAGATTAGACGGTCGCGGCAACACCGCAACACAAATCTATACATAGTTAGCATGAGCCTCAATGCAATGGCCTATATGTCACGAAGCAAGTTTTATTTAGTGATGTGTCCTTGAAAAATTTAGGAGGTATTTATCAAATTCACAAAATTATGAATCGCTGTTGTTTGTGTTGCCTATTTGTAATTTCTCGAATCAATGTTTCATTAATTTAGATTAGACGGTCGCGGCAACACCGCAACACAAATCTATACATAGTTAGCATGAGCCTCAATGCAATGGCCTATATGTCACGAAGCAAGTTTTATTTAGTGATGTGTCCTTGAAAAATTTAGGAGGTATTTATCAAATTCACAAAATTATGAATCGCTGTTGTTTGTGTTGCCTATTTGTAATTTCTCTTCTCTATAGTCTCAAAAAATTATTTCGTATCTTTCTGAACTAAATCTCATTGAAAACAGTCGCACAAAAATCGATTTTGAGCCAAAGTGTACTGCATCCAAACAGTTTTCAGTATAAAAAAATACCAAATCCGTTTTAACCCATCCGCGACATTCACAGAGTCACGTGACTCACGCAAGTGTCATTATTAAGGCAAGTTAAACGAGAAATGGTTCGTAGTTTGTTCATTCGTTACCATTTAATTGATCGCTATATGTGATATTGTTAAAAAAGCAAAGATTTTCGTACACCTCAAATCCATGACAAATTCGAGAAAGCTTAAAAGCGATAACAGTATTGCTTGGAAATATGAAATCAACATTCAATGGATCTTTCCCGAACGTGATCCTTCTTACATGCCAGCCGATCGAGCATTTGGTATTCTTGACAAAACGCTTCGGAAGAGGGAGAGTATCATGTTTTCCCATGAATTTGATGACATTGTAAGATCAGTTGGAAGTTTATACACAGTTCCACAATACTTTAAATGGATGAACTAGTGAGGAATTAATGAAAATGTAGTAACATCAAACAAGACGAAGCGTCTAATAATTGATCATTCAAACCCAAATATTGTTTTTGCTTTTTCTTATCACTTACCTTTTATCTGTGAACATACAGTCCTCTAAATCTTAATGAAACTTCCAACCATAGAGACACCCTTACAAGAAACTTCATGTTCAAATCGTACTAAAAACGTATAAAAGGCTGACGTCGTGTTTCTGCTACGCAAAATGGGATACGAAGGAGAAAATGTTTTATATTACAAAAACGCATTGCAGAATATTCAAGAAAATAACTCAGAAGATTCAGACTAGACATTATATTTGTCTCTCTACTCATATTACTGTTTTAAATTAAACTAACTTTTCCTAGAGAATTCCACAATTTATTGAAAAAAATATTAATTTCAAGAAATTGATCATTGTTTTGATATTAAATGTTAATTCTGTCATCCTGACGAATATATTTAATATCAAACAATTGTCAATCTCTTAGAATTGTTTACATTCTTTATTCAATATATTGTGGAACAGTTAGTTCCATTTAAAACAGTGTTATATTTTTTTATTATTTAACAGTTTTCAGAAATTCCAAATAGTACCACATCCTAATTTTCTTCCAACATGGCCAAATCCAAATTGTTTTTTTACAGAATGCATGAGTGATGTATGATTTGCAGTATTAGAAAGAACTTTCTTTCAAAAATACTATTACGAAAAGAAATAAAAATTATCAGTAGTAACCATCATCAGAAACTATCCCAGAACATTTTAATTTCATGGCTTTGGTACGTTTTGGAAATAACCTTCTCAATTCGAACATTTAGATCTTATTAATTATATACTTAGTCCATTGCACTTCCACATATATCGTCGTTTTGAAACTACACCGTGGTAACTCAAAAAAAAACGAAAAATGGGATATTCAAGTCATTTTGTATAAAAAAAAATTATCTTTGCTAGAGAAATATAGTATTATCTTCATAGTTACACAAAACTCCATGAAAGAGTAGATGAATCGTTATCGCATTAGCCCGACTGGTCATTTAAGGCGGCCGGCACACTGAACGAGTTGTGTCGATCAATTTGAATCATGTAAAAATAAAACCCACGTTAAGGTGTGTCCACACTATGTCGATCGACACCGATCGACAAAGTCGATCGACAATGTCGAACAAGTCTGGACGTGTCGCTAGACATTGTTGAGCGGTGTCGAGTCGAGTCGAACGCAACCCGAATCAGGTCGGTCCGGATCAAAGACAGTCGAGTCGAAGGCACCAGTGTGGACGTGTCGATCTTGTCACTGCCGTTTTAAAAAATAGAATAGTGCTATACTGTTGTTCAAGTGCTTACATTTTTATTGAAAATGAATTGGAGTGATACCCAAACGTCGAATTTTATTGAAATGTACCGTGATCGTTCTTACTTATGGGATTCAAGTGATGTTAACTATAAAAACAGAAACAAACGGCATGATGGTTTGGTGGAAATTGCGGTGTCATTTGGCATTGAAAAAGTGGAGGTGGAAAAGAAAATTAGAAATTTGCAAAACCAATTTGCAAGGGAGAAAAAGAAAGAGAGCGAGTCGAGGAAGACCGGGACTGGCGCTGATGACGCCTATACAAGCAAGTGGTTTGCCTACAAAGCTTTGATGTTCTTGGCAGATAGGAACAAACCCAGGAACACTCAGGATACAGAGGTAGGCTAATTTGAGATCTATATTTTCATTTATCACTAATTTATTAATCAAAATTACAAAAATATGTCGAACTACTTATCATACTGGAAGTGTAGTTCCCCTTGCGGAGAAACAAAGTAGTCTGCAAACTTATCCCTAATTTTCTGAGCTTCAATAGAACTTCTCCTTGGGATGGCAGGCAGCCTGCTTATCTGGCAAGTGGCTGGATCACGCCTCCACAGGCCTGGAAATACTTCTCCACTCTCAGATGATTCCCTATCCAACATCCCAACTGAGCTGTAAACGTTTCTCGATTCGCTTTTCCTCAAGTAGTTATGCAAATAAACTGCAGCCAATGTCAATTTTGTTGCTTTCTCTGGTTTCAATATTAATGGTTTTCTGAATACTCGAAAACTGGAAGACATTATGCCAAATGCATTTTCGGAAACTCTTCGAGACCTACTTAGTCGGTAGTTGAATATTCTTTGTTTTGTTCTTTTATCATGCAATCCCGAGAATGGCTTCATAACATTACATGTAAGTTAAAAAGCTTCATCTCCTACAAAGACGCATGGCATCGTAAAGCTTGATTGGGGTAAAGGGCGTGGAAGGGGAAGGTGCATCACGTTGTCCTCTAAACATTTTTTAAAAAACGTAGCATTGAAAACGCCACTATCTGAAATTCTTCCCTGGCAACCAACGTTTGCGTATATGAAATTATAATTTGCATCAACTACAGCAAGCAATATAATGCTAAAAAACCCTTTGTAATTGAAAAATTCTGTGCCAGAATGGACTGGCGCTTGAATGCTTATGTGTTTCCCATCAATGGCTCCCACACAGTTTGGGAAGTTCCACTTCTCATTAAAACATTTTGCAACACCTTCCCATTCCTCTGCATTTTGCGGCATCTGTAAAGAAACAAAAACTGTCTGAGTAGATTCAATAATAATTCGTTTTTTTTTTCATCAACTCAAATTAATATTGTCAAAAAATATTGAATTGTGTTTGTATAATTGTGTTTTCTAGGGATCACAAGAGCCAGAATTTGAGGAACAACAGAAAGAAAATGATAATGAAGAAAATAATGAAGAAAGCGTCGAACAGTCACAGACATCGAATTCGAAAGACAACAATGAAAGTGCAAGTACACCACTGCCTGAAGACGCATTTACCTCCCCAAAAACACCAATTAAAAAGCGCAAAGTAAGATCAACTTCTGCTGGCAGTGCACCGATCATGAATGAAGCGGTTAACTTATTGAGATCTATTCAGTCAAAGAAGAAAGATGAGTATGATTCATTTGGAGCACAGGTAGCCATTAAACTGAGGAAAATTACTTCACCTCAAGCAAGGTTTCAAGCCCAACAAATGATTAATAAAACATTATTCGAGGCAGAGATGATAATGGCAGGTTACTCGTACAATGCCAACACACATCAACAAACATATCCACATATCTTCCCATCTACAAATCAAAATTATCCCCAACAAACATATGAACCTCAGTTATCGCCCTACCCATTAACACAATCTCCTACGTTAAATTCACAATATTCATCTTCATCCTTTTCTGCCTCTCAGTCCCCATCATCTGTTCGGTTTGACAATATTTCGAATAACTTGGGAGGACAACCTGAACTTTACGAAAACGAGATCCGAGAATTGTATTAAACGTATTTAATTTTACATGCACTTAACAATTTACACATTTATATTTTCAAATGTTACATACTTTTTCCAATTCTATACTATGAGCAAATTTTGTAAGCTGTAATTTAAATTGAATAAACAAAATATGAAAATAAAGTATTGCATTTACTAGAATGTGTAGTTAACTTTCTTACCTTGACATAATCCTCAAGTGCTTCTACCAGGGCATCACAAACTTCTGGGACAATGATGGAGATTGCTTGTTTTGATATCTTCAACAGGTAGCTCAATGAAGTGTATGAATCGCCAGTTGCCAAAAAGCGCAGCGTTACTGCAAGGCGATGGTTCACTGGAATTGCTTTTCTGAATGGTGTGTCTTTTTTAATTATGTTAGGCGCAATCATTTTCAAAAGATTTTCAAAATTGGAACTTTTCATTCTAAAGAAGTTTTTAAAGCCCGCGTCACATCTATATTCTAGATTTAATTCGTCAACCTCATCCATCAATAAATCTCGCATAAATTGCTCCGTACTATACCTTTTTCTGCCTCGAACGAGGCTAGGCCGTACCCAAAATCTCCGCGGGCGACGATTACGATCTTTTTGGCTTCCCAAGATGGCAATAAGAATTGCAGCAGAAGCCGCTGCTCCAGCATCTTCATCATCACTCATATTATATATGGAAATCACTCAAAATCACTCACTATATAAAAATTTATGATGGCTGTCGGTCGACTCGTCCACATGTACTGAGGCAATTTAGACGAGTTGACACAGTCGAAGGTATCGAGCGATTTTATCGATCGACCGGGTCGACAGAGTTGATCTACATAGTGTGGACACACCTTTATCTTATGAGAATTGTCACACGGTTCGATCGATCTCTGTCATGTCCAGTCGAGATGTTTGATTTTCAAACTTGTTCTTATTTTACTCGACACTCGATACAGCCGCAGATGCGTAAATAGTAATTATTTTTCGAACTTTTAACCTATGTTATTTATATATTTATTTCTCACGTGCAAAAAAATTAAGTGTATTAATTCAGAAAGGTTTCAAAATGGAAAATCAATGGAATCCTGAGGAAATAGATATATTGATTAATTTAGTAAGGGATCAACCAGACCTCTACGACCAATCGAGACCATCATATTCAAACATAAATACAACAGAAAAATGTTGGCGATCTATTGCAGAGCAATTTCCAACAGAAAGTGGTATGTTTTATTAAAAGTATATTATATTTACATTTGATATGACTAATAAATTACAGTTAAATCATGCAAAGCTAAATGGCAAATATTGAGGGGCACATATAGAGCCAAAAACCAATATATCTATGGAGCATGTGGTTCCTCTGCGAAGCCACCAGTAAAATGGCCATATTTTAATGCTCTTTCATTCTTGGGCAAGCATTTGGAAGACAGAAAGTCACATTCAAATATTGGGTTAGTAAATCATTCTTATTTAGGACAGAACATGTTCAAGAAATTTGGTTTTTAGTGACTGTCAAGAAACAAAAGCTGTAAGTGAATATTATGTATTGTCCCCTGAGACAGGAGAAAATAACAGAGACTGAAGAAATAGTTATCCAGGTGGAAAATGATAACCTATAGAAGAGCAATATAGTAATAATTTACAATTGTCATACACTGCAAGAGGGAAAAAGAGGAAACCAGATTTTGTTGAAACAAGTTTCATTAATTATCTAGAACAAAAAAAGACTAAATCATCTATTCGTTCATTTTTGGAAAGTTTGGAACAGGATATGACAAAACTTTCAAGTAGTGCCTTGAACCTCTTTAAAATAGAAGTGCTTACATCTCTCCAAAATCATTTATCTACAAAAACAACTTTGATGAAGTAATTGAGTTTATAAATACTTTACTTATGTTACGATTACATTATAGATATGTTTTGTTAATCTATAAATCGAGCTTAAAGAATATATGACTATATTTTTGTATGTATTTTTATATTTTAATAAAGTTTTCACATGCTACATTTCATCTCTGTTCATTATTATTTTATTCCTGTTCAATGTAATTTCATCCTGCCAAGAAGTACTTCCTGTTCCTGAAAAATATTCTGTAAATTTGTGTCTGACTAATCTTGCTTCTCTTGTTGATTGATTTAAATTTATTCCTCCTACCTCTGGTGAATGAGTAACATTCTCAAAAGCAGCTACATTCACATTTAGACTTTCTGGCTGTTCAAATATATTTTCCTCCATCCGAATAAGATTATGTAACACGCAAGCACCTTTGATTGCAATATCAATTTTATCAGGAGATATGGCAATAGGGAATTCAAAAATCCTGAATTTTGAAGCCAGCATTCCAAATGAACACTCCACTACTTGCCTTGCATGTGAAAGTCTATAGTTAAATATTCCTTTTTCGATATTCAAATCCCTTCTTGGATATGGTTTCAATAAGTTTCTGGCCAAACGAAATGCTTCATCCCCAATAAATACATATGGTAAAGGGACATTGCAATTGACAATTGGTTTGTCATCAGGTAATTCTAATTGAGCATTATTGAACATCTGACCAAACTTTGATGTATTAAACACCCCTCCATCACTATTTTCTCCATAGCTGCCTACATCCATCATTGTAAAGAGATATTTAGCATCAACAACTGCTAGCAATACTATAGAACGGAACTTCTTATAGTTATAAAATAAAGATCCTGCATTACTAGGCTTCCGAATTCTTACGTGCTTCCCATCAATTGCTCCTAAGCAGTTTGGAAAATGTTTTGTTTCCATAAACTCCTGAGATATCTTTACAAAATCATTCTAGCTTGGGAATTTCAAGTAATCATTCTTCAATGCATCATAAATTAATGGTAACATTTCAGATACAATTTGTTCTATACAATTATGACTAATGCGAAATCTGAATGAAGCCGAATGATAGTTTTCTCCATTAGCTAGGAACCTACAAAATGTATGGAATTATTAAACTTGTATATTACTTTTCTAAAATATTTAAAAACCTTATTGTAACTGCCAATATTTCCTCAAACGAAATTGTTTGCATACAATGTGTATGACCCAAATTCAAATGGGGTTTGGTCTTTAAAACCAACATTTCATAAGTTCTTCTATTCATACGATAATACGAGTAGCTGTAAAACATTTAATCATCTTCGTCTAGCTGTGGTTTTAAATGAAAATATTCTCAAAGTGTTGGTCGATTAAGAAAAATATCTCGTACCCACACTGTTCTTCTTTTCCTCCTTTTCTTAATATTTTGCCACATAAGGTATAATACTTCGGGTTCGTCAAAATCAAACATGATATTAAATTTGAAATTATAATATTTCAAAATTCAACTGGAGTTACAAGTAAGGTTAGGATATCTACAAAGATTATGATATCGATAGCTGTTAAATGTCAAATTCAAAAAATGTTTTCCTTCTTGCTTGCTTGCTTAGTGTGACGAGCATTTCAAGTCTCACTTGACTCGACAATACACGACTCGATACCAATTGATCAGTGTGCCCGCCGCCTAATTTTATGGAAAAGTGTAGCATTGTGTCAGTGAACACAAAACCGTGGAGCAGGTAAGTCGCATTTTTTTCTACATGGCTGTATTTCAAAATTTGGAATAAAATTTATAATATTTGGCGTGTACAATATAGATGTATCTGAACAGTTCTCTACAACTAATTCATATATTTGTGCGATTGGAAGCTTCAAGCTGAAAATATATGAAATATTGGATGTAATTGATCTTAGTCCTATTCTAGGATTGGAGAAATTGATTATTGGAAGGTTTATGTAACGATGCTAATAATTAAATTCAACGAAACCTACTGAGTCAACAAGATTTCTTCTTCGTGAAATATGCGTGAGAATCGGAAAAATTCAAATTCAATTCTTCAACAACAACAATTATCCTGTTTAATCAGCGTGAACAACAGAATGAGTATGATGAGCATAGGTTTATTAGGTAGATGAGTTGTGATTAGCTCAGGTACAAAACCGACAGACAACCAAATAAATATATGACGAATATTGATAGTTGTCTCCAGTATACCCTAGAAATATTATGTAAAATATATGATAGTTGTTCGGCATCGTTCTATTGTTGTTCCATATCAAAAATCCATCATGTATATTGAAATCATCATAATATTTCCAACTATATTAATCATGAAGTTATATAAATATACGATTTCCTTGATCAAATTAAAAATTTATTGACGAAATGCAAGTTCAATGCCTGCGAGATCCTGCTTCTGTGGTAGATATTTCGTGAACGAAAGTCAACATTACCAGCACTGAATACAAAATACTAAAGTAATTAGTAATAATTGACATTCCACGGTTAAAATCTGCGAAGACTTGTCGCAAGCGCAAGAAATTTGAGTGAAAGTTACGGTAAGTTCAAGGATTTAGAAAAAATTCGCGGCTCATTCAGTCGGGTGTATGACCGGAGAGTTTGTCACACCTAGTATTACCACTCACGTTTCTCATTATATATATATATATATATATATATATATATATATATTTCAATGTTAGACCTTTTTATATGTATATTATTGATATTAATTAACTTTCGATTTCAATAAAATTCTCCAATTTCATGAAAATTATATGAATACCTGTTGTGGATTAAGTGATGACGAGCTCTCTTAGATGTTTTAATTATAATTTTTGTCCAAAATTGTTTTGTACAATTGAGGATTGCTTGTTCATTTCCGTTATTCAAATTTTTAGCAATAATCATCATTCAATTTGGGCAGGCAGGCTAGGCGGTTCCAATTCAAAAGCAATAGTATCAGTTTCTTATAACTTATGTAAATTCTAGCCAATAAGCTTTCGACTTCCAAATAGAACGATTGCTATTGTTCCTGATATAATATATAAAATTAAAGTATACTTTAAAGTGTGCTGATTCATGTGAGTAATAATTCGATTAGTTTTGTAACTGTTATCATCCGCTTTTTGGATCAACATTCAAATTGCTCATCAAATTTCATATGAAACACCAGTTTTTATCTTAGTGATGTTTAGTCCTATATTAATTACCAGTGGTGGAACATAACATTCAACAATGAATGACTCTAGGAAATGTTGTAAATGCAAAGTGAACAAGGGTGATTGATTGGTTGGATGCGAAGGCGGATATTCAAGATGGTTTCAATAATCATGTGTAAGATTGACAAATGTTGAATTTTCTATGCTTGATAAAAGTAAAAATCTATTTTTTTATGCAACCAATGTAAAAAGAAGTACGATATTGGGGATAAATGTACAAGAAAAGATTATGAGCATCAGTAAACAATAATTAATGAGTCCATTAAACTTGTTAAGGAGTTCATGGAGAATGAGATTCAAAAAATATTGTTGATCTAGTTGCCGCAGCAAAGGACAAAAATTCTGGATACCCTGTGAAATGAGTGGAATCAGGAGATACTGCCGAATATTCGATCGGATGTTGCTTCTACCAATCCTCATTTGAATCCTGGTTCTGCTCCTCTAATTTCTCATGTTGTATAAAAATAACCTTTTCACATATTCAGACCAACAAATGAACAAGATCCTGTTGCAACAAAAAATGATTTGATCAAAGGTGTCAACCCTGTTTCTACGAATATAAACATGACTAAGGCAATCAGTGTTAAGGAAGGCGGGCTAATGGTAAGCTGTGATTAGTCTCAAGATTGTGACAAATTGAAGGAGATGGTTGATCAGAGGCTGGGTGATAATTATACTATTAAGGAACTTCCTATACTAAATCCAAGATTCAAAATTGCATGTCGGAGAAGCTGTCTGATGAAGAGCTTGTTAATCGTATGAAAACGCTAAATAAAGATGATATAACAGGTGATCTAAAAGAAATGTCCAACCTTCCGTTACAGAAAAATAACAAGCTGCATCCGGCAGTTATTCAACAAACTTTAGCTCTGGGCAAATTGTTCGTACGTTATGACTATTGTGATATATAGGATGCTATAGATTTAAGACGTTGCTTCAAATGTTCCGGATACCATCATACTCCAAAAAATTGTAATTCATATATTTTTTATGCCCCCTGTGTGCACAGAATTATCAATATTTAGACTGTCAAAAACAAACCAATACTGCATTAATTGCCATAAAACAACAAACGCTCTAGTTCCCGCGAATCATACAGCTATCGGTAATAATAACTTGTATCTATATAGAGAGACACTCCCTAAATTTAAGAACAATATCCTCTCGATTAAATAGTAATCGTCATTGAATAATAAATGCAAAAATTCACACTCTAGTTTGATAACAATTTATTATCAAAATGTGCAAGGTATGAGGACGAAGACCCAAGATCTGTGTATGGGCACGGCTGGTGCTGTACAATATGATATATTGGCTCTTACCGACACATGGTTGGTTGATTCAATAACTGATTCTTTATTTATTAATATACAAGAATTTAATGTTTTCCGATCTGACAGACAATACTATCTAAATAAAAATACTAGGGGCGGGGGGAAGGGAATTTTCAGCTTCAGCTAATGGGATAACAACACGCGATCTACTTCCTGACTTGCATTCCATAGATGTGATCTCAGTAACGTTAAAATACAATAACGAATTCTTACAGATTATAAATTCATACATTCCTCCTCAAGTCCCTCCCAGTGATTTGTACATACTCTTCGACAGAATCTTCTCCTTACACACCTTATACGATGATAAATTAGTAGTTGTTGGCGACTTTAATATAGCCGGATTTGCAGTTGCCAGATATACTCAATTTCTAAATGCTTCTTGGAGGGTACAGTCTCTAATCAACTTTCGAAATGTTTACAACCTTTCCCAATTTGGTGAAGAGTTAAATGGTAACAATCGTTTTCTCGACTTAGTTTTATGTTATACTGACTAGTGTAAAGTGGAGAGAGCACTCGACATATCACTCCCAGAAAGTATTCACCATCCTCCTCTGACAATTTATTTTCCTATTAAATATAAAAACAACTCCTTATTCCCTCAATCGGGCACAGGTTATTATTTTGGAAATGCTTGTTACCCAACTTTTTACCAATCTATATTAGATATTGATTGGACTAGCCTAAACTCTTGCGCTAATGTTGAACACAGCGTAAATCTCCATTACGCAAAAGTTAGTGATTTTTTTCAGCTACATGTTCCCAAAAAAAGGTTTATTAATTAACAATATCCGCATTGGTATAACTATGATATCCTTAAAAATCTTAAAATTCAACATAGATTATTTAAAATATAATAACTTACTCGAAACCGTTAGGACTATCAGGACTTTTCGAGATGTAGATCAGAAGTAAAGATAACATATCAACATTTTTTTTAGGAAATCCGAGGAAAATATTCTGCTTGAGCCCAAAACATTGTACTTGAGCCCAAAACACTCTGAAACTTTATTAACAGCATAAAAGAAGTATCATCGTCAATCCCGAATACTATGTTCTTCGAAAATGTAAAACTAGACAACGTTCAGGATATAGTTAACAGTTTCGCTACGTTTTTCTCAAGCAACTATACGATTTCCTATGGTAATACTTCTTATAATGATCCGAATATTTATGATGTCATAAATATTACCAGTGTCTCTGAGAAATAAGTTTTGGCTACCTTGAAAAAATTGAAACGAAATACCACTGCCGGAATAGATGGCATACCTGCCATCCTGATTAAATACTGCCGCCAAGTTTTGGCTCAACCATTAACAATTATTTTCAACCTGATTTGGAGAAACTCCAATATTCCAGATGAATGGAAGGCATCAAATATATATGACCTATTTTCAAAAAAGATAATAAGAATGATATAACCAACTATAGGCCAATAACAATTCTGAGTCATTTTTCTAAGTTGTTCGAAATAGCAATACATGAATATATCTCCAATAAGGTTAAACATATTATCTCACCAAACCAACATGGTTTTATGTCAGGTAGGTCAACTATCACCAATTTATTCTGCAAACCGCCATTTATTGCAGAGACGTTGGATGAAAAAAGGTAAGTAGATGTAATCTACACTGACTTATCCAAGGCGTTTCATAGAATCAATCACAATATTTTACTAGTTAAACTGGACACACTGGGATTTCACCCAATACTAATAATACATCTCCTTAAATATTATCTATCGGATCGACCGCAATTTGTAAAATGTCGTGGTCATAATTCATAGATTTTTCATCAAACCTCTGGAGTACCTCAGGGCTCTGTCTTGGGACCAGTTCTTTCTATATTATATATAAATGACATTCTGTCTAAAATTGACGTAAAAGCAATGCTATATGTTGACGATCTCAAGTTAATTCACAGAATCGATTCTATCCATGACTGCAATAAACTTCGAAATAACGTAGAACTATTAAATGAATGGTGTTAGGAAACTTTGTCGTATCTAAATATCAGTAAGTGCAGTGTCATGTCTTTTTATATATAAATTAGATAAGTCAGTATTGTTACGACCTGATCTAATTGAGGATCTTGGTGTTTATTATTACGAACCTAAACTAACTTTCAATGCGCACTCACTCCTGATGGGAGTGAGAGCAAAGTGAGCACGCCTGCCTATATTTGTTATAGAGCAGTTGTGTCGATAGAAGGGAGGTATTAGCATCGTCCATAAATTCCATAAATTTATGGACGATGGTATTAGATGGCGAAGTGTATCGGCTATGACGTCTCTTGAGTTAAGGATGGCGTTCATGAGCGTGACGGTGAAGATTTCAATGAGGATTTTGGTGTCGGTTGAAAGATCGTAGGGAGCTGGTGGCTTTTCAAGAGTGACTGGAGCAGTCTCTTGAGGGGTTTTGGGAGTCGATAGCCTATGGGGGCAGCGAGGGTGAGAGGCGGGGTATGGACCACCGCAGTTGGTACATTTGGGAGTGCCGGACTTGGAGCAATTATCGGTTCGGTGGCCCGTTAGGCAGCAGGAAGGGCATATCGGTTTAGAACGACAAGAATCAGTGGAATGTCCGGTTTGCGTGCAGCGACTACAATATTTGGGGACTGGGGGTAGAGGGTTGGTGTTAGATGGCTCGCACCGATGTGGGAGACCACAAAATAGTGGATTACGGATGTGGTGAAGATGCGAAACATCGATGTTGGTTTGTTGGTGGCCTTGGCGATGATTCGCCAAGTTTTGAGGAATGGGATGTGTTGATCGTGAAGAATTTCTTCGACTTCTTCGAGACTGACCGAGGCGTCTACGTTTTTGCAAACGAGAGTGTAGGTGGGAATGAGGGTTTTGTTGGCCGGGCGGGGTGGACGTTCGGTGGAGTTGAAAACGTTGATGATGATGTTGTTATCACCAGTGGAGTTATGGATTTGTCTCAGAATAGTTGAGACTGACTTTGGGAAGGTCGTTTTGAGTAGGGCGGTGTAGTTGAAATTTACTTTCAAATAAAGGATGTGGCCGTGTAGGAGTTCGAAAGTGTTGAGAAGAGTGAAGAGGGATTTTTGTGTGTAGTTGTGGGTTGGTAGGTTTCGGAGGTTGAGGGTTTGTATTGGCGTGTTGTTGTTGGTGTGGGTTGCTGCAGGAATGTTGATGGGTGTCGCTGTTGTGGGTCGAGATTTGGTTTTACCGACGAGGGTGAATCCATCCTCGTCGAGAACGTGGAGTTTTTGGATAACTGAGTGTGTAGGGGATTGAGATATTACAGAGGAAGCGTAAGACCTAGTTGGGGATGTGTATGTGTTGTGTGTGTGTTGTGTGTATTTAGGAGAAAAATTCTGGGAAGATGTTGAGGAGTGGTGGGTTTTTTTGGAAGTGTGTGTGGAGTTTGTGCTGGATGTGACGGGTGAGAGAAGAGGGAATTCTTTCTCACAGAGGTTTGATGTTTTTGGTTTTGGGGGAATGGTAGCGTCGGAACTGGTGTATGTATCTCAGGGGAAGAGTGTGTGTTGAGGGTTGATTGCGTTGAGGATTCCAAGGACTTCCTGAGAGCGTTCAAGGAGTTGTTTGGTTTCGAGTATGAGCTGTTGGTTATCGTGTTGGAGTTGTTTGGATTCGAGGTCGATTTGTCTGGAGGGTGTTTTTGCAGCTCTGCTGCTGCGGCGTTGTTTGGAGGACATTTTATGGATTGAGTGTGGTAGGATTGGGATCTAAAGCTAATACCGACAGCGGACTCACTGCCGGAAGGAGTTGCCTCCCCAGTTAGAGGTTTCCTGACTTATTAGCTTTCAGGAGTTTTATATTTACCTAGATGCTAAATGTCCTCCCCTCTTCGGATGGTGTGGCTTTCTTATATGTTGGCTGAAATAAAAACAAGATTACCGCTGTTCATTATTTTCATAAATAAATCTTGTTTCTATAGAAACAATTCACACTTCCAAATGTATTGTAAGAACTGTCGAACTGAAAAGTTCGGCAGAACATGGGGTTTGTTGTCTTCTGATGGAGGCGTCCACGGTGCCGGCGAAATCGCGGTGAACAGGTTTGTATAAGTGACCCGTTCTTGCTGTATCACCTTCCTCAGGCGATGGACTGGCGCTACTGCTGGATGGTTTGTATCCAGCACGTAATATACCACAAAAGTACTTTTATGATCGATTTGGTACACACAGTCTGCTGAGAAGACGATCAATGAGCTCTGTATTATTTTTACATATCATTGTACACCTAAAATTAGATTGTAATGATTTAGTTGCAATGTTAGATTATCATGTTCCTAGGTCCAATTCCCACCATAATCAACTGTTACATCAATGAACTTACCGAACTAATATATACAAATCTTTACATCTAGACTTGCTAATTAAAAATTATTCTCATATCGATGAAATCTATTGATATTTTAAACTGTAGCCAACCGTCAATTAGACATTGTTTTCAAAAAAGCAAAGTCAATGTATTTTGCATGCAAAACAGTTTTTATAATTTTATGTTTGTTTCAATCTATATTCTGAATCTCACTAGTGCTATTTCAATTTATGACAAGGAAAATCAACGATACAGGCCATAGAAAGGGTAATAAGTGCAGTAAATGGAAGATCAGATGACAATTGGGCGGCTCTTATCACATTGGACGTGAGAAATGCTTTCAGCACGGCATCATGGGATAAAATCCTACAGAAGTTGGAATCAAGAGGGGTGGCTAGATATCTGCTGGAAATAGTAGACAGCTATCTAGAGAATAGATCACTACAAGTAGAAAAATATGTGATACTAGAAGTCCAAGCTGGAGTTCCACATGGTTCTGTTCTAGGACCTACTCTGTGGAACGTGCTCTATGATGACGTGTTGAATGATCTGGCTCTAGAGGGAGTGAGTACAATAGAATACGCAGATGATCTTGCAGTCGTCATAACTGCCAAAAGTAAGAAACATCTTGAATGGAAAGCAGATGAAGCGCTTCACCAAATACACACCTGGATGAAGGAAAACGAACTACACTTAGCCCCACAGAAATCCAAAATAGTTATCCTGAGGGGGCAGAAAGGGAAAGAGCAGGTTAAATTCGTATGTGGAGGGGAAGAAATTCCTAGAAAAAAAAGCGTTTTGTACCTGGGAGTCACTATCGGTGAAAACTGTAACTTCACGCAACATATCGAAGCCGCCGCACAAAAAGCGGAGAGCAGAGTAGCTGCCCTGAGTAGAATAACCCCAAACGTGAGATGTCCTGGGTCAAGAAAAAAAGAAATGCTTTACAATGTAGTACAGTCGATTCTCTTATATGGAGCACCTATATGGCATAGATCCCTTACAGTTAAAAAGCACAGGCAACTATATACGAGAGTGCAACGCAAAATGCTCATAAGGGTCATTAGTGCGTATCGTACAATATCCGCGAAGGCCTCGCTGGTGGTTGCAGGGAAGATACCTATTGAACTGATGGCAGCAGTAAGAGAACGATTATACAGGAGACGAGACGGGGAAACTACAGAAGCGAAAGCAGAGGAGAGATGGATCACCCCAGGTTAATGGCAGGAACCGTGGGATCATACGGAGAACGAGGCGCAATGGACAAAAACTTTAATACCAAACGTACTAACGTACGAGACTGGGTGAATTGGAAACATAGAAGAGTGGACTATTTCTGACACAAGTCCTCACAGGTCATAGCCCGTTCAAAGTTTACACAAAAAGAATTGGGAAAACAGATGATGAATTGTGTTTGTACTGTAAAGCAGTAGACAGCGGCACATACAATTTTTGAATGCGATAGATGGGGGGAACTAAGGGACCAGTTGGCGCAAGATATAGGGGTCAACATTAATCCGCAAAATTTAGTGGAGTATATGAGAAGTAAAAGAGAGACTTGGAAAAGAATACATACTTTCATAGAAAGTGCATCAGAAAGAGCTAGAAGAAAGAAAAGAGGCAAGCCGAGCATAAATTGATCAATGCACTTCACTCCTGAAGATATGCGACAAGCGGTTCCAAAGTGGAGAGTATATAGATAGAGGGTTCTTCAGTCAGTAGGAGTCTGACAGCACCCAGTAGAAACCAGTGTGAGATGCGAGAGAGGAGAGGTTTAATCTGTAGGAATCCGGCACTCCGGAAAGACCAGGGTCAAATGTATGATTTCCTCTCCTCGAAAAAAAAAGTTCAATTTATGATATGTGGTTTGAGTGTACACGATTGTAATATTCTCTTTTATATTGTGATGGTTTCTTATATATTGTTGTATTTTATTTATTTAACTACTACTAACCTTATCCTGTAAATTGGGTATATCCCGTAGGATATTGAAAATAGATAAATGAATAAATAATGAAATTACTCAAATAATTTGCTCGTACTTCCTGGCAATTACACTTTTCGTTGAAGAACTTGGTTTCCTTGTTCCCCTTGTATTTTTTCAATTTTCCGCAAATATCTAACGATGATATTGATTTATGGAAACAATTGTCAATTTTTTAGAATTTTCAATAACTTTTATTATATTGTGGAATCAACTAGAGACCGTGAATTTCATTTAAAAACACTAATTTCATATATATATATATATATATATATATATATATATATATATATATATATATATATATGTATATATATATATATATATATATATATAAGTTTATTTATTCACCTAGATAGTTCAATAATAAGAGAGCCTTTTTAGATTTCGTGCGGGATCAAAAACATTTAAAATCCAAAACAGATGTATTAAAATTGGAAATACGTCTCCTAATTTCTCAATATTTGGAACTAACACTTTATCTGGCGAGAGAAGTTATAAACACAACTGACCGTGAATTCTCAGTTCAGAAATCAAAATCAACTCCGTTATACAAAATCTATCTAGGTGAAGTTTCATTGAGTTTCAAAAAGTATTGGTTTACCCTAAAAATTGGAATTATTGATTTTTTCGGATTGTTAGCACAATCCAGCACCCGTAGTGTATACAAGTCAGCAATTTTATGATTAGATATTGTTAAGGGCATCTCATAGATGAGCCCAATTGATTTTCAGCTCAACAGAATCAGTACAACTGGACCTATGAGTTCAGATATTCCTCATTCTTCGTCATAAATGGAGACATTTCGGTTACTTAGCACGATACAGCCTCCGGAGTGAATACAAGTGACCAATAATATCGATTGGATATTATTCCGGGCATCTCATAGATGAACTGTATTGATTATCATGTCACCAGAACCAGAACCACTAGACCCATAAATCCAGAGATGGTAAAAATTCGGTTTTTTGGCACGATACATTCGCTGAAGTATATACAGGTGACCAATTTATGAATGCATATTGTTCAGGGCGTCTTACAGATAAACCCTATTGATTTTCAGCTCACTAAAGCCAATATAAAGGGTCCCATTAATACAATTATCCTACATATTCTGACATTTTTGAAGAAATTCCGGTTTGTTAGAACAATACAGCATTTGGAGTGTACAACCACAGTATAGAGAACGAACCAGTAGTATTACTATTATAAATTTCATTCATAAATGGTCAGAGCTTTTGAGGACCTTGAACGGATCGCTTTACGATTTATTTTACTTTTCCATAGGCGTAGATAGTATAAGTTTGAAAATGACTTGAACGTGTTAAATCTTTTTTCTTAAATATTGTAGAACAATACAAAAATGAGTGAATAATAATAATAATGTTTGTTTGTCCGAAAAGCCGTGAAAATATAAGCCCTGTATAATAATGTTATTCGCAAATTCACCACTTGCACTTTGGTCGGATCGCAGCACAGCACTGGCCACCGGATGAGGTACTCATCCCAATGACGTTGTAGATCACAGAGAACTCGGAGTGTGACGTCACGAGAAACATACTGGTTTGTTCTCTATACTGTGGTATAACCTTACATCACTCACACAGATAGAAAAAATCTAACATTTTCAAATATTTGGTCATAATTTTCGAAATATTGCGTCTTCGGGTTATTCAACCAGGAATACTCCTATGAAGACTCGTGCAAGACTATGTTAAATAATGGTGGGTGTATCTATTATCTTATAGCCGACAGCGGTTGTTGTTAGTTCAATTCTAACACGCGAGCGAACGCGTTCGTCGGAGCGTTAGAAAGAATCTAACTACGCGAGTTACGTTATAAGCGCTGGGTATTTTTATACCTTTTTTGGTTTATTGCAGGTGAATATGGATAAAAAAATGGTATGAATTGATAGACAGCGATGTGGCACCATTAGAATCCGATCAGAACTTAAGTGATGCTCGTTCTGAACACAGTACCCACAATACAGATTCTGAGCAGTCCACACAAAATTCACCCAGTGATCCTGAAGATGCCATGGAACAAAGCGGCCAAGATGATGGTTTTCCAAAATTTTATGGCAAAGATTAAACACCGTGGTTGAAACAGAAGCCACACACTCCCTAATGTAATAACAGAGCCTGTAATATTGAAATTACCTGGGGTAAAAGCAAAAGGCGCCAGAACCATATTAGAATGCTGGAAACTGTTTTTCTCTGGTGCTATGATCAATAATATTGTAAAATACAGAAATCATGTACTGGATATGACAAGAGTGTTTTATACTTGCCTCAGGGATTGTCCTGCTATTAACTACGAGGAAATGCAACGATTTATCGGACTTTTGTTCGTTACTGGGGTAAATAGAGCGCAACATTCAAATGCTGATGTACTTTGAAAATTAGAAGGCACAGCTCCAGATATTTTTGCACCTACTATATCCAAGAGAATTTTTCATCAAATAATTCAAGCTGTAAGGTTTGACGACTCCACTGAGAGGCAAGAAAATTTGGCAGTTGATAATCTTGCACCCATTCGAGAAATTTTTGAAATATTGGTCAGCAACTATTTATCAGCATACAGTCCTGGATTCTATGTAACCATAGATAGAATGTTGGAACCGTTCCCTGGTCAATGCAAATTTAGGCAGTATATAGCCAATACGCCAGTGAAATACGGAATAAGATTTATGCCTTGGTGGACGCTAGAACATTTTTCATACGCAATCTCAAAATGTACGCCAGCAAGTAGCCTGAAGGACCATATTAACTACCCAGCGATGCAGCTAGTGTAGTAAAAATACTTATACGACCCATAAGTGGAACCGGGCGAAATGTAGCAACGGATAATTACTTTTCCTCTGTACCCAGTGTAGTAAAAATACTTATACGACCCATAAGTGGAACCGGGCGAAATGTAGCAACGGATAATTACTTTTCCTCTGTACCCTTAGCCAACTGTTTAGTGAACGATCATCGCTTGACCACGATAGGTACTTTGCGTAAAAATAAACCACAAATTCACCCTGAGTTGACAAATGTAAAAGGAAGACCTTTATGTAGTAGCATGATTGCATATAGTGACGATGGAAATGAGTGTCTTCTAGCATTGTATGTGCCAAACAAAATAAGATTGTATTACTGCTTCCAACACGACACAACGATGGTCTCATTGATGAAAACAATGAAGAACATATCATGAAGCCGGAGATTATAACTGATTACAACCTCACAAAACGCGGAGTGGATGTTGTTGATAAAATGAAGGCAGAATACTCGGTGATAAGATTTAGCAATCGCTGGCCGTTTACTGTTTTTTGCAGCCTACTAAATATTTCAACTAATAAAAGCAAAACAATTCACAAAAATAACACTAATATTCTAACATTTCAAAGATGCTACATTGCAGAGCTTAGCAAGCAACTTTTAATGTCCCATCTTCAACGACGTTCCAATATCTCAAATCTGTCTTTCCAGTTGAGACACAGAATCCGAAATATAACCGGAGAAAAGCTATCAGTTACATAAGAGGCAACTCCAACTTTAAAACCAATATGTTCTTTTTGCCCTGTAAAGAAGAACAGGTTCACCCAACATTATTGTAGTAACTGTAAGTTGCCGATATGTAAAGAGCAAACTGGCTTAACAAATTTTACTTGCTACCACTGGGTAATGTGTATATTTCTTAGTTAAGAAGTTTTTTTGCAGTATTATTTCAAAAAAATGTAAGTTTATAATTTTTTGTGATTTATTAGCCAATTAACTTAACCAATAAAGACTAATGATTTATTAATTTGACCAATACTCATATGTTAGATAAAATATAACACGCGAGTGATGACGGTATTTTTTTATGTATAAGTGATAAAAGAATAAGTGCGGAAAACTTAGCTTTACTCTTTGAAACCATTTATTTTATATTATAATCGAGTTCTCTCAGCACTTCACTCCTGATTCATCTGACTATTCCAGTTCCATATTTTCCTGCATGGCCTCCTCTCTCATTTTATTTAACACTTTTGGGTGTCCACTTGAAACCGTTTAATACATTTCAGCACTAAATATTTCCTCCATTATATTTTTTTCTTATATTTTTTGATGTCCGGAACCATTCAAGTTGTACATTTACCATGCTATATATCATAGATTTCAATTTCAAGTTTTTTCGAAATCCTGTTTAGCTAATTCCACACTCTATAATTTTATTCCCTAATTCTCATCCCGATTTCATATATGATGCAGTCAAGTTTTTCATTCATCCGTCAGTGTCCAAAGTCTCTACATCATAGGTGATTAATGATGTCACTCTTTTGTGTAAACTTCTGTTTCATTTTGTTTGTTTCTTCTCTCAAAAGTCGTGTTTTCTGAACCACTTTACCACTATCATCGCTGCTTCATTTCAGCTTCTAATATCTCATCTTCCTCTAACAGAGTACCAGCTATTTGAATTCTTGAACTTAGTTTTCTCCTATTTCCGTTTTCTTAAAGTACTTTCCCGTCATGAAGTCTTTGATTTTCCCCAATTAGTTCTTTAATTGTCCCTCCTTAAATTTTACAATCATTTTTGTCAAATTCTCCTCATTCTATCTCACAATGTCATCCATACATTTCTGATATAGATATTACTTTTTTTGAATAACCTATTTCATATGAATGAACTTTTACCTGTGCTGCTGCAATTGGTTCAATGATAATTGACGAGAATTAGAATGAAATCTCGTAGTTCCAGTACGAAGTTCCTTTCGAATGTTGTTTTTATTTTCTTCAAACATTCAATTCCACTCAATGAATTTGAGTAATCCTGTTCTTAAGTTACTGTCACTTTTACAGAACATTCTTCACTTCTTCAAATTCAACTTGCCGACAGTCAGTCATTTAGAATAAAATATAAATTAAATAGCCACATTAAACATTTTATCAGCATTATTCTAATGTGAAGATTACGGATCGCAGATTAATTTTAAACAAAGTGAAGTTTAAATACGCACTTGAATAATTATATACAAATTAGCATACTTTCGATACTTCTTTCAATGCTGGAGAAATTTATTAACCACAAAATTGGGAGAAGATTTTTTAATATCTCCTGTTCAAGTTTTTGTTAACAGGTTAAAGACATAAAATGTCTATGGACACATGTTTGACCTCAATTTATGTTTTTGTATAGTCTACTTTGTATTATCGAGCAGGTTTTTTCTAATTTGTTACGTGAGATGATATAATGGTTTGATATAAATTATTCACTTTAGAATATGATGCACGCTACAAAGGAGGAACTGTAATTGGAATGTCAATGAAAATTTCTTAATGGTAGTATAATTATCATTATATACGATGCAGATGCAAGTACACTATCAAAAATATTTCATCAACTATAAATGATATTAAATTAATTTCTTCACAAACTTGGACGAAGACAACACAATTTTAATTACAATAATTATCACATGGAATTTATGTGCATCATCAAAAATGGAGAACCATGTGAGCTGTATATTTTTATATAATTTGAGTCACTTCAAAGAATTTGGAAAGCACTTTCACTCAAGCAATATATTGACATATGAAATAAACATACTTGAAAATTTTTAACGTCTTTCGTGACATCACAATTAAATAGATTGCAATGCCAAGAACGTTATAGTGAATGAAATTTCTAAAGGCTATAAACTATGATGGAATAATTCAAAATGAATATGAATCCATTTGAAAGCAATAAATTTTTTTATTAGAGCTCGCAAATATGTAATAATGTAAAAAAATTTAGAAGCATAATGCTAAGACTTTTAATAGCATTTGAACTTATTTTGTAAATATGATACTACTAAAACTACCATCCACGGGTGTCAGTTAAACTTTGGGCCATGTACACTTCTTAAGTTATTCTAGAATGAATAATATTGCAATTTAATAAACATTTAAAGTACCTAATCAAATTTAAATCACATATATTTTGAAATCACGTGAAATACCATGTCATATATTAAATTTACCCACCTTATTTTATTTTAAATTGATACTTACAAAGAAACATTCTTCCTAATAATTCTCAATTCATTGACTGAAATTATTCAGATCAAATTTTTGTATATACATAGTTCTTTTCCAACTAATTTTGAGCTGATCTAAAAAATCATTTGGCAAAAAAAATTAAGACTTAACCCAATTTTTGGTATGAGGCTGTTGAATTATCTGAAACAATTATTTTTCAATGATAAATGGGTAGAGAGATAATTATAGTGTTTTTATTTTTCCAACACAAATATATATGAGCAGTTTGACATTATCTCAGTAAAAAATACTCGTATTTCACTGTTTTCTGTCACAAATAGGCAGCATTTCTCTGATGCGGAACATGTTTTGATGTACTTTGTCCAAATTTATTATTTAGCATAGTACCATATGTAAAACAAAGTTATGTTCAACTACAAATAGGTAGTAATTTTTGTTAGTTGCAGATTTTTGTTTTTCGACTACTAATTTTTAAACGGGTGCTACGTTTACAAAAACAATAGAAAAAATTTATCAATTGAATATCACATAAATCGTCAAATGTTATTAACATTGTTGTGTCATACTAACAATTTGTTTCACATACATAGAATTGTAACATAGGCCATTGATGACGATGTATTAAAAAAGCAAATATATTCAGCGAAGAGATGCTTTGTTTCAATAAGTAGACCATAACATGTATAATAACAATTTTAGGTGAAAAGATTAAAGCGGTTAAAATAATTTATTAGATTATAATACTAGTTATTGTTATTATCTTTAATTCTAAAACAAATGTAACTACTCTAACCGTATTTGCTAAATTGTATATCGGTAATGAACATAATTTTAAACTTCTTTCGCCGTTGGGATTACACTCTTCAAGAATTTGTTCCAAATGAATAAATTATTGTTATTTGTGTGCCTCTGGTTTATTACTGATAGTAGTATCCATTTCTATAGACGAAATTGAAAAACATATTTAAATAGCTTCTTCACATATGACATAACAAAATGACAACTAACATTTGTATTGTAACGTCAACTGATCCCGTTGTGAGGATTATACAATTCGATGATTTTAGGAACGGTGCCAAATTATATCATTTTCAAGAACTATTCGCAAATAGAGCATTCACAGGGTTGCGTATTAATAACATTGGGAACGATGTCAAGAATAGCGCCCCGGTTCGAGATTCAGGGCGGATGTAACTCAATCATCGACCACCACACCTGCAAGAAATGAATCACCAGTGGCGACAGTGTTTTCTTACCGAAATATCGAAACCACACCTTCCAAACGTTCCACTTTACAAATATTTCTACAAAATTTACAACTTTTATTTTTTAGAACTGTATATATTTTTAATAAATACATAGAAAATTATCATTGATGCTGCAAATAGAAGATCATATATGAATTATATAGCAAATGTATGTATAATTTGCCCATAGATAATATACTTTTTAATTAATTAAAAAAATAGAATTGCGGGGAGAGGAAAAAGACAAAATTTTCGGTATAAGAGTGTCTGCCGCCTAGAGCAAAAATATATAGAAGCGGGCGGAATCGAGACATGACATGGCGCAAGTGACGAGCAGTCACTCTTGATACGTTCCCTCTTATGCGATTGAATGAGTGGCCTACATCAATGATGTCACGCAGCCAGCGTTAATGCCTTTTGTATATAGGAGACGTTGATATGATACGTTTTTAAAACACGTTTCTCAATTCAGCTATTTTAATTGATATCCGGGATCCGGTTATATAATCAACAAAAAGATTATGTGTGCAGGTTAGTGGTATGGATCAAGAAAATATCTCCACAAAATTATTGGTATCAAATTTATTCGAGTGAATATTACAAAGTTAATATGTTGTATTAATTTCATCTTTATTTTCGAATATTTTCAGGAAAAATCAGATTTCACAGGCTCCTTTCCTAATATTAACCTATAGTACAATCATTTTTAAAAGTCTGAATCCGTCCTACATTCACATCCATTAAAACTATTGTGTGATATGTAACAAGTACCTGAAATGAAATTTTCAATCATAAGATTTGTTCACTCTTCCTCCTTTTTTGTCTATTCTAAGTTTAGTTGTTATAACTAGTTCCTTTTTCCCACGAACTTGAATTTTTTTTACCGCTCTTTGTGTGTGAGCAATACTTTTTATAATAACCCTATTTACATTCTGAGACGGTCATGGAAATAAAAAAACCGTTAGAATTTCACTTTCAACTTCAAACTTTCCTTGCAACTGCATCATTTCCAAGTTTGTATTAGATTCTGTTATTGTTAATATATTTAATATTATGATCCACTTAAACTTATTGAGATAAGAAAACAATAGAATTAGAAAGTGCTATTTTATAGTGGCAGATGTTGGGAATTACACATTTCAAATATATTTTTTTGTAACACTTTATTTGAACAAATTACAATCTGTTAACGGAAATACTGTATGCCGCAAGTATTTGGGAAAAAATGGTTTAAGAAGAAATATTCCGACATGATTATTGTTTATTATATCTTCAGGTCTAGGATGTGACCAATTTTTCTTATCAGTGTATTTTCCCAATTTGTAGCATGTATTTTCTATGAAAATAAACGGTTTCAAAGATCAAAACTAACTTTTCCGCATCTGTGGCCCTGAACAATATTCTAACAAAAAATTGTCACTTGTATACACTTCGAGGATGTATCGTGCTAACGAACCGACATTTCTCCAAAAATAACCAAAAATGTAGTAGGTATATCTGGATTTATAGAACCCGCTGTACTCGCTTTCGTCAGCTGGAAATCAATAGGGTACATCTGTGAGGCACCTTGAACAATATTCCATCATAAAAATGGTCACTTGTATACAATATGGAGGCTGTATCGTGCTAACAAATTGAAAATTCTCCGAAAATGAGAAAAATTTGGTACTTCAAGTACCATAGCTCCCGTTGTACAGGCTTCAGTGAGCTGACCGTTGATAGGATTCATCTTCGAGACCATATCGAGAACAATATCCAATAATCATAAAATTGATTGATCACTTGTATATACTCCGGAGGCTGTATCGTGTTAACAAACTGAAATTTCTCCAAAAATGTCGTACATAAAGTACTATAGCACCCGTTGTACTGGCTCTGGTAAGCTGAAAATAAATAGGGTTCATCTGTGACATGTCCTACACAATATTCAATCATAAAATTGGTGACTTGTTGCACTCCGGAGGCTGTATCGTGCTAACAATACATGTAACGAAAAGTGGCCGACGACAACGACGACATACACACATGATTTTTACTTTTCCGCCCAACCTTTCTATATGCGAGAAAAGTATTGGTTTACCCCAAAAAAAGTTGGAATTTTGAGAAGTTTTTTTGAGTTATTTTCACGTTTTCCATCAACAACAACACGAAAAAACGGTTTTTAGAAAAAAAATCCTGTGTATGTCGTCGTCGTCGTCGTCGTCGTTGTCATCGGCCACTTTTCCTTACATGTCTTGTTAGCACGATACAGTCTCCGGAGTGCAATAAGTCAGCAATTTTATGATTGAATATTGTTAAGGACATGTCACAGATGATCCCTAGCTCACCAGAGCCAGTACAACGGTTGCTATGGTACTTGAAGTACGATATTTTGTCATTTTTTGAGAAATATCAGTTTGTTAGCACGATACAGCCTCCGGTGTTCAACAAGTCACCAATTTCATGATTGAATATTATTCAGGGCATCTCACTGATTTGATTGATTGATTTTCAGCTGACCAGAGCCAATACAACAGGTGTTACAGTACTTTAAGTACGATATTTTTGTCTTTTTTGGAGAAGTTTCAGTTTGTTAGCACGATACAGCCTCCGGAGTATATACAAGTGACCAATTTTATGATTGGATATTATTAAGGGCGTCTTAAAGGTGAACTCTATTGATATTCATGTCACTAAAGCCAATACAACGGGTACTCTATGGTACTTGAAGTACCAAATTTTTGTCATTTTTGGAGAATTTTCAGTTTGTTAGCACGATACAGCCTTCAGAGAGTATACGATTAATCAATTTTATGATTGAATGTTGTTCAAGGTTTCTCACAGATGTACCCTATTGATTTTCAGTTGACTGGAGCGAGTAAAGCGGGTCCTATAAATCCAGATATACTGAATTTTTGGTTATTTTTGGAGAAATTTCGGTTTGTTAGCACGATACATCCCCGAAGTGTATACAAGTAACAATGTTATGATAGAATATTGTTCAGGGCCACAGATGCGGAAAAGTTAGTTTTAATCCTTAGAACCGTTTATTTTTCTAAAAACCGTGTTTTTTCGAAATTCCAATTTTTTTTGGGGTAAACCAATACTTTTCTCGCATATTAGATAGGTTAGGCGGAAAAGTATTACTATTGAAATACATACAAATAGATACATTTGGTTAGGCTGTAGCTCATTCCTGTATTCTAATATACGTCCCTATATTTCGAAGAAAACTAACTATTTTCATTTAGCGTTTCCTGGAGGTTACTGCTGATTTTATAGACACCTCCTTGAGTATCGTAATGTAAACATTCCATCAGTATGTGCTTCACTGCAACCATACTGTTAGACGTTGTGAGGTGTAAAACATAAATATGTATGGAGATGATACTCAACTGATATAACTGTTTTAAATGGAACTAACGGTTTCTAGATAATACCACAATAAATTGAAAATATTTTTAACATTCAAAGAAATAGACAATTGGTACGATATTGCTATCATCACAGGAGTGATGCCTACTTGATGTTTATTATTGATTTTAGAGAAAAGAAGAAGATATGATATTACAAATATTGAAGCTTAGATATTATTAGCCCTATGGGGATATCCTGGATATCTTTTTTCCATTTAAGATCATTTTAACTTTTCAATGATATAGAAAACCAGGAAAACTATAACTGCTGATCTTTACAATTATTACTTAAGAAGACAGTTTAGAAGAGGAGCACTCCCAAGATTTATCAGTTCATTGACGACTTAACATTATGGGTCTTTCAAGTGTCTTCTAATATCTAAATCTTCAAGGGAATCCAGTTCTTTATTATCACAAATATGTAGTACTTCTAGTTCGGTGTTAGGTATCAACGAATGTTTGGAGTAGATGTTTTGCGTAGTGGCATTTCACTGGTTTTTCCAATCTGTATGCTCGTAAGTGTTCTCTGTTACTGATTTCAAAACTTCGAAGGGTTTGAACCAAATAGACAGCATTACATTCTGGACATTTAAGTTTATATATACCAGACTTCTTTAATGGGGATATTAATGTTTTAAGACTCAACAGTTCTGTACACATTACTTTCCATTTTAAAAGAAACTGTTGTATTTGTTGCTAGAGATATTATCTTTGAAATGATATTAGAAATATAACTTGCATATGGTTTTTTAATTTTTTATTACTTTAGTTTGTTAAGGAAATATTAGTTGTAATGCCACTTTTTCCTCTTTTTAACTAATTCAATGTCATATGTAATGGATAACCGTTGGATGTTACTATTTGTTTAATCATATTACTTTCTCTATGAAAATAACATTTGTTCATAGGAACAAAAAATGCTGTATGTATCATTGAATTATGTGCTGCTAATTTATGTCACATGGGATGATTGGAATTATATGGAATAGTTACATCAGTGTGTATTGGTGTTCTGCGAATTGAATAATCAAGTGAATAATAATTATTTGAACGTTTAGTAATGTTCTTCATCTTCCAGTTAAATTTAATTTTTGGGTATTAATTATTAATATGGTTGAAAAAATACATCTAATTGTCGTTCACTACCAATAAAACAACATACTAGTTCATTTACAGATCTATACCAAAATATATATTTTCTGAAATGTTTTATTCGAAGAATTTTCTTCCTAAACTGCACATAAGAAGGTTTGTCAGAAGTGGTGATATAGGGCTTTCCATTGGTTAACCTTCATTTTGAATTTACACCCTAATGTCAAAAGCTAAATAATTATGATTAATATATACATCAAACAAATTAAGCATATCTGATATTATTAATTTCTATTAATTTTCTAACATGTGTTAGACATTCTTTTTGAGTAATTAGTTCTATTGAATTTTTATTTGAGTATTTGGATATATATCCTTAATTATTAAGTATATTGTCAAGTTTCTTGTTAATATATCATTAGGAGTATTAATTTAAAAAACTACAGGTCTAATTGATATTTTATGTAATTTATCGCTTTCATTTAATTGTGAGGGCTGAGGATTTTTATTCACAATGTTATTCTTTTCATAATCACGTAAACGATCATTTCAATTATTAACAATATCTCTCACATTATTTGGAAACTAGATGCTATAAAGTTAGTTATTTATGAGTTATAATCTTCAGTTTTCAATTTAACAGTGGCATTCGCCTTGTGAGGTTTTGTAATTGTTAGGTTATTATTTTCTACTTTCTTTTTGACTGAACTTGATACTGCAATGACATTTTTTGTTTGACGATTAACATTTGACGGTTCAATATTTTTGAATAAGTTAGCAAATTGTAATTTCTCATAAAAAAATATTTGAATTAGATTTCAAAGCTATTACTGATTTTGTAGCTAATATTTGTTCAATATTATTCGTGAATTTTGGTGGAATGATGTATCGTGCCACCTACCGTTATTCACACTATGATTCTTTAATCTCAAACTTGGTGCATATTTACGCTTTCAGGCGTTGCCTCTAACTCTTGCGGAGATGGGGGGGGTCCTTTGTTCAAAAACTAAATAAAATGTAAAAGGGCGCCAGGCAATCTTGCCTCCTGACAACTACCTACACAAGTTTTCCCACCCTAAGACTACCAAATAGGTGGAGAAATAAAAGACAGAAGTCACTTACCCAAGTTTAAGTTTAATAAATGACTTAGTTTTTTTGTCAAGAAAACCTTACAAAGTCAAGGTAGTACAACTACTACGTATAAGTGTAAAATAAACTTACAAAAATTACAAGAAATATCCCCAAATTTCCTAAAATCCCATAAATCCTAACCACAATTTATCATAGGTAAGTGAAATTACCCCCCCCTCGATTGTATGATATACAAAAAAAATATATTCACAAATATCCCAAGTAAAAATTATCCCGTACCTTTAAAACCAATTTATCCCTCCCCAGTAGTAACTCAGTCCCTGAGTACCACAATTTGTACGAAAGAGTTATGACAGGCTGTACCCTCAAGTACCCAATGGCACCTTGAAGTCCTATAAATACTTATATCAAAATCCTATATAACTCCCCTAGTAAATTCCAATAATTCTCCCCAAGTAAAATCCCAAAACCCCCCTAGTAAAATCTTATAGAACCCCCCAAGTAAAATTCAATAATTCCCCGCAAGTAAAATCCAATTATCTCCCCCCAATTGAAACCCTACGTTACAGCCTAGATGGTTTGTTGGGTATAAATATGTACAAACCAGTATTTACATACAAATGAAATTTCTCAAACGAGTACTCAATTACCTCATAAAAATGAAACAAATGTTTACTTGAGTCTCGAATATACTATAGGGTTAAATCAATACAGTATACCATACGTATATATGGCACAGAATAACCTTTACGCAAATAAATATGAAAATATGAAAATATAATATGGCGCAATAATGTCATATGAGCTCATACACTTACTACCACCAACTCAAATAACTCAAAATATTTAAATTGAATAGCCGCAGTAACGTTTATATAACCTTACAATTGGTGTAGTTATCACCAATCGACATTCGCAATTTATCAATGATATGACAGCTATAATCTAATATTATATGTTGAGCATAGTGATTGATACTTGATCAACATAAGTATAGTCAATAACTGACTACCACAAGATGCTTACAGTAACGGACAAATCAATGATCTACAACATACACAGACTGATATTGTAGGCGAAATGTACTTTACATAAACAAATCAAAGTGTAAAACTTGCGTGAAATCCCAATGTGTTATACGATCACTACTAGCGGTGGGTACCAACTCCTACTACTGTAGAAAGCTTCACGAACCCATATCGTACTCTTCAAGTCAGCGGTAGAACTCCAAATTTTCCCCCATACAGTATTCCACGTTGAGGTTATTTGAATTAATAACATAAACCCAAAACCAAGAAAGAGAACGAAGAAAACGAAGAAAAGAGAAAGAAAAGAAGAGAAGAGCTCTAAAACGAGAAATATGTTAATAATCTATACACTTTCTGACAGTCTCAATCCTCAAATTGAAATATCTATCTAAACTTCACCCCTCCTTAATCGATTAACTTTCTCTGACAATCATATACCCTGTACGAGTAATTTCCATTAATTTTCCCCAAACTAAAATATCTCATAAACTCGTACGAGTAAGACTTTCATTAATTATAATTCTTAATCGATCAATAATAATATTACTTGTTTTTTGTTATGGCTCTTCCAGTTTTTCTTCGCCGTTCCCTTTATAAAAAATTTGGTGGTGTCCAAAGTTATTTTTGAAGCAAATTTATAACAGATTCTCTCTATATGGTTATTTTTCCACCGATTTAAATTTGATTTTTCCGATTATTTTGGGAACAGGACGTATAAGAATGAACAGATTTCTGTGGTTAGGTGTGTCGTATATATTTTCTGAACTGTTAAGGTTAGATTATAACAATTATATATTGTTGAATTCGGATTAAAGTGAACAGTTTAAAAATATATAGGGTGTCCCATTTAAGAAAGAACACTTTGGCTCTGACCCTCTTTTTTGGGACATTCTGTATAATATTTTTGTTGGAGTTTAAAAACTGCTTTAATAACCATTCAACTCTTATTTGAGACATTTTTAATTGTAACAAATAATAAGTGAGATATGGAAGGGTCCATATATAATGAAAAACCCTGTACAGTCTGTCCACAAAATCTTTGACTTGATACGCGGTTGTTTTTCTAGTGGACCTAACATTCAATAACAGTAATTCAGCCTTGCATCAAAATCTCTCTCATGTAATGCTTGGTGGAGAACTACATGATAAGGATGCAGTCTAAGAAACAGAGCAATGAGTATTGATAAAAAAGAAACCACTATATTTATTAAAACTCAAAAAATCTTGAAGAATCTACAATTGTTTTCTAAGATGAAACTTGTATAAGTATTTTTAAGGAGCGAATAAAAGGATAAAAGCGCCGTGTTGCCATTTTTATCGGAGTATCAAAATAACAGTTGAATCTATAGTTTAAAGGGAATTACAAGTTTCTGACATAAACCTTAACGTTATATCATGGAAAATCAACCAAAAATCCTTAGAACAGTAGTTATGGTTATATTTAATTCTATAGATATTTGCCGACTACTTATATGTGGGTTCTGTTGAATGAAAGCAAGTACATTGAATTATCTTCGGTCATACCTCAACTACGTCGTTTAAAACAACGACGATGAAAACTACCAGTTTCTCTTGATCTTCTTGCCTTTCTTCTAAATACTTATTTGCCATAATGTCTCCGGTCAGGATATCTTACAGAATATATACGTGAGGCAATAACAGCATGTTGGTGACATTCGAAATAAACTCCAATCATATCATACAATTTTGCATTTGATATAATCATCACGAATTATTAGTACTGATAATTAATGTGTATTGAAAAAAATGCAATAATCAATTCGAATTATAATATAACATTTCTCAAAGAGAACGCAATGTTTTGACTGCTGCCAATAAATAAACAATATGAAGTCCCTTAAAATTTATTGCAGCCTACTTAGTTTCGAAAAAACAATTTTCAATCGTAACGGTCAAAATGGGTATCGACACTAAGATTCTTCTGCTGTAAAAAATTTTGTAAGTAGTACTGGCTTATTTTTTAATTTGAGTTTTATTACAGGGTGATTCAATACTATACTTACTTATAATTATGCGTTCTTATTTATATCTCGAGTTCGACAAAAGCTATCAACTAGCGGATTGCGCCATTTTGTTACGAATTTAATCCAGTTCCATTATAATTTACAATAATTAGGTGTTTCCATTGAAAAGTTTTAAGGAAAACAAATTTCAATTTTTTTCATTCAAAAGTACACTCTACCTATAACAATTAAAACTAAATACAATTGAATCACTTGTTTGAGAAACCAGATAAGTCCCGTAGATATAGTCTTGAGAAAATGACAAAAAACTGTCTGTCTATTGAAAGGTGTAACTTTTTTTTAGTTTAGCTATTGATAAATATTAACGTGAAGTAGTTAAATAGTTTTTTGACAAAGAATCAAAAATATTATAAAAGCAAGTTAACAAAAAGTGGACTTTGAAAAATGGACATGTCGACTTTATTAAATAATTTTTTAAATTTATTTATTTATTCAATAAAAGTATAAACCATGTTGTATAAACTTATAAGAAATATAATATTATAAAACTTCTGGCTCAAATTCACCATCTACGGTTGGCCATAGAAAAATCTCTTCGTAGAAACTTTTAATTTGTTCATTATCCGGTAGGTAGTTTACGAATTTTTTATTGTTATCCATTTTTTTATTCTTAATTGGTACTTTAATATTAGGGTAGGCTGGTTCTGTGCAAAGTACGTTGGGTCTAGGATGTCTTGTAGCGATTGGAAACGAGTAAGTGAATAATCCGTCTATGTAGTCGTATGCTGTAACCATCCCTTTATGGTTGTCGTCGAACGAAAACAGCATAAACTTGGATATGTTGAATGGAATTCGTTCACTTCTTACAGGGGCTATACTTTGACAATTTCTTTTGTAATATCTTGGCCACCAAGACTTATAATCTTTATTGATACTGTTATCTCCTATGAGATGCACCGTAAACTTGTTCTGTTGACTTGCCAGTATGAAGAGTTCGGTATACTGCTTAAGTGTGTAAATTCTATCATGTTTCTTAAGAGATCTTTTCATAACTCCAATGTCCCTGTCACAGGGCAGGAATGAATGACCACGTATTTGCAAATACTGATTAACTGTCTTAATCCGCCCTATTTCTGATATTGCAGCAAACATTCTTACAGTTGTGTGATTTTTATTTTGTCCTGGGCATCCATCCATAAACACATGTAAATGTTTAACATCTGATGGAACATAGGTTTCTATGTAATTAGCAATAAATGAGCAAACCTCATTGGGGCCTTTTCTCTCCATACCTACGTGGTATATGTAAAAATATGCCTTACCTATTTTAACGTCATGTATGTCAAAAACGGAGACTGTGAGTTGATGCAGGTAAAAAGTCTCTTGAACGGGGATCTGGGGCGAAAATATAATTTGCATATAGTCAACAGCTATTATCGCCACACTGGGGTCATCTTGATATTGTTCTTTCAATGTTTTCATTTTTGAATGAAACTTTTTAGAACGTTTGAGATGAACAGTCTTTTCAGCTACAGCCACTAGTTTAGCATTGTCATTTAATTCTTTTGATTTTATTTTAACTGCTAGTTCTTCACATTTTCAGCAAGTGTCAACCTGGGGTCTTCCAAAACTTAAACTGAATTTTTCTTTAAAAACTAAGTAATATAATGAATATTTTACTTTAGTGTAGGGATACTTGGATAAAAATAAACTGTGCATCGCTTTAATATCAAGCTTTTCACTTAAATACTTATAATTTCGATTACCGTAGTGCGCTTCCTTAATGGGAAATGATGCAATATGAGAAACAATCAAATCAATCAGGTTTGGAGTTGCCTGGATTATTTTTTCCGCGTAGATCTTGTGGCGACTTTCCAGCAGATAAAAGCAAACACAATCGATGAACACGATCTTTACTAATACCATGGAGATTGAGAAACGCAGTTTTGCATAATAAAAGCTATCCTGAACTGTAACTAATTTTATACTTATAGTCATTTTTGTGAGGCTTTGGTTTGTTGACATTGTTTTTCGGACGCTTTCGCTGAATTGGAACCGCTGAAATAAGAGCTTGAAGATAAGCATCCTGTTCATTTTTGGAACCAAAACTGTAAAATTTATTTAAGACTTCTTTCTTCGTTTCATCTGATAACTTGTCTAAACATTTACTGCGACAACTAAAAAATACCTGGTTTAAGATATCGTTTCCAGTTTTTAGGTTGAGTTTACTTACTTGCAGTTTAATCCCATTTCCTTTTTAGGAATAACTTTTCCTTTATAATTGATATATTCATCACCTATTATTCTTGCTTTTTTAATTCGTTCACACTGCCATATTACACTTTTGACACCTTTTTACGCTTATTTTGACTAGTATTAACTTCATCCATTTTTTGACAAGCTCTAGAACGTTACTATTCTTAAAACGCGGCAAGCGCTGCGAGTTTGTTTGAGAAACCCGTCATATCCTGGACATATCGGGTTTTGAAAGTGAACACAATATCCAATGGCGGTTATTGTGCAGGTTAGCGCATGGATTTGTAGGATTTATGAAGCAAACCATGCGCCTTGCTATTAGAAATGGATATTCCGTAAAATGCCAAAAAAACCATATGGTGGATTTGTCGGGTTTCTTAATACAGTGATTCAGTTGTTCTATAGTAGCTGTATGTAATTCATCTACACCCGTTCTAATCATACTAATTTCGTTAAAATCGGTTTATTCTAACCAAAGTTATAGGTATTTATTCACAAACACTTCCCCACTCTCCCCCTCTCATTATTTGGAAAAATTAACAAAAAGTACTTAAACAAATTTGTGCGGAATTTAGGCCTCTTTCTAGTTTACTCATTCAACACTTGGTGTAATTCGGCATATTTCACAAAAAAATTGTTTTCAAATTTTTCCTCGCATGTACGCCCCCTAGCGGTTAACCAAGAAAGTTGGAAGTTATTTGAAGTGATTCCTCATGGCCATTTTTAGTAAGGAATTTTTTCTCCTAAAGTTATAACATGAGTAGTTTCTGATATATAGCCGAGGGATCGGCTTATTGGATCACCCGGTACTTTAAACCTTTGGTTGAAAATTATATTTCAATATTTGTAAGATTAGTGTGTGAAAGATTTTCAAATCGTGGTGCAAAGCTTGTGATTGACTAAATATATATTATTAGAAATCTTTCTCCCATTTAAGATCAGTATAACTGTGCAATGCTATAGAAAACCGGGAAAAGTCTATCAGCTGATCTTCACAATCATTATTTAAAAAGGCAGTTTAAAAGTGGAGAACCCCATAAATTCATTTTTTCATTGACGACTTCATAGTGTGGGTCTCTTGAGTGCCTTCTAGTTTCTTAATTCTTCTTGGAAATCCAGTTCTTGTTTTCTTATCACAAATATGTTGTATTTCTACTTCTGCGTTAGGTGTCTATGAACGTTTGGTGTCAAGTAGATATTTTGCGTAGTGTGATTTATTTGGTTGTTTTAATCTGTATTCTCGTAAGTGTTCACTGTATCTGATTTCAAAATGTCTAATGGCTCGACCCAAATAGACAGACAAATAGACATTCTGGACATTTAATTTTATATATACCAGATTTCTTTGATCAGGATATTTTTATTTTTACATTCAACAATTTTGTATTCGACTTTCTGTATTAAAAGAAATTGTTGTATTTGTTGCTAAATATAGTATCTTTGAAATAATACTAGAAATATTACCTGTATATGTGATGGTTTCTGTAATTTTCTATTCCTTCAGTTTGTTTAGGAAATATTAGTTGTGAGGCCTCTTTGTCCTCTTTTTCATTAAGTGTTTTATTTTTCATAAGTAATGGATATCCGTTGGATGTTCCCATTTGTTCAATAGGATCAATTTTTCTATCAAAATTACATTTGTTGATAGGATCTGAAAATGCTCTCTGTAGCAATGAATTATATGCTGCTAATTTATGTGACATGGGATGATTGGTATTTTATGGAATAGTTCTTCTTTTAAGTTGAATTTTATTAATTTTTTGATTAGTTCTATTGAATTTTCTATTGAGTATTTAGATATTTATATAGCTACATAGAAGTTGTACATTCTGAAATCATGTTGCAACTGCATCCAGTAAAATTTCAGTCTTTATATGACAAAATCAGAGAAAGTGTCAGCTCGTCGATGCACAAGAAATTTAAGAAACAGGAACAAATACCCTTCGGGAGTTGTAACGTGCTAAAAAGCCGAAATTTCTCCCAAAAAAATCAATAATGTATATCTAGATTCATAGGACCCGCTGTACTCGCTCTAGTCAGAATTAAATCAATAGAGTACAACTGTTAGAGACCCTGAAAAATAATCCAATTTCAAAATTGGTCACTTGTATACACGCTGGAGGCGGTATCGTGTTAACAACCCGAAATTTCTCCAAAAAGGACCAAAAATGGGTCACTTCAGAAACCATAGCACCCGTTATACTAGCTCTGGTGAGCTAAAAAATAATAAAGTTCATCTATGAGATGCTCTGAATAATATTCAATTATAAAATTGGTCACTTATATACATTCTAGAGGCTGTACCGTGCTAACACCAAAAATTTGGTTCTTCAAGTACCATAGCACTCGTTGTACTACTGACTATCAATATAGTTCATCTTTGAGACACCCTGAATAATATCCAATCATAAAATTGGTCACTTGTGTATACTTTGGAGGCCGTATCGTGCTAACAAACTGAGACTTCTCCAAAAATCTCGTACTTAAAATACTATACTATAGTACCTTTTATACGGGCTATGGTGAGCTCAATATCAATAGGGTACATCTGTGAAATGTCCAGAGCAATATTTAATCATGAAATTTGTGACTTGTTGCACTCCTGAGGCTGTATCATGTCAACAAACTGAAATTTCTCAAAAAATGACAAAAATGTCGTACTTCAAGTACCATAGCACTCGTTGTACTGGCTCTGATGAGCTGGATATCAATATGGTTCCTATGTGAGATATATTGAACAGTAATCGATCATAAAATTGTTGACTTGTTGCACTCCGGAGGCTGTATCGTGCTAACAAGATATGTAACGAAAAGTGGCCGACTACACACAGGAATTTTTTTCTAAAAACCGTTTTTTCGTGTTTTTTTTGATGAAAATGGTCAAAATAACTCAAAAAATGTTTTCAACATTACAACTTTTTTTGGGGTGAAGCAATACTTTTCTCGCATATTAGATATGTTATGCGGAAAAGTGATACTCAACCGTCAAAGGTTAAACGTCAAACAAAAACATTGCAGTTTTAAATTCAATCGAAAAGCAAGTTGAAAATAATAATCCAACAATTACAAAATTTGAAAAGGGGAATGCAACTGTTGTATTCAAAACTGAAGATTATAATTCAAAATAGATAGTTGAAAATAATAATCCAACAATTACAAAATCTGAAAAGAGGAATGCAACTGTTGTATTAAAAACTGAAGATTATAATTCAAACTAGATAAATTTAAAGAATCTAGTGATGTACAAATTCTTAGAGCCGACCCAACAAAACTATATTCTAATAATGTAAGAGATATTGTTAATAATTGAAATTATCTTTTAAGTGATTAACCCTCCATCAGTCGCGGCGTTAGAAAAAATCTAACAATATTTTATTGTGTGAAGACTTTTTCTGTAAAATTGGATAAATCTTCCCCAGATCCTTGAATTGCCTCATAGAGGAGATAGTAGATAACGTTTTCGCACATTTCTTGAAGGGTTAAGAAAATTCTAGCGGCGCGACCTTTGGCATGTGTGATTTTTTTGTTTTTGAACAAAATATATGTTGGTAAGTTTTTTATATTTTAGTGATATTTTTTGTATATATTTTGTAATTTTGATGTCGTATGATTAGAATTCTAAACAGATACATTTTGTAATAATGAATTTTAATCGTTTGGTGTAAATTTACTTTGAATTTTCCAAATTTATCTTTACATATATGATGGCTTCACCAAAAACGGAGAAGAAAATGGCTACAGTGGTATGAGTAAATTTCTTCTGATTGCGAAGTTGACACTGATTTAGGCGATACCGTCTCTGAGCACAGTACATACGATACAGATACGGAACAATCTTGGGAAGATGAGAACCAGGACCAGTTTCTACAGTCTTTCACTCTAGGGCCTCCCACTCGACAGTCCCCCCAAATTTTATAATGAAACACCCAAATTTTTTGGGAAAGATGGAACTCCTTGGTTAAAACCTTTATCACAAAAGCGGCCAATGAAAATAAGACGCCAAAATATAGTAACAAAACTTCCTAATTTGTTGGGAGAAGCAAGAAATAAATCTGAAATTATTGATTGCTGGAACAACTTTTTCCCTTGGAATGTTCTTCAAGATATTGTTACATTCTCATATCAGAAGTTAGAAGGAATTTGAGTATTTAACGGGCGTCCACGTAATTGTCTACCAACAAATTTAGAAGAAGTAATGGCCTTTATAGGCTTGCTATATTTGGCAGTAGTAAAAAAGGCACAACAACTCAATACGAGCGAATTCTGGGTTACAAATGGAACAGCACCAGATTATTTCCAGGCAACTATGTCAGAAAAGCGATTTCATATCCTATTTCGAGGAATTAGGTTTGACGACAAATATAGCAGATCACAAAGGATGAAACTGGACAACTTAGCTCCAAATTGGAAAACATTTTGTTGACAGTTGCATACGCAGTTACAGTCCAACTGAGTACATTATGATTGATCAAATGCTGGAGGCGTTCAGAGGACGGTGCTGCTTTAGACAATTTATACATAATAAACCTTCTGAATATGGGACCACAAGGCCCTTATTTTACATCTGTGCCCTCGCCAATAAACTATATGGAAATAACAGCTCAACTTTAGTGGGCACAATTAGAAAAAATAAAAAGCAGATTCCACCAGAACTGCTTTTACGAAGATCGGTCAACAGCACCATGTGTGCGCTTGGTTATGGAGGAAATAAATGTACTCTAACATAATACATTCCGGAGAAAAATAAAATTATTCTTATGCTTTCAACGTTTCACAATGATGATAAAATAGATGCAAATTGTCCCCAAAACAAACCTGAAGTTATAAGATTTTTTAATATTACCAAGGGTGGAGTCGATGTTGCTGAATAGAGGAAAGCAAAGTATTCGGTTACACGTTACAGTAATTGTTGGCCTCTTACAGATTTTTGCAGCCTCCTAAATGTAGCGACCATAAATTATTTACATCAGTATTACTGGAATGTTGATACTGAGGCGTCACTTCAAAACGTCAGTGGCCAAGGCTCCCATCAAACCCCACATGACCAGTCAAGCTTCAAATCATTATCTTTTCCACTTCAACAGAAAATTTGCAATATTTCGGGAACCCAGTCCAGACACCAATAGCCCCCCAGCAAAAACCACGGTGCGGTTTCTGTCCGCTTAGAAAAAACAGGTTTACACAACATAGATGCCACATGTGTAACACTCCTTTATATAAAGAGTTACACTGCGTATGCCGAAATTAAAAAAAGACGTGTGGCACTCGGAGACTGCCGCGGTAAAGCAATTGCATAGATTTTTACACTTTGACGTTCACAATTTCTTTTTCTTTTTAGCTCTTTTTTTAGCATTAGAAGTTTCACTTTCACAGTCCTCGTATCAGCATAAAATAATCAAAACTTATTGGACAGTCCTCGTATAATTATACAAGTATCAAAATTTATTGGACAGTCCTAGTATCATCATAAAATAATCAAAACTTATTGGTCAGTCCTTGTATAAATATAAAAAATCAAAATGTATTGGTCAGTCCTCGTATCAGCATAAAATAATCAAAACTTATTGGACACTCCTTGTATAATCATAAAAGTATCAACATTTATTGGGCAGTCCTCGTATAAGTATGAAATAATCGAAATTCATTGGACACTCCTCGTATAAGTAAAAAAGAATCAAAATGTATTGGACAGTCCTCGTATCAGCATAAAATAATCAAAACTTATTGGACAGCACTCGAATAATCATAAAAGTATCAAAATTTATTGTGCAGTCCTCGTATAACTATAAAACAATCTAAACGTATTCGACAATCCTTGTATAAGCATAAAATAATCAAAACTTATTGGACAGTCCTCGTATAGTCATAAAAGTATCAAAATTTATTGGGCAGTCCTCGTATAAGTATAAAAGAATTAAAATGTATTGGACAGTCCTCGTATCAGCATAAAATAATCAAAACTCATTGGACAGCACTCGTATAATCATAAAAGTATCAAAATTTATTGGGCAAGTCCTCGTATAAGTATAAAAGAATCAAAAATTATTGACAGTCCTCGTATAAGCATAAAATAATCAAAACTTATTGGACAGTCCTCGTATAGTCATAAAAGTATCAAAATTTATTGGGCAGTCCTCCCCAGTATAAAAGAATTAAAATTTATTGACAGTTCTCGTATCATCATAAAATAATCAAAAATTATTGTACAGTCCTCGTACAAGTATATAGGTATTAAAACTTATTGGACAGTCCTCGTATCAGCATAATATAATCATAAAAGTATTAAAATTTATTGGGCAGTCCTCGTATAAGTATAAAAGAATTAATATTTATTCGACAGGGGGGGGGGGAATATCTCTTATATCAGGTTTATAAGTGTCCGTCTTGAGATTCCGTTGTGCCCGGGGCACTGCTTCTCCCCGTTCGACAGACCTGCTGAACTACTTCGATAGTAAACGGTGAAAGACGTGAAGAATTCTCATTTAGGATGAACGTGAGGGCTCCAAGTGATATTTCGGGTAAGGAGGTCTGTTTCAATGGCAAAGTCCCTGAGAAATCTAGGATTGTCAGATGATGTAAAAACAATTTGTAGGTTATTTTTGAAGGCGGTGGCTTTATCTTCGGATGTGTATATTTTCCGTCCTTGCACTTCAAATGTATTTCTACTTCTCCTTTGAGGCTGACAAAGCGGTAAAATTTTTCCCAAATACGCGACCTGGTCTGTAGTCCGGATCGGCAGTATCGGCCTTCCATTTTCTCTGCTTTTTCGCTTTGATTTTGAACGTGACCGGGATCTCTTGTGCCGGAATATAACTTGCGTAACTGTCTTTTCTGACGATTTTGAGAAGAATACGTTGAGGGAGAGCGTAGTAGTGGCTATATATAGTGGTTAGAGCAACGGCGATGTTTTGTACATCGATTATGAGGGATTGAAATTCCTCTGCGTATTTGTCTATGTTATTAGTAGTCTGGTAAATGACGGGTTGTGGTGAATTCGAGGCAACGTGGTTTGCGAAGGATTGCCAAACGGGTTTTTTGAAATCGCGATAAGTTGAGTTATATGACGGGGGTTTGATTGGATTATGTAGAAAAGTGTTGACCAGTAGAGGGACATGGTCAACTCATTACAGTATTCAATTATTAACCACATTGAATAATTTGACAGGTGCTTACCAATAATTATAGGAATTATGATTACAGTTTTTATGAAATTAATTAAATTTATAGCTGATTTTCGAAATCAATGTGATTGAAATAGAAATTTATTTGAAATGATTAATGATTGTATGACTTCAGTACAAGTCACAACTAAAATGATATTATAATATTACTTTCGCGTATTTACGAATGTTATGAATTTTTCCTTTCCTTAGAGAGAGAGCATAGAGAGAGAGATAGAGAGAGGGGGAGAGAGAGAGAGAGCAGAGAGAGAGAGAGAGAGAGCAGAGAGAGAGAGAGAGAGTGGCCTACCACTGGTGTGGGAGGCCAAAGAATGAGATGCCGGAGGTCAGGGCTTGGTGATAATGGATTACGGAGCGTGTGATGATGCGAAACATCAATGTAGGTATGTTTGTGGACTTGGCGATGATTCCCCAAGTTTTGACGAAAGGGAATTGTTGATGGTGAAGAATTTCTTCGAATTCTTCGAGAGGGATCGTTGGGTCTACATTCCTGCAGACGAGTGAGTAGGAGGGTGTTAGGGTTTTGACTGGTTGGGGTGGACGTTGAGTGGAGTTTAAGATGTTTATGGTGATGTTGGGATCACCAGTAGAGCTTTGGATTTTTCTGAGCATTGTATTAACTGACAACGTGGAAGAGGTGTTGAGGAGGGCTGTTCTATTGAAATTTGCTTTCAGATAATGGATGTGTCCGTTGAGAAGATCGAGGGTGTTTAAGAGGGTGAAGAGAGATTTTTGGGTTGAATATTGGGTTGGGAGGTTTCTGAGATTAGGAGTTTTGGCGTAATTTGTGTTGTTGGCGGGAGTTGATGAGGGAGGTATTGATTTATCAAAACAATTGTCAATTTTTTAGAATTTTCAATAACTTTTATCATAATGTGGAATTAACTAGAAACCGTGAGTTTCATTTAAAACACTAATCGTATTTATACCTTCAGACTTCGATAGACTTTGTTTTTTTTTGATAATTATTTTCTTATATTGTACGGGGATATTCATATGCAAGAAATATCCTATTTATACCTTCAGATTTCGAGAGACTTTGTTTTTTTTGATAATTATTTTCTTATATTGTACGGGGATATTCATATGCAAGCAATATCCTATTTATACCTTCAGATTTCGAGAGATTTGTTTTGATAATTATTTTCTTATATTGTACGGGGATATTCATATGCAAGAAATATCCTATTTATACCTTCAGATTTCGAGAGATCTGTTTTGATAATTATTTTCTTATATTTTACGGGGATATTCATATGCAAGAAATATCGTATTTATACCTTCAGATTTCGAGAGATCTGTTTTGATAATTATTTTCTTATATTGTACGGGGATATGCATTTGCAAGAAATATCCTATTTATACCTTCAGATTTCGAGAGATCTGTTTTGATAATTATTTTCTTATATTGTACGGGGATATTCATATACAAGAAATATCCTATTTATACCTTCAGATTTCGAGAGATCTGTTTTGATAATTATTTTCTTACATTGTACGGGAATATTCATATGCAAGAAATATCGTATTTATACCTTCAGATTTCGAGAGATCTGTTTTGATAATTATTTTCTTATATTGTACGGGGATATTCATATGCAAGAAATATCCTATTTATACCTTCAGATTTCGAGAGATCTGTTTTGATAATTATTTTCTTATATTGTACAGGGATATTCATATACAAGAAATATCCTATTTATACCTTCAGAATTCGAGAGATCTGTTTTGATAATTATTTTCTTATATTGTACGGGGATATTCATATGCAAGAAATATACTATTTATACCTTCAGATTTCGAAAGACTTGTTTTGATAATTATTTTCTTATATTGTACAGGGATATTCATATGTAAGGAATATCGTATTCATACCTTCAGATTCCGAAAGATTTTTTTTTAGTTATTTTCTCATATGATATAGGGATATTCATACGCCAGATATCTTTCATTTATGTCATAATCAGGAGAGACTACTTTCAGAATTTTGGAAGACGTTTTGCAAGAGTCATATTAATTTTTTTCTCATCCCTTATAAAGGGATAGTCATATGCAAGACATCTTTTTCTTGTGTCAAAATAACGAGAAACTACTTCCAGATTATGAAAGACGTTTTTCCCCAATCAGTTTCTAGTGTATCGTACCGGGACATTCTCCCCCGATTAACTTTTATTTTGTACTGAATTACTGTACCTAATTATTTTGTGTTTGAAATATATATGTACATATTATCCATCCAGTCTCTTTCCTTTATCAACAACCCCTACCCTCGGACCAGCAAGTTTGAACGGGTTGACGCGACCTGCCTCAGAACTCAGGCTTGGCACATTGTATAAGCCCAAGAGGCCCCACGGAGACCTTGTCCGCTCGTGCCAGGAAACCACCTCCACTGAGGTTACCCACAGGGGGTTTCTTGGTTCAAAATTGTGCCGCAAGGCACTGGTGACAGCACGCTGAAAAATTCAAGGAAATAGGAATTCAAAGGTTGTCCTACACTGGTAACGGAGGGCTGTAAACCTCTAACTGACCATTAGTTATTACAATATTGTGGTATTATCTAGACTAGAATCAGTTAGGTTCATTTGAAAGAGTAATATGAGTAGATTCTACAAAGTAAGGGTCGAGACAGTAAATTTCATTAAACGGTAAAGAAGATTCAGTACAATAATGCATCTCAGTTGTAATCACTCCTGTAAGTTTAGAAAGGTATTTTTTGGAAACTGCACATACAAAAATAATAAGTCAGGATCCCATTAGAAAGAGAATTAAACGCCCATCAAAATGATGTATCGCTTGTGAAATAGTTTTTTGACCAAGTCAATGTGTGTAAGTACAGGCTATGGTATTATGGTCAATAAAACAACGAAAATCTATTATGTTTTCAGCCAACGTTTCGACCTTTATTGGGTCATCTTCAGGGCGTCTACAAGAAACATATAAAGAATTTTTTTTTCTCGTGTGATACACTAAACACAAAAGTCATAAAATTTGTTAAAACCAAATAAAATGTGTACAATAGTATATGTAAGGAACGACAAAAATTATAGTTAAAATATATTGAAAGTTAATTTTTCAAATAACAGTTATGAAAACCACAGGAAAACAGGTGAGATCCTTTTATGTCATTAATTGCGACATGCAGTTAGAGTTTATTTATGAATTACATGATGTTTATTATCTTTCAACGCCCAATAGCCGCTAGTTTAAGGTTGTATATTGTTGTAATTATTTGTGTAGGTGCGATCCCCAGTATAGTTCTATAGGAAGATAGACCAGAGAAAAAAATCAAATGAAGAAAAAAACTTTTTCCCTCTCCCCCACCACTCAATTAATTGAGAGAACCAAAAAACTTACAGGAAAATTGATATTACGGTACAATTTATGATCATGAAGATGTTAAAAAAATATTCTTTGATTAAATGTGAATCTATTGTTGCTAATATTAAGGAACAACTTTTTGTGATACTTGAATAATTCATAAAATAACGAAAACCGGATGAAAAAACCTAATTAAAACTATGTTAAACAAACAAAGACTTACCAAAATTGATTTTCTTCTTGAAAAAATTCCCTATCATATCAGGCCTTCCAAAAACAATTTCCATCAAATAACATTTCAATTTGTTGTTTGAGTTTATGTATGGGTACGGTAGGAACTGAATATAAAATGAATTTTATAGATATCAGGTGAGAAACAAGTTCAAAAACTAGTTTTAGTTGTTTTCAATGACATTTCGCTGGTTCTATTTATCAATGAAATATGGGATATGTTTGAATTTTCGACGTCTTTTTTGAAGTTTACTGAAGGGTTATTGACAATGCTAATCATTCCAGAAAACATTCTCTTATAAAAGTTGGTTTGTTGGTCTAAAATTTTGACGTCATCAAAATTAAAAGTGAGGTTTTCTGAGAAAGAATGTTGAGCCAAAGATGAAACTAATGATATCTTCCTTTGATCCCTTCGGTGTTCATTTATACCTACAGATACGTATCTTTTGGTTTCCCCTACGTAGTATTTGTCGCAGTTACTGTATGGTATCTTATAAACCACATTTGATTGAGATTCAATTGGTGTTTTAGTTTTTACTTTAGAAAATAGTATATTAAGTACCAAGTGTCAAAAAGGTTACTTTAATTACGAGTTCCTTGTGAAACGAGTGCTTAAAGACGTTTTTAACACGAGGTGCTTACTATACTTTTTCTTCGCCCGCGGGAAGGAAAAAATTATATTATATTTGAATTATATTCATTACATGACGGACGATGGCTGACAGCTGACTGACAAATCGAATGACACAGAATAACAAAATTATCACCGAACATGAAATTTAACATACAAAAGGTACACTTGATTTGACGTTTGAAAAACAAAAGATAAACGAGATGTGGTTTTTCGCATTTTAAACACTGGTGTTTAAACAGTCGTTTTGTGCTTGTCAAACACGTGTTCAAAGTGCGATTTCAGTAACGGAAGTAGAACCTTTTTTTAACAGTATTTTCGCTTTTTAAAGGTATTTGCTGTTCCTTGCTGTTTAAAATTTGACACAATTTCTCTGAGAGGCTTTTTATGTATCTCATTTTATGGTAAATTACAGGGTGGTCTTCATTAGTACTAGAGGTATAGTTCGAATGAAATATTATTTCATTTAATAATTTGTTGGGAAAGTTATTTTTTATGAGATACGTCTTGAATTTTTTCAAATTTTGGTTGATGCATTCATCACTACAAATATTTTCTATTCTGAATTCAAGATTTTTGACAATGTTTATTTTTATTTTTGACTCATGGGGTGTTGAGAGTAATAATTTAGGAATCTCTCTAAAAAGGTGGGTTCATGGTACCAGTCAATGATAAGTTTGTTTTCAATGTTTCTTGTCACTGAAGTATCTAAAAATGCTAGTCTACTAGAGACTTCTTGTTCTATTGTAAACTGGAGTTTGTGGTGGTAAGAGTAAAAATTTAAAAGTATCTCCTCTTCTGTACCCTCAGGAGCAATTAAAAAAATGTCATCAGCATAACGTTTGTATCTAAAAACTTCAAAAGATAGTTTCCCAAGACATATATCCTGTATTTCACTCTATATCACAGATAGGTGATACACAGTTGCCCATCCCCAACCCCGAAATTGGTTCAAAAAATTATTCGTCGAAATCAAAAAAACTATTTCTAATACATAGGTTGAGAAGAGTCTCAAAATGATCAAAGATGATAGTAGAATTACTGTGAAATTTACTCCAGTTTCTTTCAATAATATTTAATGTTTCATTTACTGGAATATTAGTGAGGAATCTAAACAACTAAAGAAAGCAAAACATGATTTGAAGGAATTGTTAAGTTCGTCATTTCATTAAAGAACTCAGAAGAATTCTTAACGTATCTTTCATCTTTGATAAAGAGAGGTGATAAAAGTTCAGATATAAATTTAGATAAGAAATAAAGGGGTGAATCCACATAACTGACTATTGGTCTTAAGTGCAAATCCTGCTTATGTATCTTTGGTAAAAGATACATCTTTGGAAAAACACCATTAGGTATGAAATTTTAATTTTTTAGCTACATCTTTAGTTGAAACATTCCGTGTTGTCAAATTGTCGATTAATTTATTTAGTTTATTTTGAACTTTTTAAGTAGGATCTTCAGTAATTATACCATACACAGATTGAACATTAAGAAGAATATTTGCTTTTTCCAAAAATGCAGCTCTCTCCAAGATCACAGTAGTATTACCTTTGTTTGCCTTTGTAATAACTATTTCGTCTTTATAATTTTTTGAAAACAATCTTGTTTCTCATATAGCTTTGAGAATATCTTTATTACTTTTGTTGATTTTAAATAAATGTTGTTTTGTTGTGAAGTTGGTTATAATGTTAATAGCATTGTTTCTGGTATCGTCCCTATCATGCTCATTTTTATAACCTGATAAAATCGATTCCAGATCAAATAATGATTGTTGTAGAGGAAAGCCCTGTTCATCATAGGGTAAGTTGAACTTATCGCCTAAACTTAAGATATATTCTATATTGTGAGGAATACTTATGTTTGTCTTATTAACCAGCCATTTATTTCCGAAAGATTGATCATTTACTTCCAAAAAATGAGTATATTTCTGAGTGTAATTCAATTTTGGGAACTTTTCCCTCTGCCTTTTACAGATTCTATGTGATTCTAATTCATGGAAGTCTTCCTGATTCATGTTTATAATGTCGGTAGGTACCATATCGGCAAGAATCCGTTTAATTCTAATTATTTCACACTTTAGAGTCCTAATCTTCCAAAATCCGAATTATTTTTCCGCAGATAAAAATTGAGATTGAAAACGTTTAAAAATATTGCTCGCCTTATTTACAAACGGACTATTGCTCGATAACAAAAAATTTAAAAAGTTACTTGATTTAGTGTATCACACAAAAAAAATACATTCTTTGTATGTTTCTTGTAGACGCCCTGAAGATGACCCAAAAAATGTCGAAACGTTGGCTGAAAAAATAATAGATATTCGTTGTTTTATTGACCATAATCCCGTAACCTGTACTCATACAAAATAATTGATGTTGAACAAGTGAAACATTCTATTAAAAATAAATACGTTTAGCGAAATTGGATAACTGATTCCATTTTCAAAGAATACATAATATTTTTTTTATTTGTTATGAAGTGTTTATTAAAAAATATTTGATTTGTTAAATAGATGGACTGTTTTATATTGCCAATTGTAAGGAAATTGCTGCTGTTATATGATAAAACGATCGCTTCAATGTCGGTCAGATTAGGGTCCACGTGTGAAATATAAAATATTCCAGTCAGTTTTTCAAAATTTGGTGCCGCAATGTATTAAGAAATATTTTTGATTCAGACGTATGTCTATTTCACGTTTCTAAAAGATTTGATGAAAACTCATTATCTTGGGAACGTCCTTGACTAAAATATATAGAAATAAATTTCATAATCATTTTTGATCCGGAAGAATTAAGTGATGATGGATTTATTCGTTATTTCAAAGTGAATGAAGACGTGGCCTGTTAAAAATTTCAAGTTTCCATATATCAGCATACATCTGCATTGAGTGGAATCTGTTATATGGAATTAATTTAAATATAAATGGTTCATGTCAGTGAAAACATTTTAAAAAAATACAATATAAAAAGGAGCAAGTACCTTAGGTAGTAATTTGAAAAGTTGAGTGCATTATTTAATTATTTCATTTCATAGAAGTTGGAAGTGAATACAAAATATTTCAATGCCAAAATTTCACTTGGAGAGTTGTATTTTCATAATTATTTTGTCGGCTTCTCCCGTCATGTTATATATGATAATTTTTTATTGACATTTCAATCTATTAAAACTGTGTGTTCAAAAATAGCCAATTAGAAATCATTGACACTGACAAGAACCTTATGGGTAATTATCATTTATGTCTTAGTATTTTCAAGGTAATTTAAAAATAGTTTCTGTGAATAAGTGAACTTATAAATTTGACAATTATGAGAAATGTCGCTTTCAAGATTTGGAAACACAAATAATAATATAGTCGACCAATTAATAGAGGATAATACTCCTCAATGTACTAAAAATAATGAAAAATATATTTGGAACCCCTTTTTGGACTTTTGTGAATTTAAAAATTATGAGTTAAATGGAAAACGAACTGATATTAAAAGATTGGTCAGTGAATACGAGAAAAAAGAATGGATATGAATTTAAAGAATATACTGTTAAAATGGTATGGAATATTACGAGCAAATTGGTACAAGAAAAGTTTTACAACGAATGTAAAACACTAAATAGATCCGTTAAATAGCGTAATTTTCAAACAAGACTGAAATGCTTGTGAAGCGGCAAGAAAAATATTGCAAGCGGACACCACAAAATGGTTAAATAGTTCATTGCCATTAGGTTTATTCGAAGTAAGAAGTATCATAAACTTGTGGGATTAAAATACTCCAGAAGGCCTTCAGCGCCAATTTTACCACATTGCCGCCGGTAAATTAGCTTGGAGAGGAGGTGAGGCCGTTGCTAGTTTGGTAGATTCTTTTTAATTTAGAAAAAAAGCCATAATAATGACGGTTGTTTGAGCAACCGGGTAAAATATAACCCAATTCTTAGCAAAACTTGTCATGGGGGTTCAAAAAGTTGCACTGAGAGTAAATGGCTAGTGGAATATACCAATGATGTCAATATATGTTCAGTTAGATTAATTGGAAAATTAATTTTTAAATGTTAAATCTATCAGATATTTTCAAAGGCCAAACCGTCATTGGAAAACGGAGACTGACAACTGGTATGACAACATGCCACTTGGTAAGAATATAATCATTGTATGGACAAAATCCTCCGCTGAAGTCATTTGTTTGAATACAAAAAAAATTACCAATCACTCTAACAGATCCTTAACGGTCAATTGGCTAAAAGTGATGTTCAAGAGCAATAACTATTAAAAATAACAGGTCACAATAACGCAAATTCCATAAAACTGTATTTGAACATTGACCAAGAGCACCACAATCCAATTTTTAATAGTATGCGTGGAAACTCAACTTCAGTTGTTGAAGCAAACAAATCACCTGCTTCTACATTTACTTTGAATAATTGTTCTTTTTCTAATTGTGTAATTAATAAATAATTATTTTTTATATCTTTCTAAAATTTATTTTCATAAAAAATTATCTCGAGCATTGATAAATTTCAATAAGTTAACAATAACTTTCCTCAAGCATGTTGCTTTGAGGTAACAAGCAACACGGTTTCGAAAATATATGACATTATTGCAAATTATCAATGTTCTTGGAATATTTTTTTTTCCGGAGGTGAAAAAATGCATCATGCACGCAGCTCGTTGCTGCGACTTGGACTTCAACCAAGTAAAACAACACCTCCTCCGAGGGAGTCTGTTTTGGAACCGCTGGTTAGCATTACATCAAGGCAGCCCCGGTCTCATTTTCTTATGCCTACTCTGCAGCTCTCATTTGTCTCCCATATTCATCCTTTTCTTTTTGGATCAAAATATCTCTTATCATTTTATTTATAGATTTCCATTTTTGCCTGCACTCTAACATCTGAGTTACAAATGTGTCCACTGTTAAATTGATGCCCACTTCAAGAGACGTCGTTGTTCTACGTCGGTTCTATCTTTCGAAATGGAATATTATGTGTTCGATCGTATCCAGGCTACAGTATTGACACATGTCACAGTTATCGTGACCAAAACGTTTAGCGTATGTCCTGAAACATCCGTGTGACGTTAAATCTTAAGTTAAAAAGTGATCTGTTTCACGGTGCTTACAGCTAATCCTAGCTTCAATATCGGGTATTACTCTTTTCGTCCACTGCGCTTTTGTGGCTTCATTTCTTCACCTCTGCTGCCTAATGGATAGGGCTTCAGCTCTGGCTGTTGACTATTTCCCAGCCTGAACTTCGCGTCTATTGTTGTATAGATATGTCCTTTCCCAGATCATAAGGTCTATAGGTAATGGAGCTGTTACTACTTGCAGAGCAACACATGAAACCGTCTTGTATGCCGATGCTACCCGCAATAGCATCTTTCTTCATACAATATATAGTAATATGTTGTGCGTTGCACTACACAACACAGCACGTCGGCTACTTCTTGGTCCTCCAATATTAGTCATGAGCCTTATTAGCCTAGAGACCTTTTCTTCAGACTTTTGTGCCGTAACCTCTATGCATTTGCCAAAGCGCATCTTCTCATCGATAGTAATCCCTAAACATTTGTTTGTTTTTGCCGGGGAGACATTTATTCCTTGAAAATTAAAAACTACTTCTTCCCTGTCTCGTTTACCTCTAAGTATCACTGCTTTGGTTTTATTTGGCACTAGTGTTAATTTATGTCTTTCCATCCAATTGCTAATATCTTGTAGACACTTATTCGCATTTCGTACTAAGATAGATTCCATAGGATCGGTCCTAAGACCCAGCCCTGTGGTACCTCTGCGGTAACTTCCATGGCATCACCTTTTCCAACAGTAATCATTCTGTTTTTTAGGTCGCTAGATATGATGTTTATGAGATTGCTAGATATATTTCTTTCTCGTACTTTCTTCATGATAATGCAATGACGGGCCGAGTTGAACGCATTTTTAACATCTACCCTTATTAACACACACCATTGCTGTTTGTATTCTTCCACCATTTCCTTCGTGGCCTCCAAGGTTTGTACAGCTGACTTTCCTCTTTGAAACCCATACTGATGCCTCCCTTTTTTGCAATTCAGCCGGTAACCTGTTTCTGATGAGTGTTTCCATAAGTTTGCTGATTGTATTCAGCATACAAAGTGGTCTATACGAATTTGCTAATTCTGGGGGTTTTCCTCCTTTTAGTATTATTATAACTTTAGCCAGTTTCTATTCCTAGGGGAAGGCCTGTGACATTAGCACACTGTTCATAGTACTCAGAATCTGCTCAGGGAATTTAGAAGTAACCAATTTGATTGCTTCCGGTGGAATTTTGTCCAATCCAGTGGCCTTTCTCTTCTTCATACTAATAATGGAGGTCTCAAGTTCCTGGTTCGTAAAGGGGTTTATGTTTGTATCGTTCTCTACTATTTCACAGCTGTCAGCCTCAAATGAGAAAAGGTGAGTCACAATTTCTCTTTTCTTATCGGTAATCAAGTGATAGGGCACCAATGTATTGAACCTTTTTGCTATAATTTTGCACGAATCTCCCCATATATTGTTATCCAGCTCTTGGCGCAGTTCATTCCAATATTCCTTCCTCGCTTTATCATTTTTCTTAATTCATTTTCTGTTGTTTTATTTATATTCTCTGAGTCCTCTATGCCAGCTATTCTTCGAGTTTTTGCTCTAGTTGACTTCCTCCTAAATCTTATGCATTCTGCCATTTTTTCACCTATTTTTTCATTCTACCAGTATGGGTTATTTATAGTTTTTCTATCAGTATTTGTGCAGTTTTTGTTTGCTTGTTGGATCCATTTGCTTAGCGTCTGATAAGTAGGTTCCAAAGTATTTGTGCAGATTAGTCCGATGTTGTCAGTAAAAGCGTCCCAATCTACAGTGGTGTTTCCTAAATATTTCGTATTTCTTAAGTTTTCAATAATTTCAAAATATAATAAATTATGCTGTGTCAATAATTCATCTCTACGACTTCCCAATTTGCTATTTTTCCTGCAATATTGTTTAATGAAATTGTCACGTCAATGTAGGATTCACTGTTTCCTCTCACATATGTAGGCTTTATCCCGCTATTATGCACAACCATGTCTAGCTCCGAGATCCATTCCATCCAGTGTTCTCCTTTTTTGTCGGTTTAGGATGAACCCCACATAGGAGATTTGGCGTTTATATCTCCTAGTACAATGTAATCAGTTTTACTACGCTTAACGTATCCCATTATTTCATCTGATTCATTTTTATAATCTCTTAGCGTTATATTGGGAGATATGTATCAACCAATCATAGAAAAGTTTCTCATTTTCACCATAACAAACCCCTCTCCGCTTACATGTTTTATTATGTCCTTGCCTTTATTTATGATTAATATAGCCACATCCGCCCTCTTGTCTGTAAGCCATTTTTGGCCGTCTACCCGCTTTTTGTTCGGTTCAAAAACAACTAGAATGTCAACATTCCTTTGCTAGGTCGTATCGATAAAACTCTTACTTCGCCTTCGGCATTTGCATTTTCTACGCTTCCTCGCACTGCTTCCTCGATTTCTTGTTTATTTATATCCCCATCAACATTAGAGATGTAGACTATATCATTAACACTTTTGATACTGACCCGCGTAACGTCATTTTTGCTCTGGATTTCCCTTTTCAAAGCTTCAGCTTTGTCTTTGTCTCCCTGGATTTCCAACATGACATCCTCTTTGGTAGTTTTTTTAATTGATCTGACTTGGATCCCGGCTGCGTCGATATCGACACTACTTTTAACTGTACGCAGGATGTCTGCGTGTTCTTCACCACCCGTTTTCTTAATGATCTTCTCCGTCGTGGGCTGTTCTACACTTCTAAAACGATTTATGTCTTTTTTTCTCTTGAAGTTTTTCATAGCAGTCACTTCTACCATTATTTCAGTTCCACGAAATACGTATTCCGCACATTTTCTTACGTATAGTATATCCACATTACCCAACGCAATCAGCTTAATTTCCTTAGTATCTGGTTGCAGCTCTTTTTACAGACAATTCATAGTAGCATTCAGTTGGCATATGTCGTTTACTCCCTCTGGTTTTACATCATATGGTAGTAAATATCGAACTCTAGAGATCTCCTTTTTCTTCCCTTTACTCAGTATAATATCTTTATTTGTTTCAACGTACTCGATCTTACCTTCTATTTGCCCTTCTTCTATTAACGTGGCTACTTCTGGAAAATTATGCATTATGTCCTCAGTATCTTTCCCAGTAAAGGGATCTCCTGGTTTTACTATGACAGCCATATCGTCTTTATATTCTTGAAATATTTCAGATCCTAAAGCTTCTGTATTGATAAAGCAGGTTTTTGGCATTTATGGTCTATTATTTTAGAAAGTCCCTGCTACCCCGTTTTACTTCTCATCTGGGTCTCAATATCTTCTTTCGTTTTTCTATTAGCTCATCTACTTCCCTTTTTATGTTGTCCTCACCAACTTGCACCCCTTCGTCTAGTGTACTCTTTTTCGGTAAATTATAACTGATAAAGCCATATAATTGTTGCTTGATTGAGATTTGTTGGACAGTTATATCCACATCATTATCAAATGAATGGTACATCTTTGTTGTTTCAAAGTAAGTTACAAAGGATTTGATTTATGCCATTTGGAACATGACACTGTCCAGATGAAACATCACAGAATATGGATATAAATTTGTGTAGGGTCTCCGGATAGATACAATCAAACAAAAACATTATTCAAAGAAGATTTATTGATAATATTAATATCTCATTAGCATTATAAGAATGAAATAGATTCAGATATTAATAAAATAGTACAGAATAAATATTTATTATAGCCAATATAGTATGAAAAAAACTCTTGGAGTAGCATCTTTTTACTAAGAATTAACAATTGTCATGCGCAAATAAATACATTCACAACCTTATACTTATCTATATGTTAATGACGAAAGTTTCAATGAGACAATTTCATGTATTCAAAAAAGAATCAAAGGCGGATGATGCCTAGATATAACGATTTATTTTCGGATTTTGTTCTGGTTAATAATTTATATCAAGAAATTGATTCAATGTTTTGTCTTCATGTCATACGTTTTCAAAAAATAGAAATATGTAGGAATAAAAGAGCAACAGAAATAATTCATAAGAATTACTTGAGCGAATATGAACTGATGACAAAATTATTTCCGATAAAATTGAACATTATTACCTTGATATGAAACTATATGGCGAGTTGAACTCAGATATAAAAATTATGTGTTTGTTTTTGTTCTAATTTATATACAAATTGGAATTGCAGTACATTTTACTGAGCAAGTTGAAAAAGCATTGGAAATATATATGCTGTATGTGAAGTGGATTCATTGAGGGGTCCAGAGCTAGGCGTTCCAGTAGATACGATCACTTGTTACTGGGCATAATTCCATAGACGACTACATAAAGCTTAAGAGCAATACACTATTTGACCTAGCGGAGCTCTAAAACCAACAATTGGGGTGAATACTTTATGAATTATGTAATAAAGTCCAAATTAACTTTATTGTATCAACGCCGGAAGCCAACTTTCCAACAAAGACGGGGGAATTTGATTAGGGAAGAGATCTTGGACATTACTTTGTCTGGCCACGTGCGATTAGCAGAATTAAGGATTGGGAGGTACCGGACGAGGCCTTGGCCTCTGAACACAACTTTTAGAAATCTTAATAACACAGTTTGGAAAGCATTTCGGAAGGAATTGTAGATCATTTAGCCTCACTTGACCCAATTCCAGGGCAAGGTGGGCAGAGAATGGCATACGATCTTCAATACGACATAATGAACCCATATACCGAGTCATCCCCGAAATGGTCACAGCGATCTACAGAAATGCACGTCGGTGGAATAGGTAGGAAGAGAAGGAACATTCGCAGGCTATACAATCAATTCAAACGTATAGAAAAATGTTACTGGTAGACGAAGGCGCTCACTGAATTTAAGAAAGCAGCGAGGAAAGCCAAGATAAGCTCGTGGAGATATTTCTATCAGGATATCGAGAGTGTTTCTGATTGTGCAAAACTCCACAGAGTTATGGCTCAAAACCCAGTTTACGTCTTAGATACCGTACGCAAAGAAGACGGCTCACACACAAACGGTCCGGAGGAGACACTGGCAGTCTTGCTCAACATACACTTCCAGGGAAAAACGCTGAAGTTGTCCGTAGTCTGGCAATTTGTAATAACTGCACTTGCGCAAAATCCGTAGTCCCATATGGATCTGGGACATGGGCTAACCAATAAATTGATCCTTTCAAAGTGCCTGGAATAGACGGAATTTTCCCAGTTCCGCTACAATAAAGCGCAAATTCAATCACTCCAAGGCCTGTGAGTATTTTTAGACTAAGTTAAGTCACGGTAGTTATACCTACGGCTTGGGAAATCTCCGAGGTGGTATTTATACCGTAACCTGGAAATCCCTCGTACGATAATTCAAAAGCTCATCGTCCGATAAGCCTTTTGTCATTTTTTCTCGCGGCAATAGGGAAGATGATAGATAGGCATCGAAGACTTACGGTGCTAGGTAACAAGCTTTTACACATAACCAGCATGCCTACCAAAACAGCAAGTATTGCGAAACGGCTCTGCACAACTTGGTGGGTAAGATTGAGCAAGCCATTTCTTACAAAACCGTTGCATTGGCTGTGTCTCTGGATATGGAAAGAGCATTTGACAACACGAGTACCAGCTCAATAATCTCAAAGCTGGAATCCAGGCGCTTTGACAGGACAATTATTGGATAGTTAGAGATTATGTCGAGTAGCAAGAGAGCACAAGTATCCTTGTATGGTGTTATCAGAGAGGTAGAGACAGAAAGAGGATATCCACAGAGTGGCGATCTGTTACCAAAGCTGTGGAATTTGGTAGTCGACGACCTCCTTGTTGCACTAAACGAACAGGGTTGGTATGCTCAGAAAAATGCTGATGACATTGTTATTCTAATAAGGGGAAAACACATGAGCATCTTAGATACAACGCACGAGGAATTGCAGGGAGTATAGTCCAACGAATCTCTTTGTTCGGAAATAACCTAGGATGGGACTCTACTTAGCACCTGCAACTGGGGGTACACAATAAGAGAGCACGAACTCTAACGCTCTCGTGTCTAAAAAACTCCACTTTCAGTGGGAGTTGACTACAAATAAAGCCGATTGGCATCATTTTTTGAAAAAACTTTGTACTGCACAATCTTTAATACAAAGGATCGATCAGGACTTCTCATAATAACTTTATAATAATATTCTTAACATTCATGCCAATTTTTGTCTATATGAAAATTATTGTAAACTTGAATGTCTAAATGACCTCTTATTGCCAACACATAAGTTCTCCCAATGCTCTTTTCAACTTCTCTCTTTGTTTCGCTTCCAATTTAAGTTAAATAGGTTTCTTGTCGCAAGCAAAATGATATTTTTAATATCTAAGAATTCAACTTCTCCGTCTTTAAATATATGCTTTGAAAATTCTTCTTGATCCATCTCCCGCTAGATCGTACAACCTATGATGACTATATCCTTCTTCTTCATATGATGTTGAATGTGTGTGGGATTCACTATATTTGGGTTTTTTCACGATTTCTAATGTAGTTTGCTCCTGGCCTCCGCTCACTAATTTTTTCAATCCTAATATCGCTGATAATAATAACGCCATTTTACCCATTATTAGCGCAAGGCCAGACATAACTGCTATTCCTTGATATGCAATTGCTAAAAAGGTACCTTTTATCGCTAGAGCTCCATAGAGAGCAGGGTTACCTCCACCGCCCCTATTCTTCTTCTTCCTTCCTTCTTCTACTAATTTTGGGACTTCTATTTCTAGTTGATGACTGTCCATAAATCTGAAAGATATTTAGGTCAGGTTCAAAATTTCATTTGCAAAATACTAACTTGGAATAGCCAATATACTAAATTTAAAAAAAAATACCGTGTATGCTAAGCTATACCGGGTGTCTCAAATTATCATATACATACAATATCTCGCTTATTTGACAAGATGATTTAAAAATTAAAAAAGTACCTTCATAATGACTTATGAAAAAACTTTATTGCATTTGTCAGGCTTGTGCACCCACCTATAACTTTTCTTAAAAGGTACCCACTGTATATTGTTATTGAAAATTGCATGTTATTGTATTAGGAATACAACGATACAACATACTTGTAATTATTTTTTATTATTAACAACAAAATATTAACATCTCTGAAATTTAACTAAAATGCATATGCAATTCAAAAAACGAAAACAAAATTATAGTAAGTGTTCAAAATTATTTCCTGCAGATTCCATGAACGCTTCAAGACGTTTTAAAAGCGTTCTTGTGTAGGCCGCCAGGTGTCCAGTGGTGTTAGATCTGGCGAGCGAGGAGGCCACTTCTTTTCGACATTTTTATAACCATCGGCGGAGGCAACATAATTTTCATGAGGATAATTAGGTAATACTTATAAAAAAGTCTAAAATGGTAATTTTTTGTTGTTAATAATAGAAAATAATTACACGTATTAGTCTAGTAAAATTTATGTAGATCCTCAAACTAATTGCAATACAATTTCTGTGAGTGGTTTCCTAATGGAAATTTTGTGTAGAAAACGATGGTGAAAAGTCTACCACTCTATGACGACGCGTTTATCCAATATGGCAGATTTTCTAAAAAGGCTGACCATTATTTAACACACATTAAACACAGTTATACACATTATTATGTTAATGTTAATATTGATGTTCTCTGTTATTGTTCGATGATAGTATATTATATGATAAGTGTGGTGAGTAGGATTATAGCGCACGCAAAGTGAAGTTTACGAAACGAGCTGCAGGTGAGTTTTTAAAACTTTACTTTCCGTGCGCTTAAACCTCTACCACGTGAGTTGTGAATATTGAATATTGAAAATTTGTTGCAGGTTCTAGCAAGTTGTTCTGAGATGCATTAAAAATGGAGATGGAATGGTGTTTTATTTGTGACGAGCTGTTTCAAGAAAATGACGATGTATCTGTACTCACTGAAAGGGGAGTGACTGGAATAAAGAAAACATGCAAGGAAAAAAAAATATCTGCGTTTCACGTTTTTGTTGGACAGAAGGTTCACAAGGAATGTAGAGCGCGTTTTGGTAATTTGAAAACTCCATTCCCACAACTTCCCGTGTTCTGCGGTCATGTGAATCTCAGTTTGATTTTAGGAAAAAATGTTTTTTCTGTGGTATCGAGGGGAGGAAGAAAAATGCTTGGCTTTAAATCATCAGTTTTAAGGAAACGCAACGAACGCAGTGATGAGTGGGCAGACAAAGTTAAAGACGTATCGAAAATGTGTATGATTTACATGCTGTAGATGCATGTTATCACAAACAGTTTTCTGTCAATTTTCATACTGAAACATTAATTTCAATGCAGTTCACTGATACCCCTTCGACTACTTCATCTTCAGGTCGTCCAGGGTACTCAGTTCCACAGGATATTTTTCTCCAAGTAGCTAAATAATGGAAGAATAAGATGGAGAGCAAACTACTGTGAAAGAGTTTGTTGAAAGAATGCGAGAATTACTGCCAGAAAATAGTGAACCATATTGTTCACAGTATATGAAACGAAAACTGAAAGAGCATTTTGAAGATAATATTTTTATAGGAACAATTACAGGAAGTGCTGATGTCGTTACTTTCAAAAGTACAGCTACATATCTGTTGCAAGAGTACCACAGTCAAAGCCATGAAGATGTAAAACAGGATCGAGAAAATATCATTATGTCAGCTGCTAAAATAATAAGCAATGATATTAAAGATATCCCTGTAGATCCAGAAGTATATCCACCAATTGAAAACATGAGTAGTGTTGACTGTAATGCAAGCTATATTCCTGATTTCTTAATAATGCTATTATCATTTCTAGTTACTGGAAAAGCCAACAAGGAAAGAAAAGTTGCTTTTATAGGGCAGGCAGTTATGCAAGCAGTACACCCACGAGTCTTAGTTGCACCATTGCAGATGGGACTGGCAGTTCAATTACATGGCAGCACAAGCTCGAGATTTGTAGTTGAGACAGTGAATCATACGGGATTCTGTAGCTCCTATTCCGAAGTTATTCGTTTTGAACATTCAGCAGCATTAGAAAGAGGAACTACCATACCTGTCCCTTTAGAACCTCCTGAAAGTCCTCATAAATTTGTTCAATATGCAGCTGATAATATTGATCACAATATTATAACAATAGATGGCCATGGTACTTTTCATCGAATGGGTATTATCGCGGCTGTCACTCCAGCTGGAAAGATTTCAACAGTCATTAAGAAACTCCAAGTTTCATTTGAAGAACTGAGGAGGTTGGAGCAAATCCCAATAAAGACATATTATTCACAGGCCAGTGGAATGCGTTCCTTAAAGTATAATACCATTAAGGATATCGCGTAAGGTGACCCCATCTGCAAGTCTGGATATTCTACTGAACATTTCACATTTCCTCAGCAATACTGCTCCAGAATGGCAAGGTGTATGTCAACTACTACATAAAGATAGTGTTAGTGTTTCATCTATCATCTTTCTGCCAATGATCAACAGGGATCCTACCAATGAGACTTGAATTCTCTCAACGCTGTCTTTTCTTTCTGACCATGCCAAGCGATACAGCCAGACCCCTATTATAACATTCGACCAACCACTTTTCCACAAAGCACTTTGCATCATAGCTAATGAACCTTTAAGGAAGGTCATCCTGAGACTACACGCAGTCATGGGTTTTCTTGGATGCATAGGTTTTTTGATGAGTGGAGCAGGCTTGGAGGATATACTTGAGATAATATATGCAGGAAATGCTGTAAAGCATATGCTTTCTGGGAAAGCTACAACAAGAGCAATTCGTGGTCATCTTATTGTTTTATCAGTCTTGAACACGATTCTAGCAACACAAGCTCTAGTAGATGATCAGGACGATGTACAGGCTGCTAGATCATTGTTTAATAGTCTTCTTATTGACGAGTTGCCTGTCGAGGACGTAGCAAATTAGAGAATCACATAGATTGAAATTTGGAACTAGAGAACGTGCCAAAGCACCTGGAGAGCTCATTCACTCGGATATATGTGGACCTTTCAAAACCTCAAGCTCAGGAAATCGCTATTTTGTACTTTTCAAGGACGATTTTAGTAAATCCAGATATGTTTATTTTATGAAAGAAAAATCTGAAGTTTCAGAAAAACTTAAAATCCTGTTGAATGAATTGAGAATAGCGGGACACGTATTGGAAGAGCTACTTTCAGACAATGGAGGTGAATTTAGCAGCAGCATTTTTCGACAAATTTTACAAAAGAATGGACTTAAGCATATATTGGTCATGCCATACACACCAGAGAAAATGGGTGTTCAGAAAGAGATAATCGAACTGTTACTAAAACTGCAAGATCAATCATGTATGCAAGAAACACTTCACCGCAAATTTTATGGGCTGATATGATAAATACTGCTGCATATATTTTGAATAGAACAGGTATATCTGGTGTAAATGAAAAATCTCCCTATGAAGTTTGGGCAGGGAAAATACCTAATATGAAGCATTTGAAAGTTATAGGGTGTACCTGTTACATACATATTCCCAAACAATGTCGAAAGAAAATGGACAGAAAAGCGGTAAAAGGACGATAATGATGATGGATATCGTGTATGGTGTGAAGAAAAATAACAACTCGTAATATCCAGAGATATTAGCTTCGAAGAACAACCTTTAACTAGATGGACTGAATTTTCATTCGTTGAAAATAAGAAAAGTACTGAAACTGAAGATGAAAGGAGTTTAGATAGATCTAAAGACGATACTGTACCAGAAAATCAAGAAATAAACGAAGAAGATTTAGAAGATAGATTTGAAGAAGAGCCAAAATTAGTAGAGAATATATTAAAAAAACATAGAGAAATAAAATTACCTAAGAAGTTTGTAGATTTTGTAATGGAGGTATATACGACACTTGTAGAACTTAAAGTACCACGGACTTACCAAGAAGCTATTGATAGTAATTATAAAGACATGTGGCTGGAAGCCAAGAATGAAGAAATAGCATCTTTGAAAGAAAATGAAACATGAGTTCTACAAGATTTGCCACCCAGGAAGAAAGCAATTTCGTGTGAATGGGTTTACAAAATGAAAACTAATCCGGAGGGCTATATAGATAAATTCAAAGCTAGATTGGTAGTCAAAGGATTCTCACAAATATATGGTGAATCCTATGAAGACACTTTTAGTCCTGTTGCTAAATCTGGAACAAGAAGAGCTTTGTTGAGTATAGCTGCTAGTGAGAAAATGAATTTAAGCCAATTTGATCTCTATACTGCATTTCTTTATGAATATCTGTAGGAAGAAGTATATATGAAACAACCGGAGGGGTATCTAGATGGTTCTAGTTAAGTTTACTGTCTCAAACGTAGCTTGTATGCACTTAAGCAAGCTCCGAGATGCTGGAATAAAAGATTTGTAGATATTCTTATAAACCAAAATTTTAAGGTAAGTAATGCAGATCCATGCTTGTTTATCAAGAACACGATATGATTCTATTGGCACTTTATGTTGACGATGGACTTTTAGCCATGAGTAACGAAATTCTGGAATATTAATTTATGAATAATTTGGAAAAAGAGTTTAAAATTACTGCATAACGAGCTACCTATTTTTTGGCCTTGGAAATTGACACTAGTAATGTTGGTTCTGTAACAGTGAGTCAGGCAGCCTATACAAAAAAAATTTTGGAACATTTTGGAATGCAAAATTGTAAGGCTGTGACTACACAAATAATTAAAAGTGGCCTATCAGGGAAAGGAACTGGAAAAGTAGAAGAAAGTTTCCCTTATAGGCAATCAGTTGGAGCTCTAATGTATCTTATGGTAGGAACAAGACCAGATATTGCGTATGCAGTAGGAGTTGCCTCAAGAACATTAGAAAATCCATCTCATGATGATTGGATTCGTGTGAAACGTATTTTCAGATATCTCAAAAATACTATGGATATTTGAAATATATATAAGTCTGATAACAAATTGAAACATCTTCAAGGGTTTAGCGATGCTGACTATGGAGGAGATCCTACAACCAGAAGATCAACTACAGGTGTTATTTTTAAATATGCTGAAGATGCAATCTCCTGGCTTAATCAAAAACAGTCATCAGTAGCACTCTCAACAACAGAAGCAGAAATAGTTGCTGCAAGTGAAGGGGCCAGAAAATTGATATGGTTAAAAAGACTTTATCAGGAAATTATATGTCCAAAAAATGTTCCTACACTATCAGTTGATAATAAAGCTGCTATTAAGTTAGCGAAGAACCCAGAATATCACCGGAGAACGAAACATATTGAAATCAGGCATTTCTTTGTAAGAGAACTGGTAACTAAAGGATGTATTGATATAGAACAGGTTGCTTCGAAACACCAATTCGCAGATATATTGATGAAGTCATTATTCAAGCCAAGAATGGATCATATTTTTAAAAATATTGGACTAGTGAATATCAAAAGTACATAATGAGGGAAGGTGTTAAAGCTTTCACATTATATTTACTTTGTTGATATACGAGTACTCTAAGCTCTACTTAGATAGGTGAATTATGAATAATATAAAAAATGTCAGATTGATATATAATTGATTGATGTCAAAAACGATTTTTTCATAAAAGCATTTTTTTAAAAACTACTACAGTTTTCCCTTACTAAAGGAAATAAATTAAAATAAACAGTGAGGTTCACGGTTAATAACTTTAACAATAAATTGGGAGTTGTACCTCTCTGTTGAGAGGGGTTAAAAATAGTGATAATATTTTCACTTTGAATAATGTCAATTAATAATTTGAATTTTATGTGCTTGGGGATTCTATATAATTATGTACAGTAACCAAAATTTTGCTTTTCCACACGTCCTATTTAGAATTCTAATTACAAGAGAGTAAATATTTCGCAGGGAATGTGCCAGACGTTGTCAGAGATAGCTATCATTGAAATGAAGCGCGTGTTTATTTGAAAATGTCATTCATCAAACAGTCACTTTGGGACAACTTGTTCCCGAAATAATGAAGGAGTGTACTGTTAAAGAACTAAAAATTGCTCAAGCTGAAGACATTTCAATGATGAAAAAACATTTCTATAGCAAATGGAATTCAATTTTTTGCGAAAATATCAACTATCTATACATACAGACGTATATTTTTCAGTAAACCTTGATCATGTTCTGTTATCAAGGTGTTTGGCTGCAGTCAGTGGAAATTGATGAGGTCCGTGAAATAAGAAAAATTATCATTATATAATATATCGTTTTATGAACGAACCGTCAAAGTGACAGTTGTAACTTTAATTTTAGTTCAAACAATACAATTAGTTCATAACGGAAGGGTAGAAAATGTCACAGACAAAAATAACTAAAAATGTTTTCCATCGCTAACAGAAATTTAGTCCGTTTAGTTGAGCTCGTATGGAATTAATATTAAGAACAATGATTTTTGAGTAACAAAAATATTATTACAAACATAAATATTAAAACATTGATTCATAAATTCAAAAAATTAAAAGCTATTTGGACATTTAGTGAACCTGGATATGCGAAAGGCACATGGATGGTGTTGGTGACGTTCTCAAAAGGACTACCGACCATCATGTATTAATGAGAAAGGACATTGAAACTAGACAATTTGTTTGAAGAGTCTGCTATTCAAGTGAAAGTTATCTCTGATTATGACATCAACAACTTAAAAATCACTGTATCTATGACTGTGGATGCCAAACCAGGTGTTATGAATATAACGAAATTTACATGGCTAAAAGACCAGAAATATTAATCCAATTATATCAACACGAACATTTCTAAAAAGATTACCCACAATTTCTTGTAATCTTCGATATAATCCTCATCGGGAAGAATCTATGGATACAAATAATTTTGAAATTCAAGAAGCATTCACAAGAATCTAAGATTTATTGTCAATTTATGGTCGTCAGCAAACTGAGCAATCTATCACGGTTTATGATGGTAGTGCTGGCACATTAGAGAAGGAGGGGGCACGTTCGACCATTTAATATATTTTGATTTGAAAGAAGTACTGACATCATATATTTTTTAACTAATTAAATTGGAACGATTATCTGATCAATTTTAGAGTTATGGTGGCGAAAATTTCTTATAAATTGTAAGTAACATTTAATTTATTAGTAAAAATAAAAATGTTTACATATTGGTCGAATCTACCCCAGCATGGGTTAGATTCGGTCGGTGCATGGAGCACTTTAGGCATATTTAAATTAAAAGCAGATTTTGAAAACACGGTGCATCATAAACACGATAAATTCAGTTTAATGACTTTAAACAAATTAAATACAAAACCTAAAAATATTCCTTGAAATCTTGAAAACAGAAATCAAATTTTATTTATAATGATTTATTAGTAGCAAAATGTGATGGTTAAATCTCATCGTGATGTAGAATATTTTTTTAATATTCCTATTGTATTCTCATCTTTGCATATTATTTCTACGTCCTCCTCTTGGGGAACGGAAAATTTATTAGTTGTTCCCGAAAATATTTTTCCTCAAATGAGTCATTCGAAACAATTATTTGCATATGGCTTTTATAATGCAAAACAGTATTTTTTATTACGAATTTAACCAAAATATAGTCATTTAACATTACACTAACAGCATAATCTTTAAAAGCTTCCAGACTAAGATTACTCTCTGTTTCACCACAATATTCAATATATTCTACACCGGATTCACTGCTGGGAGTATCAAAAATCTTCTTCCTAACTTGCTTAATTTTTGCCTTGGTTACACCTTTCTCTCACTTGTTTTGCAGATTTTTGTGCTTGGTTTCGTTCTTCTATTCTAGTTTTCTCCGGAGTCTCTGTGTAGGTCCTAGATTCTCTTTGTTTGGCCCTAGATTTATGTCCTTTTGGAAAAGGCCTAACAGCCTCAGGAGTAATGACGTTAGTTCTTATCACATGTGCTTCTTCTATTTTTGTGTTTATTATTTCTTCCTTATCTGGTGTAGTTTCTCCCTCAACTAGTGTAATTTCTTTCTCAACTGGTGCAGTTTCTCTGGCAGCTTGTATAGACGGATTATCTATTTGATGATCATTTGCTCCCTGATTAGTTACTACATGTGCAGGTACATTATAGACGTAGATGGCAACAAAATCGCTGTCACTAAACGCTGAGGGTTACTTGACATCCTGTCATTAACAGACACCGCACATCAACTTTTAAATGGCCCAAAAAACCCAAAGATCTAGTGGCTGCAGTGTGTGGGAAGGGAATGACAGGAAAACAATACCATTATCTCTGGCATACGAAATCGCTGCTATTGTTACATGCGACTCGTGATTACCCAATGAAACCAGTATTTCAATTTCGTTATTGCATTTAGTATGTTTGACAACATGTTCTGATATCTTAACAAATAAGTCGCCTGTCATCTACCCAGACTTATTTCCAAACACAACACTTGAAGTTGGAATGTCCTCTAAATACTCTTGTATATCTCGCACCCTTGGAAATATTTACACTGGTTGTATTACTTCAATTGTTCCCCTCTTTCAGCAGATGCTATAAGGCCGACTTGTTTTTTCCCCTTTGGAGCAATAACTTTGGATGGATTGATAACCCTTGAAACTCCAGTTTCATCTAAATTATAGATTTGTTCAGGAGTAAAGTTGTTCTTGTCTAAAACCTTCCTATAATTTGGAAAAAATTCTTCCACTGTGGTCTTTTTAAAACCACTTCCTCTAGCTAGGATGAAGTCTTCTGACTTACGTAAAGATAGAAGAGCTTTGTGCCTTTTCGTACATCCCTACAGCCAGGCAATTCCTGCCTTACGTGAAGATAGAAGAGCTTTGTGCCTTTTCGTACATCCCCACAACCAGGCAATTCCTTCTTTTTAATTATAATTCCATTTATCTGGATATATGCAAGCAGGTAACTCTTTTGCATATTTATAAACAATTTTCCTCAGTTGATCACGAATCAAACCAGAATTTATGTTTGCGCAATGTGTGATATACTGGACAAGCAGATCCTCCTGGGAAGTAGAAAAAATGATTCTGGTAGCGTATTTCTTCTTTTCTTCCGTCTCACTTTCATATTCATCAACTCCTTTCTCGAAATACTCATCTGCAGTCATTTTTTAAAAATATTTTTTATGCGTGAATGTTAAATCTTCTTACTTATTCCAAAAATTCTGGATGCTTCTCGCTGACCCAAATTTTCTTAATAAATTTTGTCGCAGAGCATGATTTATTACCTTTTCATCTAAATCAGCCCCCTTGGTCTTTGGTTTATAATTTCGCACCATCTGGAAATAATATTTTCCTATGATACATTTTTAATTTACTATCTGGAGCACGTTCGGCCACTTGCCGATCCTGCCTCATCAAGATGGCCGAACCTGCCCCAAATGTATTTTTCGGTTTATAAAATTTAGCTCGGTAATAAGACCTACCCTATACATGAGAAAAAACCCACAAGAAAACTATATACATTATCGTATTTAGAGCCAAATTTTTAAACAAATATAAGTAAAAAAAAATAAGATTTCGATACAATCAAAATTACAATAAAAACTTACCTTTTCATCACAAAAACACAATTTTCATTACTAATTTTTAAGCACTCGTGCTAACTAGCTCAAATGATAATGACAGAAAACGGAAGTGGTTTTATCATTCTTTCCATATAGAAACAGCGCGAAAGTATGAAATATTTAAATTTTAAATAGTATGGCTGAGTGCCTCTTGGCCGAATGTGTCCCCTATATTGATGAAAAAAAATATCGTATGGCTGCACTATCATCTGCAGTATAATGTTCATGTGTTTTCAGATATTTCATGCATTCAAAAAAAAAGTTTCAGAAATTACAATTTTTAGCATCAAGATTTCTTTAGAGCCATATTAAAATTATAATAATAATACTATACTTGGGCCTCTTGGATACTGATCATACAGTTAAGCAACAGTTTAAGCTGATTTATGAAATCAATATTTTTCAAAATTTCACCATATTAATAACAAACTCGAATTTGCCACCTTGACGATATTGAGCCATATCTTGGCGAAGAGGTGAGTGATATGAATTGTAATAATGTTTTGTTCAGGAAGCGACACCGTTATCGATGATAAGGACCATCAAATTAATATTTATATTCATGAAAATATAAAATATAATTTTTTGTCTATAATCAGTTTCACAACAAATTCAATTGGTCTAAATATAACTATAAGTTGGCATTCTTCTCAAATATTGGTATTATAAAATATTACCTGCCAGCTGTTTCTCTGATAATATTGTTTAACTGCTCACTTTCAAGTTGTTCTAGTTTGGATTCATTCAAACTTCTTCCAAACGGCATATTCGCAATATTTTTATTTGCCACTAAACTAACACCATCAAATAGATTCAAGTTTTTCATCATAACGGCTCTACTGCCAACCTTAATAGCTTGAATTTTCAAACACTTGAACATTTCCTCGGTACTAGCACATTGATCGAAAACTTTTTCCAACACTCTCATTCCGGTACTTTGAGCACCGACTACTATTAGTAATGAGATGAAGAGAGCAATACGTCTAAAAATCATAGTTGTTGTGTAGGAACTAACCAAATTACTTTGGAAAAACTGCATTTTATTTCTTAGCATTCGTGAATTTTTCAGAGCGTAATACGTGAATTTTTTATTATTATTGAAAAAATTCACGCGATGCAATATCGATGCACAAGAGAAATTATTTTATTGGGATTAAAAGTAAAGGTATATGTGATATAGAACTCTTTAATTAATTAGAGCAATGTACATTGTACATGTCAAAATAAGCTGTTTCTCTTTTAAGAACGAAATCCCAACTTTGGATGAAACTATGCATGAAATATGGAAATGCCCATATGTATCACAAATATCTCGTTCATAATTACATAAAGTTGTGAAAGAAATTTCGAGTGACAATCAGATAGATTCTGCGTAAATAATTATTTATATTTTACATACATTTATTTATTTTTGTTAAATAAAATGGGCAATGCAATTCATTGTTCTGATATACTGTAATATGTTCATTTGTTGCAAATAGTGTTTAATGAAAAATTATGCGAATCGTTTTATGACTAAAAGATATTTTTTTATTGATACCTCATATTATCTATTTAAAACACGCCTCAGCGTGTTTAAATCGAACTTTCAGACACGCGCGTTTTTTAAAGTCTCTATGGTAACAACAACAACTCGAGAAACGTGAGTATCAATGATAACTTTTCTTATTAGTTTTTAAATTGTATATTTTCATTGTGAACCAATGTCTTATTTGGTTTTTTCTCCAAAATTCATTCATATATTCATATACACATTGTATCTTTTGAAATATAAGTAAAGAAAATTTTTGATTATTGATCTGACAGCAGTACCTCGTAACGTCAAATAAAACTAAACGGTTTTAAGGATTAAAACTAACTTTTCTGCATCTGTGGCCCTGAACAATATTCCATTATAAAATTGTTACTTGTATACACTTCGGGGGATGTATCGTGCTAACATACCGAAATTTCCCCAAAAATTTACTCAAAATTTAGTATATCTGGATTTATAGGACCCGCTGTACTCTCTCTAGTCAAATGAAAATCAATAGGGTACATCAGTGAGACACCTTGAATAATATTCAATCATAAAATTTATTAATCTTATACTCTCTGGAGGCTGTATCGTGCTAACAAACTGAAAATTCTTCAAAAATGACAAAAATATCGTTCTTAAAGTATTGTAGCACCTGTTGTATTGGCTCTGGTGAGCTGAAAATCAATAGGCTTCATCAGTGAGATGGCCTGAATACTATTCAAACATGAAATTGATGACTGGTTGAAATCTGGAGGCTGTATCGTGCTAACAAACTGAAATTTCTCAGAAAATGACAAAATGTCGTACTTCAAGTACCATAGCAACCGTTGTATTGGCTCTGGTGAACTGAAAATGTATAGGGTTCATCTGTGATATGTCCTTAACAATATTAAATCATAAAATTGTTGACTTATTGTACTCCGGAGGCTGTATCGTGCTAACAAGACATGTAAGGAAAAGTGGCCGACGATAACGACGACTACGACGACGACGACGAAGACGACGAAGGCGACGAAGACGACGAAGACGACGACGACGACGACGATAACGACGACGACGACGACATACACACAGGATTTCTTTCTAAAAACTGTTTTTTCGTGTTGTTGTTGATGGAAAATGTGAAAATAACTCAAAAACAAATTTCTAAATTACAACTTTTTTTGGGGTAAGCCAATACTTTCCTGGCATGTAGAAAGGTTGGGCGGAAAAGTAATAAATACTATTTAGGATGGACTTTCACGAAACTTGGCTGGGCATCGAGGGCGGACTTTTATGAAATGAAACTTGGGTGGGCATCGAGGACGGACTTTCATTTTTTTGTAGTAATAATATGATAATAATATTCTATGATTGCATCAATGGAAAAAATAGCGTAAAGTATTCGTGGATAACTGGTCTTTCAAACACTTGCTCTATTTCGAGCACTCCGGCTGCGCCGTCGTGCTCGAAAAATCGCGCGTGTTTGAAAGACCTCTTTATCCACTTATAGTTTAATATACTATTTCTGAAATCGTCAAGAGGGATTGTCATGAAAGAACTCGGGTTGGTCATGAAAGTGTCACTTTAAAGACTAATCACTTTCATGATTTTTACAAGACTTCTGTCACTTTACAAGATTCATCTGTCATTTTTAGACTGCAATTGAATTAGAAATCGTCACTAATCTTATGAAACGTTCATTTAATATAATTAAAAACACAATCCTATACAACAAATATTATTAATTGTTATTAGAACTATGAAAATTAATGTCAATGCTGCCGACACTAGTATTATGCACATTAGAAAAGTTTATTCCAGGTATATAATTCAAAGCATTAGTATTTCTGGTTTCTGTTGCGCTAGCTATGTTTGACAACACTACTTTTTCGTTGACATACATGGAATATTAACATTTTAGTTTTGAAAAACGATTTCAGAAAAAATATAATAAAATTAACTGTCTCGACCCTTACTTCATGGAATCTACTCATATTAGTTTCGATTGTTTCGATAAAACAATATTATCGAAATAATTTTCAATTTTTTAGAATATCCAATAACTGTTATCATATTGTGGAATTAGCTAAATACAGTGAATTTCATTTAAAATACAAATACTAAAAATATAATCCATCACTGGTCATGAAAGTGTCTCTGCTTGACTCGGAGGCTCCAAAGATATACTCGGATGCTACGCATCTTCATACTCTTCAAGAGCCTCCTCTTCTGCAAAGTTTCACTTTCATGAGTTGTAATGTAATATACTTTTATACATAAAGGGAGTTACTGCCGAGGTGATACAATATTTTATTTCATACGAAACCATTACGATATAACAAAGTGAACTGCATTTTAAAAGAATTTTTAAACAGGCTTTTTGATTTTAATTTGATTGCCAAACATTCGAATTGCATCCGTAATTAAAAATTTTCGCGGTTACCAAGGAGTTGCTTATTTATGACACTTGATGACTAGTTATTAGTGCTATTCAACGCGACAATCGATTACAATCATTTCCTGTCATTTCATAAACAACATGTTCAACAATACATTTTCGATGTCAATCGATCACTCTGATTATAATCGGTCTAAAATTATGATGCTATTGAAAACAATCGTAAATCAAAAGCATGTGATTGGTCGAGAAATTTAAATAAACTACCGTTTGTCTATGGGTTACGTGATATGAGTGATATTTTGCAATTGTATATTACATTTTTAGATAACAGAACAGCTTCTATAAAATTAAACGTGATTAAACAAGATGAACTTGTGAAAAGTGTGAAATACAGGTGAAATGAACTAAAATAATGATGAAGTTATGTCAATATTGATTTGTAAAATGACATAACAAATGACAATTTTTTTTGGTCGTTCAACAAATATCAATCCGTTTTCGATTTCGATTATAAACAAAATCGGAATCATGATCGAAGTGTTGAATAGCACTATTGTTTTCAAAATGAGAGTATTTTCTCAAACATAATACAAAATGCCGACAAATATTGCTCTGTTCTGATGCCCGGGAAGTTTAAAGGAGTATATGAGAAAGAATACACAAGATTTTAAATGTGGTAGAGCAACAATAACATTGAAATTTAAACCATTGTAGGCACAGATTATTGGCTTACTTTCAATAAATGGTATGTAACCTCCATAATATTTACTAACATGAAGTTTCAGATAGTGGTATCTGCTCCTTTTCCAATTGACGGAAAGTTGAACGGAAGAGAGATGAAGAGCACCAGGTATCGGTTTTGCACGTAGAGACCTGGGACATTGTGCCTCTTTTGACTATCCCAAGATCGCTGGGTACTCCCAAAATGATTGGGTGTGAGTGATCATAGATTACACCCTTCACGTGGTGACCCTATTATAAATGAACTCAGCGGATCTAGACCGTTAGGTAGATGAACATTCTCCAACCCAAGGTGTCAAGCGACTCGTGTCGATGTGTGCATTGTGGTGGAGGAGCACCGTCGTAAACAGAGTCTCTAGGATATCGACGAACCCGGTACTCGTGGGATCAAAATGGCTGACCAGAATAAAATGAAGAAACCTCTGAATTGGAATCTGGCCTAGAAACCGTAGGCATTCCTATTCAGAAGATTAGCATCAATTCTCCTTCGCCGATGGAGAAGTATATGTTTTTGAGATCTGAAGAGGAGAATAATACCTCAAAGGATCCATGAACACAGTCACAATCGAGAGAACTAAAGAAGAGTATCTCGAGAGGTGAACTAAGGAGGTTGAGAGAAGAAGCTGCCGCCAGAGGCGAGACGATTCTCTCCGAGTTAGAAAGACGGTTGGCGTGGAAGGAGTAGCACGGTGCTCCGCTTAAAGCAAATCCGATTCCTTTGGGACCCTGGGCGCTGGGGTGAAGCCAATGCATTGTGCGAGCTCTGAAGCCCAACAGTCGTGAATCTAACAGATAACTCCAAAATGGAAGAGGTTGCACTCGCAGATGACCCTTGAAAAAACTGTATTAAAGGCAGAGGATTCCTCAGCGAGAACCATAATGGCACCGAGTCCTTTGCTGAGAGGCTGATGGTAGAAAAAACGAGAATTGCCCATGCGAACCATCCAGACACGAGGCTAGACAATGGACAACCTTAAAGATCAAAATGGAGCTGGGGAGACATGACCTCCAGGATAAAGACGTCAGAATATCCCGCTGCCATCCTGAGAACGATGCGGTAGCTGTAGACTGCGCAAATTCTACAACTAAGGTATGACTGGAGACCCAGTTAAATCCGCTGTTTCCGTTAGGCGACATTCTGTTGAAACTAGGCCCAGCCAAAAACCTGATAAAGATGTGCAAAGGAGGATGTGATGGTTGGTCTAAAGACCTAGAGTGGACCAGGCATCGCGCACTGGGCTGTCGTGAGCGACAACGTCATGCTAGAAGGACAATTCCTGGTTATACATATAGACAACGAATCCCTACAGAAGCTGAGGAAACTTGGCATGCCCCCATTGGTGGCTGCAGGGATAGTTCTCTTCAAGTTGCAGGGCAGACTACATACATTTAACAAAGATGACCACAGTGCTGCAACTCAACCTACACCACAGTAGAGCGGCGACGGCGATGCTATGCCAGAAGATCTTGGCCGATTACGTAGGAGTGGTTTTAATCAAGAACCATGGACCGTCAAAGGTAGATTGAAGTTAATTTACGACACTGATAGTGACTACCGGACGGCTCGTATTTTTATCAGAAATAACATTAAAACCTTGAGAATAACGGATCTCTGTTTTAGGAACATCGCCGTGACTGAGTTATACACCTGCAGGTGGCTGGGACTGGACGCCAATGCCCACCATTTGGCTTGGGTAGCTTCACCACCAACAACCGGGGTGAGTACCTTATGAATTATCTAATAGGGTTAAATTTTACTCTATTGAGTCAATGCTGGATCAAAAGGGTATTAAAAAGGGGGCTGTGCCTTGATTAGTTCCTATATCTCGTTAGAAAACGATGTGTCGCTGCGAGAGAGTCTCAGATCAAAAAGAAGGCAGAAGTGACGAAAAACTGACAACTACCATTTTTTTTGTTTGACCAATCAAATAATAAAATGTATTGATTTGACGTATCTGCCAACTAATATTAACTGTATGTTCACGGTTGGTTGCATATGTTTGACGTTAATACATTGTAAGGAAAGACAGTGCCGTACTTAATTTTATTTGCTAAAAAATATGTCATATTTTTTTCTTTGTTTGGGTCATTTCCCAAACAAATGCCGTAAACCAACTTTCCAATAAAAAAGAAAAAACTTGCTTAGGGAAACGGTCTTGGACATTACTTTCTCTAGCCACTTTGCGGCTAACAAAATTTAGGGTTGGGAGGTACTGAACGACGCCTCTCCATCGTATCACCATTATATCTTCTTGACTATTGGATCGACCTATTCGAAAGAATATTTTATAGGTCCTGAGATCACAAATTGGGAGGCATTTCGGAAGGAATTGGAGATCAAACTGGCCTCACCTCACCCAATCTCAGGTCAAGGGGCATGCGATCATCAATGCACTATAATGAATTCATACACCGAATTCGGTCCTGAAACAGTCAGAACGACCAAAAATAATTCACGTTGGTGAAACAGATAGCTAGAATTTCTCAGAAGGACTGTTCGACGGCTGTACAATCAGTGTAAACGTACAGGAAACTGGGACTACCACACGAAGGCGCTCACCGACTTTAAGAAAACAGCAAGTAAAGCCAAGAGAAGCTTGCGGAGAAATTTCTATCAGAACATCGAGAGTGTCCCTGATTGTGCAAACATCCACATAATCAGTGCTCAAAGCCCAGTGCAACTCTTAGAGACCGTACTCAAAGAAGACGACTCACGCACGGACGGCCAGAAGGAGACACTGGCAGTCTTACTTAGCACACACTTCGCGGGATCAACTGAATTACAAGTCGAAGCAAGAAGCGAGGCCAGAGAAGAACGGCAAGTTGTCCATGGTCTGACACCTCGTGATAACTGGACTCGTGCAAAGTCAGTAGTTACATATTGATATATGACATAGGCTATCCAATTCTTTGATCCTCTCAAGGCACCAGAAGTAGACGGCATTTTAACAGTGCTGCTCCAAGAAACGCCGAAATCATTACTCTAAGGTTACTCATATTGAAGGCAGTGGTTTTGTTCCGGTAGTTACAGTTCCTCGGAGTAAAACAGATACTCGTATCCAATTTACTCTGATTAAAGAAAAAGTGTTCGCTGGGTTAGCTTTAGTGAGAAAATATACACAACTGCGGCCCCATGATACTCAAATATTTTTCGTAGGTTATAGGAACGAGCGTTGCTCACGTTAACCAGTAGGAATTGTAAAGTTGCATGTTATTTCCATTTGCCATACTACAGATCCTATAGTGACCACTGGTTACGTCGAACTTCTGGCACGGTGTTAGTAGATGCAAGATGACAAATTGGGGAAGATACGGTGGATTGCGTAGTTCTACTGTAGCTGAGGGTTATTTAGCAGATAGTATCCAGAGAAAAATAAAAAACAGCACGAATGCTAGCTAGAACATTATCAGATGATTGCGGATATGTAGCCTTAACGTCGACTACTATATTGTGAGTACTGATATATTTAATCTGTAATAATATAACAAGTCCTTCTCTTTAATCGGATAATTTTTTTATTCAACAAAACTTTTTGGTGATTTACTAATTGAATGGACATTTTTATTCTGATCAAAGCCCGACAGCGTAGCTGGAGAGCTTCAGTCTTTGAAGAAAAATGTCCAATTCAATGAGTAAATTTACCAAACACAAGAAGTTTGAGTGGAAAAATTCAAAAAATTATACAATCCAATAAAATAAAGTCGAGTTAAATTTGTTGAGATTATTTCCAGAACGAAGAAAAAACAACGAACTACGACAATATCTTATTTACCAAAAATATAAAAAATGAAATTATTACAAATTAGCGATGCCGATGAACTTTATTTTACCGCGGCCCCTACAAGCGTATTCTCCGATGAAGAAGCCATGTTGCTTATACTCACAATACAGGTAGTGCCAGATAGCAGTAATAGCTGTGAAATTAGTTCGACGCATTCCATTATGGTGTTCCTCGTTAATCTGTATATAGGATTTAATAGAGGAAGCAGTCGAATGTCTCCTTATTTTACTAAATTATTGAACTGCTGCTTTAGCCAAATGGTGTGTGTCTAAACCAATGTTTTCAGCTAACTTCTTTAACCATTTTGATTATTCCGTTTTTGTCCACTGGGAAATTTTTGTCCTGTAGCGCCCGTTCTACTCGCTCTGGTAAGCTGAAAATCTATAGGGCTCATCTGTAATATCCCCTGAACAATAATCAAAGATAAAATTGGTCACTTTATGCACTCCCGAGGCTCGAAAAAAAGTGGCCGACGACAACAACGACGATGACAACATACACATAAGATTTTTTTTTCTAAAAACCCGTTTTTCGTGTTTTTATCACCGAAAACGTGAAAGTCTCAAAATTACAACTTTTTTTGAGGTGAACCAATACTTTTCTTGCATCGTAGATAGGGGTTGGCTGAAAAATAAAAGTCATTGATGTGTTTTCTCATTACAGTCACCTACAATTCGTTCTACTTCAGATTTAATCATTGAGAAAGCACTTTGACGCCTATCAGTTTGTTGATTTTGTAGGTACGTTCTTTTGCGTCTCTTCCACCCCTAGCACTTTTAACACTGTCGCGGACATAGCGGCATATCACGCGCTAAGTGAGGGGACAAGACGGAATATCCCGACCAATTTCTAATTTCATCCTGGGTTCACCGCGGCGGTTGCCGATAACACTGCGTATGATTTCTATGCGACGCATACTTACAGGTTGGCAAATTAATTTTGGCAGTCGGAAGTTTGGCAACTTCCGATGCGCCGTATCAAAGACGTATGCGGATTGCAAGAGCTCACTTCTCTGGCAGAATTCGTAAGCTTCGTTTCGACAGTACAGTTCCGAGAAAAGTGTGATTTCCGAAGTTGTGTAATACTAACTTGTTATGGCGACTCCAGAAAGTAAAATTGTTCATAAAAAGTTGAGTGAGCAGTGTCGTGAAATAATTATGAATTAAATTTCATGACCAAAGAGGCAAACAATGGCAAGTTAACAATTCTATTACCAAAGGTAAGTTTTGATTATTGCAATAAAATTTTTTAACCAAAGTGATTATTTAACAAATTTACACTCGATAGTAAATTTTATAAATCGATTTTCGTACACAAGATATGTATTTTTTAAACGACTTAAAAAAGTGACATTAGGATGAGACAACATGTTTATGCACTCGTGTGTCAATTTAAGGCATTCATGTGTCAATTTTATGCACCGTTATGTCATCATGACAAATAAATCGACGCCATTTTCAGTTAATTTAGAGCAACCTAAATGAGACATTTTTTTGGGTTTTGTATGCCCGCGGCTCATGCGTTAATTTTTCCATTCGTGAAAAAAACCACCACTTCATGCACTTGTTGCACAAATAACTATTCTGTTTCTGTCTACAAGAGTATATGAAAGGGCACATGTTTATTTTGTATATGATACCTATTTAAATGTTGTAGATTTTTTACCTTATAATTATAATTATTATACTCATTTCATACCTATCTCTATCACGTTTGGGTTCTATTATTTATTTTGAACCATCTTCCGATTTCAGTTACAATTGCGGTTTGGTCATATCAAAATATGTTTGAACTAAAATCTGAAGATCGTTTAAAACAACTAATGAACTGAAACGTAATATAGTATTTTTGAATTGAATACTTCTTTTAAATGGCTGAAAACCACGACACAAATGTTTATTTCAAAGAACGGTCACTGAAAACAAAATTAACTACTTCCTCATTTAATTTGTATAAAAATACACGTAAGTAAAACTTTTAATACGACATTTATATCGACTTATTTTATGATCAGGTCATTGAACGAGTTTCTGCTGCTACGAAAGCTAGCCAAAGAACGCTTTCCCTTAATTAAAAAGAGGCTCTGGCAGTAAGTAATGCTGAGACTAATGTGCCTACTGAAAAACAAAGAACGTCCAGTATCCGTATGGATCAATTCGACAAAACTGTGCTTAGAAGGTGCATAATAAATCATCACATACCCGAGAAAAAAGTACCCACGTTAAGAAATTTACACCAAACCTTTGCAGATAGTTATGGATTTGCAGGGAGTCGCGAATATCTGCGGAAACAAATACATTCTTTGGATTTTCTATGGACCAACATGAAAAACAACAGAAGTTTGTTATTGGAACGACACGAAATCAGATATTCACGCTTACTATATTTCAGAAACCGAGAGAAGTGCAGAGAAGAGAACCTATTATTTGTATGGATGAAACATACATTCATTCATGTCACCCTAAAGGATGGAGCGACAAAAATAACGAAGGATTAGGAAAACCTGTTTCAAAAGATAACAGGCTCATCATTGTGCATGCAGGAAGTGAAAATGGTTTTATACCTAATGCTGGTATTATGTGGAACTCCCAGTCAAAAACAGGAGATAGATAACGGCCCATATCACAATGTTCTAAATGAAAGATTACCTACGACTGTTTGGACTAAACTACAATTAAAAAACTAGCTTTCATAAAGAGACATATTACAACAGTGAACAAATGTTAAAAACCGGATCTTAATAACGTTGCAAAAATATACAAACCGCAATATGAAACTTATAAATTTGATGAGTTGTTTATTCGACATGGATTGAAAGTTTCAAGGCTACCCCCTTATCACCCGGACTTAAGCCGATCGAAAGTGTTTGGGCGGCACTTGTAGAATATGTGGCCTAACGAAATGTTACCTTCAATTTAACAATGATTAAAGAATTCTGTAATGAATATTTTGACACATTTTCTGCAAATGATTGGAAAGTTAGGTGTGATAATGTTAAAAAGATTGAAGATGAATGAATGAACAATGAACCACTTTTACATACTGTTGTAGATAATATTATTATTAAATTGGCCGAAGACGGAGATAGCGAGGATGATGAAGATGATATAGAAAGTGATTTTGAACAATCATTTGTAGATGCACATCATTATTTTACTGTTGACGATCCCTGTACATCTAAAACTTATTTTTCATTATAGTGTTTGTTTGTAGGTGGTATGACTGTATACGTTAAACGCAACAAATGTAAAAATGTGAACAGGTGTTATACAATTGTAGATATTAGAGAAGAATTCCACTAGAGTAATTTAATATTTGTAGCACATCTGTACATAGTTATAAATAAACAATAATTGACGTTACCCAGAACCATAATTTTTTTGTTTCGCCAGTCCTAACACTGTAAAAAGTGTGAAGGGGTGTTCTAATTTCACAGTAAATATTTGCAAAAAACCCAAAAATTTACATCTATATCTACCACAAAAAAACTTTAATATTTTATTTATATTATTAATATACTTATTAGACCATCTTTAAAGGCGATTTCCCCAATTTGTTTTTCAAATTTTATGTATAAACCCGAGTTTTTACAATATTATCTACTACATATTATTAATAATGACAATTTTAGAAAGATTAACAGGTAGGTATGCCATTAACTATTACTACGAACATATAGGAAAAATTGTTGACTATTGTTAAATTTAGAAAGTCTTTTAACAATCCTTATCATATTGTACGCTTTATCTAGAAAATCTTCCGGACTTCCAATTTATATTCCTACAAATAAACCTCAATGACGAATACTATGAAGGGACCACTTGAAAGACAATAATTTGAAGTAATGGTTAAAGTTTGTGTCTCTTGGAATATATTTATATAATTATGTCTTTACGAAAGAAACCCCAAGTTTCGTAGAAAAATCTAATGGTTTTTATTTCCTTATTCATTCAATTAATAATAAAGAACACATTAATGTTATTTTGTTTTGTAGACTTGATTTTATATAGAATTATACATGTGCCACAATTTGTTATTTTTAAATCCAAATTCAAAATATCGTGTTACCCTCGTTGTATTAGCAGAATCACATTTAAAACTTTGCATGCGGAATGTACGTCGCCTGCTCTTCCGTGATCAACGTTGTCAAGTTGTATGGCTTTCTCGCGCATCGTCAACTGCCAAAATTAATTTGCCAACCTGTACTGTTCTATCAGAAAATATAAAATTGTGTGAAATGTCCATGTATATGTTGAGCTTCACCTAAAAGAACTGTTCAACCGGTGCATTTGCTGTTTATCTGTGTTTGTGTACACAATTGTGGAATGTGATAAGTGTTTTGAATACTGCAAAAAGTGGTATACGCATACGACTGGAACTCTGAGCGTAAATAGAAAAAATAATCTAAAATTGAAGCTAAAGAAAGGGAGAGCATAAACGGAAAGGGTGTGGAAAATTGTACTCAAGTGGTGTATCGTCCATAAGTTTTATTCATGACAACTAAATATTATGTCGATTTTATTCCACTCGAAAACAGCTTTGGACGGAAAAAATTGATACCAAAGAGGTGTCACACACTACAATGATAATATGTCCGAAATTGATTGAAATCATCAAATGGTAAATTACTATTCTTCTCCTCGTAAAAGTATATGCTGGTGGTATGAGAAGTTCATGTTTCACCTCTTAGTCGTAGCTATCTGGAATTTTTTTTGCGTCTATAAAAAATCAATCCTTATCAAATCTTGCTTGGATATCGTGAAAAGCTAGTCAAGACATGGAAGATAGTTGAATGTTAGTTTGTTCAGGCTTAATATATGGCGCCGGTAAATGTCTCCGGTTCCAACTTGATTTAGGCGGAGAACCATGTATTGTCATACATTTTACAGATAAAATTCTCAATAAAATAGATCTTAGCAAGAGCCATCATATGAGGTGCAGGCAATGCGCGGAAAATAGAATCTAGCCTTACTCTGCGGAATCTACTCATATTACTTTTTTAACACGTTAACTGCGATATAAGACCCGGAGACCGAATCCGAAAGTTTATTTCGGTGCGTAACTAGTTTTTTTTATGTTTTAGCTCCGGTGCGGAATCGTTGGTTTTGATAATATTTAACGTAAAAAACGTCACAAATACCTTTGAAATCGTCACAACCTGTGTATACCGAAAATTAAAATATAATATAATCGGTCTCCGGCAACCTATACCGCAAAAAAATTATAAAACATTTATTGAGGTACGGTATCGCTCTCGCGAGACCTACATCTAATCATATGAAGTAGCTTGTCCATTCTTGTCTTTTCATCAGTTCCGTTTTTGTACTGATTGAGTAGCTGAGTTTTTAGTTTTCTCGTCGAAAATCCTTTCTTCTCGGTTAAAAAAATATGAAAATAACGCAAAATATACAAAATAGTGAGACGTCAACAGAAGTTACGAATGGCCCTAAACAAAATGAAGAAATTATTTTGAATCGGAGTTATCATAGGATGGAGGGCCAACAGTCAGTGCTGGACCAAGAAAAATATGTTAAGAATGTCACCAGTGAAGAAGAATTTTCGGACTTTGGAAGTGACGATTTTCCATCCACAAAATCTTTTTGATGAAAAAATCGGAGGTAAATATTTTTTAGAACTGTCTATGGGTATAGTGTACACACTATATATATATATATATATATATATATATATATATATATATATATATATATATATAAATTGAGTGAATATAAACGACGAGTACTCACTTGACTTTATCAAGGAAAAATTCTGAAATTGAATTTTCCATATACAGAAAACCCACACAGACTGATCATCTTATAACGAGGAAAACCTACAAACCCTCACAGTGCTCGTTATAGGTATGCGGGTTGTCTCACGTGGTACAACCCGTGCTCGCCAGTCGACTAGCTTCGAGTCGAAGAAGGGGTGGATTCTTCAAAAAAATTATTGAGTATACATAAAGGGCGCCAGAGAAGTTTTGGCAAGCACCCAAGACTTCCTAAGTTAGCCCACAACTCCTCAGTGGGTTAACAACACTCACTACACACTCCAAAGGTTAAACTGATAGGTAAATTATCATAAATAAATAAAAGTCAGCAAATACACCCTGATTGAAATTTTAATTAATCTTGGTGGACCAAAGGTCTCTTTTCAAAATATATGATACAATATCATTACCAAAAGAAAAATATTATAAAAAAAAAATCGTCTGAGCTCAGCTGAAGGCTGTAATCTCAGGGTGCAGTAGAGCTGAGGGCCCCAAACTACACCGATGTCTCAAAGCAAAGATTCTAGAGAATCGATCAAATTGTTCATGTACAAAATTCCAAAAATTACAACGATAATATATTATATATATGTCCAAAAAAACACCAATGTACAGTTACAAGGGTTCACACTTCCGCAATTTATACCAATATAATGGTTGCATAAGCCAGAAATTTAAATTACAACGAGTTTAGCGTTGCTGGAGAATATACAGCTCAAAATTATATACGGCGCAAAATTATATACAAGAAACCATTAGAAATAGGCAAAAAAAAACTACTAAATACCGCTATACTAGGTACGTACCAAGTGTTCCAGCGTATCTTAATCTATGCGCAAGATTTCAAAATATTTTAAATACAAAATTCAAGTAAGGAAAAAAAATAAATAAATCTTAATATAAAAAAAAACGGTAATTTGTGAAGCATAGATGTGAATTTACTACTGAGTTTAAAGAAATAAGGAAGGAAAACTGTAACCTTTCCTTTCCCGGCACCAGAACAGGAACTGAAATTCCTCCAGATTAATCCAGGCCTCCTGGAACTGGTCTCACCGACCCATTAAATTCCAATCAGCGTTTTTATGTCCATATACTAAAACCCCCCTAAAATAGAGAAACGAATTAGCCTCTACATAGGGTTTACATTTTACCCCGGTCAACTTTTCGACGTACCCCCGTAATATCCCATCATACTGACTATAATAACTATACCCGAAATTCGCAAATAATTACACCTCATGACTTTTAACTGTATAAAAGCCACCTACTCTGAAAATAAAAACTATATGACTGGTTTTTTTTCCGCTTAGCAAAAAAACTACGATACCAATAAAAACCCATAATATAAAAACTACGTCGTTGGACACATCCCTGAATGTTTATACAACCCCTGTGATATATTCTTATTTCAACAAAATATAAAGCCATGTAGAATATGAATTAATAAGAATTTATAAAATCATAACGAATCTATCCCGCGAACCCAGATTACAAACTCCAATAAATTACGAATCAAGCAGAATTTCTACGTTAAATTGCCTACAAATCTGTTAATTCCGAGAAAGTATCTTTCAACCATTTACCTTTTATTGAATTCTACCAGCTAACGCCGTCTACGGGAATTTTCCACGTGTTTTCTTAAATCCATCAATTCTACTGGAATCCTTCGGTCATCGGCACCCCCTGGTCCAGTATATTATTGGGTCAGACCTTCGATTAGTTAAATCGAGCGATATTTTCTTCCCCTATGTAAAATTTATCAGGCTTTCCGTGAAATAGCGTTATGGCTCCCAGAGCACATGCAAATATCTTTTGTTCAGATGTGTGTTCACACCTTGACGGCAAATGAAGGACTGAAATTTTTAACTCGGTTCCGACAGCGCTGTGACTTCTCTCAGTCGACAGGTTAGCCAAATTAAATTTACAACGGCTCGGCGAATTTTTCGCGTTACAATCTTATTCCAGTACATTCTAATCACCCCATTCAACACAAAATGTCCGCCATATCTTGTTATGTATATTATTATAGGTTACTTAGGGTTCCTCTTTCTCAACCAAATTTCAACGTAGAACTTGATATCTTTAAACAGTTGGCATTGAACAATGGTTGTTCTCCTCAAATTGTTGATAGTATGGTCTCAAGGACAACAAGGAGGTTGAGAAGAAATTTGGCCTACCCTGAGGTTCACAACAACGATCAGACTCAGTATCGTGCGTTGACTTATTGTGGTGAAGTTTCAGATAAAATTTCAAAGATTATCAGCAACAATCTTGAAGATGTTAAAATCTCCTTTAAATCTGAATGTTCCATTTCCATAATTTTCTCTAAGAACAGAGATCCTATTGATAAACTTAACAAAGTGGTATCTATAAATTAACTTGTGATTCTTGTCCATCTACTTATGTGGGTAGGACTACTCGTGCTTTAGGTACTAGAATTAAGGAACATCTTAATAAACCCATTTTGTCGAATTTTGGCTTCCACATTAAGTTCAATAACCATAACATTTCTCCATCACGTAACTCTAAAATCCTGCATAACATTTCCAGGAACAACTTCAGAAAGATGGACTTGCTTGAGGATCTAGAAATTCTCAGGGAAATAAATGTTAACTCAGAACACTGCCCCAACACATAAGTACATCTTAATTGTAAACTTCAGCCTTTGTTCAAAACCTTGTGGTCCTCTAGGGCGTTCGACTCACATTCTCACCGTGGCGATCCGGTTCAAGAATATTTCGCCCAGCACTCGGCTGATTCGTAAAAGGCGAATGAATGAGTCTTTCCTATCTTCTATTCATTCTTTACCTCTATTTCTTCTTTCCTCTACTTCAAATTTGCTCAACCTCATTCACCTCTCACATTTGCACCACATCTATCACTGCATTACACACTGTGTCTCAGACACCTAGAAACTTTCATTCTCCATCCAATTCATAGTATCTTCTTAACAATAATTTTTCTTCCCATCCCTAGAACTATGCATGTATACGCCTAGTACGGGTCTAGGTTTATTCTTTCGGTTAGTTTTACAATCATCTCTCAAACACATTGTTGGCTAGTCACCAGGCTATGTATGGGTCATAGTTTGCCTCACTAGTAAATAACCAAATTTAATTTTTGTGAAATAATAGGAATACGAACCCCCCCCCCCTCATGGAACTTATCTGAGACATGCCTAGTATGGATCTGGGTTTGTTCTTGGAACTGGTTCTAGATTACCATGTGTACATCGGACACCAGGCTATGTATGGGTCATAGTTTGGTTAACCATATAAGCTATTTTATAAATTTGAGCAAATCACCCTCCTTTTCACTTTTCCTTATGTTCTTCTTCTCCTGCGCATGCCTGGTTCGTGATAGGTCTAGTACTGATCTAGGTTTGTCACAGTCATGGCATAGCTGCCACCATTTCTTCTCTTTATAATTTCACTTGGTTCCTTCTCTTCTATACATGCCTAGTATGGATATAGGTTTGTCATAACTATACGCCATCTCTTTCTTCTCTTTACACTCCCACCCCGTTTCTTCCTGTACATGCCTAGTATGTGTAAAGGGTTTGATGTTGACTCAAACACGGGTCATTGTAAAACTGAAACTTTATTCATCATATACAAAATAGAATGATCGAAGGAGGGCGCTGTCGTCGCTGTCACACATTCTGATTATGGTCAGGTGGATTGATGCACATATGAATGATAGTGTGGTCGACTATTACATCCCCCGTACTATACAAAAATTAATTTTATATTTCCTTATAAGCTAAGTTCTATATTTCTCTTACTAGTCTTTTAGGCTGATTAATCTTTCTACCATATCTAGTGGTATACTCTTCACTAGAGGTGCAGGGTGTGGGTAGAGCTATTTCAGGTGAGCTATTATTTGTGACGTCATCTTCATATAGTGGGGTTACCGATGTTTTACCTTTATTATGTTTATTGTAGTTTCTACAAATTATAGCTTCCCTATTTCTTACAATTTTTGAGCCATTTTCAAGTTCAATGTCATAGGATCTTGGTCTTACATTTTTGTTTAAAATTCTGCCAGGAATGTTTTTGTTTTTTGATTTTATGTAAATTTTTTGATTTTTGTTTAATTTTGGCAAAATTTTAGAATGTTTGTCATAATAATATTTTTGAGAATTTTGCCTGTTCCTAAGAAATGATTTAAATTTATGTGGTTTAACATTTATGGGTTTTAAATGTTCATTAGTGACAGGCAGAATGCTTTTTAATTGTCTTTGATACAATAATTGTGAAGGAGAATATATATTATTATATAACGGTGTATTCCGCAATTCTAGAAGTGCTAGGAATGGATCAGTTTTAGAAAATAGTGACTTTTTAAAAATATTTTTTACGGTTTGTATGGTTCTTTCTACAAACCCATTGGATTTTGGATATTTTGGGCTATAAGTAATGTGATTAAATTCCCATTCCTTAGCAAAAATATCAAAAATAGCGGAATTGTATTGTGGTCCATTATCTGATACCACTATGTCAGGAATTCCCTGTCTAGAAAATATGCTTTTAATTTCAAAAATGATGGCTTCTGAGGTTAAATCTTTCAACTGAATTACTTCAGGAAATTTTGAAAAATAATCAACGACACATAAGAAATGTTTACCTTCAATCTCAAAAAGGTCCATAGCAATTTTTTGCCAAGGTCTTTTTGGAATTTCGTGTTGCTTAAGAGGTTGTTTTTGATTATTTTTTAGATATAGTGCACATGTATTACAGTTTGCGATCATATTGTCAATATCTCTTGACATACCTGGCCAGAACATAATTTCTCTTGCTCTATTTTTAGTTTTCTCTTTTCCTAAGTGACTTAAGTGAAGTTTTTTTAATATGTTTTTTCGTAGTTTTTTAGGTATTACTAATTTAGAGTTCCTTAATATTAGACCATTATGAATAGATAACTCATTTTTTAACTGAAAATATATTTTTAATCGGTCATTTAGATTTTCTTTTGTTTTTGGCCACCCGTTTCTTATGTTATTTATTAATTCAATCATTTCAGTGTCAATTTTTAATTCATTTTTAATATCATCTAACTTTTTATCAGAAAACTTTAAATTTTTTACTATTAAGCTAATTTGTGCATTTATGTTTTCCTCGAGTACTTTATCAAAATTTGTTGTGTCAAATTCATTTTGTATATTTTCATTATGAGCTCTGGAGAGCGCATCAGCTAAATACATTTGAGAACCAGGTTTATATATTATGTTTATATTATATTTTTGAATTCTTATAAACATTCTTTGAATTCGCGGAGGACAACTGTGGAGTGGTTTTTTATGAATTTGTGAAATAGGTTTGTGATCACTTTCAACAATTACATTTTTCCGACCGTATATAAAATGATGAAATCTTTCCAACCCAAAACACACAGCTAAGGTTTCCTTTTCTATTGGAGCCCACCTTTTTTGTGTTTCTGTTAATGCTTTTGATGCATAGAAAACAGGTAAATCATTTTGTAATAAAACAGCTCCAATAGCATCTTTGGAAGAATCTACGGAAACTTTAACCGGTTTTTTTATATCATAATATTGCAAAATGGGTTTTGAGATTAATATTTGCTTTAGTTTTTCAAATTCTACCTGTTGTGATTCATCCCAATTCCACACCATTTCTTTTTTTAATAATTCTCTTAACTTTTTTGTTTTGTCGGACATATTTGGTATAAATTTTGATACATATGTGATCATACCCAAAAATCTTTCAAGATCTTTTCGGTTAGAGGGTGTTTTAAAATTTTTAATGGCAACAACCTTATCATAATCTGGCTCAATCCCTTTATCAGATATTTTATGTCCCAGGAATATTAAACTATTTACCCCAAATTTGCATTTTTTTGCGTTTAGTTTTAAATTTATTTCCCTGCATCTGTCTAAGACTTTTTTTAATCTTTCATCATGAATTTCTTTTGTTGGACCAGAAATCAAAAAATCGTCTATGTACGTATCTACACCTTCTATGTTTTCAAATAACATTCTGACTTTTTTGTGAAATACTTCCGAAGCTATGGATATTCCATGAGGCAAACGCATAAATCTATATCTACCATAAGGTGTAGCAAACGTGCATAGTAGTGAACTTTCATAGTCTAGCTTGATTTGATAGAATGCTTCCGAAGCATCCAATATACTGAAATACTTTGCATTATTTAATTTAGTTAGTATGTCATCAACTTCAGGTAATAAAAATTTTTCCTTTTTAATGGACTTGTTAAGGTCTCTGGGGTCAATACAAATTCTGATGTCACCATTGGGCTTGTTTACTATTACCAAAGGATTTACAAATTCTGTTGGTTCCTCTACTTTAGCGATTATTTTATTTTGTTCTAATTTATTTAATTTATTTTTTAATTTTTCTTGTATTGCTATTGGTACTTTTCTGGCACAATGTACTGTGGGTTTAAAATTTTCTTTTAAATTTATTTTAAATGTACCTTCTAGACAGCCAATCTCTGTAAAAGCATCTTTATATTCACTTTTTATTTTTTCATACCCTTTAATGCAATTTTTAGTTTCCACATTATTTACTAATTGAATTAATTTTAATTTTTCACAATGATCTTTACCCAATATAGGTTTTGCATTGTCTTGATCAACTATATAGAAAAGTAATGATTCTTTAACATCTTTCATTTTACAATCCAACATGCATTTCCCTACACATTTAATTTTTTCCCCTGTATAGGTAGCTAGATTAATTTTACTAGATAACAAGTTATTTACATGTATTTTAAGTTTATTTAAATAATTTGCTGGTATTATACTAACTTGAGCTCCTGTGTCTAGTTTGAACTTAATTTTATTGGAATTTATAGAAATTATGGCTGTCCAGTCATTATTTTTACCATTATCGTCTATTTCATCAATGCAGAATTCATCAGAGTCCGAGTCCTCATCTGTTATGTTATTTATAGACTTACACATTTTTGCAAAATGGTTAGGCTTCTTGCACTTTCCACAAACTTTACTGTAGGCTGGACATTCATTTTTTCCATGCCTAGAACCGCACTTATAGCAATTGAATAACTTTTTGAATTTTGGCGTTTGAACTCGCGCACTTTTTTCCGAACGAGAGAATGATCGATGTGTCCTTGAGTTTCCTGATTGGCCTCTGTTGTAGCTGCTTACTTTGCCGTCACTTCCATTTGCTGGATTTGTTTTTTTAATGAGTTTTTTAACCTTACAAATTTCTGCTTCTTCAGTTTCAGTTATTTTTTCTATTTGAATTTTTGTTCTTTCCGCCAGTCTACACATTTCCTCTGCTTTTACCAGCGTTATATTTTTTGTTCTGATCAACTGGTTTTGTAATTCGGGATCATTTTTTAAACCTAATATCAATTTACTTGTTATCAGGCTGTCTGTAAGTGTCCCAAACTCACATGTTGTACTGAGTTGTCTGAGATCTGTAATGTACTCGTCCATTTTTTCATGTGATTTTTTGTCCCTTGATAAAAACATATGCCTCTCGTAGGTCACATTTTTTTCTGGGTTAAAATAACCATCAAATTTGTTGATTACTGTTTCGTAAACTTCTTTGTCCTCTGTTGCCTCAAAGGCTAAATTGTTATATATTTTTAGTGCTTTGTCACCAATGCTTGATAATAATAACGATGTTTTGAATTCCGCCGATTCGCCGGTTGACCTTGATGCCTTCAAAAATAAGTTAAATTTTTGTTGAAAGAACTTCCAATTGTCTGCTAGACATCCTTCCATAACCATTCCATCTGGTTGTTTAATGTTCGTATTTACTTGCACTATTGTTTGTTGATTTGTACCAACACTTCTAGTTTCTGGAGGAGCCATTTTATTTTTATTCTTCACTGACTTGCGCCATGTAAAGGGTTTGATGTTGACTCAAACACGGGTCATTGTAAAACTGAAACTTTATTCATCATATACAAAATAGAATGATCGAAGGAGGGCGCTGTCGTCGCTGTCACACATTCTGATTATGGTCAGGTGGATTGATGCACATATGAATGATAGTGTGGTCGACTATTACAGTATGGATCTAGGTTTGTCATACCTATCAAAAACTTCTTAACCAAATTGTTTCCGTGTAACCTAGCTATGTATGGGTCATAGTTGGTTTCATCAACAAGTTTTTTATCTTGCAGCTCTTATCAAATTCTGTCCTACCCTTTCACTCTTAACATACTCATATGAATTCTTATCTTCTTGTACATGCCTAGTATGGGTCTAGGTGTATAACAACTAACCTAAATTCAATATTCACATTATGTTCTTGACGCTGGGCTATGTATGGGACATAGTTTGGGTCATTAGGTCACAATCACTATATCATTTACATCTAATTCATATGGGAGGCCATCAGCTGTTGGGTTCACCTAGCCAGCGTACTTTTCCACCTTCGTTTCTAGATTATGTAAACTCCTCCATGTATGTATTTACAACTAAGTGTCTCAATTTATGCTATCTAGCATTTTACACGTTTAGGTTTACTACGCTCGTTCCTGACTGGCTGGGGAATGGATCCAACCCCTACTTCAATTTTCAGTATACAATCAAGGGTGGAAGAGGATTATCCTATTCATCTGAATTAGATGAATGTTGGGAATTTGAATTTGAACAGAGTTTTTTCAATTTTTTGTTTTATCACATCTTTAACTTCATTTTTTAAATTTAAAATTAATGTTATATATGGGGTTTCCTACAATTTACAGTTAGCTATATGAATTTTTTCATCTTTTCAATCATACATTTGATTCAATATTCATCAAACAAATATGTTTTATTGTCATACACTTGTTTTTTACGGCACGTTGGCATATTAGCCACCGTATTTTTAACGTCAAACTTGTCATCGGGCATTATTTAGTTTGCACTTCTGAATGTGAATTTCCATTATGTAAATTATAATTGTACACCCTCTTAATAGGGTTATTTTAATGTCTTTTATTTTAATGACATTGTAACAATGAGTTAACTTTGTACATTGTTTCGATTTTATCAACTGGATGTTTTGACACCTGTTTTGGATCTTTTCTTGACGTAAGTTCAATTTTTTGAATTGTTTTTCTCAAAATTTTACAAACATTGTAATTTTATAAGACAGCTTTGATAATGGCCTAATGGCCGAAAGCGCTTAGCTGCATATTAATAAACATATACACACTGAGTACTCGTCGTATACATTCACTCAAATATTTTTTAATTTCATATAGAGAATATAGGTTTGCCAAGCATCACGACTTGGCGTAAGGCTTCGGTTTCCTATAAAGCGGCAACGCAATAGAACGGTCGTATTCTCTAATACGGAGTATGTTCCCACAGAGCGCTATGCGCATAAAATAAGGGACCGTATTTTCTGTAGTGGCCGCTTTGTTTGGTGGGATATAGTGCCAAACACGTTTTTAACAGTACTCGCTAGGGTATCCGTATTGTACAGAGCGGCCGGTGTCGTAATATAAGTGCAGAGCGCTCTGCAGGAACACACACCGATTTACAAGTATTCGGGTCAAATTACGGCCGCTCCTTTGCGGTGCCGCTTTGTAGCGAACCGAAGTTAAATGTAATTTGAATTTTGTTTTCATTTCAAGACAGTGCCGAAAATGGTGATGGTTGTGAATCGGAAACTTCTGATACGAACGATTCTGGTGACAACGTAAATATTGCACCTATTGCGAGTTTGGATAACAATAATTGGAAATATATTACTCTAGGACAGTTACCTTTTATGGTATGCAAGGAGACACCTTCATTAAATTTTGATGTTAGTGAAATTACGAGTCCATTGCATGCCTATAAACTTTTTGCGACTGAAGATATTTTTCAAATTATTGTTAATGAGACCAATAGATTCGCTCAACAAAGTTTAACAGGGCGTAGAGCTTCAGTCTATATTACACGTTTGGATGGACACAGACAAAAATTAACTAATGCGTTTTTTCTCTATTATTCTGGTGAAGGGTTTTAACCCGGTTCCTTCATTCAATTCTTATTGGTCCAAAGATTCTTTGTTTAGAAACGAGTTTATAGCAACTACAATGCCACGATATAGATTTCTTCTCTTACTTCGATGTCTACATTTTTGAACCAACGAAGACACATTCTTAGACACTAGCGATAGGTTGTACATAATTAAAACAGCATTGGGAATACTTAATAGACACTTTCAAACTGTTTTAACGCCCGGCAGGATTCTGGTTATTGATGAGTCTATGGATCTTTTTAAAGAGCGACTAAAATTCCGTCAATATAGACCGAATAAAACACACAATCACGGAATCAAACCGTATAAGTTGTGCACTATTGACGGATACACAATCCAGATTGTTATTTATCCTGGTAAAAATGAAAAAGATGAAAGACAGCAGCATTTCGAAATAATGGTACTAGAATTTTTAAGATCTGTAGACGCTAAAAAAGGATATTATCTTTTCGCAGATAATTTTTACAATCGCTTAGCTCTCGCTAAGACACTTTTCGATGAAAAAATTGTTCAATGCGGAACACTTGGTGCTAACAGAAAGGGTATCCCGAAATCGACTCGTAAAAATTATAAAATGGATAGATAAAAGACCAGTTTTAATGTTGACTGCAGATTGTACGCATACCTGCGATGTTCAAGAGACTGGAAAGAAATCCAGAAAAGGCGAACAAACTGTAAAACCCAAGTGTGTTATAGATTTCAATAATGTTGAAAAAGGTGTTGACTGTAGTGACCAGATGTCCCCGTATCACTCAGTCTCACATCGAGGCATGAAATGGTATAGGAAACTTATAAATGAATTTTTATTTGGAACATGTGTCGTAAATGCATGGATTATTCACAATAAAATTTCAAACATAAAACGTCACTTACCAAATTTAGGGAAACTCCAGCGGAACAGTTAAGGGAGCCTCCAACAACGGTTTCTGAAACTTCATCTCGTGAAAGAATTCACAATTTCGTGAAACCGACTGGAGCAGGAAGAAGAGAAGAGGAAAATTTGGACGGCATGCTATTAAGATTTGCGCACTGCTATATCTATCAGGCAAACAAGAAAGTATGAAAAGTGACAAGTTTTTGTGAAGATTGTTCTGAAAAACCGGGCATGTGTCTTCCTTGCTTCAATAAATTGCACTCATAATTATTATTCATGTACTTGATTAAAAAACTGATACTTATTTTGTTTGAATTTCTCTTCAGTTTTGTGCGATACCTATTACATTTTTTTCATAATCTTCACTTTTGTTAAGATCTGCAAAATATGAAAATGAAGCAAAATAAATAATTTAAAGCATTTTTTATAAGGTAAATAACACTACACTTTGATGCGGCATAGGTAGCAAGAGACTGATGTGGTGCCAAATTTAGCTTCACATGCAATGTATCTACAAATTTCTGCAATAGTTATTGGACGTTAGTTTGAAGAAAAGAAAATAGATGGTGTTTGTCTATCGGTCCCAGGCGACCGATCTCATGCTAACGGTCCCTGGGAACTTATATCGAATCAAAATAATAACCAGGATTTTGGGAGACGCATTCAACGTGTTAAATGAAACTAACTATTTCTAGATAATTTCACAATATATTGAAAATATGTTGAAAATTCTAAGAAATTGACAACTGTTTCGATGTTGTCAACTTCTTAGAATTCTTAACATTTTTTCAATATATTGTGGAATGATATAGAAATAGTTAGTATAGTTTCATTTGAATTAAGTGAATTTTCAATAAATAATATTGAGTTTTCGTGGATGGCATGTAAGGTTACTGTCCCAGCATATGAAACAAATTTATTATAGGGATAAGACAGCAACTTTAGCTTAAGTTTTTTTTGCCAAAATAAAAACAGATAAACTGTTTTAAGGCTTGAAACAGCTCCGTCAAGCTGCCCCCCCCCCGGTTAGACTTTTGTTACCAAAATGCTAGCAGACATAAAGGGCACCTAGCAAAACAATTTTTATAGCTACTACACCAACAGCTCACAATAAAAATGCTTTTGAATTCGGGTGGGGCCAGGTTAACGCTAGCCCCCTCGGTTGGAATTTTGTCGCCAAAATGCTAGCACAGATAAAGGACACCTAGCACAACCTAGCACACCATTTTTTATAGATAGCACACCAACAGCTTACAATAAAAATGCTCTCAAATTCGGGTGGGGCCAGGTTAACGCTAGCCTCCCCGGTTGGAATTTTTTCGCCAAAATATTAGCACAGATAAAGGACACCTAGCACAACCTAGCACACCATTTTTTATAGCTAGCACACCAACAGCTTACAATAAAAATGCTTTGGAATTCGGTTAGGGCCAGGTTAACGCTAGCCCACTCCGGTTGGAATTTTTTCGCCAAAATGCTAGCACAAAGAAAAGACACCTAGCACAACCCAGCACAAAGTTTTTAATAGCTAGTATATCAACAATGCTTTTGAATTCAGGGAGTGGGGGGCGTTTGCAAAATAATGCTATAGTTACACGAATGAATGAAAATGTTGGATGTATTTGTCCCTAAACATTATTTTCCTATAATAAATGGCCCCTAAACAGATGTTGCCAGATTGTGCGTGATATCTATATTTTCTCATCTAGCAGGGTATTTGATTAATTAATAATTAGCTATTATTTAATTAATAATTATCTATGTATTTTCAATTAATGCTAAAAAACGAAAGAATACAAAAAACCTTCACTTTTAAAAATTATTTTGTTAAAATAATAGTAATTTTAATAAAAGAAAATAATTAAATTCAACCATTTAGTCACGGAATCAGAAACAATCAGTGCACGAAGTTGCAAATTACGTCACACTATAAAAAAGGCAACGACAAACGTTTGCGTACAGACATGTTGGATAAATAAATGTCCAAAAAAGCGAAGCCGTGTTGGATAAGTTGTGCAATCTGGGAAGGGGCGGCTGAGATCCCTGAAAATGTTCCAATATATTGAGAATACATGTTTTAGACTGATCGTGGTTCACTGTAGTCCTTATTCAAAAGAAACACTCAACTATTTAAATTTGCCAGAATATTTATTGTCGAAGTTGATGGTTAATTAACCATTGTAATGATAACAAATTTTGCATTTCACTATCAGATTTTTTTTAAATTCCCAAGTTAACTTAAAACGTGCAGCTTTTAATTCTTAGAGCCGGTTAATCAGAGCTTCGAATATTTCTGTGGCATATCATAGGACACCAACACTACTATGTATTTTTCAAAGTTTTTAGTATGTAACTGGCAATGTATGTTTGTTCGGTTGCAATCTTGCAACTCAGTTTCGAAGCTGGTATCTTCAACCGATTGATTTGAAATTCTGTATATACGTCTAGTTTGCATGCCAATCCATGATTAGGTATGTGACGTTATTCTAAATTCAACATCGCGGATCACCAAAGTTGGCGGACTAAAGAAAGTGGACTAATTTTTTTGCTTTCTTACAATATGGGTATTAAAGGAAGGCAGCAAAATTGATGACATAGGCATTCTTATTTTTCTAAAAACTAGGTATAATCCATTTGAAGTTCTCATCGGACTTTTTAAAAGGGTCGTTAAACCAAGTCTATGGTTAAAATTTGAATCATTTTTATAATGCCGTTTTTATGGGTCTTAAGAGTAAATAAAATTCTTGTAGGTACATCCAAACTGGTCCAATGAGATGTTTGGGTTAGGAAAGGGTTTCCCCGAAGGGCTGATGGTTGTAATAATATGTATTCTTTTTAATAATAATACAAGTAACATGGACTATATAAGTAAAACTAATGATCTAACTATTTTCATGAGTGTAATTCGATAGAATATTTCTCGATTAGACGACATAAAACTGTATTAATGCGGAATTTATATTATTTAAACAACATTACATGGTATTTAATTACCCTTTTTGGTTCATTTTCAATCACTTATTTTTGGATTAAACTTGAAGAATCATTTTCAAACCGTGACATTTTTATGATACTTTAAATTAAAATTATGATAATAACAACAATTGTTACTTAGACGTTACTAAGATACGGACTTAAAAGAGAAATTATCGGCACTGCCGGAGAGTTATCTCCGAAAAGATCCTGCTTCATTTGGAATTTTTACCATATGAGTGGAATATTTTGAAAATTTTTCGTAACTACAGTAAGAAACAATTAAACCAGTCGTACTACATATATATCCAACCTATTCATTTATCCATTTATTTATTCATCGAGTTAGTATAGCGTTATTTCACTGACCTCCGTCCAACTCCCCAGAATTAAAAGTGTAATTGCTGTGCTAGCTATAAAAAATGGTTGCTAGATTGTGATAGGTGTCCTTCGTTTGTGGTAGCATTTTGGCGAAAAAATTCCGACCGGAGGTAGCTAGCGTTAACCTGGCCCCACCCGAATTCCAAAGCACTTTCATTGTAAGCTGTTGGTGTGCTAGCTATGAAAAATGGTGTGCTAGGTTGTGCTAGGTGTCCTCTATCTGTGCTAACATTTTGGCGAAAAAATTCCAACCGGGGGGCTAGCGTTAACCTGGCCCCACCCGAATTTAAGAGCATTTTTATTGTAAGCTGTTGGTGTGCTATCTATAAAAAATGGTGTGCTAGGTTGTGCTAGGTGTCCTTTATCTGTGCTAGCATTTTGGCGACAAAATTCCAACCGGGGGGGGGGGGGCTAGCGTTAACCTGGCCCCACCCGAATTCAAAAGCATTTTTATTGTGAGCTGTTGGTATAGAAGCTATAAAAATTGTTGTGCTAGGTGCCCTTTATGTCTGCTAGCATTTTGGTAGAGAAAATCTAACCGGGGGGGGGCAGCTTGACGGACCTGCTTAAAACTAACTTTCCCGCATCTGCGAGACGCCCTGAACGATATCCTATCATAGAATTGGTCACTGATATACACTGCGGAGGCGGTATCGTGCTAACAATCTGAAATTTCTCCAAAAGTTATCAAAAATATAGTATGTTATCTGAATTTATAGGACCCGTTATACTGGCTGTCGTGGAGTGAAAATCAATAGAGTTTATCTATGAGACACCTTGAATAATATCCAATCATAAAATTGGTCACTTGTCTACACTCCGGAGGCTGTGTCGCGCTACAACAGGAAATTTCTCCAAAAATGACCAAATATGTACCATAGCAGCCGTTGTACTGGCTCTAATGAGCTGAAAATCAATAGAGTTCATCTGTGAATAATGCTCAATCATAAAATTGGTCACTTGTATAAATTCCAAAGGCTGTATCGTGCTAACAAAACGTAATTTCTCCAAAAATGATAAAAATGTGGTACTTTGAATACCAAAGTACCCGTTGTACTGGGTGTGGTGAACTGAAAATCAATAGGGTTTGTCTGTGAGATATCCTGAACAATATCCAATCATAAAATGGGCGACTTGTTGCACTCCGGAGGCTGTATCGTGCTAACAAGATATTTTACAAAGAGTGGCCGACGAAAACGACGACGCACACACATGATTTTTATCTAAAAACCGTTTTTTCGTGTTTTTCTAGCTGAAAATCGAACAAATGTCTCAAAAAGATATTAAAAAATTCCATCTTTTTTGGGGTAAAGCAATACTTTTCTGCCGTATTAGACAGGGTTGGGCGGAAAAGTTAAAAAGGCCTGTGGTTGGTGCAAGTTATTTGTATGTACCCTATCGATAGCTGACTAGAGCGAGTACATCGGATCCTATAAATCCAGGTATACTCCATTTTTGGTTATTTTGGGAGAAATTTTGGTTTCTTAGTACGATTCATCCCCCGAAGTGTATATAAGTAACAATTTTATGATAGAATATTGTTCAGGGCATCTCAAACAGTTAGTTCTAATCCTTTAAACCGTTTATTTTTGGTACATTTGATATGATCAAGATTAATTCCTACTATGATATATATGTTTGGAAATCTTAGTGGACCATATTAATAACCAGCTTTTATATAAGAAACTCACATTAGGTTTGAGATCAATAAAAAAAATTATACACTCACAGCTTGCCATAAAATTGAGTATGAGGAATTATTATTCATTACATTTTTCAATTGTTGAAAACAAAATTAAAACTCTCTCAACTCTTGCTAATCGTTCAAGAAATTAGCGTTTAACCGCTTTAATTATTAAAATTACTCTTCTCTTCATGGGTTTTTGAGCACATACTTAATGAATTGTTAGAAATTGCGTCCAAATATAAAAGGTATTTCACTTAACACTATTCGCAGTTTGAGGCTATTTTTTGAATAATAATGTACATATTAGCATACTTTTGCTGCTGCGGGTATATTATTTCGAAAATATTACTTACATAGAAACTATTTACAATGACAAGAGAGTAGTTGGAAATCCGGTTAGTAGGAAGATTCACGTGCATACTCAAGTTCGGAATAATACAATTTTTTACAAAGACGCAATCGACTATTGGTTTATGCTGCGCATATTTACATAGTAGTACACAATTTCGTAAGCAGAAAAATTTGACTTTGTTCTAGATTAACCAGAATTAAATCAAAATGAATCGTAGATAGTTGTTGTTACATAAATGAATTCATTATAAAAGGCATTTCTCTATAAAAGTCATAATTACATGAGGAAATAAATTTAAGCAACAGCGAAGTAGGAAAGAGAGAGATAGTCGAATGAAAAAACTTATTACGTGGAAACAAATAGAAAAGTATTGGAGTGAAGGACGAATTGTTCAGAAATTATTCCCTTATGATTAAGACGTTCAATTTATCATATCATATTGATGATTGTATTTCTGATTTAGATGAACTGTTTGGTAGAAATAAATTAAATGTTGATTTGAATGAATTATATAATATAAAACTGAAGTTAGTACACAAGGGAAATATTGCCTGGTTTGAAACGAACAAAATATAAATTCGTTCTAAGAACTAGACTCTAGATCAAGCAGTATTCATTTTAATTCACTGTTTTGAATGAATCTTACCGTTTCTAGTTAATTCCACAATCTATTGAAAAGATCTTCAAAATTCTGAGATAATTGACAATTGTTTCGATATTACCTAAATATCGTCATCAGAATGACAGAAGTTACATTTCATTTGAAGCCTATCTGATGTTTAATAATTATTTTGGCTAGACCAAGAAGTGACCTACCTAGTCATAGACTCAATATATTATAATAGAAAAAAGAAGAAGAATATGAGATGTTACAAATATTAAAGGTTAGATATTATTAACCCTATGGAGATATCCTGGATAACTTTTTTCCAATTAATATCAGTATAACTGTGCAATGATATAGAAAGCCAGGAAAACTATATATTCTGATTCTTACAATTATCACTTAAGAAGACTGTTTAAAAGTGGAGAACTCCCTAGATTTATCTGTTCATTGTCAACTTGATATTGTGGGTTTCTTCAGTGTCTTTTAATTTCTAACTCTTCAAGGAAATCCAGTTCTTGTTTCTTATCTAAAATATGTAGTACTTCTAGTTCTATGTCAGGTGTCAAGTAGATGTTTTGCGTAGTGGGACTTATCTGGATATTTTAATCTTTATGCTCGTAAGTGTTCACTGTACCTGATCTCAATATTTCTAAGTGTTTGTCCCGAATAGACAGCATTATACTCTGAACATTTGGGTTTATATATTCTAGACCTCTTTAATCTGGATATTTTTGTTTTCACATTTAACAATTTTGAACTAACATTACTTACTGTTTTATGAGAAATTGTTGTATTTGTAGCTGAAGATATCATATTTGAAATATTATTAGAAATAGGACCTGCTTATGTGATGACTTTATAGTTTTTTATTTCGTTATTTTGTTCAGGAAATATAAGTTATAATGCCGCTTTTTCCTCTTTTTTATTAATTTATTTATTTACCATATGTAATGGATAACCGTTGGATGTTGCTATTTGCTTAATTGTATTGATTTCCCTAATAAAATTACATTTGTTCATAGGAACGGAAGAAGCTCTATGTATCATTGAATTACATGCTGCCATTTTATGTGACATGGGGTGATTGGAGTTATATGGAATAGTCACATCAGTGTATGTTGGTTTTCTGTAAATTGAATAATCAAGTACATGGTTCATTCTTTGAATTCTTAAATGAAGAAAATTGATAGAGTTATTTCTTTCAACTTTTAATGTAAATTCAATTTTTGGGTGTAAATTATTAATCTGGTTGAAAACTACATCTAATTTTCGTTCAGTACCCATAAAACAAGCTAGTATGTTATCTACATATCTGTACCAAAATAAGATATTTTTTGATATTTTACTGTCAAAGATTTTTCTTTCTAAATTGTCCACAAAAATGTTTGCCAAAATTGGTGATATAGGTCTTCCCATTGGTAAACCTTATCTTAACCTATATCTTATTGTCAAAAGTGAAATAATTCTGAATAATACATACATCAAAGAAATTGAGTATATCCGATATTATTCCTGGATTAATATTTTTATCTTTAAGTAATTTTCGTACAAGTACTGGACATTTTTTAGGAGGAATTTTAGTGAACATATTGGTAACACTAAATGAAATTAGTTTTCTTGCAATTTGGATGCTTTTCATTTTTTGATTAGTTCTATTGTATTTCTGCTTGAGTATTTAGATATATATTCGTAACTATTAAGTATATTGTCAAGTTTTTTTGCTAATACATTATTAGGAGTATTAACTACAGGTCTAAATGGTTTCGTTATTTTATGTTATGTTACGTTTCCATATAATTATGGAGATATAGGATTTTTATGAACGATGGACTTCTTTTCGTAATCACTTAAAAGATAATTTGAATTATTTACAATATCTCTTACATTATTAGATAACTTCTTTGTTGGGTCTACTCTATGAACTTGCACATCGCTAGATTCTATTTGTAACATCACATCTTCTCCTTTTTTTATTAAAACACATTAAGTTAATCACTGGGTAGGTCACTTCTTGGTCTAGCCAAAATAATTACTAATGATAAAACATCCAGCACTCGGTCCTGCCGGAAGCCTCTTCCGGAAGGACAGCTGGAGAATCCGATTGGTCCTGCCGTAAGAACTCTCTATTTTAATTTAAATGTCCTTCCAGTAGGCTGCAATGAGCTTCCAGCAATACCGCGACATTTTCTATAGGTGCAGGAATAATTTTGTCAACAGTTTAAAATATTAATTAAAAATCAATGAATAGATTAAAAGTCATTTAATTTGTACGACATTGATAGCTTATTTTTGACAAAAATATATCTCACTAAAGAATAACAAAAAGTTAATTCTCAAATAATTAAAAAAACTACAAAAATTCTCAAAGAAATAAAAAAAAATTCTCAAATACATGAAAAAGCCAAATTCTGGAATAAATACAGAAATGAGAACAAAAATTTATTTTTGCGGTATTCAGTGTAAGACGTGATACGCAAAACAATTGCGCCTAGTAGTAGGAGAACAAAGAATATCGTTTTGACTACAGGATTCACGAAAGTAACTTGTTTTTTGATGTTTGTGGTAAATACGAGAACAAATGATACATTTGCGTTGAACAAGTCGTCTTTCATCTATGATGCTTAGTGCAACTAAACGGTGTGACGTAGGTATGTTACCGGGTTGTTCATTTTGCCGATCCCTTAGCCTATTATTTGAATTTGCAAAATTTTCTGCCGCTTCCCTGTTATGGTTTAAGATCTGATAAGCCAAATTCTTTGTGAAAGTGGCATTAGATATTTTAGGATCGTTCTTGAAATATTTCCACGCTAAATATGCGTTAGTTTCTATATTTCCAAGAAATGAAGCGTATAATCTGTGCTTCCAATTATGTGTTAGCCAACTCGGTTCCTGTGCCAACCCGGCTTGTCGCAAATGATTGTGAATATCAATAGACGGAGAACCTTCATAATATTATTCCACAAGTTTTATTCGCGGTACCTCGAATGTATATTCTTCACCATTTTGATCCACTCTCCGTTTTACACATGATGAGCCTTCAAGAGTAGTTTCACATGTTCCAACAAATGTGTGTGCTTTAGCATCACGCCAAGCAACCGCAACTATTTCAATGTCATCGATTCTTGTTTTACATGTCACAGTAGCACCGCGTTGTTGAGGACAATTTTCTTCCAAATATTTAATTGGCTAATTTCTAGTTACAACCTTTACCATGACTAGAAAGTACAAGTCTCGACGGGATAATTCCTCAGCTGTTTTTACAGAACCAAACCGGGCATCACCGTCTACAATACGTCCAGATCCGTGATAATTTTCAGTCAACCGCAATGTTGCTGTTCCAGCACCCAACTCCCTTTGCCACTTCTTCCCAGCCATAGTATTTTTTATTTAATTTATTTCTAGTCTCATCATTATATAATTTTGAATATCGGCTAGTGTTTTGCACTCACATCCAACACGTTTGGACTTACGGGCGATTTTGATAACAGCTGGTAAGCCCTCTGGATGGTGATTACCTCTTCCATACCAAGAGAACATGGATTCATCAATATAAACTTTAGAACCAGAAGAAAAATGTCATTCCATTTGGTTTGTAACATATTGACAAAAGGTCTTAAGCATTTCCATTTATCAGTATCCGCAGTGTCTTCAGTAACGCTCAAACCTATGGTAACCCATCCCGAATAGGACTTCCAAAGTTGGTGGAGTGAATAAGCTATTGTTCTCTTTGGTATACCAGTAATCACGTCTATTTGGTAATACATATGAGCTCATGGCATATATGAGTCCGATAACTTGAAAAATTCTGTTTAAGAGCAAGTATTTGTATCTTCTCGCATGAGGTCAGAATTGGTCGTTTCTAGGAAGAGTCAATATTTTTCCCAGGGAACATCGTTAGCTAAAAATCTAATTCATTCATTCCAGCAACATCACCTACATTTAGTTTTGGCTTTAATTTTATATCTTCATAATGGTCATTTCATACTTCCCCGAGCTACCATATGGTTTCATATGCCATAATACTACTAGTTTTTTAATCTCTCGATAAAACATTACGTTGAGTATTATAGACATCTTCATAATCACTTTCGCTTTCAAAAGAAGTATTTCATGACTCACTTATAAAGGTTTCCTCGGTATTTCTAGAAGTGGAGGTCTGCTGTATACTTTCTGTAGCCATACAATCGGGCTGGATATTTTTACGACAACGAGTACTACATGCTGCAAAAAAGTGTCAAGTATAGTAGGAACAAATTTTTGGATTTATCAGTATAGTAGGTATACTACCAAAACTGCTATCTACGGATATCAGTAAAACGTTGCGCCATGTACACGTCTCAAGTGACTCTAGAAATAATAAAATTCCATTTTATAATTAATTAAAATACCTAATTAAATTAAAATCACAAAAATTTTTGAAATCACGTAAAATACCATGTCGTATATTAAATTTATCCACCTTTTTCTATTTTCAATTGATACTTACAAAGAAACATTCTTCCAAATAATTCTCAATTTATTGACTGAAATTTATTCAGATAAAATTTTTATATATACATAGTTATTTTGCAACTAATTTTAAACTGATCTAAAAAATGATTTGGCAAGAAAAGAAATTTATAGGACTTAGCCCAATTTTTGGTATAAGGCTGCAAAAATTGGGCCAAGTCTTATAAATTCTTTTTCTTGCCAAATGATTTATTACATCAGCTTAAAATTAGTTGGAAAATAACTATGTATATATAAAAATTTTATCTGAATAAATTTCAGTTCATAAATTGAGAATTATTTGGAAAAATGTTTCTTTGTAAGTATCAATTGAAAATAGAAAAAGGTGGTAGTATTTCAATTATTTTTGTAGTTTAATCTTTTAATTCTTTCTATTGTTCATTTAGATTCATTTCTTTAACGTGTGACAAGATTATAGTTTTTAATCGAAAATATTTTTTTTCTAAAACTAGACTATCTACAAAATATTTTCTTCACTTGTTTAAATATTGTTTAATCAAACTATATAAAGAGTGGCCAGGCTTTTTTTCTAGCAAATTTGAAGTGTATTTTTCATATTTTTGTATCAACATTTCAGTTTTGCCTCCTCCACCCCTGACACATTTTTAGTTTGCTAACATGGAGTCATTATTTCCTTAAATTACTGACTGCCATCCAGCAAACTGATCGTTCTCTTTTTATCTTATTCACATGAATCTACATCGTCTGCTAAAACTTAGTTATTGATAAACTTTTTTTACTGCTGTATATCGATTCTTCATGAATGTTAATTTCAAGATAAATTATTGTGTCAATAAATGTACAAAATAATCAATTTTGAATAAAAACTTTTTTATGAATATTTATTCTACAGAGCTGTGAATGAAATCTTAATCTCTATTTTTTCAACAGGCCATCTTTGTTTTGTAATTTTCTCGTCATCAATCATTGTCCATGATGAGGATTTTTAATCTTTCACCATACTGTAAGAATGACTATCAGATTTGTGATTGCCTTCATGAAATATGGCACTTGTCGGCGTAAATCTGTTTTTGCAAATCGATATTCACTTTGGTGTAAACATCTTCGCGCGTTCACAATATTTTCTTATTATGATTCTTTCCTCGTCGTTAACTTCCCTCTTTTTTATTGTCTTAATGTCAGAATAAAAGTGCTAAATTCATATTTTGAAAACTTTCATTTAATTAATCAGTCGGAACCAGTGCCATCTCAGTACCTTACAAGTTTTAAACTACTTTATTGCAATTCATGTTTATTGAACTCATCTTTTCATTGTAGTAAATCTCTATTCTATGGAAGTTCATATTGCGCCTGTATGTTTTTCTCGCACATTCTCATGGTTAAACTCATATCCTAAACATACATATTTTTTCCATGTTTAGTGTGCCGCGATATCTGACGGAAACTACGCACATTCTCATTACGTGATCACCAAGTGTGATCAGTATTTGATCACTTGTGAAAAATTAGTGGAAATTACAAGTAGGGCAAGTTCAGTTTGCCCAAAAAATGACGTCACAAAACTTGGCGAGGGCATGCTAGTTCACTTGATTTCACTAAAAAGTGCGTCTTAAATTGTACATCCATCCAACTACGAGTGCAGTGTTTCAAACCCAACTTTCGGTCAAAAAGCGGAAAACAAACAAAAAGCAAGGAGAAAGACACCATATGAATATGAACAGCAGCATGGGAAATATATATTTTATAATAAATGAAACATACAAATTAACTCTTCAAGTAGAGAGAATAATCTTTGATAAAAATGTAAAAAATGTCTTTCAACGAAGAATGGTACATTTTCATCTTCATCTGAATATTTCCTATCATATTAGCACAATCGAGTATCTTGAGTTTTTCTTCAGGACTTATCAGAAACATTGCTTCATACGAACTATAGAATCGGACGATGAAAGTAATTTGGTTAGCATTGCTTATTCGAATTTTTTTGTACTTGGCGCCACTTAAAACTGAACTAACAGGACTACACCTTCTTCCATTTCAGGGCAAATAAAATTGAACTGGAGGCGCACTCCGACAGTGCAGTAAATCGAACACGTGAAACTGGAGGAGTGCAACTCTGACAACAATAATCGAACACAACTTTTGAACTGAGTGCGCTCTCAGTTCAGCCGAAGCAGGTTAATTGAAAACGCTATAAGTGTACTTATTGAAGGTGGGTCTGCATGGACGGATTTGAAGCGAACTCAATTTGACAGCGCAATACGATCGTTTCAGCGTACTGGATCCTGACGAATTCTGTTAATTCCGTTTCAGCGTGGACAGTTTGTTTACAAACAGAGCATAGTTGAAAGTTGATTAATTTTGTATTTTTTATTGTGTCTTCATTTGAATACTTATAAAATAGAAAGGGATATGTACCTAGCTAATTCGGCAATCAAATGATCGAAATGTCCTTCATGGAGAAGATCTGCCATCAAGCACAATCTAGTAAAGTCACATTTAATTCATCAATTGCAAAAATTAATAACAGTAATTAGTAGAAGAAAGAGATTTGATAATATAAGTAGTTATCGAACAATTATTTAAAGAATATGGATCAATAATAGTAATATCAGTACTTTTCGAAGAGTTCATAATACAATTATTTATTGAATTCACCTAGAAAACCACATCTAATATGGAAAACATTCTCATCAATTTTGAAAGGACTATTAAGATTTCTATTTTTGAAGTATGATGATTGAACTATACATCAAAAAAAAATTTAAAATACTGAAATATCAAATTCGAGACCGACAACCCAGAAATTTAAATATTTTACACTTAAAAACCCCAAACTTGTTAATATTGTTGCAAAAAAATTTATAAACAACAAAAAATATTTCATATTTTAAAGCACCAAACTTGCTAATATTGTTACAATAAATTCTATATACAACAAAATATACGTTATTTAATAATGAAAACAGTTATCGAACAATTACTGGAAGAATAAGGATCAATAATGGTAATAAAATATCTTTCCGAAGACTTCGTGATAGAATTATTTATTGATTTCACCTAGAAAACCACAACTAAAACGGAAAACCTTCTCTTCAATTTTGAAACGACTATTCAGATTTCTTTTTCAGAAATATTACTATCAAACTATACTTAAAAAAAATTTAAATACTGAAAGATGAAATTCGAGACCGACAACCCAGAAATTTAAATATTTCACATTTAGAAACCCCAAACTTGCTAATATTGTTACAAAAAAATTCTATAAACAACAAAATATACGTTATTTAATAATGTAAACAGTTATCGAACAATTACTTGAAGAATAATGATGTATAGTGGTAATAAAAGAACTTTCCGAAGACTTCATAATACAATTATTTATTGATTTCACCTAGAAAACCACAACTAAAATGGAAAACCTTCTCTTCAATTTTGAAACGATAATTCAGATTTCTATTTTAGAGATATTACTATCAAACTATACATAAAAAAAATTTAAAATACTGAAAGATGAAATTTGATACCGATAACCCAGAAATTTAAATATTTCATATTTTAAAACACCAAACTTGCTAATATTGTTACAATAAATTCTATATACAACAAAATATACGTTATTCAATAATGTAAACAGTTATCGAACAATTACTGGAAGAATAAGGATCAATAATGGTAATAAAATATCTTTCCGAAGACTCCGTGATAGAATTATTTATTGATTTCACCTAGAAAACCACAACTTAAACGGATAACCTTCTCTTCAATTTTGAAACGACTATTCAGACTTTTTTTTTAGAAATATTACTATCAAACTATACTCAATAAAAATTTAAATACTGAAAGATGAAATTCGAGACCGACAACCCAGAAATTTAAATATTTCACATTTAGAAACCCCAAACTTGCTAATATTGTTACAAAAAAATTCTATAAACAACAAAATATACGTTATTTGATAATGTAAACAGTTATCGAACAATTACTTGAAGAATAATGATGTATAGTGGTAATAAAAGAACTTTCCGAAGACTTCATAATACAATTATTTATTGATTTCACCTAGAAAACCACAACTAAAATGGAAAACCTTCTCTTCAATTTTGAAAAAACTATTCATATTCCTACTTTAGAAATATTACTATCAAACTATACATAAAAAAAATACTGAAAGATGAAATTTGATACCGACAACCCAGTAATTTAAATATTTCACATTTGAAAACCCCAAACTTGCTAATATTATTACAAAAAATTCTATAAACAATGAAATATACGTTATTCAATAATGTGAACAGTTATCGAACAACTACTTGAAGAATAAGGATGAATAATGGTAATAAAATAACTTTAGGAAGACTTCATATTGGAATTATTTATTGATTTCACCTTGAAAACCACAAGTAAAATGGAGAACCTTCTGTTCAATTTTGAAAAAACTATTCAGATTTATAGGTTCTTTAGAGATTATACAAGGAGCTTCATTTAGATTATTATGTCTAGTTCCAGCATGTGCCCTAGTGACGCACTGTATAATATAAACAAAATCTTTGATTTGAAGAAATTATGTTATCTGTGTGCATCTGTGAAATATCATACTATGAAAAATAAAATTAACTTACCTGCACATACATATGAATCCAAAAATAAACACTTATATGAAGTTACTATGATGACAAAATCTTTATGTCAAATTCTTCCTATTAACACAACCAAAAGTTTTGTGAAATTAATATCTGAAATATCTCTTCATTATTTTCAATGTCTAACTATTTCATAGATTTTATGTATAAATATAGTGTTTTCTCATTTACCGAAACATATATTGAGGTAAATTCGTTCATCTCTGGCATACATTTTTTAGTATTTATAATTAACAAATTGGCTTTCATAAGTTGTTCGGTATACTAATGTTCAATTTGGGTTTAATACTACTGATTAACTGATTGTAGAATTCATTTTTATAGGAGAAATTGGTAAACATATTTGAAAAGCTTGTTTATATGTATATTTGACATAACAAAATGACAAATGACATTTGTATTGTAACGTCAACTGACGCTGTTGTGAGGGACGATACAATTTGATGTTTTTTGGAACGGTGCTCGAGAATATTATTTTTATGAACTATTCAGAAATAGAGCATTCACAGCCTTGCGTATGAATGGCGTTGAGAACGACGTCAAAAATAACGTCCCGATTCCAGATTCAGGGCATCAGTGCGGATGAAACTCAATCATCGACCACCACAACTGCAAGAAATGAATCACCGGTAGTGACATTGATTCTCTTTCCGAAATATCGAAACCACTCATGACCAACGTTCACATTTAGAAATATTTTTACAAAAGTTACAACTTTTATTTTTTAGAACTGAATATATTTTTAATAAATACATCGGAAATTATCATTTATCCTGCAAATGAAGGATCATATATGAATTAGATGGCAAATGTATGCATACTTTGCCCGTAGATAATATACTTTTTAACTAATTACAAAAAATAGAATTGCGGGGAGAGGGAAAAGACGAAATTTTCGGTATAATAGTGTCTAGTGTAATATGTAAAAGAGGGCTGAGTCGAGACGTGACATGGCGCGAGTGACGAGCAGTTACTCTTGATTACCTTCAAGGAATCCTAATTCGATATTTATTTTTCTTTTATCAGCATCCCATAAAACGCAGGCGGTGTTTCCTAATAATTTTTGAATTACTCCATAACAATTTGCATTTTTATAATTGCAACCGAAAATCGATTTACTCCAAGTATTTTCTGCATCGAAATCAAATAATGTGGCTTTTGCAGCCACGCTGTCGCCTATTTTGAAGCTCATCTTCACGCACGTCTATGCATTCCGGAGACAACAAATTTTAACCTTCACTCGCTAATAACTTCTTTGTAACTGAACCGATTTTGATGGAATTTCCACAACAGATAGGCAACTTTTTTCGCTTATTCTTTTGAACCTATTCCCGACCTTCTAGCAGTACCCGTTATATTCGGAATCGTGTAAGAAATTTCACGTCCTACCGGCTCTGTCCTGCCCGTAGGACGCTTGGACGTTCTATCATTAAACATCAGATCGGCTTCAAATGAAATGTAACTTCTGTCATAATATCGAAACAATTCCCAATTATCTTAGAACTTTTAAAAAATGTTCAATATATTGTGGAATTAACTAGAAACAGTAAGTTTCATTTCAAACAGCAAAATGAGTAGATTCCACAAATTAAGGGTCGATCCAGTTATTTCATTTCAATTTAGATTCTGTTAATGACTTATATAGAAATATGGCTGAATGTTTTCTGAACTGTGCACTAAACTCTGGACTCATGGAATACTGGTCTTTTTTGTCCTTCTAAATCAAATAATAATACTGTTTGGTTCAACGATCAAGGCAGGATGACCAAAAAATATTCGGCAGTGTTATAAAAATCTCAAGCGTAACGGTTAATCGCAGGAAAAATTGGACTTCCTCTAATTTCCAAAAAGCAATATAAAGCGAAAAAAGGGTATTTTTATCGAATTTTGAACGCACTGGCAGAGGTTAGTAATGGTAAAATGTTCTGTCACATGATCAGAAAATATGAAAGTTCTAACCCCGTTGATACTGCGGTTTCTATAGAATAGTTTGCATCCTTCCTACTCGGGCAGTTTTTCCCTTTCTAATGAGATTCCATGTTTAGAGTCGGTTCCAGAATTAGAAAAACCAATTACATTGGAGAACCTTCAAAATGCAAAAAAGTAAATCGAAGAAAGTCTCGGACTCTGATCATTTGCCGAATGAAATTTATAATATTATGCAATCCAACTGGTAGCATTACTTAATGAGCCTCCTCAATAAGGTTATCAAATACGCAACAATTCCGGATAAATGGGCAGAAATTCTATTATTTCATTTATACAAAAAGGGAGACGTTAACGAATCGGGGTAATTACAGGGGAATAGCTCTTATAAACTGCGCAGCTAAATTGTTACAACAATTTTGGCCAGGGGCGAAGGGGCAGAATCACACCATATTCTTCCTGAAAAACAGAATGGGGTTAGGACAGGTAGAGGTTCTGTTGACAGAATATTTGCTAAAAATTCGGTAATTATTAGCTATTTGGGCTATAAGTGGAAACCTGTTTGCAATATTTGTTGACGTTAGGCGAGCCTTTGATTCGCTGTATTGCACTTAATTGTGGCCTAAACTGCACCATTTCGGGTTAAGTTCCAAGGTAATAAACATTTTATCAGGTCTATATACTAAGGCCATCATAACTTTAGAGGATGGCCCCAAATCTGAATCAGTGAACATTACGAAAGGAGTTCTACAGGGCGACTTCCTGAGTCCCCTGATATTCTCTTCATTCATTTCAGATCTCATACTGTATCTGAAGAACAGGTGCTGCAGTGGAATTAATATTGACCAAAAAACAGAAATATTTGGACTTATGTACGCGGATCATTTGATTCTTATTGTTGTAAATGATACTTTGGAATACTTTATTTTGTGTTTTTGATTCACTTTGTATGTGATAGTTTTGAACGTAGTAAGTTGATGACAGTCGTGTCAATACAGATTCGTACTTTTTCATCGATCTATTTGCGTTGACAGTCATATTTTACATTTTAATTACTGCTCCATCAGAAAAGATTATATATTTTCACCGAGTAGGTAATTTTGTATAAGAAGTTCCTCAAAATTGTGGCGACCGTGACAGGACATAAATCTATGATGGAGAAAACGAAGAAAGCTCGATCTGCGCAGAGAACAGCTTTCACAAAGATTTACAATGCCATGATGGATATGATAGCGAATACGACGCCAGATTTAGTTGAATTAGAAGGAAATCTGAGGATCCTAGATCAGAAATTCGAACGTTTTACGAATTGAACACAGAAATATACGATACTCTTCTGGAAGCTGATTTTACTGCTGATGAACTTGATTTGGAGATTGCTGGTGTGAACGAATACGTAGGTAAATATAACAGAGTACAAATACGAGTAGAGAGGCTTCTCAGATAAGAAACAGCCGAAAGTACTTCTGTTAGTGACATTTCCGTATCGACTCGAAGAAAACTGAAACTTCCCACAATAAAATTTTGTAAATTCAGTCGTGAAATAAAGAACTGGTTATCCTTTTGGAGTCAATTTCAACGAATACACGATGATCAATCCATTGAGAATGAGGATAAGTTCCAATATCTCATTCAAGCGACAGTTCCAAATTCAAGAGCTCGGCAATTAATTGATAGTTACCCGCCCACTGGAGACAACTATACGAAAGCTATAGATATATTGAAATCGAGATTTGGACGTAATGATCTCCTAGTAGAGGTATATGTGCGAGAACTTTCATCGTTAGTTTTGAACACCTTGCACGCAAATATCAAACTTTGCGATTTGTATGACAAAATTGAGTCCCAGCTGAGAGCTCTTGAGACACTAGACGTAACCTCTGAAACGTGTGCGGTCATGCTTTACCCTATGGTAGAATCGTGTTTGCCAGGAGAGACATTGAGAGTTTGGCAACGTAGTTGCTCCTGTTCTAACTAACTCTCATTGAAAGATCGTCTAAAAAAGCTTATGGATTTCTTAAAAGACGAAGTAGAGAATGAAGAAAGAATATCTCTTGCTGTTGCCGGATTTGATATCAACAAAACCTCCAGGAAACACCCTAAAAATAAGTGTGTTTCTCAACATGAAGGTACGGTAGCTACTGCGGCAGGTCTGCGAATCAAAAGTCTGTTGTTTAATGTGTGTTTTGCAATGGAAAGCACCCCTCATCTGAGTGTGATAGCGGAAAACACACTAACGAAGAGAAAGCACGCATTCTCAAAGAAAAAGGCTGTTGTTTCGTATGCTTGAGATTTGGACATACGGTCAGAAAATGTCGCTCACGAGTAAAATGCCCAAATTGTAATGGCAGGCATATGAAAATCATGTGTAACAATGAAAGCAAAATTGAGACAAAAACTAATTCTACTACAAGCGAATCTCTTTCAAAGCATAGAGCATGGTGAAGTTTTGCTGCAGACTTTATTGGTAAAAGTTATGGATGAAAAGAACACTCGTTTTGCTCGTGCCATTATAGACCCTGGATCACAGCGTTCATATATAAGAAAGACTCTATCACTTGAAATGGACTATGAACCTGTTAGAGACACTCCCTTTTTGGTGGTATAGAATCAGAGCGCATAAAACATGTATGTTACCACGTCAAAATCGGTAATTTGAATGACAATTACAAATGTGATTTTGACGTTTTGGATCAGCCTGTCATTTGTAATAATCTTGGATGTATTATACAGGGGCCGTGGATGCTTGAACTCGGAAAGTTGAACATTATAATCAGTGATAGATATACAGGACCTATAGAAATTTTGATAGGCGCCGATGTCGCTTGAAAATTATTGACTGGCAAAAAATGTTATTTGAATTGTCCGTTAGTTGCTGTTGAAACCTCTCTAGGTTGGACACTGATGGGAAAGATTTCACAGTTTCCATCTCAGAACCGTCAGAACTCCTCGATGTTGGTTACATCCTTATTTTCCAGTAACTTTTCAATTTCTGATTATTGGTAATTAGATGTTCTTGGAATAACTGATCCTTTTAAACAGCAATTCAAAAAAGATGAGTAATGGACCATTTTCTCCAAAATGCCATTGTTAATGACGAAGGAAGATGTGAAGTTACGATGCTGCGGATCGAAGGGCACTTTTCGTTGCCGAGTTATTTAGATGTGGCCAAAAAGCGTCTTGATACATCAACTGCAAAACTCAAGAATGGAGGATATTTTGATGCTTATCACCAGGTGCTCTGCGAGTGGATAGGGGGAGGGTATAAAAGAAGACGCTCCCGAAGAGACATTAGTAGAACAGCTGTCCATCTACCTCACCGACATGTCGTGAAAAGTAATAGCAGTACCACGAAAATTCGCCCAGTTTTCGATGCTTCCCGAAACTGAAAAAGTATCCTTCATTGAACCAATGTCTGGTAAAAGGTGTTAATCTGATCGAGTTGATACCATCACTTCTAATAAGATTCAGATTGCACCAGATTAGCGTAGTTTCAGACATTAGAAAGGCGTTTTTGCAGATAAGTCTCACACCTGGTGATCGAGATTTCTTGAAATTCCTGTGGTACGATGCTGATGGTCGAATAAAATATAACAGATATTGTAGGGTTGTTTTTGGCGTGATCTGCAGCCCTTTCCTGCTTAGTAGTGTCATCAATTTCCATCTTCAGAAGTTTCTTGCACAGGCTTCGACTGAAAATGCATCATCTTCGAATTGGGTGATTTCGAAACTGATGAGGAGTTATTACGTCGACAATTGCGTCACCAGCGTCGACACTCTTGTTGAACTCCACATATTTGTTAATGAATCGAGTAATATTATGCTAGAAGCAAAATTTGATTCGCGAGAATGGGAACATACCATCTTGAATCGTCCACTAGACCAAGTCAACACACCGAACAACATACTCACTCCCGTATTAGGTCTTCTGTGGGACAAAAATCAGGACATATTGATGCTCAGCAGAGAATGTTTTAAGGATATCGATAAGGGAGTCGATATGAAAAGAACTATTTTATCATCTTCGCATCGTATGTTTGACCCAATCGGCTTCACATGTCCAGTTTCACTGTTTTCAAAAATGTTACTCCAAAAACTATGGCAAACTAAGATTGGATGTGATACAGAAATAGGGGGTGGAGTTAAAATCCACTTCCTTCGTTGGTTAGATGAATTATCGATCTTGAAAGATTCGACTTTACCAAGATGGTTTGGGTATCAACCCCAGATGACGACGGCAAGTTTGCATGTTTTTTGCGATACGAGCCAGGATGCATATGCAGTGGCTATATTTTTGAGATTGGAGATGGCAAATATAGTTAGAATCAACCTGGTTCAAGCCAAATCTCGAGTATCGCCTGATAAAAAATTCAGCATACCGAGGTTAGAATTGATGGCAGTAACAATTGGAGCCAGATTGTATGTCGGTATCAGGAAATATTCATAAATAAGGTGTCAAAATGTATTGGTGGACACATTCAACCACTGTGTTATCCTGGATAAAGACAGAAGAGATATGAAAGCCATTTGTGAGGAACAAGGTCCAACAAATTTGTAGATCAACGGACAAGAATTCGTGGTACTCTGTTCCCGGAGATAGTAATCCGGCTAATTTATCTTCCCGAGGTGGTACTCCGAAGAAGTTGATGGAGTTGAGATGGTGGAAGGGACCACTCTGGTTGAAAAAACTCATGGAAGAATGGCCAAAACAAAGATATCAGGGCGATAAAGAGAAGGGAAATATGATTTCATCTCTCCTGAATTCAGAAAACTAACCTATTTTTGATTGCTTTCACATATATTTTTCTAAATTTGATAGAATTGTCAAAATGATTGGATACATTCGTCGATTCATTCACAATTGCAGGAATTTTCTGAATCTGAAACCCAGCTCTTCAAATTTATGCAACTTGAGAGTTTTAATGGTGTTGCTGATAACACATTATCTTCCTTCTGTGAATGAAGGGATAATAATCTCCATCGTTTCCTCGTCGACAAATTTAATGATCTATTACCACTGCTTTTCAGCCATATTAATTTTATCTTCCTGGGTTGGAGGAACAAAATTGTAAAAAGATATATTTACTTTATTAATGCAGCAATTTTCAGTTTAGCTAATGTAAAGAACAACCATGATCTCCAAAGTTGTCGATTGAATTAGTGAAAATTCTGTATTGTATAAAAATAAAGACAATTGTTAATTGTGGAAGAAAAAATGTTCAATTTTTTTTAATTAAACTCACCAAGTACACTACTTATTAAACTTCTTCAGAATACACTTAAACATTGTCTTTTCAATTAACAACAATAAAGCAACGAAACAACAGATACATTTTACACTATAGCACTTAAAAAATACACCAAAATACCCTAACCTTAAAATAACCTCTACACTTGAACTCATAAATGATAACAGTATTGAACAGTATAACATATAACATGTGGGGATGGGGACGAGCAATATGATATCGCGCATACGCAGTTATAAAAATCGATAAAATTTGATTATTAACGACGTTACAGTTTTCGTTAATTTTTTGGAATTATCTACTTATTTTAGTTACTCGACATGCTCTATAGATGGCACGGTCTGCAGTGTCCCTAGCCTGCTTCTAACAACCTCTATTTGGCTCGTGGGGTTATACACTTACCAGAAGTAGTTACCTGGAGCCATTTTCACTTTCAATTGCAAATCACCACCTCAGAGAACTTTTGGATCAAGTCGTATGAAATAAAATAAAATTTCAAATACGAGGTGTGTCTATATGATATACAAATTGTGGTTGTCTACTGTACAGGGTAACCCATTAAGCGAGGTAACCAGCTGTACCTCGGAAAGTATTTATCCTAGGTTGCGGGGAAAATATATTGATAGTAAAAGTGGCCAAGAGAATTTGCTGGAAATTATTTTCAACCTCAAAATTCCAACCCTAGGGGGCGTTACTGCTATGTTCAACACTAAAATTATAATCTCAGAAAATGGCAGAATGAGCTATAACTTTGGTGTAATTATTTGGAAGCCCGTTTAATAATAGATAATTTTGTATAGTTACATTTCTTTGTATCTGTCATTATAAGCGAGAAGGAGACCCATCTATTTTTCGGTGTTTAAATTTTAATATTTCGTCAATTATTCAACCTATCCGACTATTTCTGGACTCATATGGAAGAGAGTTGTGTGGATTTGGAACACCCTTCATATACCCAATCGATTACTTTAAAAACAGATAAACTAGTGGTCGCTTTATGCAGCGAATATTTATTTTTACGATTTTATTGAAAACATTAGTAACATATTAAATAGCAGCTTTAAATTTCTCATATTTTGGTGGAAACCGCAGCTTGATACCTCTATTCGCTTTTGACTTATCTTAAAAAATGTGAAAAATTACGATAAAATACGATTATTGATAATATAGGTACCTAACATGAGTATGTTAGCTGCAAAGTTTTATATTCTTTATCAACGGTGGAATGAAAAAAATTCTACATGAGAAGAAAGAGTGTGAAATTTGGAATTCCACCAGTGTTTTAGACTATACTTTTTCTACGGCTATCAAATGAAAAACAGAACAACATGTATACTGAATTGCTAACTCTTTAATTCCTGGAGTAGTTGCGGTGAAATTATCACTGCTATCAGTATCAATCACTAAAAAGGAATGAACCCATGTAATAGCTATGATGTTAATAAAATTATATGAATTAACTTACTTTTTATGAAGTATTAATCAATTTTAATTTGAAATTCAAAAAACTAGATAATTAGATAAACAACTTTGAAAATCGAAATTTTTGACAGTTGACAATTGTTGCTAAATAGCGTTTCCTAATTGTTCCTTAAAAAATGCCAAAACACACTTATTCTGCACTCATGGCTCTGCTCTCTACGCTCTAACAATTGATACTCAACACTCAACGACCATATTAGCCATTTTACGTTTACTTTAGAATATATTTTTTAGGCATATTGATATTTCTGCACTACTACACTGCGTATACCTGGGGGCTCGTTGTGTCTAAAAACTCAACTGGCAGCCCTCGAATACGCTGCCGCGGAGTAACTTTACCTGTCCCAGCTGTAGTATCGTGGCTAAGGTATTGCACACGGCGTTACGATGCCGGGTGAAATTTCGAGCTTACCTCGAAATCACCTGTTATACCAATATCTCCTGGCTGTCTGTGGTCAAGTCTCGCGTCCAGTGGGATGGGGAGTCTTGGCTTCACTGCCCGGAACAAGCGGAGACAACCTTATCAAAAAACCTAAAGTCAAGTTGGGAATCCAGGCCGAAGAATGCGTGGCTATATAGAAGAATAGTCCTTACTGGTTTCGACCTTGAAGCACAGTGGTGAACTCCATTGTATTGAACCCCTTACATCTGCATACGGGACTCTACAGCGGTAGACCGTAATGACCTTGGCTTCTTGTGGGACCATTGATGAAAAGAGAAGGAAGAAGTAAAACTTCCACCGGAAAAGTAGTGGCAAAAACCTCCATCTCTTCATCCGGGCACCTCATAGAGGGAAAAAAGGCCAAACGGCAAAAATGTCGTATACCGTTCGACTTCCCAAAACTGGGAGAACCAGGCGTCATAGACGACCCACTGAGAAAAGGCCTCAGGGAATATCCCCTGAATAGGCCAGGAAGCAGGCTGTTCAGTGCCCAACTCCACCGAAGGAACCACCAACGGGGAAGATAAAGCTTGGAAGAGGCTTGGAGCATATTACTCCTCCACATCGACCTTTTAGCAGAAAACCAAAAACAAAGGCAACGGTAACCGGGCAAGCCACTAGTTACGCTGCAGCTGTCAAAAGAAAGAAGGCTTCTAGGGTGGGAATAATTCACAAGGATTCTCCTGGAGTCATTCTGAAAGCAGAGCATCTCTCCACCCTGAAAGACACTCTGGTGGAAGAGCTGTGCCAGAGCAAAGAGGAGGGAATACACTTCTGAGGTATCCATTTCCGTTGTGGAGTGATACTGGTGGACTGTGGGTCACAAGAATCGGCAGACAGGCTCATGAGGTCGGCGGCGAAATTAAACTCTTGGGAAGGACCCGAATTGGTGGCCCGAAGTGGAGACGACATCCCAAAGCCGGTCACCATAATGGTGTTCTTCCCAAGGAGCCACGACATGAAATTGGAGAGGATCCTCCAACTTGTCAAAGTTCAGAACTCCAACCTCACAACTGGGGCATGGAAAATCCTGAACTCTAAAAAAGCGGGAGAGGGTTCTATCCTTACGATTGGGATCGATCACCAATCTGGGGAGGCAAGGCAGGAGATTATGCGCTAAACTTCTGTTTTGGGCGTATCCCTGTCTCGGGGATGGGAAAGAAAAGAAACCCGTAGAGGATTTAAGGGATATGGAGATACCATCCACATCCTCCGGAACCCCTGGAAAAAAGAAAAAGGCGAAAGCTTGACCTTGGGTCAGCCCGAGATCTCCTCCGGCTCTGCTGGGGTGACTGCGGATGCGGAGATCGCCTCTGCTATCCGGGAAACTGGGCGGGGCAGACTGGGGGTAGAGAGTCGGACTCGAGATCAAGAAACCTGCTCGAACTCCAAGGAAGATATTGTCATGGTGGTCGAGGACGGTCAGGAAGAGGTAAAGAAGAGAGATGAATAGAGGCTAAGTAACTCGGCCTCTCTAATTCATAATAATTCACCTTCACGTTCACGAATGCAGCTCAGATTAACCTTCATCACGCGAAGGGAGTTTCAGCTGTCATTGCAAGGTTGTTCGCTAGACTACAGCTGGATATTTACTGATCCAAGAATCATGGATCAACAAAGAAGGCCGAATCAAAGGTTTGGCATGCAAGGATTCTAAATTGATTAGTGATCAAAGGCAAGTATCTCCGCGTGCCTGTGTAATCATAAGAAATAACATAAAATATGAGCATATTCCACGAAGTAAGGGTCGAGACAGTTAATTTCATAACATAAAATATATTTGTGTTACAGAATACGTGTCACGGGACCTTGTTCCAATCATGGTTCACCTCAACATTGGGGGTATCGACCGAGACATCTTCATTGCCTTAGCCTACTTAGCTGGAGATGGACCAATGACACCGCCAGAAAAAGTTCAAGAGCTAGTGAGACCATGCAATAGCAGACGGCTGCCAATTATAATTGGTTGTGATGCCAACGCACACAATACCGTGTGGGGAAGCACTAACAACAACGCAAAAGGTGAATGTTTATTAGAATATCTCTTAGCTAATAACCTTGGGACCCTAAACGTGGATAAAACCCCCACTTTTGTCATGAGAGCAAGAGAAGATGTCCTGGACGTAACAATTGTTAATGTTGGTGCTAGGAAAAATGTAACGGATTGGAGGGTGATGAGCGAGCCATCACTATCCGACTATGGTATCATCGAATTTGGGATAGAAGGAGATAGTACCTCGATTCCAACAATCCGACATCCTAGAAATTCTGATTGGCCTCTTTACAAGACCAATCTGAAGGACAGTTTGGAACACGTCGAAATGAATGGGGTAAATCACCTTCACTACGACCTGGAACAAAGTGTCGAACAGATCGGTGAGGCAATAATGGAAGCTTTTAATTCCATTTGCCCATTGTCAAGAGCACGTTTAGAAACGGATGCGTCTTGGTGGAATGAGAACCTGAGAAACCTCAGAGAAGAGGTCCGTCGGCTCTTTACTAGAGCCAAAAGTTACGGTAATTGACAGGGGTACAATGAGAAGCTTACGCAGTACAATAAAGAGAATAGGAAGACCAAAAGGCTTTATTTTCAAGCCCTTTGCAAAAAGATCACCTCTACTCACACAGCGGCCAAACCACTCACCAGCGGTCATGGTAAAAGGGGGAACTAAGCTCACAATGTCGCTGAAAAAGCCAGACGGATCATACACGGAAGGTGAAGAGGAACGATCGACTCTTCTTCTTAGAACCCACTTTCCAGGTAGTGAACCAGCAACAAGCACTGAAATAGCAATGGATTACACCAAAACATTCCGCAAGGAAGATTGGGACAATGCTAAGAAAATATTTACCAGGCAACGGTTGGAATAGGCAACCATATAAATCACCAGGAGTGGATGGAATATTTCCGGCACTTCTGCAGCAAGGGATAGAGGAGATTCTTCCTCGCCTGCTAAAGATTACAAGAAGCAGTCTACCAGTGGGTCTAATACCTATAAAATGGGAAGGGCAAGGGTAATCTTCTTACCAAAAATAGGGAAAAAAATGGCACTGATCCCCGATCTTTTAGACCCATCTGTCTAACATCGTTTCCACTCAAAACGATGGAGAAAGTAGTGGATAACAACTACATAAGAACAGAGAACCTGGAGAATATACCACTTCATAAATGTCAGCATGCCTATAGTACGGGTCGATCAACTGAGACGGCTCTGTATCAGCTGACCAAAGTCATCCAGATAAATCTGAACAACAATGAAATAGCAATGTACGCATTGCTGGATTTATCTGGGGCCTTTGACAACACAACTCATGTGTCTGTCAGAGACACACTAAAAAGGTGAGGAGTGAATAAAATCATTTTAAAATGGATGTATGAGTTGTTGACGACGAGGATAGCTGAGACAGAGGTGGTGAATCACACCACCTCAGTTAAAGCCACTCTCGGGACACCTCAAGGGAGAGTGATATCTCCCCCTCGACTAAGTTCAAAGGCATGCCTGTGTGTGCATCACTGGAGCTATGAGAACGTGTCCAACTGAACGAAAAAATGGCATCCGCTTTGAGTAAGTAGTTTTTTTGCCCTTAATGATACTTTTTGCAGATTGTTTAGGTAATGGTAATTGTAAATGATATAATTTTATTTTGACCACTAGTAAAATACTTTATTAGCTTGTATTGCCCTGTAAAACACGTACAAAACCACCTATTGCCATATGGTAACACTAGACGTTTGAATAGTCATTTATGAGGTAATATTTATAAACTGCTTTTAGCAATGGATTCACTCTTGCCGAGGCCATGGATATGGTTTTCAATGAGAATTGAACTACCAGAACTGCTTTTCGATTCTGATGAAGACGAGGCCGAAGAATATGGAAGGGAAGTTTGACATGTAAGTATTTTTACAGTGGAAAGGTTTTTATTGTTGTGTTTTTAGGTTCGTAGATGTTGTAAGTGGTAGACGACTGCGAGCAAATGCTGAACTTAAATTGTCAGATAATGAGAGAATCGGGGTTGATTATGAGTTAGATCATGTTCCGGAGTTAGAAAATGTACCCAGACCTATGTCAGTTCAGTGGAAAAAGAAAGAAAAAGTATTCAGGAAAAGCATCGATTACTTACATGAGATTTTAATGGAGATTTAAGCATTGAAGGTAACAATATATTTCCTGATTCTGATTACTCAAAATTTGGTAGTATGTCTCCATTAGATATTTTCGGAACATATTTTGATAACCAGCTTATCCAATTGACAACGAAACTTCTAAGTTAAATTGTCATTTAAATTGGGCGTGTATTAATAAATTGGGTGTTTTTATACCTATAATATTTTTATTTCACCCAATTGCGATTAATAAATTATGAAAAGTTCTATTGAAGATATTGAAAATGTACATTCCCAACCATTACTATCTTGAAAATGATTTGTAATTTTAAAAGACAATAAGATTGGATCAAATGATGAAAAATCTTAAGAATGTGCATAATTCTGGGTAAATGGTGGAGAATATACTATAAGTAAGCATGTTCTTGTCACATGAATATCATATTCTTTTCAAATAATTATTAATTTTTGGACGTTGATAACACATTCTTAGAACGTTCCTTCTTAGTACATGTTATAGACATTTGCCTAGTCAAGGAATAATGATATTCAGAGAACATGCTGCGGAACATTCTTGCAATGTGTGATACCTGATTGTGATAGGTATATATAATATATTCTTAGGACATTCTGTATGTTATCCTAGCACGTTCCTAGAACGTGATGTTTCTGTTAGACATTTTCAGAACATGAATAGCAAGTGACTTTGTTTACTGGGGACGGTGACCGATGTAGCCATTGTGTCCATGTATGTACAGGTTGGCAAATTAATTTTGGCAGTTGGAAGTTTGGCAACTTCCGATGCGCCGTAGCAAAGACGTATGCGGATTTCAAGAGCTCACTTCGCTGGCAGAATTCGTAAGCTTCGTTTCGACAGTACAGTTCAGAGAAAAGTGTGATTACCGGGGTTGTGCAAAACTAACTTGTTATGGCGACTCCAGAAAGTAAAGTCGTTTATAAAAAGTTGAGTGAGCAGTGTCGTGAAATAATTATGAACGTTTTAAATTTCATGACTGAAGAGACAAACAATGGCAAGTTGACAGTTCCATTAACAAAGGTAATTTTTAATTATTGCAATAAAATTTTTAAACCAATGTAATTATTTAACAAATCTACTCTCGATAGTAAATTTTTCAAATCGATTTCCGTACATAAAATATTGTTAAACGATTTAAAAATGTAACATTAGGGTCCGACAAAGTATTTTATGCACCGTTATTTTCTCATGACAAACAAACCGACGCCATTTTTAGTCCATTTAGAGCAACCTAAATAAGACATTTTTTTGGTTTTCGCATGCCTGCGGCTCATGTGTCAAGTTTTCTATTCGTGAAAAACGAACCACTTTATGCACTTGTTGGATAAATAACTATTCTGTTTCTGTCGACAGGAGTATATAAAAGGGCACATATTTATGTTGTGTAAGATACATATTCAAATGTAATAGGTTTTTTAGCTTATAATTATAATTATTATATTCTATTCATACTCTCTCTACGACGTTTCGGTTTTATTATTTGTTTTGAGCCATCTTCCGATTTCAGTTGCAATTGCGGTTTGGTCATATTAAAATATGTTTGAACTAAAATCTAAAGATCGTTTGAAACAACTAATGAACTGAAACGTGATATAGTATTTTTGAATTTTATACTTTTCTAAAATGGCTGAAAACCACGACAAAATTTTTTATTTCAAAGGACGGTCACCGAAAACAAATTTAACTACTTTCTCATTTTATTTGTATAAAAATACACATGAGTGTAACTTTTAATACAACATTACAACATTTATATCGACTTATTTCATTGTCATGGAACGAGTTTCTGCTGCTACGAAAGTTAGCCAAAGAACGCTTTCCCGTAATAAAAAAGAAGCTCTGGCATGAAACAATGCTGACACTGATGTGCCTATTAAAAAACAAAGAACGTCCAGTATCCGTATGGATCAATTCGACAGCACTGTGCTTAGAAGGTGTATAATGAACTATCACATATCCGAGAAAAGAGTACCCACGTTAAGAAATGTATACCAAACCTTTGCAGATAGTTATGGCTTCGGAGGAAGTCGCGAATCTCTGCGGAAACAAACACATTCCTTGAGTTTTAGTTGGACCAACATGACAAACAACATAAGTTTGTTAATGGAACGTGACGAGATCAGACATTTACGCCTACTATATTTAAGAAACATAGAAAAGTGTAGAGAACAAAACAAACATATCATTCATATGGATAAAACATACATTCATTCATGTCACACGTATAGGATGGAGCGACGAGAGTAACGAGGGATTAAGAAAACCCGTTTCAAAAGGTAATAGGCTCATCATTCTACATGCAGGAAGTGAAAATGGTGTTGTACCTAATGTTGGTATTATGCGGAACTCCCAGTCAAAAACAGGAGATTATCATAATGAAATGGAGTACGAAAATTATGAGAAGTGGGTACAAGAAAAACTATCAAACATACCAAAAATCGCTGTTGATGTAATTGATAACGCCCCATATCACAATGTTCTAATTGAAAAATTACCTATTACTGCTTGAACTAAGCAACAATTAAAAAAATGGCTTTCTGAAAGAAACATATTTTACAGTGAACCAATATAAAACATATAAAGTTGATGAATTGTATATCAGACATGGATTGCAAGTTTTAAGCCTACCTCCCTATCACCCGGACTTTAATCCGATCGAAAGTGTTTGGGTGGCACTTAAAGAATATGTGGCCTAATGAAATGTTACCTTCAATTTCACAAAGTTCTAGGAATTCTGTAATGAGTTTTTAGACACATTTCCTGCAAATGATTGGAAAGGTAGATGTGACCATGTTAAAAAAATTGAAGATGAATTTATGAACAATTAACCACTTTCAGATACTGCTGTAGATAATATAATTATCAATTTGGCCGAAGACGGAGATAGCGAGGGTGATGGAGTTAATTTAGAAAGTGATTTTGAAGAATCATTTGTAGATGCACATCATTATTTTATTTCATTATAGTGTTTTATTGTAGGTAGTATGACTGAATACATTGAACGCAACAAATGTGAATAGGTGTTATAAAATTGTAGATATTAGAGACGAATTCCACTAGAGTAGTATAATATTTGTTGCACATCAGTACATAGTTCTAAATCAAGAATAATTGACGGCACCCAGAATCAAGATTTTTTTGTTTTGCCAGTCCTTACTGTGTGAAAAGTGTGAAGGGATGTTCTAATTGCAAAGCAAATATTTGCAAAAACCCCAAAAATTGTCATATGAAAGTAGAAATACCTACAACAAAAAGCTTCAATATTTTATTTATATTATTAGTATACTTAATAGACCAACTCTAAAGGCGATTTCCCCAATTTGTTTTTCAAATTTTATGTATAAACCCGAATATTCACATTATTATCTACCACATATTATCAAGCATAACAATTTTGGAGAGCTTAACAGGTAGGTATGTCATTAACTATTACTGCGAACAGATAGGAAAACTTGTTGGCCAGTGTTAAATTTCGAATGTCGTTCAACAATCCTTATCATATTGTACGCTTTATCTACAAAATCTACCTGACTTGACCAATTTATATACAAATGAACCTCAGTGACAAGTATTATGAAGGGACCACTCGAAATACATTAATTTGAAGTAAAGGTGAAAGTTTATATCTCTTGGAATCTATATCTTATTCATGATTTACATCACATAAAAAAATTAAGGTTTATTATAGAATTCCCCGTATGGTTTTTGAAGCAATAGATAATTATGTCTGTACAAAAAAAACCAATTATCGTAGAAAAATCTAATGGTTTCTATTTCCTTATTCATTTAATTGATAATAAGGAACACATTAATGTTATTTTGTATTGTAAACTCGATTTTATATAGCATTATACATGTGCCACAATTTATAACTTTTAAATCCAAATTTAAAATATTATGGTAATCTCGTACGTATTAGCAGTCTCATAACCTTTAAAACTTTGCATGCGGAATGTACGTCGCTTTCTCGCGCATCGTCAACTGCCAAAATTAATTTGCCAACCTGTACATTGATTTAAGAGATACAGAAGGAATATATATCACCATTTCATATTATACGAATATGAAGTTTTGAAAAAGTAAGACATCAAACACACATCTTAAAACTTTTATTAAATTCGGAATTTCATGCTTATTATTTCTTTCACAATGGGTTAAAGGAAAATAATAGTGTATTTATTCCATAGACATCTTGAATTGTATCAATATTACCAATGCATCTACAAACGACGAGATTAAATTATTGAATGTTTGTCTGTTGATGAGACCAAAGATGGGCACAATAATTTGGGGTGCTAATTTTCTAGCTTCTTCACCCAATACCATGAATTCATTATCCATATTGTAGGTTTTCAACTTTTCATGTATATTGAAACACCTTCTCACTAATGACTTCCCGCATTTTTCCAATGAATCACACTGCATTATTATGATTGTAGTCATACTCTGAAAATATAAAGTGTTATTATTAGATATTTTTAGATATTTGTTGACCGAACATATGTATATTTCTAAATATATGTTTGCTATTGTTTCTGAAATAACAAATTTCATTGAAGTAATTTAACTAGCATGACCGCGGCTCTCCAGAACGGGTCAGCCTACACAAAAATAGTGATAAAAGTTTTTTAATGTTTCTCTTTATGCTACAAATATCAGGAAAAAGAAACTCTAGGTGGTACGGACATGCCACGAAGAGGATAAATAATCGAATGCTAAGCAAATAGTAGAAGAAGGAATTGTGAGGAGAAGAATCAGAGAAAGGGATATAAAGAGCATTTCATTATTACAGGTTATATACAGTGCTATTCAAAAGTCCCCTCCCCACCTCGTATCTTTTGAACGGCTACACTTACATTAATAAAATTTGGAGGGTGAATATAACGTGTTGTAAACTTCTCTACGAATGGTAACAGGTAACGTAATAGTAATAGATGACGTAATAGTAATAGATGACGTCACATTGCCACTCTTACCAATAATTTTAAATAGGACCTTATGGCAAGTGATATCTCGTTTGAAAGGCATTGACATTGGCTACATAGCCATATTCATTTTGTTTGGATTTAAATTAATTTTGACGGATAAATTAAATAAATACCATAATTATTATTTCACATTTAAAGATTAAAGATTTTTCAGTCCGCCTCTGGTTAGTTGTCAAAAAAATTGACGTTTTTAATTTAATGGTATTTGTTGATTTGCAAAGTTTTCCCAAATAGCTTAAATATTTACTTTTATTAAATTTTGACGAGACATTTAAGAGTTTACATAGGCAAAATGGTACGTACTCAAGCCGACAAAGTAGCAGCTATCTTAATAATTGATGAATCTAGAAATAATCTCCATGAAGCGGAACGTTCATTTAATGAGAGATACCCAGATCGCCATATCTCAAGAACTTATTTGAGGAAGCTTCTTCACAAGTTTGAAGCAACAGGTAGTGTTCAAGATGCCAAACGATCTGGTCGACCAACATTAAGTGATGATCAAAAAATTGATATAGTTTCTGAAATGGTAGTAAACCCTACTTCCTCTTCAACTAAAGTTGCGTCTATCTGTAAAGTGAGTAAAAGTACAGTACAGAGAGTGTTGGCTAAAAGTAAATTTCATCCATACAAGTTAAAAATGGTGCACCACCTTTCGGATGACGACCCCGACAGAAGACTCGAATTCTGTGAATGTATGACAAATAAATTTAGTCAAAGCCCACATTACACAAAAACAATTAGTTTTAGTGACGAAAGTACTTTTTGCCTCAATGGAAATGTGAATACACAAACTGTAAGGAATTGGAGTTACACAAATCCACACACCTTTCGGGAACAACATACCCAATTTCCAGAATTAGTCAATGTTTGGGCAGGGAAACCACATAATTGGTCCTGTTTTCCTACATTCAAATTTAAGCGGTGAAGTGTATCTGGAGATGTTACAAAATGCAATTGAGCCATTAATTCTTGAAATTCTAGAAGATAATCAAGATGAATTCGGCCATCTGGAAATAACATTTCAACAAAATGGTGCTACTGCACATTATTATGGTGCAGTAAGACGTTACCTGGATGAAGAATATCGAGGTAGATGGATCGGCCGGCGAGGTCCTATAGAATGGCCACCTCGGTCACCAAATCTGACACCATTAGATTTTTTTCTATGAAGGTACTTGAAATCCAACGTTTATACTACGGCACCAGATAGCATTGGCGTTTTAAAAGAAAGAATTACTGAAAGAATGCATTGCTCATTCAGCTGACACATTCGAACGAGTACGACAAGAGCGTACTAATAGGATGTATTACTATACTGTCAGTAAGTAGACGGAGCACATTTCGAACACTTGCTATAAAAATCCATTGTCGATATTTGATTAATTAAATTTAAAAAAATAATTCCAATAATATTGGTATTTATTTAATTTATCCGTCAAAATTAATTTAAACCCATTCAAAATTAATATGGCTATGTAGCCAATGTCAATGCCTTTCAAACGAGATATCACTTACCATAAGGTCCTACTCAAAATTATTGGCCAGAGTGGCACTGTGACGTCATCTATTACTATTACGTCACCTGTTACCATTCGTAGAGAAGATTGCAACACTTTATTTGCACCTTCCAAATTTTATTAATGTAAGTGTAGCCGTTCAAAAGATACGAGGGGGGAGGGGACTTTTGATAGGAAATGAGATTTTTGACTGTAAGGGAAAGATTCAGCTTAAATATTTATGTTAGTTGTTTATAAGAGCCAAGCATTTTCTAACATTTATGATTACACTGACAAATCTCGACAGTAAGGTTATATAATATTTTGGCTATTGAATAGTCCCAAAGCATCTCATCTGTATTGGATCGTAGAATTCAGCCCAAATAGCTATTAGGGCATGGTTTGATTGAAACTTGAACAAGACTGGATGTTTGTCAAGTCATTTGGGAAATTCCTAGCTTTTCTGAATAAAATTGATGAAATTGGTTCATAGAATTAGAAACAAGGATACGACCCGTTTCTCTATGATGTTTCCTTGAGACCTCAGTACAATTAATAGCTCCATGTCTTCGTCAGATTCTTTAGCGACGGTTTATGTCAGTAAACAAAACCTCGATTAAGCGAATTTTCTTTTCTATTGCCAAAGCTAACAAATATTTTAAAATTTTGGCTTGTAAATTTACATAATATTATAAACCAAAGTAACATGTCGGTGAGACATGTTACGATTTTCATCAATTATTTTGGAGCGTTACTTATTCGTCGGCTACTTCCACCTCTATTTCCAAATCCTCTTATTTCGAATATTAGGAACGTATCGTTGAAATATTTTGTTTAAAAAGAACACATTGTTTTTGTTATGGCGTTTTCCTTTTTTTCTTCGCCGGTATTATCTCTCTTTAAACAAAATCTGGTGGCGCCCTAAGTTATTTTACGAAGCGAATTTATAACAGATTCTTTATATGGTTATTTTCCACCGATTTGAATTTGCTTTTTCTGATTATTCTGGGAACAGGACGGATAAGAATGAACAGTTTTCTGTAGTTTTATTTTGAAAATTAAATTCAAATTTTTGTATGTATTGGACTATAAGCTCCTATCTGTTCATTTTATTCCTCCTTTTCAATTTTCTACTGTTCCTCCTGTCTTTTTATTTCTTTCCCTGCAGCTCTGCAGCCTGTACCGACCTTCAAGGACAGCTTTACCTCCACAGGCCGACCTCTAAGGACCGTTATATACTTCTACAGATTTTTACGGACTCTACAAGATCCATTCAACGGACCACCTCGTTCTGCAGTTCAGACAACCACGATTGAAGACCCCTCGAATACTGTTGCGAACTGTACGTCCCGAGTTTTCCCAAGATAAGTCCCTAACTTATTTTTGGTATATATAAAACATTGAGTTGGACATTTTTATTATATAACTGATATTTAATCGTATTTGTATTGAGAATATACGGTTTATGTAAATTTATTATTGTGTGTCAAATAAATCCATTCCTCCCGAAATTTTGTTTGTTGATTCACCTTATCCTAATTGAGGTAATAAGAAATAGTGTAACTAAGGCCGAATTCACTACCTGAGCAGAGTCCCAAGGCCGGGTACGTAGGTTGTGACACCAATGAAGAGGAATGTGCTATTTTATGTAATATTCCTTCTCAATTTTGTGTCGGACTTTCGTATAAAATTTATGTTATTGATAATGTCTATTCAGTTGAACTATGAAGTTATCATATTATGTTTAAGAAAGGTCTGCTCGAACATTGGATATATAAAATCTTGAGATGGTATGAGTTATGTTGATCCATATTCATGTTATTCAAACAGCCCGATAGTCGGGAAATGTGTCATATCGGGTGTATAGGAGCAGTTTATAGGTATAATATCTTTTGTCAAAAAGACCGCGCTGGTACCCACACAAGATGGTGTCCGTAGTGGAGACGAATGGACACCACAACTTTCAACTATGGTTCCAAGCTACCACATTCCGGACAAATGTATTGGTCGGGTAGCCCGGAGGTAATCGGGATACTGGCTCTCTCAGCTTGGTTGGTAATCTGTGCAATGAGGCTAATAACATACGAGCCATTAAACAATAAATATTATAGAAACCGCAAGAATAGAAAAAACCGGACTGGTTCGCCCTCTAGTTTAAAACAACGGACTCCACTTGGAATATGGAATGTCAGAACAATTAGTGAAGCAAGAACCCTAGGAGTTATCGAAAAAGAGATGAAGAACTACAATCTAGAGGTTCTCGGACTCAATGAAACGAGATGGAATAGCTTGGGAGAGATAAGAACTCGGGAAGGCAAGACCCTAATATATTCTGGCGATAAAGGTGAAAACGCAACGCACTACGCCGGAGCAGATATTTTACAATCGCGAGTAGCCAAAAAATCTATACTAAACTGGAAGCTGGTCTCCGACGGGTTAATCACGGCCAGCCTCAAAAGTATGGTCAGCAAGATATCCATATTCGCCTTTTATGCACCTACAGAACAAACATGGAGGACACTAAAGACCGATTTCATGACAACCTTTATGAAACATTCAGTAAAATAAAAAAAACAGGACATCAAGATTCCCGTAGCTGACGTGAATGCTAAACTGGGACCAGACAACACAGGCTATGAAAACATCAAGGGAAAACTTGGAGTAGGCATGATGACAATGGAACATGCTTCGCAGTTTTCTGTTTGAAACAAGAACTTGTAATCGGTGGCACTCCTCCTCCTCACAAATTTTTGCCACAAACATACGTGGACATTTCCGAATGGCCAGATGAAAACCAGATATACCGCGTTGATATTAGTCGAAAATGGAGAAGCTGACTAATGAACACACAAGAAAGGAGAAGAGCAGACTGTGGATCTGATCACCACGTAGTCACGGAGTCGAGGACTCTGTTGCCTTTCCCAATCGATGTAAAGTTTAAAGGAGGAGGGAGGCAGAACCCAGGGGACAAGTTTTGCAAGGAGAGTCCTAGGACGTTGCACCTCCTTAAACTGTCCCAAGATTGCAGGGTACTCCCAACATGAATGGAAGTGTGTAATCATAGCCTTCAGGTGGTGGCCATGTTGCAACTGAACTCAGCAGATCTAGACCGGGAGATCGATGAACATTCCCCAACCCAAGGTGTCAAGCAACCGCCGATGGGTGCATGGCGGGCGCGGAGCACCGTCGTAAAGGGAGCCTCTGGGATACCGGGTGAGCTCCCAGAGAATCAGCATCATGTCCCCAACAGGGTCACTGGGAGAATGGACCGTAATAACCCGGTACTCGTGGGACCAATATGGAGAAAAAGCCCCTGAATTGAAATGTGACCAAGAGACCGCAGGCATTCCTATCCAGAAATCCGGCCCCAGTTCTCCTACAGCGATGGAGGAGGATAAGTTGCTAAGTTCTGGGGAGGAGGGTAACACATCAAAAAACCCAGGAACGCAATCGCCAGCGAGAAAACCAAAGAAGAGGCTCTCGAGAGGTGAACTGAGATGGCTAAGGAGAGAAGAAGCCCTCGCCAAAGGCGGTAAGATTCTCTCCAGGAAAGAAAAACAGTTGGCGTGGAAGGAGCATCACGATACTCCGGCTGAACCACCCCTTAAAAACAGTTTATTTTCTCATAACTAAAATTCAAACCATGTAAGATTTTCCTCAACGACTCCTTAACCATATTAGGGATGATCTCGTTTTCACCTATAGCTTCCAAGACTTTCTTTACCTTCATTTTTCATAAAAACAATATGTTCAGTTCTTCATATAACATATTTCGCATCTTCGTCGACTTCTATTTTTATCCGACGGCTCTTTCTTTTTCTTGTACTTTTTGTTCTCGGAAAATTTTGTAGATGCTTGATTTTGAGGCTCCTGTGTAATCTGCACAGACATCTATTATTTCGTCTGTTAGACGCGGTTGATCTTTGTGCAGACGGTGAAATACACGTAGTATGATTTTTTTTCATTTTTCATTTTCAATTTGAGCGGCAGATCCTTTTCCACTTGAGGATGACTTTTCTAGCACAACTTCCATCGCTTAACCCATTAACGGCTAAGGCATCAAAAATGATTAAATCGGGAAATGTTTTTATCGGAAGCCACATAAAAAGCATAAATTAACACTAATGTAGCATTAACAAAAATATCAAATCATTTTTTTAACAAAAAAAAAACGTAGATGCGCATACGCAACTTTAGCCAAAAGTAGCATACTAGGTGTATAATGTCAAATACATAAAAAAACAGATTATTCTTTTGTGAGGAAATTTTCAAAACGACCTGTATGCAGATTGAATTTGCATTTTGTACAGTAGTAAATTGTGTGCAATGTCTACATTTTGTTCGCGAATTGGTTGAGTCTCTCAGTATAATATGTCCAATATTATCAAACAGTAGGTATATCATTTGGTAAAGCTCCCGAAAGGTTTCAGCACCTATTATTACATCTATTGATGCACTGATATCGAAAGTTGGATCAGCAAGAATGATGTTGTTTGGAATGTTTAACTGAGTTATTGTCAAATGCGTTGTTGAATGAGTAATTAAACCCTTTAAATGATAATTTAATAATACTACACATATTTTCGTATCCCTATGCTGCATTTATAGTATATAACTCATTATATACAAAACATTGGTCCTTCATAAGCCGGATGAAACAGTGATTTGTGGAAAACTGCCACGCTAGAAGCTTGAAAATACCTTGTCGTAAGGTAAGTGTGCATCCTTTATCCTTAATTATACCTCCCTAATCCTATTTCATTCTGAATCAACTGGTGTAAAAGCTCTCTTAATATTATTTTAACATGTCTGATGTAGCTGAAAATATCGCTACCTTAAAAGATATTAGAAAGTCTTTTAAAGCTGACTTAACTCGGTTCAAAACATTTGTTAATACTAAAATACATAACAATGTAAACCCGATTTGATAAATCTAAAATCTCGCCTAAAATTAATAATAACTTTACTTGATGAATTCAATGATACACAATTTAAAATTGAGTTGGAATCTCAAACGGGTGATGATTTAATTCCGGACGAAATAGAACGTACAAATTTTGAAAATACATTTTATAGCATTACTAGTGACGCCCAACAAATTTTATTGTTTAATAAATTTTCAGCTAATACTAATGCAATATTAAACTTCCTGATATAAACCTTCCTTCCTTTGATGGACAATATCAAAACTGGCTCTTCTTCAAAGAAACTTTTATATCTGTTATAGATACACATGCCTAAAGCACAAAAACTAAACTATTCACGTTTTTCACTAAAGCTTACTGAGTCTCTTGAAATTTCTGATGCACACTATCAAATAGCTCGGGATTGTTTACTTGAGAAATACGAAAACATTGAAAAGCTGGTCAATAAGCAAATAAAATCATTTTTCAATTAGCCAGCTATTGTCAATGAATCATATACCACACTTTCTCAATTACATGACGAAAGCACTAGACTACTTAAATCACTGAAAGCCTTAGGTGAACCTGTCCAACATTGGGACACCCTGTTAGTATATTTGCTTAACAATAAGCTTAATTTCGCAGCTCGTAAAGATTGGGAATCTAAACGTGCAAAACGAACAAGTCCGAAGCTGGACGACTTCTTAAAATTTTTGCGTGAAAGATGTGATATTTTTGAGTCCCTCGAAGAAGATAAATACACATTAGGTAAAACGCAGTCGACTATTCAAACGAAACCTAAACCTATTTCTACTACAACAACTTTAACTTCTACTTATACCCCAAAGTGTACGTTTTGCGAAAAGGAGCATATTATATATAACTGTACTAAATACTTAGAACTAGATACTAAATCTCGTTTTGATTAAGCCAAACGTAGGCATTTATGTATTAATTGTTTGCGTAAAAATCATTTTACAAAAGACTGCAAGGCTAGTAGGTGTCGTATATGCTCCAGATCACATAACACCCTACTCCACGTTGATAACGGTAATCAAAATAACACGAATTTGAAATCTGTCAATGATTCTCAGAATCAGAAAAGCATTGATCAGCCTCTCACAGCCGCAGATGCTGGAAGCAATGGAAGCTTTGATGTATATAACTCCGATGCACGAAATATCGACGTTGTCACGTCTTCTGTAAAATCCCACTGTTCAGAAATTTCACAAAATTGTGTACTTTTGTCAACTGCTGTTGTAAAGGTGTTTGATAGCAATGGAGAAGCATATTTTTGTCGGATATTGTTGGATAGCGGTTCCCAATGCAATTTAGTAACATCCGATCTTTCTAAAAAACTTAAAATAGAACCGGAAAAAATAAAAACTTCCATTTCAGGAATAAATCAAGTTTCCTCAAATATAAATTCTAAAACATGTGTTAAAATACAATCTCGTAACAATGCCTTCTCTAAAAATATAAACTGCTTGGTAATCGAAAATATTACAGGTAACATACCATGTAAGTCATTTTACAAAACCCAGTTAAACATTCCAAACAACATCATTCTTGCTGATCCAACTTCCGATATCAGTGCATCAATAGATGTATTAATAGGTGCTGAAACCTTTTGAGATATTCTTTGTGTATGACAGCACAAATTGGGAAAAGATGCTCCATTTCTGCAAAAAACCCATTTCGGTTGGGTAATAGCTGGTACTATCGATTTAACACATATTAATACATACTCTAATAAGCCTTATTGTCACATAAATATTACCAATGATGAATTACATAATCAGATTGAAAACTTTTGGAAAATAGAAAGTATTTCTAATAAGCCACATCTTTCGAAAGAAGAAACATTTTGTGAATATCACTTCCAAAATAATACGTTGCGACATGAAACGGGTCGATTCATTGTAAGAATACCGCTTAAAGCTGATATATCTGTTCTCGGTGATTCTAAACAAAGCGCGGAAAAAAGATTCTACTCTCTTGAACGAAAAATGTCTAAAGTAGTTTGGATTGCATACACTATTCAATAAATATGTCCTCAGCCAAGATTGCTAATACAAAAAGAACTATTCTTAGCGCAATTTCTCAACTATTCGATCCTCTTGGTCTAGCTTCACCAATTATTATAAACGCTAAAATAATTATGCAAAAACTATGGCAACTGCGTCTCTCTTGGGATGAGTCCTTACCCATGTCATTATATCTTCAATGGAAAGATTTTCAGGAAAACCTTCAACAAATAGGCATTATAAAAGCTCCCAGAAAAATTCTATGTAATACACCTAAACTCCTTAAATTACATGGCTCCTCGGATGCTTCTGAGACAGCTTACGGTTGTTGCATCTATGCGCGATCTTTGGATAATAATGAAACTTATCATTCATATCAGATATGTGCGAAAACAAAGGTAGCACCTCTTAAAGTTATTACAATCCCTAAGCTAGAATTGTGTGCTGCATTATTGCTTGCAGAGTTGATGAATAAACTCATTTCTAACTTATATCTAAATATCGATACTATTATTTATTACACCGATTCGGAAATAGTGCTATACTGGATAAATACTTCACCGCGTCTATTAAAAATATTTGTTGCCAATCGTGTGGTCCAAATACAAAACTCAACGAAAACTTCAAATTGTAAATATGTCAATACTCAAGATAATCCCGCAGACATATTGTCCAGAGGCTCAACCACTCTTGATTCTTGATCTATCTACATCTAGCCTTTGGTGGCATGGCCCCCAATTTCTCATTCATCCATAATGCTGATCATTTTGCTATAATCCCAGATTTATCCGAATTACCTAAAATCAAAACCAAGGTCCTAATATCTAACTATTAGTGCTATTGATTTTTAAAAAATTCCCGCACTTAATAAATGCTCCACATTCCCTCGATTACAGCGTGTAGTAGCCTACATGTGAAGATTCATAAATAACTACAGAATGAGATTCATAAATAATACTCCTGAGCTTGACCACCTTAGAATTGGAAAAATCTTTTTTATCACTTATACTCACCGCTCAAAGGGAATCTTTCTGTTCTGAAATCAAAAACCCTTTGAACAATGTACCTATTAATTCAAAAAGTAATCTGCTAAACTTGAATCCATTCTTGGATCCTTCTGGTGTTTTAAGAGTAGGAGGAAAGTTAAGAGAATCTCAGTTTGATTTCGCGAAAAAGCATCCCGCTCTTTTGCCAAAGGATCATATACTTATGAAATTATATGCCCGTCATAAACAGGTTCTTCACTCTCATGCCGGACCGCAATTGTTACTATGTATCATTGGCGAACGCGTCTGGCCACTAGATGGTCGTAATTTGGTGAGAAGAGTGGTTCATCATTGTTTGACTTGTTTTCGATTTAACGCTGAAACTGTAAAATACCTAATGGCAGACATGCCGGTAAAACGAACAATACCTAATAGACCATTTTCAATCTCCAGTACAGATTACGCTGGCCCTTTTCCTATAAAAGATAGGAAAGGTCGTAATTATCAAATAAGTAAAGGCTATATTTGTTGTGCTTTTGCACAAAGGCGCTCCATTTAGAACTAGTCATCGATCTTACTACTAATAACTTTTAGCTGCTCTTAGACGTTTCATGTCTAGGCGTGGTTTATGTAAAAAAATATTTTCAGATCACGGCAGAAACTATGTCGGGGCAAAAGCTGAAATTTATTAATTTTTTTAAGAATCATTCCACTGAGATTCAGACTCAGTTGAATAATAATGGTACAAGTTGGTTTTTTATACCTCCTAATTCACCATATTTTGGTGGCTTGTGGGAGGCGGGTGTAAAATCTGTAAAGTATCATCTAAAACGTGTCCTCGGAAACACAATACTTTCGTATAAAGAGCTCAATACACTACTGATGCAGATTGAATCCTGCCTAAATTCTCGCCCTATATATGCCTTATCAAACAATCCTAATGATCCTGACCCTTTGACCCCTGCATACTTACTGATTGGAGATAAGCTAGTCAGCCTACTTGAACCTAATTTTCAAGAAATACTTGAAAACCGTCTGCTACGTTTTGAGATGGCACAGAAAAGGGTTCAACATTTCTGGTCCTGCTGGTGCCTTGAATATATATCACAACTCCAGATTCGACATAAATGGAAGGAAAATCAAAAGGAACTTCTGATTCCAGGAATTCTAGTCCTCATTGAAGAAGATGGTCTACCCCTACCGCGTTGGTCTGTAGGCAGAGTCGTTTCCGTTGTCCCAGGTAGTGATGGCGTTATCAGAAGCGCCATCGTGAAAGTTCATGGTCAAGAGTATCACCGCCCAGCGACAAAACTTTGTGTCTTGCCTAATCAAGAGTAGCTTAAAGGCAGTAGCCTTTAAGGAGGGGACATGTTCCGTTCCGAACCATAATTTTAATTCCCACCTCTAGGGGCAAGTCATGTCACGTTCCAAAGCAGTTTTCGTTCCCATCTCCGGTGTCGGACCAACGAGTTTGGAGTGTGGGCGTTCATTTGAATTGATGCTGCATTTTTTGACATTCTTGTAATAATATAATTTGAGTTGTTGTCAAATGCGTTTTTGAATGAGTAATTAAACCTTTTAAATGATAATTTGATAATACTACACATATTTTCGTATCGCTATGCTGCATTTATAGTATATAACTCATTATATACAAAACACCCCTTATTCTGATACGGTTGTTGGCAGTACCCACTATTCCCATATATTTGCTATATTGGTGTATTACATTTGGCCGAGGAAGAAGAACATCCGTATGTTATTTTCGGTTATACCCATTGGATTGCATAAGGGACCGAACTTCACATTTCTCATTTTTTGCTATTGATCAAATGCCTGCAATATCTATCGCACCATATCTCTCCTCGACTGTATTTTCGTCAATGTCTTCCTCGTCGGTAACTTCTCTGTTTCCGGGGGCACATAAACAACATCAATGAACTCAGCACAGTCCTCTTCTAATAGAGCAAGCATTTCTGCAGGGACTCGTGCCCTTTTGCTTCCCCAATTCGAAAATCGACAGTAATAATGAAAATCGAACTAGTACTACTAATAACCTAGGATGAAAATAGTATACCTCACCTCAAATATATGCTAAAAATAATAAAATCACTATAAATAAATTATTCAATCTAATAAATCTCCACACAGGAAACAAAAATGAATATATACTTTTATCTGTATTAATCTTCATGAGCAACTGATGTCTCTATAGTTTAGTTATTATACTTGTGGAGACAGACAAATTTTGCAGATACGGCTGTTACCGTTTTTAGCCGAAGATGCGTAAGCGCATCCATCATATTTCTACAAATGCAGCAACGTTATGTTGAAAATATGAGTAAATGTTAGTATTTAGTGAAAATCTTGCATGCTTTTCATTTATATGTAGCCCAAACAAATTCCAGTTATGGTAAAATTGCTACCCAAAAAAATATTTTATAGAGAGGTACGTAAATAACTAAAATGAAGCATATTCAGAAATTTACTATATTCATATAAATTAATATTCTATGTTACGAGTTTATTTCTAATTCATAAACTCTTAGTTCACATTACTATAAATTTAGATTTTCCAGATACTGCCTGGTTTTCCAAGTGGAAAATATTTTTTAAAAAGTTGCGTTTACGCAACTTTTGCCATCAATGAGTTATTGAAAGGAATTCGCTAATAGACTCTTGAATATTTTATTCACTAGCTTCGCACAACACTTTATACCGCCGATAACATAATCTCAAATAGCACCAGACTATTTTTATTGCACAAAATTACCAATTAATTGTTTACACTAACGCACAACAAAAGTTGATTCGAATTTAAAATAATTTTATATTTTAATTAGATTAGCGAATTCTATTGGTAGCACTAGTTAAAGCGACACTAATGCGTCAATAGTGTTACTGTGAGCTCTTTTGAGTAGTTTGTGAGACTGTGAGTGCAATTCTGTCTCTAGCCTATGCACATATGTTCTGTAACTTTAGCAGTTCACGATAGTGTTAGATAGTTATTTGTGTAAAAACTTGAATTCAGTAGGTACCGATTTAAATAAAATATATGTAAAATATTGATGGAGGTAATCCTCGGTCTCACTCCACTTGACATATACATCAAGGAGGTTGGTTTGATGGCCATGACACGTCTACGCTCTACCGGTATACAACCTGATGTATGATCCGGTAAACTTGGACGTAACTTGTGGCATGATGCCCTCAGAGAGGTCCCACTGATGTAGGCTCAGGATGTGGAATTTTCTACAGATCCTGAATCTTAACATAAAATAGGCAATGGGCTGCAATGCAAGTGTTGCTCAAACAGAGCTCACTGCCATCTGCATCGATGCATTAGAGATTACCAAAAGTAAAGCCACAGGTTATAATATATACATCCTCACGGACCGTAGACAAACACTACTAGCCCTGAACAGACCACGTATTACATCAGGCCTAGTACTAGAATGTCACATGGCCTTAATCGAAGCATGTAACAACAACACGGTCACCTTGGGCTGGATTGAGGGCCATGAGAAATCGAGAGGAAACCGTATTGCAGACTCTAGTCAGGAGGGCAGCCTCCCGCAAAATCTTGAGACCTGGCACTTTCATTGGTCTATCTGCGTCAGCGACGGCTGACCTATTAAAGGAACACTCCCTCGATAAGTTTAAGGGTAGATGGGATGACGCAGAAGGCTGCAGGCTTGCCAAAGAACTGCTACAATATCCAGACAGCAAAGTAGCCAAAAAATACATGACAATGAACAGGCGGAACCTACTAATAGTCACAGGTATTCTAACTGGTCACTGCCACCTACGAAAACACTTCCACATACTGGGTCTGTTTAACACCCCACTTTGTAGAGGATGTGAACAAGAAGATGAGACAGTTGCGAATGTCAGACACTCCCTCATTTTAGGTTTCATGTATTCGGCGAGCACAGGCTAACACACGCCAGTATGAGGGAACTTAATTCAGGCGACGTTATCTCCTACTTCTAAGAAGTAGGCTGGATGACGAGCTAGAAGGAAGTTTTGAACCTCAGAAGGATGCACAATAAGCTAATGTGGCCTAAGTGCTATGGGGTCACCGACTCTTCAAACTTTTACAGATACAGATACAGATGGATGGCTAGGTCTTCAGTATCTTCAGAACAATGGTACTGATTTGTCGATGCTTAGAATGTACCCGGAAGTAAAAAAAATGGGATGCATGGGTTCATGAAATTTTTGAAAAACAGTCAGCCTGAAAGAGCTAACTCTGAGGTTAATAAATCATTAATAAATTTATAGTTTTTATTATTATTTTTTTCTATAAAACTATTGGTACTATTCGTACATAATTATTTTTTCCTACTAGTAGGTTCAAATGAAAAAAGTATTTTCATTTTAAATTGTATTTGGAATAGGTATTTCACATTTTGTATTTCAAATAACGAAAACTATTTTCAATTTTGTAATTTAAATACACGTCATCAAACGCCACAGATAATGTGTTCGATTCCGTTGTCTGACAAAAATATGTATAATAGTATTCGAATGAGTCGAAGTAAGACAGTTCAGGCAGACGTTGCCACTATTCAAAAAAAGTTCTTAAACATAAGAATTAGAAGTACAAAGTTTATTTCATAAAAATAACGTTTTTCGATGTGACTCATAAATCGTAGTATGAATCCTAAATAATTCAAGAATACATGTTAAAATTATTATTAGTTCTAAATTTTTTTAAAGTATTTCGGAATTATTCACGAAGATAAAGAAATTTTAGAATTAAATATGACAACAACGCTTTCATCTTTATGTGTACGTTACCAGGTCATTGTACTTTCCCAACTTTTTGTTTGTGGTATATGCCAGCAAAACGTGTCTCTACTGTGAATTGATAGCCGCATTGGACCAGGAACCAACTAAATGAATATTCTATTCACTAAACTTACCCAAGGCATAGCAGTTTCGTATATCAGAATAGCATTATCTGCAGGGTTTTCATCGGAGTAGATAATCATGAAAGTGAATCTTAGAATCTGAATCAAACTTGCTATAAGAAAAAGGGAAATCGGATAACCATAAATCCCATTGTAGATATCGATAATTTCTTGATTGATTTTGATAAATTTCGTTAACATTGAGAATTCATCGGGTCCAATCACTTTGTGTTCGGAATATTTTTCAATTCTTCTAGCGATGTAGTTACTACGTCTCTCCAATAATGCAGAAGTGAGGAATATGTTTATGAATATTAAAGTGGTGTATATGAGGCGAAAAATCTTGAATATTATTATTCCCAAAGAATGCGGGTGCAGTATGAAATCATCAATTATAAACCAAATTGAACGAGTACATACCCAAATCAAAATTACAAATGAAAACTTCAGCTTCACTACTTTCACATCCGTAGTGTTTTCAAACTTAAGCATTCTGAGTACATTCTCCACTTCTTCAAATTTGGCAAGAAGCTGTTCAAATTCTCCGTTATACACACAATGTGGACAGAATACAAAGTATGTTACTAATAATGATAAGATTACTCTCCACACAATTGAAACAAATGCGAACAAAGGTTCTGAGAGTGCATCTGAAATAATATGAGCATACATTATATATAAATAGTAGACATAAACAATCAAGATAATCGAGAAATTGAAATAATAAGATAATTTGCTTTTGTTATATTTCAACGGCGTCCCCCCGAAATAGCTGCCACATTTGAAAAATAATTTCAAAACTTTATAATCAGGTTGGTTCTCAATGTATTTGTTTAGATGTGAATTGAACATTTCAAACTACAAGTTCGTCCCCTTTAGCGTCAATGTTGTTGTTCGATAACGAGGGAAAGATTAAAATACTGGGAAATATAGTATTCACGCTATTTCCGATTATCACACATACACATCCATCGATTAAACTTGTTGTTCAGTAATATAAAATATTAATGTGATTACTATAAAGTATGTCGCATGTGAGATGATATAGAATGCATTTGTTATCAAGCGATCATAATGAGGGAAGGTGAGGCATAATGACATACAATATGTTGTTGTTGGACAAGTTGAAGCTTGAACTATTTTGCCTGACGTGAAGTACGAATTGCCACTTCAAAAGTCACTTTTTCAAAATACTTATTATTTACTATTAACAACTGTTACAAAGCTACACAATGAAACTGGTAAAAAATAATATAACTGAAATCGGACTGAACATAATAAAAATCGATCGTTCAATTTATACAAAAATATTGCATCGGCATCGGATGTTTCATCGAATATTCTTGAGATATTAGCAAAGCCAGCGTCCAGGTGTAATTGCATCGTATACAGGAAGTTAGGGTAATGAAGTTCAATGTACTGTATCTTCACCATCCCCTGGGGAAGTTTTGTAAGAGACGAACAAAACTTTGGTGTTCTCTTCGCCTTCCGTTGGTTTGGATTTTCTTTGGTCCGTTCTTTTGCATCGGTTGTTCTTTAGCCTATAACAAAGATAAATTACTGTAAAGCCTATATAGATGGAGGTCATCCAGAAATGGTTGTGGATGTGGTTCCATTTTTCGGCCTCTATTGGTTCCATTGGGTTTGCTCGCTTATTGAGTTCATGGAGGTCGTCTAAGGGGACTTGGTTTATCTTCATTGGTTCAAATTTTGTTGGTTTTTGTATGTTGCTTGTTTTAATTCGTGGTAACGTTAATGGTTCATTCTCAATAGTGGTTTTGAAATTAATCAACCTTTGTTCTAGTGTTCTGAACTCACAGTTTGGTCAAAGTTCGATCAAGTGTACTCCTTGCAGAACCATTGGGTTCGTTGTGGAATATTTAGTTGTTATTTTTGTGGGTCCAGTAAATATTGCTACGCAGTGGGAATTCGACAGACTTTGGATGATTGTCTTCTGTATTTACACTGGAATATAGTTGGAAAATGCTTCTGTATTTTTCAGTTGAAGAATCTGCTTGATGCAGTCTTCGGTTTTCGTTGTTGGTTGCAGTGCTTTTTCGTTGCATAAGTATTCGGCACTGATTCTTTTGCATGGCATTTCGAAGTATTGGAAGGTATCTTCGTTGACCAGAAGGTACGGTTCTGGAGGAATAATTATGGTAGAATTTTGTGTAGGTATTGGGAATAGGTGGTAGTATGTGAAGGTCTTAGGATATAAAATGGGAAAGTGCTAGATAAATACGATAGTGTGGTTCATATAATAAGCGTCAATGCTTACTGTTGTGGGATCGTCTATAATTTTAGAATTTCACGTCTTGATTCGTAACACACTACTCAAAAATGATGTGGTATTATTTTTTATAATATTTTTTATTCACGAACAGTACAATAAACGTCAGAAAAGTAATAAAATGTGTGTCCTGTCATAACAGATCTAAAACAAAGTAAGTAGGTTACATAAAACAAAACTAAAAAAAAATTAGGTTAGAGAATCTTCTTTTTCTTGTCATGTCGCAGGAGTCTTGGTTCCTCTGTTATAAGTGTCAACCTTTGGTAACTTTGAAGTATTTGACACTAACATAGGTCCCCGCCTTGAAACACTTTAGGGTTTCAAAATGAATTGACTTGGTTGGGTAGAACGCATATCTTGACTACAGGACGCTTCAGCTCGGTCGTGGCAGTTCTAATGGTTACGGATCGTATAATGTTATCAACGCCAGAGTGGATTTGGAGGATTCGTCCGAGTTTCCATTTGAGTGGTGGGAGGCCGTCTTCTTTGACTATTACCAACGTGCCTACCTGAAGTAGTTGAGGATAATTTACCTTCCATTTGACTCTGGTCTGAAGGTGTGAAATATATTCTTTGCTCCACCGTGACCAGAAGTGTTGGACAATTTGTTGCGTTCTTTGAAAACGTGAGAGTCTGTTTTCTGTGATATTAAGAAGACTTGTTTCAGGGATTGTCGTCAATGACTCTCCTATTAGGAAGTGCGCAGGAGTTAAGGGGTTCGAATCATTTGGATCATTGGATAATGGAGAAAGTGGTCGGGAGTTTAAACAGGCTTCTACTTGACACAATACAGTCACAAACTCTTCGAAAGTAAGAGCTGCATCACCCATTACACGTTTTAAGTGGTGCTTAGTAGACCTCACACCGGATTCCCATATTCCTCCTAAATGAGGAGATTGTGGGGTAATAAATTGCCACTGTATACTCTCCTTAGAGAGATTGTTTGAAATATATTTATTGTTGGTGTTAAGAAATGATTTGATTCCATTGTTTGCGCAAACAAAAGTTGTACCATTGTCTGAGTGGAGTTCATGGCATTTGCCTCTCCTAGACACAAAACGTCGTAAGCAAGCAATAAAGCATTCGGAAGTGAGGTCACTTACAGCTTCTAAGTGCAGGGCCTTTGTAGCAAAGCAAACAAACAATGCTACATAGGCTTTGTTAGTTTTAGGGTTTCTTCCCTTTCGATCTCGAAGTAAAAATGGTCCGGCGTAATCTAGACCGGAGACTGAGAATGGACGAGATGGTGTGATACGAGATGATGGGAAATTGCCAATTAAGTATTGTTCAGGCTTGGCATTGAATCTAAAACATCTAACACATTCACGTACGACGTTTTTCACTAGTCTGCGGCCAGATAGTGGCCAGAATCTTTCCCTAATGGAAGCAAGAAGAGCTTGTGGCCCTGCATGTAAGAGTCTGGAATGTTCAGAGCGTGTTAAGATTAAAGTTAAGTGGTTCTTATATGGGAGAATGATTGGATGATTTTTAGAAAAGTTGAAAGTAGAATTTTCTAAACGACCGCCAACCCGTATTATCAAATTCGAATGGTCAAAAAAATGGTTTAGACTAAGGAGTCTGCTCATTTTTCCTAGTGGCTTAGAGTTGACTAGATTGTAGTAGTCATCGGGAAAATGATGACGTTGTACGGAACGAATCAGAAAGGTTGAGGAATTCTCAAGTTCATGAGTTGTCAGTGGTCAAAGTCTTTTAGAGTCTTCGTTTTTAGGTTGAATAATGTTTATGTATCGTAAAACATATGCAAACGTACGTTGAAGCTTTGTGAAACTTGAAAACCTTTCAATACATGAAATAATATCATTTTCAAATTCATTCATGTAATTAGCAAATGATGAAATATTTGTACGAACTTCTGGAAGATCAAGAATAATAGTGCTAACCTTTGTTAAGTCACATGACGGCCAATATGTAGTTGGTTCTGCTAGCCACGATGCCCCGTGAAACCAAAATTCGGAATTTATTAGGTCTGTTGGGCTCATTCCGCGTGATAGTAAGTCGGCTGGATTATCCGTAGTATTCACGTGTCTCCGTGATTGAGCTTTAGATAGATTCTGAACTTGCGATACAAGATTGGCGACAAAAAATTTGAGAATGTGCGGTGAAGAATTTATCCAGGCTATACAAATCGATGAATCAGTCCAATATGTGATATTCTTGGGATGAAAGGCACTTGATACTTTTTCAACTAGCTCTGCCAATAAGAGTGCGCCACATAGTTCAAGTCTTGGTATAGTAATTAATTTGACGGGAGCCACACGTGTTTTGGCACACAGTAAATTAGAAGTACAATTTCCTAAAGAATCGCTACAGCGAATGTAAATACAAGCACCATATGCTGTTTGTGATGCGTCGCAGAATCCGTGTATCTGTTTTGTTATAAAGTTGGACAGTATGACTTGTCTAGGTACTTTTAGACAATTGATATTGCGTAATTAAGAGTGATAGTTAGACCAAGTAGTATGTAGGTCACTAGGTACAGATTCATCACAGGAAATTTTCAATTTCCAGAGTTCTTGCAAAATGATTTTTGCTGTAACCGTGACAGGATATAATAGTCCAAGTGGGTCAAATATTTGTGCAGTACAGGATAGTATTTGTCTTTTAGTAATCTTTGATGGCAAGCTAGAAACGTTGATGGAAAATTGTAAGCAGTCATTAGAAGGATTCCAAAGCAGGCCTAGCGTTTTGTTTGGAGTTTTATCACCGATATATAAAGTACTAGAGTCCGCTTTGATCTCAAAATTCTTTACGTGAGAATTCCATTTCCTTAGAGGAAAACCATATTTCAATAAAAGTTCAGAAAGTCTTTCTTTAAAGCTATATATTTCATCTGCAGTATTGGCTCCAGTGAGGAGATCATCAACATAGAAAGCATGTAATATCATATTACAGATGTCAGGTAATTCACTTAAGTGACGATAAGCTATTTCATGAAGTGATCTAATAGATAAGAAGACAGCCGATGCAGTGCCATAAGTCACAGTATTTAGCTGATATGTCTTAATATCGTCGTTGGGTGAAAATCGCCAGAGAATTTTTTGTAAGTTTCTGTTCTTGTAGAGATGTGGAAAACACGATAATATCGTCCATATAAACCAAACATATTTCGCCTTGGAGTCCCTTCAAGACGTTATCCATTACCCGTTGGAATTTTGCGAGTGAATTTTTGAGCCCGAATGGCATTCTTACATACTCGTAGTGTCCGTTTTCTATACTAAAAGCAGTTCTAGGAATATCTCCCTCGGACATTTCTTTCTGGTGGAAACCGCTCGCTAAATCTAGGGTGGTGAAATATTGACATTAGCCAAGTTTATCGAATATATCTGTTCTGTTGGGAATTGGATACCGGTCGTCGATTGTTTTTTCGTTTACTTTGCGTTAGTCAACAACGATGCGCCATTTAATTTTTCCTGACAAATCCGGTTTTTTGCCACATGGAGATTGGCTGGGTCTAATTATACCTTGATCTAACATAAAGGATATTATTATTACCCCTTTGCAATTATCGGATGTTGTTCTCTTCTTGAATATATTGAATTGCAATTGCTAGGTTATTAGGCCGCATTGCTCGTATAGTTGAGCCCAAAGGTTCTCGTAAGCCTGGTAGGAAAGTAGTTAATGCTTGTTGTATGAAAAATTCCATTTTGTTTATTTTTATTTCTAGATTTTGTGTATGAACTTCGATGTAATTGGTAATATAGTTTAGAAGTCCCATTGTTTTCTCATAAAACTGCATAGGTGTTTCGTGAGATCCCTGTCGAAGGTTGACTAAATTTCTAGTGAGAAAATTTTTGTTTCTTTGATCTCCAAAGTTTTGAATTAAGACGTCTTTCATAGCGTCCCATGTGACATCCATAAACAGAAATTAGTTCTTTGGCTCTACCAGTTAATTTACTCACAATACCATGGAAAAGAATCTGGTTCTGTATATCCGCTGGATTATTTTGGTTATAATAATGATTTAATAATAGAGTTGAAATCATGATAAATTCGAATAATTCATATGGATTCCCATCCCATTGTAATATTATTTCTAATTTCGACTGTATCGTCAATACTTAGGCCGCTAAGATAATTCGTCAATTCTAAGTCTTCTCTACTTATAATAAAATCTATTATTCTTGGTAGCGTATCTTCTATGCTAAACTCTGAATCACAAGATTCTGAGACAGAGGAGTCTGATATAAATAAAGTGGATTACAAGATACAGATGATGCTACGGTTCATTCCTCAAATACTTGCTGTGCTTCTGGATAAACTATCTTGATGCTTACCCCTGGAGCTGGTTCTTTCGAAGATAGTGGATAAACGCTTGATCACGACGAGGATCACTTAAGGACTCTTCCACTATCCTACTGACTGCGCCAAATACGAATTGCCACTTCAAAACTCACTTTTTAAAAACACTTTTTATCAAATATTAACAACTGTTACAAAACTACACAATAAAACTGGTGAAAAATGATATAACTGAAGTGTAATAAAAATCGATCGTTCAATTTACACAAAAATATTGTTTCATCGGCATCGGATGATTCATCGAATGTCCTTTGGAATTTAGCAAAGTCAGCGTCCAGGTATAATGGCATCGTATAGAGAAAGTAGCGTAATGAAGTTCAATATACTGTAAATCGCGTCAGGAAAATGACATGATTTTTTCACATAATGGCAAGATTACATAGACATGAAAAAGATAAAATACAAATAAAATGAAAAGTTAAATAAGGTTCGTACATGAATTGAAAAAATACAAAATTCTTATAAATAACTTTTAGGGATTTTGGTTTTCCATTTTTATTATCAATTTTAATCTTTGCAAACTTCACAAGTAAAACTTTTAATTTTCATTGAAACCCCAGCACATTCAGCATGAGCCCATTATTTGCATTCCTGGCACCAAATTCACTTCTCTAAAGACCTAGAGTGACTCAATAGATCATAACAGTAGATGCACGTCACATCTGAGTCGTCCTCATCGTTGTTTACATATGGTTCAGGTTCATCATCTGACTTCACCAATCCTTTTGTTACTCGAGCTCTATCATTCTCTCTTATTTCTTTCTCTCTTTTCACTGCTTATTTTTCTCTCAATTTATTAACAAATATTTTTGATGTCAAAATGCTCTCATAGATACTTTTTGTCCTTTGACGCTCTATCGTATTATTTGCTATAGACATTGGCGACACTTCTGTCAAAATTTTATCAACGTCTGGGACGATGTTAATTGAATTCGAAAATTGTTGTTTAGAAGAAATCGTTGAAGGCTGGTTATCAAAACTCCTAGAAAGGTAGACAGCTAAGTAAGACTGCTTAGTTACTTTCTACTCTGCATATCAATTTTGTTCAGATTCACAATAGTCTTCATAGAGAAAATAAATAAATTATATTACATTTTATTAATTAATCTCCAAAGACGAATTCTCAAATTAAGCATTCAAAATGTGCTGCATAATTTATTTCCTAGCAATATTTCAACCTACTGTTGGAGTTGTTTGAATGGTGTTGTAGAAACCACTATATATTCTTCAAAAATTTGTTGTTTAAAATTGTTGATACTGTCGGCTGTTGTGGTATTAAAAACTCCTTCGCTGAACAGAATCTAGAAGTGTCATGTCCGGTGGCCGATTAACAGGTGGACTGCCGACCATATTTTATAAGCATGCCCGGATACCGGAGTGTTCTATTCATTTTTTTATATTTATTCACGCCAGAGATCAGGTAAATTGTTGTTTCATTATATTTATGTATATATTTGGCTCAAGTCAGCATAAAAATATTTTACTTCCATAGGAGTGGTCGGCGTCAGCCATTAAACTATTCAAGAGACGCCGAACACCCCGATCGGAGTTACACATTTTAGCCATATAAAGAAAGGAAAATGCCGTAATCATGATGCAAATAACTTTTATATTTTCATTAAGAACAAAATGAGTAAACATATTTGGTTTACGGGTAAACTACCATAGACAAAGAAAACATAAAAAACAAATGAATTCGTTCAAAACATAATTGAAAGATATGTCAAAAATACTGACAACAAACTAGAGTTCTTTATGAAAGTCCTCATAGCATTTGATACAAAAACCAGGTTTTCCGGGGCATTGTTTACATGCAAACGTTGCCTGTTTCCTTATTTTGTGTTCCCTGCATGTTTTGCATTCCATTCTAAAAAATCTATTGGTATCAGTAACTCCTTTCTTTGTTTCCTTGGCGGTTTTTTCAATTTTTGTAAGAAAATGGCTAGCGTTCGAATCCTTTTTTTGGCTAGGAGGACGAACGAGTACATCATCCTGAGTGGCTAACAGATCTCTAATTACTTCCAGTCGACAGTCATAAAAGCGAAGACCATGATCACCAGAATACTTTCTGTACAAATAGTATGCATTTATCAAACTCATTTGTAAAACATGAATGAAAAGTTTCTTGTACCACCGTATCGTTTTCCTATTGCAAAGGTAATAGGATAGCATTTGATATTGACCATCAATTCCTGATATGTATTTGTTGTAATTTAGAATGACTTTAGGTTTTTCAATTTCTTCACCCATTTTATTCTTGATAATGACAGTTTCATTTTCAAATTCGGTACTTATATATGTGACATCGCATTTGTCGTTCCATTTTCCAATATGAATTCCATTAGAGAACCCAGATTAGTTTTCTCGTCGTTTTAATTTTGCCTTCATGACTTCTTGTGGGTTGTGATTACGGTCACTTCTCAGAGTTCCGGTACAATAGGTATCATTTTCTAGCAGCTTTGTAGCTAAGCCAACACTGTAGAAGTGGTCGAGGTATACCACGTGTCCTTGACCTAACTTTTCTTCAAGTAAGTGTAGTACTACTTTGATTGTATGTCGCGCACCGCCATATTCATCTGATGAACCTTCGTACACGCGAAATTTTGGCACCAATTCATCAGGTTCTGTGAGCATATAAAGCTTTATTCCATGCTTGTGACGTTTATTTGGTATGTACTGTTTGAACTGTAACCGCCCCCGCCACTGTACCATAGATTCGTCTAATGAGAGTTCCTTTCCTGGGTAATAGATGCTGTTCATCTTGGCGTTGGAAAAGTCTACTACATACCTTATTTTGCCTGAACGATCGTTAGGTTTAGTATTTGTAGATGTAAAATATAGACCCCTCACGATGCGAAGAAATCTATTTCTCGACATATATTTTCGAAAAAGTGATATATTGAAAATGGGATCCATTTTCCAGTAATCATTTATTCGTGTAACAGTCAAATGTTTCCAATTTGTAATACGCGAATATAGGGATGTTACACTGCTGAGAAAAACTGCAATAGCATAATCATTTGTTCGGCTCACAATCTGCTCTAGAAAAGTCTCGTCAATTATAAGGCTGAAAAAATCTATAGGTTTCCCTTTGCCCGGAATTGGTACCAAAAGGTCTTGATTTTCCTTGAACGTGAAGTGTTTCGATCTCCCTGCATTTCTCCACTGGAAATTCACTTGAACATTAGCCGGTGCTTGATTGATATTTACAGGCGAACCAGGAAACCAGGAATATTTCCTAACAATTGATCCTGATCACGTGTGTCTGAATCAGTTGCGGCTTCTGATTCGGAGGTAGAATTTTCATCTTCAGATTCTAACAAATATTCATCACCGCTAATATCATCTAAACACTGAAGTAATTCTTCATTTGTTAGTCTTTTTTTGTTACGAATCCGTTCATAACTTCTTCAAACTTCTCTTTTGTGCTGACCAGAAGGTCGAGGTTTTGAATCCATATTTATTTTTGAAACACAAAGAGAAACGCGTAACCAACTAAAATACACTTTGAATAAAAGTTCAACGAGAAATACAACCTTCTTTCGGTAACACCGGCTCAATGTCTAAGAACTGGCAACGAAAAAGTGAACTGATAAGGTGCATCCACGAATTTTGTATAAAATGTCTACTTGGTACCCGATAAATACATAGCGTTGCCATCAGAACGCTCTCCCGGGGCGGGAGGCGTGGGTGGACGGTCAAAGTCGTAAATTTATATTTAGAGAAAAATGATAATTTGCAGTCCTGAAATTAAGTAGAGTTATAGATTTTTACTGTAGGAATCGAGGAAAATTATTGTCAGAAGTCTAGGTCGGGGCTTAAATACTGTCAGAAGTCGACAAAGTTGTAAAAAAATTGTTGGAATTTAAACCACAAGGTGCAGTTCTTAAAATGGCATTTTTATATTTTTTATGGCTTACTGAACTTGTATATAAATTGTCAGAAGTCTAAATAATGGCTAAGTACATGGAGATTGATAATATGGCCGGAAGTCGTTGAAGCGGCTATCGCAACGGAAAGCAATCTTTCGTAGCTTGTTTCAAATTCAAACCACAAGGTGTAGTTCTGACAATTGCATTTCTATATTGTTTATGGCTCACTAGACTTTTATATAAATTGTCGGAAGTCTGAATAATGGCTAAGTACATGGAAATTGATAACATGGCTGGAAGTCGCTGAAGCGGCTATCGCAACGGAAAGTAATCTGTCGAAGCTTTTCTTTCAAATTTAAATAACAAGATGCAGATCTGGCTATTCCTTGTTTTTAATTTTTACGTAGTTATTCAAGTAAGTATGCGATGACAGAAGGCTAAGGAAGAGAGATATTTAAAAAAACATAGAAATCGTGATGCCAAGTAAGTGCTAATTTTTTAAAACCACTCACTGGCTATACAGACAACGGACTTTTTAATAATAATTCGTATTCAAACAATTATAGATAGTAAATAAATAATACGAAAAATAAAATATAATCGACAAGTTTTGACGAGAGTTTTGAAAGGCTTTTTCAGATCTCGGAGATATATCGTGTAACAAAGATGAAGTTTTTCGAGTTTTAGAAGTATACACGAGCCACTTGTACTGAATCACTTCGAAAAAACAACTGCAGTTATGAACTTCATTCATTGAAATACAAAATACAAATATACAATATATAATAATATAATATAAATGAATGCATGCATTACAGGTGATGAATAAAGAAATAATCGATAAGTGTTCAATCCCTTGTTTCGATATTTGCGAAATATAAATATAAAAATAATTTCATGTATATGAACATGCTTAGAATATATAAAAATACACATGAAAACGAAAATGTTATCACAATTATACATCATGCAATAATAAAATTATTGAGCCAAAACAGAAATATATATATATATATACATAGAAGAAAGATAGTCTTTGCTGACTAGTTAGGAATAAAACTAGTGAATATTGGGGATTGCAGCAAAAAATTGGAAAAGATATACTCTTAGCGGGAAATGTCCAAGCTTTCGAGGATGTTTGTCCTCATCATCAGGGAAACTAGAATGAAAAAAACAACAGTTAAATACTGTGGTCAAAGAGAATAATTAAAATGAAATTCACAACCACGTGTGTACTTACCTCCGAAGTGAGGTTAGATTCCATAAAGATGTAAAATCGTAAACTACAAATCGTAAATTGTGGAATATTCAAGTAGGAATTGAACCAACGGCCTAATCAATCGTGTCCTAGCAACAATTATAATTGTCGCAGCATTTTATAAAATAAAACCATTGATTTCATCTTCATGTGTCACCATACTAAACGCCGGCGAGGAAATGATATATTTTGCCTCCAAACGGGATGTGACAAGAGACAAACAGTGTTACCAACGTCAATCATGAGCTGTGGGACAATGCCACTATTTTCGTAATGGCAGCTGTAGGGCTAACAATTGGTGTAATAAGAAGATGTAATATTATTGAATAGAGGAAGAGAGAAAGAAAGTGTGAGACAGAGCTAGGAGAACGCTCTCATTTTTATTATGTTTAGAGTGCGTAGAGAACATCACTTCGTTTTGACTAACACAAAGGAAGGAAAGAGAAGACAACAGAACAGAAATATTAATATGTAATAATAAATATAGTAATTAAGTAATTTAATAGTTCTCCAATCCGAATGTATCTACCAACACCAATACACTCAAAATTAGTTTTAATTATTATTATTTGTATACTTGAATGTATCTACCAACACCAATACATTCAAAGTAAGTTTATTATTATTATTATTGAATTAAAGTGATATGGGTGGTGTTGTCAGGAGCAACATAGTTATTTCCCACCACTTGATGTGCAAAATTAGTATCTAAGGACAACAAAAATGAGTAGATCTCACTTAAGTGATCAATATCAGTTTTCTTGTTAATTACATTATTGTTTTGTGAAATGAAAGCCATTTCCAAGAATGATCTTTTCGTTTTGTTAGACTCAGTCGCTAACACCTTCACAGCCTCATAATTCATCTGATGATCAAGAGAATTTACATGAAAAGCTAAGGCGCACCTCTCTGGGTGTAATCTAGCATCACTCTTATGTGAAATTATACGGTTAGATAGAGATCTTGAAGTCTGTCCGATATATTGTTTATCACAATCTCTGCAAGGAATACTGTACACCACGTTAGTAAGTGAAGTCAAGGGGTCCTTATCTTTAACTCTAGAGTAAATCGATCTGATTGAAAGAACAGTTTTATTAGCAATTTTAAAATCACCACATGAACGGAGCAATCTGGCAAGTCTCGGAGTTATGTCCTTAATATATGGCAAACTAGCGAAAACCGGTCGAGAAGGGGACACATCAGCTTTTTATCTTGATGCTTGTTTGAGAGTTATCGATAAGGGTTGGGATCGTATCGGTGTCCATTACTCCATCACGAAGGAAGCTTTTCTTGAATTAATAGTTTTTCTGTTTGATAGTACTTATTTCTCCTTTAATAACAAAATTTACAAACAAACTTTTGGTACTCCAATGGGAGCGTCAATTTCTCCTATCTTAGCAGCATATGTCATGGACGATGTTCTGGATACAGTCATACCTGTTCTTTCTTTTCCTCCTTTTTTTATAAAAAAGTATGTTGATGACGTTATTTTGGCACTTCCTCGAGAAGGCCTTGATGAACTTCTGGATACATTCAATAGCTTTGATCCTAATATCCAATTCACAATCGAAATGGAAGACTTCGAGAATTCCGTACCTTTCTTAGATACAAAATTTATTCGTAACAACAATATAATTAATATAGATTGGTACAGGAAGCCATGCAGCTCTGGTAGATATCTTAATTATCACTCCTACCACAAACATTCCATGAAAGTGAATTTGGTTAAACAAATGAAGCAGAGAGTACTCAGAATTTCTAATAATGTTTTTTTATCATAAAAATCTCAATATTTTACTTAACCTTTTCTTGGATAACTCTTATCCAAGACCTTTATTGAATAAGATATTATTCAGCACATCTAATGCTGTGGATTTGTTGCATGAAGATAGCCATCCTAATTTAGCCCAGACGGATGTTGGAACTGATGTGTCCCCTTCTCGACCGGTTTTCGCTACTTTGCCATATATCAAGGACATAACTCCAAGACTTGCCAGATTGCTCCGTTCATGTGGTGATTTTAAAATTGCTAATAAAACTGTTCTTTCAATCAGATCGATTTACTCTAGAGTTAAAGATAAGGACCCCTTGACTTCACTTACTAACGCGGTGTACAGTATTCCTTGCAGAGATTGTGATAAACAATATATCGGACAGACTTTAAGATCTCTATCTAACCGTATAGTTTCACATAAGAGTGATGCTAGATTACACCCAGAGAGGTGCGCGTTAGCTTTTCATCTAAATTCTCTTGATCATCAGATGAATTATGAGGCTGTGAAGGTGTTGGCGACTGAGTCTAACAAAACGAAAAGATCATTCTTGGAAATGGCTTTCATTTCACAAAACAATAATGTAATTAACAAGAAAACTGATATTGATCACTTAAGTGAGATCTACTCATTTTTGTTGTCCTTAGATACTAATTTTGCACATCAAGTGATGGGAAATAACTATGTTGCTCTTGACAACACCACCCATATTACTTTAATTCAATAATAATAATAATAAACTTACTTTGAATGTATTGGTGTTGGTAGATACATTCAAGTATACAAATAATAATAATTAAAACTAATTTTGAGTGTATTGGTGTTGGTAGATACATTCGGATTGGAGAACTATTAAATTACTTAATTACTATATTTATTATTACATATTAATATTTCTGTTCTGTTGTCTTCTCTTTCCTTCCTGTGTGTTAGTCAAAACGAAGTGATGTTCTCTACGCACTCTAAACATAATAAAAATGAGAGCGTTCTCCTAGCTCTGTCTCACACTTTCTTTCTCTCTTCCTCTATTCAATAATATTACATCTTCTTATTACACCAATTGTTAGCCCTACAGCTGCCATTACGAAAATAGTGGCATTGTCCCACAGCTCATGATTGACGTTGGTCACACTGTTTGTCTCTTGTCACATCCCGTTTGGAGGCAAAATATATAATTTCCTCGCCGGCGTTTAGTATGGTGACACATGAAGATGAAATCAATGGTTTTATTTTATAAAATGCTGTGACAATTACAATTGTTGCTATGACACGATTGATTAGGCCGTTGGTTCAATTCCTAATTGAATATTCCACAATTTACGATTTGTAGTTTACGATTTTACATCTTTATGGAATCTAACCTCACTTCGGAGGTAAGTACACACGTGGTTGTGAATTTCATTTTAATTATTCTCTTTGACTACAGTATTTAACTGTTGTTTTTTCATTCTAGTTTCCCTGATGATGAGGACAAACATCCTCGAAAGCTTGGACATTTTCCGCTAAGAGTATATATACATATATATACACATACACACATATATATGCATATATACACATATACATACATACACACATATATACATGCAAAAGCACAATATAAAACATATAAAATGCGCATTAAAATGTTAATCACAATATAAAATATTAAAACTAAGACAAATAGCATTAAAAATTGATACAGTAAAAATATAAAACCAGAACAGAGTAAAATCAAGAAACGAGTTAGATGATGAAGAGCGGATCATCTATATAAATGCAGTATGTATGTTGATTATGGTCTCGATTCTATCAGATCGATTATTAATTTTCTGTCGTTACTTAAGATGTAATCTTTTATTTTTTTTGAAGTTAGCTTGATTTCTTTCAGATCTAATAGTGTTCGGGACACTACTGTATAATGATTTTGTGATATAGGAGTGAGATCTTTGGGATATTGATTTTTTTACACGTGGTACTACCGTAATGTGTTTTCGCGGGTATTATACTCATAAGTGGGTCCTGCTATATCACCAGATAAGTGGAACTTCACATTGGTACAGAAATAGAATAACTGCCTGACATCCATGACTTCTGATCGTTTGTATAGTAGTTCAGAAGAAAACCTTCGGTTTTTTTTTCATGATCACTTTCAGAAATCTTTTTTGCAGTATTTCCAATGGTTTGAGGTGTACTCGGAGAGCATTTTCCCATGTCAGAATTACATATCTTAATTGACTTTCCACTAAGGAGTTATATAATATCTTCATTGTTTTCAGTGGAAGGTAATTACTTAAATATTTAAATTTGTATAAAATGGATTGCAGTTTTTTTATGACGTAGTTTATATGAACGTTCCAGTTCATATGCGGATCCAGATATACACCAAGATATTTAATATTTTTTTCAGATTTAATTATGAGCGTGTTTTCCTGAGTTTCTAGGTCGAGATGTAAAAAAGGGCAATTACCAGCCGAATACCAGCTGAAGGATAGGAAGTTGGTTTTCTCTGTATTGAGTGTCAAAAGTCTTTTGTCGAACCACTCCTTTATGAATCGGAGGTCAGATTCGGCTATATGTTTCAACTCATGCCATGTTTCCGCTTTATATATTATTGCGGTATCATCAGCATACCCTATGATACTTCCTTGACTGTTCAATGTAAATATTTGATTGATGTAGAGATTAAACAAAAGAGGGCCCAAAACGGTTCCCTGCGGTACGCCATATTCAATTTCTCTCTGATCGCTCAATGTTTCAGCCACTTTCACTTCTTGAGTTCTGTTGCTGATGGAATTTCTAAGCAAATTTGCACATTTACCTCTCATTCCTACTCGCTCCAGTGTATTTATGAGCAATCGGTGACTTACAGTATCGAAAGCCTTCGAAAGGTCAATGAAAACACATAGACAAGGATGTCCAACGCGCTATGTATTTTTTCGGTCAAAGCTAATACAGCATCTTCCGTTGAAGTATTTTCCTTGAAACCATATTGTTTATGGGAGATCAAGCCGTATTTTTTTATGAAGGATGTCATTCGGTTCTTCAGAAACATTTCGAAGATCTTCGATAAATGCGTGATAAGGGAAATCGGTCTGTAATTGGTAACTATCGTTTTGTTCCCCTTTTTAAAAATTGGTATTACTATCTATTTTTTGAAAGCATCAGGCCAGATTTCCAATTCCAAGCATCCATTTAAAATGTATCCTAGGGGATGAACAATATATTGAGCAATAGATTTGATAGTTTCCGCTCTTATCCCGTCCTTACCAACGGCTTTCTTATCTTTCAATTTTCTTATTATGCTCAAAAGTTCAATAGAATTGCTTGGTGCTAGAATCATAGTATTAGGTAGAATATCGTCAATGTATTCGTGATTACTATTTGTTTTGATTTTTTCAGCAAGTGTTTTTCCCATTTCAATGAATCTCAGATTGAATTCATTTGCAATATCTTTGCTATCATGGAGAAATTCTCCCTTTACGTTTTGGACACCCGGTATTTTATTCTGTTTTGTTTTCGAGTTACTCAATTCCCTTACCTTTTTCCATAAAAATTTTGTGTTATTTGGATTTTTTTCTATTTGCTGTTTATAATAATCGTATTTCTTGACTAGGTTAGTTAATTTGTTTTTATAAAGATTATATTGATTTTTCAGTACATTGTTATTCGGATTTTTTTAAGATTAACAAACATTTCATTTTTTTGTTTATGGACGTCAGTAATGAGTTTGTGAGCCAAGGTGCAAGTTTGGAGTTTTTTCTCGTTAGTTTTTTTGTTTCTAGGCATTCGTTACTTGTTATAGATATTATTTTAATTAATTCGTTCATTGCAGAGTTTGGATCTGGAGTCGAATACATAGTTTCCCAGTCTAGCTGTTGAATTTTTTGTTTAAACTTTTTGTAATTCAAAAATTGTGTAAATCTACTATTTATAGTTTTTTCATCGTTCATTTTTCCCGTTATGATCTGTAGTATAATTGTTTTATGATCAGTAATATTGTTTTCGATTATTAAAGGTATGATCATGTCTGTTTTAGATTTAAGAAAAATATGATCGAGACAACTTTTCATCTTCGTAGGTTCATTGATAGTAGATACATAACCAAATTCGTTCAGTACGGTAAGATATTCTATAGCATGTTCATCTACCTCCAATATATCGATTTTGAGGTCTCCTACGAGGATGCAGAAATCATTAGATTCATTATAATTTTTTTCCAAAAAGTTTTGAAGGTTTTTATTGAATGATGGTATATTTGATGCCGGAGATCGGTAGATTGCATTTATTACGAAATTTTTGTTCTTAAATTTTATAGTTGTTCTCAGAATTTTGATTTCCTCCATTTCAAGTATTTCATATTTAAAATCATATTCCTGCTTTATGTACATTACAACTCCATCATTTTGATTGTAATCACCTTGATTATATGTCATATTGTAGCTAGGAATACCATATATACTGGTATCCACTAATTTACAGGTTTCGGTCAAGACCATACAATCAAAACTTACACTGATATTACATAGTAGTATTTTGAATTCATCTATATTTTTATTGATACTTCGAATGTGGTTATGTATTATTTTAAAGTTCTCGTGGTGTTTGTTTATTTCCAAAATTCCTTTACATTCTTTGTTCGTGTTAATCGTAAAGGTCTGTACCGAATCAACCTGGAAATCTTGTATGTATGGATCCATTTCAGATACAGTACCGATACACATACATACACACCCTCACACACACACACACACACACACACACACACACACACACACACACACACACACACACACACATACACCTATATATATATATATATATATATATATATATATATATATATATTAATATTAATTATTATTATTAATAATTTTTTATAAATTGTTATTATATATTATTTTATAAGATGAAGTCGAGACTTACCTTCGGCCGCTCTTTATAGGTTTAATTTTATTTTATGAAGAGTCGAAAGCATGTTGACCTCTATCTTCGACTGCTCTTTAATATTATTTGAACTTGTCTATTTATTATTTGAATTGTTTATAGCCGGAGACATGTAGACCTTTTCTCGTTGGGTTCATGGCGCATATAAATAAGTCTATTTTAACAGTGGTTTTATTAATTATTGAATTGTAAATATACTGTATATTGAGAAATTAAATGATTTTTGAAAACATATGTGTCTTAATTTACTGTTTCCAGATATTTTGAATGAATGAGGTGAGTCGATATTTCTAAATTTATTAAGGATAGTGTATAAAATAAAAATGCAAAACACTTTACAGAAAAATAATTTTAATAAATTGTTGAGATTGAAATCGTAATTAATTTTAAACACCTAATTTTCTTGATACCACCCCTGTACTCTTTACAGTCAGACGCATGGAATGCTATTGAACATATCTCTACTGCGTCGGCGTGACGAAAATATACGATTTTGCTTCGTTGAAAGCGATGATACACATTTGTGTTTACAGTCTATTTCCCACTTATGAAATGTTTATACAAATTAAATGTTCGTATGTATACGTTGAAACTATCAAGATAATATTCAAAAACAAAACCATACGATTGCATATACATATATATATAAAAATAAATAGGAGTGATGTGAAATTAGTATAGTGATAGACAGAAGATGATAATGTATGCGATAAGAAAATGGAAGCTAGACCAAATTTACATATAATGTGAACAACAATGATACAAATTAATTATTAAAAGTAAGTACATAGTTATTTATTAGTTATGATTTATGGATATCCATGTACGTAAGTTCTTATTATGCATCATAAAATACTCAGGCCTTTTAATGAAATTTCGAAATTATTTTATTGTTCACTATTTGAATGTTTTTAGTTTTATTTATGTTGGAATTCCAAATTAATATTAAATTAGCACAGACCTTAATATATCCACTGTAGAAAGCTCCATATTGCTGGATGGCGTCACCTCTTTTCTTGAAGATGTCTTTAGCGAAAGAGATGCACGTTCGAAGAAACTCCCGTTCTCACAAACTGTTTAAATAGCTTATAGAATTATTATTATTGAACTTTTTTGCAAATTCACATGTCTTATTTTTTTTTTATTAAAATTTATTCGGAAGCCTCTTACATAGCTACTAACCTATTTTAGCTACCCACGCCACTTCACTTTTTTGTCGCAATCAACAACTCTTTCTTGTCATAAAATTCATAGCCTTCTATTGACACTTTCTTTCAAAATAATTGTTTGTTTGGGGAATTTTTTAGTTCTAAATGTAAATTAGTTCTTTTAATTGTCCTGGATGGTATCAACACTTATTTGTTTAATTGTATATAGTCTTAAGGGTTTCATAAAATGTCTTTTTTCACTATTGACAATCCCTTATATTGCTAGTTATCATTTTTTAAGGTATTTTGATTTACATTATTTTACATAAAACTTACAATCTAAATATCAAGTATTATATATGCAAATGTATAGTTTTCAATTTTCTAATCTTTGTGATTGTTAATCACATATAAATTCTTATTTATTTTCAAATTTCCCTTTCATAAAAATTATTCTATTCGTAACCAATAAATTTAAGTTGGCAATCAATTTAGTAATTTTTATGTTACTTCCAGTTGATTAATATTCATAATTGCAAACTCTTGTTGACACCTGACATGGCTACGTTCCGCCTGTCAATCAAATACTTTTTATATCAAATTACCTTTTTAATTATAACCCTTTTTACTTATTACCCATAAATATTGATATTCATTTATTTATTCAAATACTAATTCCTTTTGTTTTCAGGTTTCAAATGATGCTACATGGTAATTACCTGGATGTTCATATGGCAGTGTTTTGAACAGTCTAGTAACTGTTACCATCAACGTAATATTGGATTATTATTAAGGTAAAATTTTGTACTTATTTACATACTGCTATTACTAGAAATATCTTTATTCACTATCCTTTTTATTCCTTTTAATATAAATGCTTTTCTTAATATTTGGTAGTATAAATGCTCACTTCATTCAATTCAATCATCTAAAACTCCTAGTTTTTCTTCATATGTAATCTTCAATTGGCCTTACCAATTTTAGATGGTTTCAGTTTCCCCCAATTTCATTTTTAAAATATTATTATCTGTCCGATTGTTTTTTTTTATATTTTGAAAATGTAATTTTTACTTTTTAACTCCATTTATATTGAATATGAATTCTAATAGGTTACGAGTAAATTAATTAATATTTTATAAAAAATTCAATTTCTTTAATTTCTTATGTCTTCTTATCAGATACTAATTATTTGTATGACATGATTTTTAAAATGCTGCTACTTGTTGAATTTATACAAGTTTTGCACATATATAGTCCCTCTCAATTGATTATTATATGGGTTCCTTAAAACATAGCTATTATTCTCATATGCCTTCTCTACTATATAAGGTCCATTAAATGGTAGTTTCAGCTTAGCATATTGGTTTAATTTTTTATCGGCTGCTTGCAAAGATCTTCCTATTACCCAATCTCCTTCTTTAAATGTTGTTGGTCTTTTAATTTTTTTAATTCTTCGTTTTATGTATCGATCTGCAACTCTTTTAAGTTGTACATAATTTCATCCCCTCTATCTTATATCTTCCTGTTTTATTTCTATATAAAGCCAGAACTTCATCTAATTTATTTATCATTACTTATTTGTTTGCCCTGTTTGAATTTCCCTCTGTATACTCTAAACTATTTATTCCATTCCTAAGTTTCACCTAATAAGTTTCAATTTATATTATATGACATGTATTATATATATTTTTTTCTTTTTTTTCTAGATTCTTAATAAAGAAGTGTGAAGAATCGTTTGGAATATCATCTGCTTAATCAACAAAGAACACGATCTATCCTATAATATTATCTAGCATGATATACTTGATTAATATTGAATTTTTTTATTCTATACTTATGTCTATTATTTTATTTACAGCTTTTTCTGACCTAACCTATCTCTATCTTTGTACATTGTTTATAATGAAATTTTCATCTTAACTTCATTTCTGTTTTTTTTTTCTAATTGTTATGTGATATTAATAAATTTATCTTTCAGTTTATTTTATTATCCTTTTCCTGTCCATTCCATAGCTTTTTCGTTTCCAAACTTCCTTCCAATCATCAGGTTATACTATTTACTTTGCTATTCTTTTCCTAACTTTTTTCTGATGTTCTTCTCTTGTTGTTTGTTTCTCATTACACTTCTGAATCTTCTTTCCGTTCTCTATCATATCCTTCTTAATTTTGCAGTCCCGTATCTCATTAATTTCTTCCCATGAATCCAATACAATCTGTGTCTCAAATTCTTCCTGAAGTTGCGGATTCAAACGGATTACCATAGCATACATTTGCAAAACATAGGTATTCAGTGAATTACCTCTATTTTCTTCATATCTACCAAAATATAATCTTTCTCTTATTTTAGATTGTACATTATTTCCCCAAAAATAGTCAATAAATTTTCTTTCAAATTGATCTAAGGCTTGTATATCCTCTTCTTTGGTTGTAAACCAAACCAATGCATGGTGTTCTAAATGTTTTCGTATAATTTCTCTTAATTCCTCTACTTCATATTCATTTCTCATTTTATTCCTCAGCATTTTGATAAAGGTTACAGGGTGTATTTTCTTAAAATCTCCATCAAATTTTATATTGTTATTACTTCCACAATTAATTATTCTTGTTTCCCCCGTTATTCTTGTCAATTCTCTTCTTATTCTTCTTTCTTTTTCTTCTTGGTCGTCTTCCAATTTTAGATTATCCTCCATTTCTTTTAGTTTTCGTTTATATTCATTTCTCTCGTTTCTGTTGCTACCTTTTTCTAATTGCATTTCTTGAATTATTCTATTTTCCATTTGCTCAATTTTTTCTTTATTTTTTTCAATTCTTTCACCATAACCTTGAAACTTTAGTTCAGTGTTCATTTCCAATCTGTCAAATTTTCCTTTTATTTCATCTTCTATACCTCCTATTACTTCCCCCATTTGTCCTAATTTCTCATCGATCTTGTTCTCCATTTTTCTTCTATATCCATCTCTATCTTGTACCAATTCTTTTTTTAACTGTTCAAATTTTTCTTCTAGATTTATTCTTACGTTTCTTTCTAATTCTGCCATTCCATTTTGTATTTCTTCTATATTTTTGTGCAAATCTGCGTTACCATCTTCTAATTTTCTATTTAATTCTGCATTACCAGCTTCTAATTTTCTATTTAATTCTGCATTACCAGCTTCTAATTTTCTATTTAATTCTGCATTACCTTCGTTTACACTAATCATTAGGCTTCTTATCATATTATGTAGGCTTTCCATCTCCTTTTCTTTTTCTTGTCCTGGTTGTTGTTGTGCCGGTATCTCCATTCCAATGTCTTCTGTGGTTGATGTAGATTGTTCTTCGTTTCCCTTCTTTGTATTGTCTTTTTTATTCCTTGTATTTGGCATTATTGTATTCTCTTGTCAAATTGTCTTTATTCTCTTGTTTTTAATTTCTATTTTCTACGTTTATGTTTTAATGAATATAATTATTTTAATAATTTATAGTTTATCTGATTCGGTGAGTCCAATTGAATTTTCAGAGCTAAATTTGTTAGGAGCCAAATTATTTTTAGAGCCTTACGTTGGGGTCGTTATTTTATTATATATTTATCAATTTATATTAATTTAATAAGAGCCCCACGTTTCGGGTGCCATTTTATTATTAATTATTATTATTAATAATTTTTTATAAATTGTTATTATATATTATTTTATAAGATGAAGTCGAGACTTACCTTCGGCCGCTCTTTATAGGTTTAATTTTATTTTATGAAGAGTCGAAAGCATGTTGACCTCTATCTTCGACTGCTCTTTAATATTATTTGAACTTGTCTATTTATTATTTGAATTGTTTATAGCCAGAGACATGTAGACCTTTTCTCGTTGGGTTCATGGCGCATATAAATAAGTCTATTTTAACAGTGGTTTTATTAATTATTGAATTGTAAATATACTGTATATTGAGAAATTAAATGATTTTTGAAAACATATGTGTCTTAATTTACTGTTTCCAGATATTTTGAATGAATGAGGTGAGTCGATATTTCTAAATTTATTAAGGATAGTGTATAAAATAAAAATGCAAAACACTTTACAGAAAAATAATTTTAATAAATTGTTGAGATTGAAATCGTAAATAATTTTAAACACCAAATTTTCTTGATACCACCCCTGTACTCTTTACAGTCAGACGCATGGAATGCTATTGAACATATCTCTACTGCGTCGGCGTGACGAAAATATACGATTTTGCTTCGTTGAAAGCGAAGATACACATTTGTGTTTACAGTCTATTTCCCACTTATGAAATGTTTATACAAATTAAATGTTCGTATGTATACGTTGAAACTATCAAGATAATATTCAAAAACAAAACCATACGATTGCATATACATATATATAAAAATAAATAGGAGTGATGTGAAATTAGTATAGTGATAGACAGAAGATGATAATGTATGCGATAAGAAAATGGAAGCTAGACCAAATTTACATATAATGTGAACAACAATGATACAAATTAATTATTAAAAGTAAGTACATAGTTATTTATTAGTTATGATTTATGGATATCCATGTACGTAAGTTCTTATTATGCATCATAAAATACTCAGGCCTTTTAATGAAATTTCGAAATTATTTTATTGTTCACTATTTGAATGTTTTTATTTTTATTTATGTTGGAATTCCAAATTAATATTAAATTAGCACAGACCTTAATATATCCACTGTAGAAAGCTCCATATTGCTGGATGGCGTCACCTCTTTTCTTGAAGATCTCTTTAGCGAAAGAGATGCACGTTCGAAGAAACTCCCGTTCTCACAAACTGTTTAAATAGCTTATAGAATTATTATTATTGAACTTTTTTGCAAATTCACATGTCTTATTTTTTTTTTATTAAAATTTATTCGGCAGCCTCTTACATAGCTACTAACCCTTTTTAGCTACCCACGCCACTTCACTTTTTTGTCGCAATCAACAACTCTTTCTTGTCATAAAATTCATAGCCTTCTATTGACACTTTCTTTCAAAATCATTGTTTGTTTGGGGAATTTTTTAGTTCTAAATGTAAATTAGTTCTTTTAATTGTCCTGGATGGTATCAACACTTATTTGTTTAATTGTATATAGTCTTAAGGGTTTCATAAAATGTCTTTTTTCACTATTGACAATCCCTTATATTGCTAGTTATCATTTTTTAAGGTATTTTGATTTACATTATTTTACATAAAACTTACAATCTAAATATCAAGTATTATATATGCAAATGTATAGTTTTCAATTTTCCAATCTTTGTGATTGTTAATCACATATAAATTCTTATTTATTTTCAAATTTCCCTTTCATAAAAGTTATTCTATTCGTAACCAATAAATTTAAGTTGGCAATCAATTTAGTAATTTTTATGTTACTTCCAGTTGATTAATATTCATAATTGCAAACTCTTGTTGACACCTGACATGGCTACGTTCCGCCTGTCAATCAAATACTTTTTATATCAAATTACCTTTTTAATTATAACCCTTTTTACTTATTACCCATAAATATTGATATTCATTTATTTATTCAAATACTAATTCCTTTTGTTTTCAGGTTTCAAATGATGCTACATGGTAATTACCTGGATGTTCATATGGCAGTGTTTTGAACAGTCTAGTAACTGTTACCATCAACGTAATATTGGATTATTATTAAGGTAAAATTTTGTACTTATTTACATACTGCTATTACTAGAAATATCTTTATTCACTATCCTTTTTATTCCTTTTAATATAAATGCTTTTCTTAATATTTGGTAGTATAAATGCTCACTTCATTCAATTCAATCATCTAAAACTCCTAGTTTTTTTTTATATGTAATCTTCAATTGGCCTTACCAATTTTAGATGGTTTCAATATATATATATATATATATATATATATATATATATATATATATATAATACGAGAAAAACAGGAAAAATTTAAACGATCTACATTCATATTAATACGTGTCTACCCTATTGCCTAGCTGAGCGGGTTATTGGTTTTTCTTGATTTCTGGTTGATAGTTTTCGCACCAGGGGTGGTTTTGGAGTGAGTTTTTTTTCTCTTGTACCGAGCGTACGGCTTGGGCGTTTTCTTCGGTGGAGGTTTTTGGTTTTGTCCCTTTGTTGGTTACTGCTGGTGTGGTCGGGGCACTAGTTGGTTGAGCTCTTTCTTCCTGGTTTTCAAAGGCAAGAAGATCGTCCACTCCGTAAGCTATTTCTTCGACGTACAGCTTGTTATGTTTGATATAGCTATGTCTCTTGTCTTGTCTAGCCAGTAATAAATGTTTCCTTAGGATTTTTTTGTTCTTGTCTTTGTTTTGGTGTTAAATCATTTGTAATTACGATTTTCGTGCCTTTTAGCTTCGAGATATTTTTCAAGACATTTTTTTTTGTAAGGTTCGAGACAGATTCTATCTTCACTGGTCTATCTTTTTTCTTTCCCAAAGGATATATATCATTAAAATGAGAATCATCCAGGTCTATATCAAGAAGAGTTTTCAGTTCTTTGCTAATATATTTTGTGTTTATTTCTTTGCTTTCTGTTTCCAGTCCAAAAATTATTATGTTGTTTCTCTTTTCTGAGATTTTCAGTTTTTCAATCTCTGCCTTGAGCTCCGAATTTTCTGTTTCTAGCTCACGTATAGTTTTTTTCAATTCTTCAAATTTAAACAAGAGTCTTGTTTCACTTGCTTCTATGGTCGATTTGATTTCTTCCCTGTTTCTTATTATTTGTTCCAATAGTTGGTTATTTGTAAGATCACTCATATTTATTCAAGCTCCCGAACTATAACTGTCATTAGTGTTAACGAGGTAAGTATGCGTTTTTGTTTTAGAAACTTGAAATACTGCAGATAACAAATATGATTCTATATCGATTTATACGCTTAATTTCCTAATTATATCTGAATTGATAATTGTTTTATTGGATTTTATTTACTCACTGCATTATACTCATCTTCTACTACATTCTGGTGTGAATCTTAAATATTACTTTGGAATTTTTCCACTACAACTTTGCTTGTTTATCAGAGTATTTAAAAACGTGACTTCACTTCACAAATTAAATTATATATAGTAAATAGTACTCAATTCGAGATATTTTCAAGAAATCATAAAATAACAGATGTAAACGAACCATTTCATAAAAAAACAGTGAAAAATTTCGATGCATCAAGTTTGGCTCCTCGTCAGTCGGAATATTTATCAGCTTTTTATGTCATGAGAATATAAAAGGTTTGTTCCAACACACAAATTTTAATCGTTTTGGAATCGTTATCGAAATCGTTCTTAATGATTTGTTACGCAGACGCCAAGTGTTTACCATTCTAATAACGGTTCCAAAATAGATCGTGGTTGGAACGGTTTGGTTACTGACTCGAGTCTTAAATCACTGGAACGAGTCAAAAATGTCCCACACCTCGTTATCACTCATATTGGAGAATATCAATAAATGGCAGAAACAAATATAAATAAGATCGCTATCACAAAATTCAACTATTACATAAACAAATCAACAAATCAAGCCAATTAATCTAAAACTAGATATGGATATATGTACTGCCCAAGTCAGTACCCTTGATACCTGCCTTTAGTCAAGTATCGAAATCATCGTTCTTGAACCGATTCCATAACGATACCAAATCGGGTTGGAACAAAACAATTATCGTTCGCTAAACGGTTGTCTTGTGGTTGGAACGCATTTTTGCTATTGCACATGCGCGTCACCGTTCCAAGAACGGTTTTTTGACGTGTTGGAACAAACCTAATATCATGCAATAGTAAAACATCTAGCAAACATCTGAAAACATTTATTGAATTTGGAGTTTGAAGCTTATTATCTCATCCATATTGGGTTAAAGGAACATAACAGTGTATTTAATCCATCGACATCTTAAATTGTATTAATATTACCTACAAAGGATGAGATTAAATTATTCAATGTCTGTCTGTTGATGAGCCCATAGATAGGCACAATGATTTCTGGGGTTAATTTTTTAGCGTATTCACCCAATATCATGAATTCGTTATCCAGACTGTAGGTTTTTAATTTTTCATGCATATTAAAACACGTTCCTACTAATGATTTTCCGCTTTTTTCCAATGAATGACACTGCGTTATTATGATGGTAATCATACTCTGGAAATAAAAAGTATTATTAATATGTATTAACCAAGTCAACAGGTAGGCATTTCCAACTAAATAATTACTATTGTTTTCAAAATAACAAATTTTCATGAGATAATTAGAGAGCCATGACCGCGGCTCTTCACAAAGTGTTAGCCCATATAGTATAGACGATGAATTTTTTTAATGTTTCTCAAATTGATGGAAAATATATCGAAATGGAACCTGAGAGAACCTTGAAACAAACCGTTATGCTACAAACGATAGGAAAAATCCCAAGGTAGTACGGACATGTCAGGGAGGAGGGAGAAAATCAAATGCTAAAGCATATAGTAGAAGCTAGAATTGTCAGGGGAAGTATCAGGGAAGGGTATGGAAAGGACAGTTCATTATAAAAAGTTATAGATTCACTCAGTCTAAGGAATATAAGAACGCGGAGGTTACTAGTCGTCCATCGGTCACCTCAGCAGATGGCGGATAGAGGGATGCCTCCCAGATATGGATAGTACCGGGGAAATGTAATACTCGGGGTGGACCAAAGCTGGTATCACAGAGGGCATTAGCTGTGTCAATATTTATTTTAGGCCATGGATCAATGACTTCTCTAAAGACAATAATCAGACAATTACAGGCGATAATCATATATAGATTTAATTGGATGTAACAGTACGACTGGTACAAAATCACCCCAATAGTAGCGTGAAATCCAGAGTAGGCGGCTGCGAACTGCGTCTGTACCCGAAGTGGGTGACTGAAATCGCACATCTTAACACGCAATAGGCCAGCAGCTGAAGTATATGCCTAAATCCTCCTAATGAATCTAAGTAGACAGAATAGGCCCTCAGTCCCCGGCACTTCCGATTGTCTTGACTACGGCAGCAATTGAAAATGCATGAGAAGAGATGGTGCTGAGGATCACTAGGCAAAACCCGGCAGCCATAGAACAACGGCTAGATACATATAGTATACGAACATTATCAAGCCAAGATAAAATAAATGGTTTCAAAGGTCAAAACTAACTTTTTCGCATCTAGGATTCGCCCTGAACAATATCAAATCATAAAAGTGTTACTACTAACAAACCGAATTTTCTCAAAAAATAACCAAACATGTAGTATATCTGGATTTATAGGACCCGTTGTACTCGCTCTTCAATCAATACGGGTCATCTGTGACACACACTGGAAAATATCCAATTATAATATTGGTTAATTGTACACATTTCGGAGGCTTCTCCGTGCTAATAACCCGAAATTTCTCGAAAAATGGGGTACTTCCAGTGCCATACCACCCGGTGTACTAGCTCCAGTGAGCTGAAAATCGACGAAGTTCATCTATATGATGCCCTGAATAATATCAAATCATAAAATTGGTCACTTCTAGACACTCCAGGGGCTGTATAGTGATAACAAACTGAAAATTCTCCAAAAATTACGAAAATGTCGTACTTCAAGTACCATAGCCACCGTTGTATTTGCTCTGGTGAGCTGAAAATCAGTAGGATTCATCTGTAAGATATCTTGAACCATATTCAATCATTCAATCATTGGTGACTCGATGCACTCCGGAGGGTGTACCGTGCTAACAAACTTAAATTTATCAATAAATGAAAAAATGTCTACATCTAGTACCATAGCACCAGTTGTACTGACTCCGGTGAGCTGAACATCTATAGGGTTCATTTATGAGATGTGCTGAACAATATAATATATCATAAAATTGATGAATCTATGCACTCCGGAGGCTGTATAGTGCTAACTCAAATTTCTGCAAAAATGACAAACATGTCGTACTTCTAGTACCATAGCACCCGTTGTACTGGCTCTGGTGAGCCTAAAATCAATAGAGTTTATCTGTGAGGTGTCCTTAATAATATTCAATCATAAAATTGGTGATTTGTTGTATCGTGCTAACAAGAACATGTTACGACGACGACGAAATACACACTTGATTTTTTATCTAAAAACCGTTTTTTCGTGTTGTTCTTGGTGGAAAACGTGGAAATAACTCAAAAATAAAATCCACAATTCCAACTTTTTTCAGGGTTAACTAATACTTTTCTCGCATATTAGGTTGGTATGTTGGGCGGAAAAGTAATATATGAACTGAACAAAGTGAAATGCGATATCATTGGACTAAGCGAGATAAGGAGAACGGATGAAAATTATATAAATCTGAAATCAGTGTTTAAGATTGGGAAATCTTGAATTGTATAGATTACGGTACTTTTTTGAGAACGTGTAAGATATTCTTAGATATGAAATTCTCCTTACATCGGTTCACCATTGTTGTACATTAGAAGCGTAAATTCATTTTATTTTGTAGCTTTGTTAAATATTTAGAAAATTTAACGTTTCACACTATTATTTGTAAACTAGTAATATTTAGAGCAAACGAAATAACACATTATAAAACTCGTGAAAGACCTATTGTCACATTGTCCTTGAATTTCTATTGTTAAACAAGGCTGAATCTTTCAATAAAGATTTCTAAGCTTAGTCAATTTCACAAATCACCCTGTAAATGAATGAAGAAGAGGATTAGCTACATAATATCTTACTTGCGGTGCTTCACATATGGTAGAAGTTTGTGAAGTTTCTCCTGACTCATCCTGTATAATCTCTCCAGAATTTCTTTATAAACATTGATTTTTGTTGCCTAAGTTTAATTTGTTTCTAATAATTATTTGGCAGTATATATTACCTATGCAATATTAGTTATATACATAAAAAAAACTGCTTTTCTCCACTCATTCGATTATCCGAATGCGCAACGACAACAATTAACCGGTTAATCAAGTCTATACTGTTGTGTGAATTTATAGCTATACTGGACTAAGCACAAACTAAAAATATTTAATTCATTAAACTTACCCAGGGTAAAGCAGTTTCGTATATCAGAATAGCATTATTTAGAGGGTTTTTATCGAAGTAGATGATCATGAAAGTGATTCTTAGGATTTGAAGCAAACTGGATATTAGAAAAAGATACATCGGATAACCAAAAATTCCATTGTAAATGTCAATAATTTCTTGATTGATCTTGATAAACTTTGTTAACATTAAGAAATCATCAGATCCAATTACTTCGTGATGGGAATATTTTTCAATTATCTTAGCCGTGTATCTGATACGTCTTTCCAATAATGTGGAAGTGAGAAATATGTTCATGAATATGAAAGTGGTATAAATGAGGCGAGGAATCCTGAATAGTATCATTCTCCAAGGAGGCGAGTGCAATACAAAATTAATAAGTATGGCACAAACTAAACGACCACAAACCCAAATCAATAATACAAAAAATATTTTCAGCTTCACTTCTTTCACATCCATGGTATTCTCAAACTTAAGCATTCTGAGTACGTTTTCTAACTCTTCAAATTTGACATGAAGCTGTTCAAACTCTCTGTTGTACACACAATGTGGACAGATTACAAAGTATGTTACAAATAATGTCATGATTACTCTCCACAAAATTGTGACGAATGCGAACAAAGGTTTTGAGAGTGAATCTAAAACTATGAGTGCGTAAAAGCTGTATAAGTAGTAAGCATGATAAATCAAGATTATCGTGAAATTGAAATAATAGGATGGTTTTATTAAATTAATCAAGAATTTAAGTTCATTTGCAAAAACTTGATTTTTGATATTAATTACCTGCAAAACATTTTCGAACTGATTTGTTATATGAAGTAATTCGGTTTCTATAGGGTTAAGATCAAAGTAATGGATAAAAGAATGATGGGTAGATTGTAATCTAGCATTTCCTAAGTTGTACGGGAGTATGCCTGGATTGGATTCCAAACTAACAATTTTAATTTCCTGTGCCTGCATTGCTACTACCAGCGATAAGAGGATTCTGTAATGGTAGAATTTTTTGATTAGCAAGTGGCCTTTTTAAGTTATTTTTATGATAAGTGGCGGTAACTAATTTTTGTCTGCTATTACGAGGTGAGATTATTTTGTAAGTTTCAACTTTGATTTTTTCATTTTGTTGTATTGGTTTGGCTTTAAATCTAGGACTAATTTTATTACGAGCATTAGTTTTATGATATACTAATGCACTTGGGTCGTAAGTTAATGGTTCGTGTCTATTTTCGTTAGTCTTTTCCAACCTTCCCGATTTTTGATTTGCCATATGTTCATTTAATGTTTTATAAATTTCAGCGGTAGTTTCTTTATGTTTAGTTATGTAGTTAGAATACAATTTTTCATTAATGTCAATATTAAGAGGGTTGTTTGTATCTAAATGTCCTGAAATAATTTCTATTGGACGTAACTTTGTTGCACTATGAATGGAATTATTGTATCCTAAAATTGCATAAGGCATTTCATCTAAGATATTGAGATTTTTATGAGTTTCTTGTATAATTCTAATATGTGCAATTAAAGTTGAGTGAAAACGTTCAATTATGCTATTAGAATTTGGATTCAATGCCGTAGTATAATGAAGTTCAATTTTGTGTAATTTTGCAAAGTCTTCAATAACATGATTTTTTAATTCGGTACCTCTATCAATTACTAACATTTTAGGTGCACCATAATGAGTGAGAAGACTCATGAAAGCTTTAGCTATATGTATTGCGGTTACTCCTACTAAATGATATGCTTGCGCGTATTTACTAAATCTATCAATAACTGTCCTTTAATTGTGAAAACATCTGCGTGAACTATTTCAAAAGGTTTATTAGGTGTTGGAGTTAATTCGAATTTTTGTTTTGGGGGATTTCAATCATACTTCATCTTTTGACATAGCTCGCAATTAATTATATATTAAGTTACAGTACTTCTGATATTTGGCCAATAATATTTACGTTCAATTTCTAATTCAGTTTCAATAATTCCTCTGTGATTGTTCTTACGTTCACGATGCATTTGGACTATTTCTATCTGCGAATTGTGGCCAATTACATTTTCTAAAACATTGTTACAAATAATAACTTCGAATGCAGAGTTTTTAAAAGTTTCTTGCAATGTTGTACATAGTTTTGGAATCAAATCTAATCGATCAATATTTATAGCAAATAATTTCTTTGTTGATGTAAATTCTTTGAATATTTTAAAAATTTCAGGTTCGAAGTTCGTTTCTGAAATTTGTATGGTGGTTTTAGTTTTATTCTCATATAATTTAGTAACTTTTGGTGCTTCTGGTGAATGAAATACTATTTTAAGAAATATTTGATTTTAAAAATGATTAATAGGTGTTTCTGAAATTGGAAATTCTAATATTGGGTTTTCGTGACTAGTGTGTATGGTTTCGTCGTCATTGTCTGGACATAATTCGTTAATTATATTTTCTATGTCAGCGTCTGTTACCTGAGGGGTTTCATCAATATTTCCAACAATTGATTAATTATCGAGATATGTATCTTGTTGATCATTTTGTTCATTGTTACTGCCAATAGAAATATTTTTGTTAAAATCGTTCATGTATTCAAAAATGTAATTTGCATTGATTTCGTTTATTTTAATTCGAGAAAGAGCATCTACCTTTTTAATCAAGGTTCCTTTTCTATAAACAATTTGGTAATCGAATTCTTCTAGTTTTAATCTGCATCTCGTGAGACGAGCATTGGTCTCTTTTATTGAGAAAAGCCAATGTAAAGGTTTATGATCACAATATATTGTGAATTTTCGACCGTGTAAATAAGGCCGAAAATACTTCGTAACCCATACAATCGCGAGTAACTCTCTTTCGATTGTACTATAATTTTGTTCAGCTTGGTTTAGCGTCCTTGAGGCATAAGCCACAGGTCGGTCTTGCCCTACTGGACCTTGTGATAGCACTGCACCTATCGCAAATCCGCTAGCGTCAGTTGTTAAGATAAATTCCTGTGTAAAGTCAGGATATATTAAAATAGGAGCGTTACTTAACAGTTCTTTGCATGTTTCGAAACATTGTACATATTCAGGTGTAAATTCTATCTTTGAACCCTTTTTCAAACATTAGGTCAAAAGTTTAGTAATTTGTGCAAAGTTAGGTATGCATTTTTCGTAATAACCTAAGAGACCTAAAAATTGTTTTATATCTTCAGTCGTTTTTGGAATTGGGAATAATTTAATAGCTTTAATTTTATTTGGGTTTGGTTTAACACCATCTTTTGTAATAATGTGCCCTAAATAAGCGGGTTCCTTTCTTAAAAATTCACATTTGTCTATCTTAATTTTGAAATTGCTCTTCCGAAATCGTTGGAACACCTTTTTCAAATTAACCATGTGTTCTTGTAGTGATGTCGAATAAATTATTCTATCGTCGAGATATACTAAGCAAATTTCTCCTAGTAGTCCTCTGAGGATGTTGTCCATTACGCGTTGAAAGGTAGCTGGAACCGAAGGACGTTGAGACAACGAAAGGTTCATGACTTTTATTCTCAGCGGAATATTTATCAATTATTTCTGGAGACAAAAAAGATTTAGTTGCACCGGAATCGATTAATAATTTTAGTGGTGGATTTTTTATAGTAATATCAGCTACTTCTCTTTTATCGGATGAATTGTTATATTCTATCAGGGTTTCGCGTCGAGAGGCGGATCTTCGTGAAAATTTTGAAAATTATTATTATTATATTGAAGTTCACAGTGGTCATCATAATTATTTTCTTGTATATCGTTATCTACATTATTTTCATTATCAACATCTTCTACATTATATAGTTCTTCGGACATGAATTGGACCTCGTGGGACATTATTATTAGGTTGAGGATTATTATTTTAAAAACTAGATTGTTGTGGTTGAGGAATTCTTTGATTAAAATTAAAATTGTTATTTCTATTAAAGTTACGAGAGTGATTTGGTTTTTGTGAATTGTTTTGTACTTGATTAAATTTTGGCCTAGTTTGATTATTAAAATTTTTAGAGTTCGGTTGAAAATTAGAATTATTTCGTAGATATCTTATATTATCTTCTTTTTTTATAAAATTTATAGCATCTAACATAGTTTGAGGTTCTTTTGTACGAACCATGATACCATACGGATTTCTTAAACCTGCTAAAAATACTTGTAGAGCTTGATTATTATACATGTTTTGCTTAAATGCACGTATGTTTCTATCGTTTTCATGTATGAAATAGTTCGAAATAGTATGCGATACTTTTCTAACTTTATCATAAAATTGGTACGGGGATTTGTCATGCCCTTGCCATAAGTTATTCAAATCAAGAGATAAGCATGTTTCATCTCTAGGATCACTAAAATTTCTAATTAATTTTTGTTTTATTTGATTTATTGTGGTACACCCACTAATGTTAATGACTTCTCTTGCATTTCCTTTCAATTTACTTATTATAGTTCTAAAAATTATAATGTTTTGGTAATTATCGGCATTTGTAATATCGTAGAAATGATTTACAATGCTATCGATACTTTCTAAGAAAAATTGTAGTTCATTCTCGTTACCATCGAAATCTGGAATGGTTTCGGCATGAACTTTGCTAAAATTGGGAATATTTGCCATTTTTAAGTTATTTTCGTCTAAAGGAAATGAATTTAAAGTTTGAGCAAGTATTTCTATTTCTAAATTATTATTAGATTTGTTGCTAATTAAATTTAGCTCTAGGTCGTTCTCGCTATCACTGAAGGAAGAGGAAGCACTAGAGGAGTCTGACATATACAATAATGGAAATAAATCGACTTACAGTACGGTCTTCATTTGCCCTTGGTTCTGGACATCTTAGGGTTGAACTGGATACTTTTCTTCGTTTGATTGTCACTTCACTATTGAAATAGTTAAAAGTTTTCCGCGTTGGATGCCTTTCGTGACAATCCTACTGACTGCGCCAAATATATGTTTCGGTACACGAACTTTGTTTTTAAAAACTTTTATTCACTTAAAAATACAAAATATCGACTTTGAAAAATAACAGTAAAATATATAAATTGAATAAACAGCATGTGTAGATAAAAATAATATGCAGACTGAATTAATTATATTTACAATTTGTATATATATATATATATATATATATATATATATATATATGTTGAATGTGCCGAGGTTGCACCAACGGTCGTTGCAGTACCGGAGCCCAGTGGATACGTCGGCAATATACAGGATGTAATTCGCGCCACGTTGGGCGCTGGTCCGATCGCTTCCATTCGCGGGTCTTCTTTGGGACAGGATCCCTTTCTTACTGGTTCTCCATCTTTTAGTTCCAGTTGTCAGGGGTTACTTCAATTAGTGCAATTATCCCCTCGTGTTGTTCTAGTCGACTACAATGGCGGCAATCTAGTTGGCATGGTCTTCGTGAAAGAGTAACAGCATTGCGGTGTCCTGTACCAGGTCTATGCTCGATTTCAAAGTCGTATTCTTGTAGTGTCTCTATCGATCTTGCTGCCTGAGTTTCCGGGGTTTTGAAGTTTAGAAGCCACTTTAAACTGGCGTGATCAGTGTAAACTAGGAACCTTCTTCCGTACAGGCACTTATAGAAGTGCTCTACGGATCTAACAACTGCAAGAAGCTCTCGCCTGGTGACGCAATAGTTCTTTTCTGCCTTCGAAAATGCCTTGCTGGAGTATCCGAGGATTCTCTCTTCACTGCCTTGTATTTGGGACAGGATGGCTCAAATTCCTACATAACAAGCGTCTGTGTCCAAAATCAGTTTTCCTTCTGGTAGCGGATAACCAAGAATCGGAGCTGAAGTTAGCTGTTTCTTCAATGAGTCGGAGGCTTTTTGGCATTCCTTCTCCTAGAAAAGATCTCTTGTTTCTTCAGTTAGTCGCGTTAAGGGTTTGGCAATGTCCCCAAAATTCTTGACATACCGGCGATAATAGGAACATAGGCCCATAAAGCTTCGAATTTGATGTTTGTCAGTCGGAGTTGGCCATTTATGAACTGCTTTGATTTTAACAGAATCAACAGCGACTCTATCCTTGCTCACAACATGGCCTAAATAGATCACTTTCTTTTGGAACAGGTGGCACTTCTTCAGGTTTAATGTTATATTGGTCATCTGAAGTCCCTTAAGTACTTCTTCGAGGTTGGATAGATGTTCTTCAAAATTCTTGCCGACTATAATGACGTCATCTAGATATATCAGACATTTTTCCCAAGATTAACTCATGAAAATTGTCTCCATCAGTCGTTCGAAGGTGGCGGGCGCATCACACAGACTAAATGGGAGGACCGTAAACTGTCATAAGCCTTATCCGCTAGTAAAGGCAGTCTGGTCCTTATCTGGGGGATCCGTTTCCACTTGCTAGTATCCGCTCTTCACATCTAAAGTAGAGAAAAACGTAGAACCCGCTATAGCATCAAGGTCGTCGTCGATCCTTGGCAAAGGATAACTGTCCTTTTTAGTAACGTCGTTAACTTTTCGGTAATCAATGCAGAATCGAGTTGTTCCATCCTTTTTTTCACTAGTATCGCGGGGGAAGTCCAAGGACTACTAGATGGTTCAACTACCCCGATTTGAGTAATCTCTTGAAGGGCTCTATAATGACGTCATCTAGATATACCAGACATTTTTTCTAAGATAAGCCTCTGAGAATGGTCTTTATCAGTCGTTCGAAGATGGCGGGGGCATTACACAGACCAAATGGGAGGACCGTAAACTGCCATATGCCTGATCTGCTAGTAGAGGCGGTCTTCTCCATATCTAGGGGATACTTTTCCAGTTGCCAGTATCCGCTCTTCAAATCTAAAGTAGAGAACAACGTTGATTCCGCTATAGCAGTGTTTTTCAACCTGTGGGTGTCGTGTAGGGGTGTCGCGAGAGGTCGAGACAACTTCACTTTTTTTATACAACATATAATTTGTGAGACTTGAATACAAAGTCGATAAGAGTTGAAATAATTATATTTAACAAAATCAATCATACAAGTCAGAAAAATTCTAGTTTGAAACATGTTATTACTAAGAAAATAAATATTAAAAATGAGTTTAAATAGAAAATGATTACATCTGTGCTTGCTAATCTTCGTTCATTTTAATGTGAAGGTTGCGCATGAGTTTGTTCAATGAATTTCTCCCATCGTGGATCCGTTTTTCCCACATTAAGTATTGAATCGTTCTCCAAATTTAAGCGATTTCTTAGTTCATATTTTATTCGCGCCTTTGATAAAAATGCCAACTCTCACAAGTACGAGGTAGAAAATGGAATCAAACACTTCAAAGCATCGGTTGTTAATTCCGGGTATTCTGTTTTTCTTTTTAACCAAAACGTATCCAAATTTTCAGACTTGAATTCCAAGTGTAACATCCCATCGGCAGATAGTTCTCTTTGAGCTTAGTTGCTAAATTTGCCTAGTTTATAGCTGCATTTAAAAACGGATTCAAGATCCATCTTCTCCCAATGTTATCCGATATCTCTTGCAGTGAGAAGTAATGACACAACTCTTTCTTCAAATTATGTAACGGAAAATGAATCAAAGTTGTTTTGATTTATAGATTATGACCACAATTCAATTTTTTTATAAAGCCATGGAGTTTGTCTTTTGCTGTAATGACGTTTTCATCACGCTCTTGAAGACTGTTATTCAAGGTATTTAAATGTTCAAATAAGTCAGAAAGAAAAGCCAATTATAAAAGGTATTCCGGATCAAAAATGAATTCAGAGTAATGTGACTTAGCTTGCTGTAAATATACTAATAGTTCAGCGCGAAGTTCCATAACTCTGGTCAGTACTTTGCCTTTTGATAACCACCTAACCTCTGTATGGTAGAGCAAATTGCGGTGTTGTGTACCCATATCTTCACAAATGATTCGAAACAATCGAGTTTGCAACGCTTCCTTTAATATAATTTACAATGTTAATAATAATATTAAGAACTTGACTGTGTTCTTGCGGTAAGGATTTGGCTGCAAGAGCTTGGTGATGGAGAAAGCAATGCATCCAACAAGCTTTTGGCATCTGTTTTCTCAGTCTAGCAATAAATCCTCTCTTCGCACCAGTCATGGCTTTTGCTCCGTCACTACAAATAGCTATGCATTTTTGTGTCCAATCGATATTCATATCTTGCGTAGCTCCAAGGAACATGTTATGCAACTATTTTTGGGAAGTGCCTTGCAAAATAGTATTTCTTCTATTACTTTTTCATTGGATTCAAAACGCACAAAAGCTACAATTTGCGCACAACCCGCAATATCCGGTGATTCATCAAATTGCAAGGATCTGTTGGTTAGGTGTATTTATCTGTGGTGAGGTGGATTGAATGTTTAATATGATTTTGTAAATTATAATTAAAATGGTTGAAATATAAAATTTAGTAAATTATTTGTTAAAAGGTTGAAATATGAAGGTTTTTGAATGACTAGTTAAAATATTGAATCGAGTGGATGGCTGGCATAATAATCATCTAAAAATTTCTTCGTACGTCAGCCCATTTGGCTAGCGAATGAATTCACTATGCTACAGGTAAAAACGTGAAAAACCTGCAGCACCGACGGGGTGGATGGGGCTCGCGGATCAAGTTGAATTACTTTCGCTCCTGATGGGAGTGAAAGCGAAGTGAGCACACCTGCCTATATTTGTTAAGGAACAGTTGTGTCGATAAATTGAAGGAGTAAGATGGCGAAGTGTTTCGGCTATGACGTCCCTTGAGTTGGGGATGGCATTCATTAGTGTGACGGTAAGAATTTCAATTAAGATTTCAGTATCTGTTAAGATGTAGTAAGGAGCTGGTGACTTTTCGAGAGTGACAACAGCGGTCTCTTGAGAGGTTTTGGGTGTCGATAGCCTGTGGGAACAGCAAGGGTGGAAGGCGGGGTGAGAACCACCGCAATTCGTACATGTGGGGGTTTCGGACTTGGGACAATTTCCGGATGGGTGGCCTGTTTGGCCGCAAGAATGGCATGTCGGATCAGACCGATAATAATCAGCGGAATGTCCGGTTTGCGTGCATCTACTGCAATATTTGGGGATTGGTTTTGGATGGATCGCACTGATGTGGCAGTCCATGAAATGTGAGGCCGGAGGTGAGGGCCTGGTGGTAATGGGCTTTGGAGGTGGTGATGATAAGATACCTCGAAGTGGGTTTGCTGGTGAATTTGGCGGTGATTCGCCAAGTTTTGAAGAATGGAATTTTTTGATCGTAAAGAATTCCTTTAAATTCTTCGTGGCCGATCGGAGCGTCTACATTCCTGCAGACAAAAGAGTAGGTGGCTATGAGGGTTTTGTTTGCTGGACGGGGTGGACGTACGGTGGAGTTGAGGACGTTGATGGTGATATTGTTATCACTAGTGGAGTTGTGGATTTGTCTCAGAATAGTTGAGTCTGACTTGGCGGAGGTCGTTTTGAGTAGGGCGGTGCGATTGAAATTTACTTTCAAAAATTGGATATGGCCGTTTAGGAGTTCTAGGGTATTAAGAAGAGTGAATAGGGATTTTTGAGAGGTTTCGGAGGTTGAGAGTTTGTGTTGGTGTTGTGTTGTTGGTTATCGTAGGATTGTTAGTAGAGTTTGGTGTTGTAGGTCGGGTTTTGATTTTGCCGACGAGGGTGATACCATCCTCGTCGGGGACGTGTAGTTATTGGATGGCTGAGGGTGTGGGGGATTGGGATCTTACGGAGGAAGCGGTGTTGTGTTGTTGGTTATTGTAGGATTGTTAGTAGAGTTTGGTGTTCTAGGTCGGGTTTTGGTTTTGCCGACGAGGGTGATACCATCCTCGTCGGGGACGTGTAGTTATTGCATGGCTGAGGGTGTGGGGGATTGGGATCTTACGGAGGAAGCGGTGTTGTGTTGTTGGTTATTGTAGGATTGTTAGTAGAGTTTGGTGTTGTAGGTCGGGTTTTGGTTTTGCCGACGAGGGTGTGGGGATTGGGATCTTACGGAGGAAGCGTAAGTCCTGGTGGGGATGTGTAGGAAGTATGTGTGTGCGCGGGTGTTTGTTTGGAAGAGGAGTGTGTAGGTAGCGTTGAGTGTGAGTGGTTTTTTTTGGAAGTGTGTGAAGAGGGTGTATCGTGTTTGGTAGGTGTATGAAGGGGGTATTCTTTGTCGGAGAGTGTTGGAGTTTGAGATGTTGTTGAATGAGAGATGGTTTTGTTTGGTTTGTGAGATGAGGGTGTGTTGGGTTGTGAACTGAATTCGGGGAATTCTTTCTTGTAGCGGGAGTACGTATGAATGCCATGGGGATAGTTGGAGTATTCCAAGTTTGCTTGGAAAGAGTAAAAATCGAATAGATGGTGGAGAGAGTTGACGGAGTGACAAAGGTTGACTTGACTTTCATACAGAAGGAGTGGATGATGAGGTTTGGTGGCTTTGCTGCCGCGGCGGTGTCTGGAGGACATTTTTGGGTCGTGAGTGTAGTGTAGGATGGTGGGTGAAAGCTAACTCCGACAGCGGACTCACTGCCGGAGGGAGTTGCCTCGCTAGTAAAAGGTTGCCAGACTCATTAGCTTTCAGGGATTTTTATATTACCTAAGTGCTAAATGTCCTTCCTGGTGTTGGTTGATGTGGCTTGTTTTGTGTTGATCTAAAATAAAACAAAGGTAAACACGATTTTTGATTTTCATAAATGGAAAAGGTTTCGATGGAAACAATTGACCACACTTCCTAGTGTGTTAATTGGACTATCGAACTTAAAAGTTCGGCAGAACATGTGGTTTGACGGGGTTTCTTCGATGGAGACATCCAGAGTGCCGGCGAAGTCGCGGTGAATCGGTTTGAATCAGTGATCTATTCGTGCTTTATCACCTTCATCAGGCGATGGACTGGCTCTACTGAGGCCATGGTCAAGGTCGACCGCCGTATTTATAGGCTAGCGAATTCTAGCGAGAATTACCTCGAAGCGTAAAGAAACGTCTCGAAACTTGTGGTTCTTTCGTGGACTACCAGCGCCATCTGGAACCATCTGAAACCCAGTGTTTTCAACAGAGGCGTTGGGAGTCTAGACTCTAACGGTATATTTTATTTATTTATATACACTTAATATGTTTGTATTTGTTTGTAAGTTATCAATTGGCCACATAATCAATTTAAACTGATATGTTTTACGTACTTAATACTTAATTACATGTTTATATCAGATTGCAAATAACGCAAACGCCTAAAATTTTTGTTAGTATTACATATTTTTAACATACATGGAAAAAAAGGTTGGGGGGTCGCGAAATATTTTTTTATACTAGGGGGGTCGTGTCATGAAAAATGTTGAAAAACAGTGCGCCATAGCATCAAGGGCGTCGTCGATGGCAAAGGATAACTGTTCCTTTTAGTAACGTAGTTGAGTTCACGTTAATCAACGCAGAATCGCAATGTTCCATCCTTTTTTCTTCCACTAGTACCACGATGGAGGTCCAAACACTACTGGATGGTTCAACTACCCCGTTTTGAATAAACTCTTGAAGGGCTCTATCTGCCAGTTCTTTCTTGACTTGTGGCATCCGCCGGGGAACTTGACGAATAGGTCGTGCATCGCCGGGATCGATCTTGTGTTTCATCATATCCGTTCTTCCGAGTTTTCTTCCAGCATAAACACAACTTTGTATCCGTGAACTAGTTCTTTTCTTTAAACCCGTGTAAATTGAAAAAGTTGAGAGTTTTCTTCTTTTTGACACTTCCTTCATGAAGTTAGTTAATTTTTTTATAGAAGCTTTTCGTATTTCATCTCTACTTTTCTCTTTCAATTTCTCTGATCTTATTATCTATCCATTCTCTTTTTCTAATTATTTTATTACTTTCCTTCCTTTTTTCCTCGTATTCATTCCTGTCCTCCGGATTATTAGTTTTCATCCATTTTAGTCTTGCTTTGGCTTGCTTCTCTACCGCAGTGTTGCATGTCATGTCAAACCACTCCTGTCTTCTCCCGTTTTTCTTCGCACCTAACTGTATTTCCGCTGCTGTTTCCAAACAATTCTTTATATTACTCCATTCAGACATTATTGTTTCCTGTTGGTTTTCGCCCTGTGATAATAGTTTCTCTATTTGTATTGCGTATTTTCCTCTTATATTTTCATTTTCAAGCCTGTCCATGTTCCATTTATTGTTTTTATAATGTATATCAGATGTTTTCCTAATTTCTTGTTTTATTTTAGCCATTACCAGGAAGTAGTCGAAGTCTGCACACGCTCCTCTGTATGTTCTGATATCTCTTATCGATGTTTGTTTTTTTTTGTTTACCAATATGTGGTCTATTTGGGAATACACATTTTGGTCTGGTGATATCCAGTCATTTTGTGATTATTACTATGCCGGAATTTAGTACTGTTTGTGATTTTTTTAAGATGGCTGAATTTGGTGTCAAGTTTGTAAGGTATGTCTTATTTTGAGTATTTATAAATAATATGATGACGTTATATGGATACTTTTAGTTAGTTAACAATATGAGCTAATTAATTTTGTATGATAAGAGTGTTGAGTTGACTTAGTTTTTTGTTTCTTAGTAAATGAAAACGAGTGTCCTATATTTAGTACATTGGGCACATATTATACTATGAATATTACAATTTGTTACAAAGAAATTTGAGGTTACCCAATTGAAAAACTGTTATCATTGTTCAAATTATTTCTTTTAAAGCTTCTCTCGTAAAACAAAAAATTTTTAGGGGTTTCTCCTTACACAAAGCTCTCGCAATGATCGAGGATAATATGAAATGAATGCAGATAATATAACTCTATTTCCTCCTGGCAATGCAACCGAAAATTTGACAAAAAAAGATTAAGGTGAGGAGGATAACATCGACATAAACAATTCACAAGCCTCACAAGTGCAAAGTGAAGTCGAAGTTCCTGCAAATTCCGCTCCAGCTGATCAGGAAATGAAGTCAGAAGATGAAGTCCCTTCAGCTGCTAGGATAGGCAAAGGGAAAAAAACAACTGTTAAAAACGTAAAAAGGAAGAAAAATTACCATTATGTGAAAGAAGATTTAGACTCTAGTGATGTTTCCTTCGATAAACCCTATGTAATTGACAGAGCTGAGTATTCTCGAAATGATTGGTGTCAAGTGGATGTTTTGCGTAGTGGCATTTATCTGGTTGTTTTAATCTGTATGCTCGTAAGTGTTCACTGTAACGGATTTCAAAATTTCTAAGTGTCTGACCAAAATAGACAGCATTACATTCTGGACATTTGAGTTTATATATACCTGATTTCTTTAACGATGGTATTTTTGTTTTCACATTTAACAATTTCGTACCTACGTCACTTTCTGTTCTGAAATAAATTGTTGGATTCGTTGCTAAAGATATTATCTTTGGAATATTATTAGAAATATTTCCTGCATATGTGATGGTTTACAAGTTTCTATTTCATCAGTTTGTTTAGGAAATATTAGTTGTTATGCCACTTTTTCTTCTTTTTCATTAATTAGCTTATTCATCATATTTAATGGATAACCGTTGGATGTTGCTATTTGTCTAATTATATTAATCTCTATCAAAATTACATTTGTGCATAGGAACTGAAAATGCTCTATGTATCATTGAATTATATGCCGCTAGTTAATGTGTCATGGGGTAATTGGAACTATATGGAATTGTCACATCAGTGTGTGTTGGTTTTCGGTAAATTGAATAATCAAGTACATTATTAACTCCTAGAATTTTTAAATCAAGAAAATTGATTGAGCTATTTTCTTCAATTTCTAATGTAAATTTAATTTTTGAGTGTAAATTATTCATGTGGTTGAAAAATACATCTAATTGTTGTTCACTACCCATAAAACAATCTAATATGTCATCTACATATCTATACCAAAATAAAACATTTTTCGAAATACTACTTTCAAAGATCTTTCTTTCTAAACTGTCCATAAGAATGTTTTCCAAAATATGTGATCTAGGGCTTTCCATTGGTAAACCTTCATTTTTAATATATATCTTATTGTCAAAAGTGAAAAAATTCTGATTAATACATACATCAAATAAATTAAGAATATCTGATATTATTCCTGGATTAATATTTTTATCTTCTAGTAATTTTCTTACCAGTATTAGACATTCTTTAGGAGGAATTTTAGTGAACATATTAGTAACATCAAATGAAATGAGTTTATAGTTATCTTGCAAGTTGATTGCTTTTAAGGGATAATTGTAAAGATCAGCAGATATAGTTTTCCTGGTTTGCTGTATCATTGCACAGTTATACTGATATCAATTGGAAAAATGATATCCAGGATATCACCATAGGGCTAATAATATCTAAGCTTCAATATTCGTAATATCACATCTTTTTTTTCTAGTAACATATATTAAGTCAATCACAAGTTAGGTCACTTCTTGGTCTAGCCAAAAACTAGCTACTAAACATCCGGTAGGCATCAAATGAAATGTAACTTCTGTTATTCTGACGATGATATTTAGTTATCGAAACAATTGTCAATTTTTTAGAATTTTCAACAATTTTCATTATATTGTCAAATTAGCTACAAACGGTGAGGTTCATTTAAAACACTAATATGAGTAGATTCCACGAAGTAGGGGTCGAGACAGTTAATTTTATGAAAAAAAATATGTTCGGGACTGGTACCATGCGTGAAAATCGTATTTCTGGTAGTACACTGCAAGAATAAAAATGATGAAAAAGTCTGAAAGTGGATCCTATGACTATATAAAAATTAAATATAGCAATAATATATTTATAAAATGGGATGATAACAATATTGTTACTTTAGGCTCAAATGCCAGGGGTGTAAATACATTAAATTCTGCTAGGAGATACTCTCAAAAGGAGACAAAATTTATTCATTTGGAACAAACACATGTTGTGAAGTTATTTAACAGGAGTATGGGAGGAGTCGACCGATCAGATCAAAATATGAGTCTGTATCGCACATCTATACGAGGAAAGAAATGGTATTTTTCCCTTATAATTCATTGCCTGGACATGGCAGTTCATAATGCTTGGCACATTCATAAACATAATTGGGGAACAATGGACCAGTTATCGTTTAGACGAACTATTATTAATGTATTATTAGTATAGAACAGAAAAATGTTTGTATATCAGAAAGGACATGCGTAAAAAATAAAAAATTCAGGATTAACATATGATAGGTTAGACCATTTAGTGATACCCCAAGATAAACAGAGGATGTTATCAAAAAACAACAATTAGATGTCAAAAATGTGACATTTGGTTACATGTTAAGTGTTTTTTAACTTACCACTTACGTAAATAGTTTTTGGAACTCAAAGCATCTTATATGCCCATTGTCTTTCATATAGGACGGCTTCAAACGCATATTATTTTAGTATATTATTTTTTTAAAATAACAAAAATGTGTTTTATTTGCTTTTCCAATCTAAGTAATCATCTCAGCATTAAAAAATACTGGTTGACATTTTTTGGGCATAAGAGGTTTAAAATATTTTTATTATTATTAAAATTCATTTGTACATAATAAAAAATTGCCAACCCAACGTGGCGCAAATAAAATAAAATGGCAAATAAAATAATTATTAAAACTGAAATTATTTTACTATTATATATATATATATATATATATATATATATATATATATATATATATATATATATATATTATATACGACATATTTCCGTAATAAGAAAATTTTTACTGGGTTTTCGGGTCTCTATGTCACTCAGTACATTATCAAGTCTGACTCATGACGAAATCATCAATATAGTGTACACTTGTTATCAAACGATCAAAATACCTTCATGTCATTCGTATGTCTTGACCGTCTATAAGTCTTCTACAAAAACAATTATAGCAATCCATTGAGTAGTATTCTCCAGACAACAAATAAAAATTAATACATTAAATAAATTCGAAATTTCCAAACATCATTCAACTCATATGAATAAAAAACACCCCCCACTGCTTGTCTAAAGAAAAGTGACGTAAGGGTAGAATTCATTCTCCAGCCAGTCTAAATAAAATAAACATTTGGTCATAAATTCATCCATGGAGGAGTTTACACAATGTAGTGACGTAGGTGGAAAGGTACGCTGGTAAGGTAAACCCAATAGTTAACGGCATCACATAGGAATGAAATGTATATGCTTAAGGTAGGGGTATCCATTGTCAAGAAACCTCGAACATTGATTGTCACCTGATGGACCAAACTATGACCCATACATAGCCTGGTGTCACGAACACAATATGGTTGTAATCTTTGAGGTAATTGAGACAAACCTAGACTCATACTAGGCATGCACAAGAAGAGAAGAAGTCGAAGAAGTGTGTCAAGAGTAAAATAAAAGGATAGACAGATTTGCTAGAAGTGATAAGATATAGAACGCTTGTATTCTGATGAACCCAACTATTACCAATAAATAGCTTGCTTGCAGGGAAACAATGTGATTGTGAAGTTTTTAAGATAGTCACGACAAACCTAAATCCATGCTAGGCATGTACAGGGAAGAAGAAACGAGTCAGAGTATAAAGAGAAGAAAAGGATAGCAGAAATGCTAGAAGTTATAATTATAGAAGGGAGGAACTATGATTAACCAAACTATGACACATACGTAGCTAGGTTTCAGGGAAACGATGTGGGTGTGAAGTTTTAAGATAATTGTGACAAACCTAGATCCCTACTAGGCATGTAACGGAAAAGGAAAAAACCTAGGAAGAGTGAGGCGATGAAGAATATGGTAGCAGATATGATAGCAATAAGAATAGAAGGGAGGAATGCTTATATTCTGATGAACCTGGATTCAAGAAAGTAATGTGGTCGTTAATTATGCCACACCTAGAACCATACTAGGCACGTGCAGGAGAACGAGAAATCCAAGAAAAGTGTAAAGAGGAGAAATAGGGTTAGAATGATTTGCTCAATAAGGTTGAACAAGCTTAAAGTAGGAGAAATAGAAGTGAAGAATGGATAGAAGATAGGAAAGACTCACTCATTCGCCTTTTACGAATCAGCCGAGTGCTGGCCGACATATTCTTGGACCGGATCACCACGGTGACAGGGAGAGACGAAAGCCCTAGAGGACAAGAAGGTTTTGAGCAGAGGCTGAAATTTAGAATTAATATGTACTTGGGTGTTGAGACAGTGTTCAGAGTTAACCTTCATTTTTCTGAGTATTTCTAGATCTTCAAGTAAGTCTTCCTGAAGCTGTTCCTGGTAATGTTATGCAGGATTTTAGAGTTACGTGATGGAGAAAAATTGTGGTTGCTGAACTGAATATGGAAGCCGAAATTAGAAGAAGTAGGTTTGTTGAGATATTCCTTGATTCTAGTACCTAAAGCACGAATGGTCCAACCCACATAAGCGGATGGACGAGAATCACAAGTTAATGTATAAATACCACTTCTGTTAATTTCATCAATATGGTCTTTGTTCTTAGAGAAAATTGTAGGAATGAAACATTTATATTTAGAGGAGATTTTTACATATTTTAAATTATTAGAAATAATCTTTGAAATTTCATCAGAAACTTCACCACAATAAGTCAATGAACGGTACTGGGTAGGTTCATTGTTGTGAAACTCAGGGTAGGTTAAATTCCGTCTCAACATCCTTCTCGTCTTCAGGACCATATTATCAACGATTTGAGGAGAATAATCATTGTTAAATTCCAACTGTTTCAAGATAGATATTGAAAGCTACGTTGAAATCACGTGGAGAAAGAGGGACCGAAGTAATCTATAGACATAACAAGATATAGTCGACATTTGGGTTGGATATGGTGGTTAGAATGTATTGAAATAAGACGATCAGTGTGTGTGGGTTTTCTGTATATGGAAAATTCAATTTCAGAATCTTTCCTTGAGAAAGTCAAATCCAAAAATTTTATTGAACCATTGCTTTCGATTTCCAAAGTAAACTGTATGGAAGGATGGATATCGTTCAGTTTGCTGAGGATACTGTATGCATCCTCCTCAACTCCAGTAATAAAAGATAAAACATCATCAACATATCTGAACCATTTATTAACTTTATTGATATGTGGGTTGTGATTGAACATAATCGTAGACACTCTAGGTGATCAAGGAACAAATCCGCTAATTGTGGTGAGAAGGGGTAACCCATGGCTTATTCATCCGGTTGCCTATATACTCTGTCATTAAAGGAATAGATTTCCTGTAAAAGACGAAACTGAAGCAGACCGACAATGTGATCTGTTATAATCGGATCAATGTTCTTATATTGAAGAAGATTGCTAACGATAGGGATTGTTTCCATTTTGGGGACGTTGTTAAATATATTGGAAACATCGGAAGAAACCATTAAAAATTTAGACTGGAAATTACAATTTTCAATTATATCTGCTAAGTCTAAGGTGTTCTTAACAGTGTACACTGATTTATAATTTAGAGACATCTTCTACTAACTCTCACATACCTACCTAGGCTTTATGGACTTCCAAAGATACATAAAGAAAACTTGCCGATGAGACCAGTGGTTAGCTTTTCCGGCACTCCTCTGGAGCTTCTATCTAAATTTGTCAATTATTCGCTTCCTACAACTCTAAATTATAAACCAGTGTACACTGTTAAGAACATCTTAGACTTAGCAGATCTCTTTACCAACTTCCCCAAAATGGAAACGATCCCTATCGTTAGCAATCTACCCCAATCTAAGAACACTGATCCAATTAAAACATCTCATATGGTCGCTCTACTTCAGTTTTGTTATTAGCGAAACTTATTTTCCTTTAATGACAGAGTATCTAGATAACCGGATAGATTAGCCATGTGTAACCCCCTCTCACCGCTATTAGCGGATTTGTTCCTTGATCACCTAGAGTCAACGGTTATTCTCAATAACAACCTACATTTCAATGAAGTCATTGAATGGTTCAGATATGTTGATGATATTTTAGCTTTTGTTACTGGAGTTGAAGAGGATGCATACAGTATCCTCAGCAAACTTAACGATATCCATCCTTCCAGACAGTTTACATTGGAAATAGAAAGCAATAGTTCAAGAATATTTTTGGATTCGACTTTCTCATGGGAAGATTCTGAAATTGAATTTTCCATATACAGAAAACCCACACACACTGATCGTCTTATTCCAATACATTCTAAACACCCTATCCAACACAAAATGTCGGCTATATCTTGTTATGTCTATAGATTACTTATGGTCCCTCTTTCTCCACATAATTTCAACGTAGAATTGAATATTTTGAAAAAGTTGGCAATAAACTTGGTTATTCTCCTCAAATTGTTGATAATATGGTTCTGAAGACGAGAAGGAGGTTGAGAAGGAATTTAGCCTACCCTGAGTTTCACAACAACGAACCTAGGGTAAACCAGAGAGTTGTTGGCCGTATGGCAGTTATTGGCCTTAAGAACTTTCGCATCTTTTTATAAGAGTTGTGTAAACCTACCTTCTATGAATAAATAACTATTGCGCAGCATCATATTTTCTTCTTTCGTTCTCAAAAAGGCGCAAATACAACAATTTTAGTTTACCACCAGCCGCCGTTTGAAATAGAACGTGTCAGAAAGAGTGTCAAAAACTGTGATTCTATTGTAAACATGTAAGAAACGTGATTTTATAAATATGAAATTGAAAGTAACTATGCATAATCTGCTGTTTTTTTTCTAAATGTCACGTTTATATTAGCTTAAATTAAACTTTTCGACCACTCAACCTATAAATAATATCAATTTTTTCTACAAATTCAGGGGGCCAATTACTAAATGAATAAAAATCATGAGTTGTATAGTCGTTGGCCTCCCGGTCAATAACTATACTTTCATACATAAAAATGAAATAATAAAGTTAACGCTTTTTTAAAATATAAATAATAAAACAATGCATCTAGAAATGAATAACAGACACATATTCCAATAGTTTT